>VHKM01000515.1:257500-857500 GCA_007210695.1 Neogobius melanostomus
ACTATGTGTAAGATCTGTGTGAGTGAAACACAACTTAGAACACATTGGCCGTCCCTAACCCCTACTCCTATCCCCCTGATCGGGGGGACAGCAAGTAACAGTTTAAAGGACCTGTCTCCAGGGGTTTTGTATCAGGTACAAGAAACCATTAGCAGGTTCTGACGTGCAGGAGCGTAGACCTCACTCTACGGGCAGGAGTGTAGACCTCACTCTACGGGCAGGAGTGTAGACTTCAAACTAGAAAGGGTCAGACCAAGTATAAAGTATAATTATGCAGAATTATCATCTTGGCGGCAGGTGATCTCCACTTAAGTCAAATAGTTACACGTTTTTCTTTGAAGATTGAGTAATTTTCTGCCATTTTCAGTGCGTAAAAGTCACTCCTCCTGCCCTCTCTCTCTCAGGAAAGTTTTGGACATATTGTAAGCAGGTCAGCTTACAGGCTGTTGCAATAGTCCAGCCGCAAAGAAACACTTACATGGATACTTATCTCCAGCATGTCACTACTGCTAAGGGCTCTTCTTCCAAACATAAACTGTCAGTTTGCGATCAGAAGACGTTGGCAGAACAATCTCCACACAGTAAGGTCCTGTATGGTTCCCGCATCGCCTATACCATGAATCGTTTCTCCATTTGACCCACTTTCGGCACGTCAGCACAACCCCGTCTGATCTCGACATTGCTCTTACGCATCAATCAGATATTCTCACTCCGACTTCCATTCCTCGACTACACTCCCTCGCCTTCCATTTAGAACTCAAAAACAACTCTCCGCACAGTAACGCAGGCTGGGGAGCCGCTTTATCTTCAAACTGACAAGAGGTGCGCTCTTAAAACTCAATAACAAGCTCCATTCTTTCTTTACGAGGCGCCGGGAAAACATCACTTCCTCTCTGCCTGTCACTCAGCCATTACGAGCTTTTTTAACAAACGGATTTGGGAATATTTAAGAGACACAATAAGCAAACTGAGATGTGTTTAAAGAGGAGTGAAGATGAAGAAGTTATGAAAATATGTTTTAAAGCGTTTGTGCGCTAATAATGGGAGTTCTGTGTTTTGGAAGCGAAAGAAGTCTTGGGGAATAAGTAAATTGAGATGCAAATGTACTCTACTCTTCCGGCTTCAATAACTTCACAAATTTGCTGTAGTTTCGGGGAAAGTGCTGCATCTTGAGTAATGAGATTGTGGATTCAGCAGCCATTCTAAGCCGGAAGCCTCTTCGACCATCACCATCAAGCAGACACTGATGCACAAGACAGCAGCAACTTGGCCAAGGGCACAGTGCAGTAGAGAAAGTGCGTATCTTCAAGTGCATGGTTTTTATGGTTATTTTCTAATTATCATTCAGTTTGATGGGATTACCCCTGTGGTGAGTATTAATCATACTTTTAACCAGGGAAGTGTAAATTTTATATGCAAAGTTGAGAGGGAAAGGTTGACATTTTTAGGTTCTAAAACTTTAGTCCCCTCCTTGAACTGCCAACTTAAATAATGGAAGGGTTTGAGACAAAGATCTTTTAATAAAGCTCTAGATCGGACATGACACTTGTTGACGTGGCAAACGTGGTGGCCATCTTGTGACTGGCCGGTGACACTAACCCCTACAGCAACCAATGCAAAACCAGGAGCAACATTTTCATTGATTCAACGGCAGAATGTGAGACACATTCACTGTAAAACAAAAAAAAACTTTTTTAATGGCAAACAGGTCCTAGGTGACGGGTCAGAGAAAGATTGGTTCAGAAGCTCCTTATGTTGAGGGGGTCAGCCCTATGTTCCCCGGTACCTACGTTCCCCCACTTCTATTGATTAAGATTAGGCACCAGCCCACTATCCTTAAGGTTAGTGGCTAGGGCAGGGTCAGGGTTAAGCTGCTTGATATACATGTATGACGTTTCACACTCATGACTTGTGATTGGTTGAAGTACCAACTCACCTATGGAAAAAAAAATTGCACCCGGGGAACATAGGACCCGGGGAACATAGGACCTGGGGAACATAGGACCCGGGGAACATAGGTATGCACCCATGTTGAGAGACCAGCAAAGCCACAAGGGGCAAAGTGATCCAGGCAGGAAGCTTTTGGCTAGCGCTTTGGTAAAAATGTCAAACACGTCCGCTATCTAAAACAGCTGAAACAAAAATATATAAGCTGCTTTCACCCCGTCCTCTTGCTCCCATTAACCGTGTAGCTGTTTCAATGACGAGGGAAAAACAGCACTGATCGACGTGTGTGGCTGTAATGAAGCCATGGCGAGTGTTTTCACTTCGTGATCAAAGGATTAAGCTTAACCAGAGATAGAGAGGTAAGGAAAGCCTGGATACGACGGACCTCAGGAGGAGCTTTTTTGGGAGTTGTCGTGGCAGTGCTAAAAACAGCCACTGGGAAAGATACAGATGATTACTCAAAAATCCACAAGCGGTGCCCACAAACAGTCTAACAGTCTTCAAGGAATCTTCAGTTAAACTCAAAACGGACAAAAATGACATAATCATAGTGCCTTAAGCTGTATTTGACCCATCCTGACATGTGTTTTACTTTAATCGAGTATGCAATTTATGCCGTTGTGATGTTTAAAAAGGCTGCTATTGATAATTGACATAGTTGGGTTATGCAGCAGAAACAATAACAATAATAAAATGATTTTGTTGAATTACCAATACAGTGATGGGTCGCTGCCGGCTCATATACTGCCCCAGCATACACTCTTGTCGTGTCCTTGAGCATAACACTTAACGATTAGTGCGATTAGTGATTGTACCCACCATCAAGTAGCACGTTGGAAAGCAGCATATAATGTGGCGATTATTTCTATGGCTTTGTGCGGTGTCAGTGTGAACCGGTTATGACTGTTGTTCCTCCAAACCATCAATCTGTAAAACTTAACACAATACTGTACATTAAATCTCGAGAAACATGTGTTAAATTCACGTGTTTCTCGTTTTAGTTTAGAAGTCTTGCTCCTGGATGTGTTTTAAGTGTACATTCTGAACTACAGGTACAGTATATCTTGATTTTAAAACATAACTTTCAAACTGTATTAAAGGTCAGAAAAATTACTATGAAATGTTATAAGCTGAGCCGTGATAACCCCCTTCTTTTCTCTCTAAATGGTTTGTAAAGGCAGTTATGAGGTATTTGTCGTCTTGTGGAGATAAAAGAAGCGGTGATAGTGGGCACGCTTGCCCACCACCTGTCCGGCATATGGCCCACCTCGGGGGTGAAGTCGGGGTTGCCAGTGGTCAGACTGGACACGATCCAGATGTAACCGGCTCCAACAAGGCCCAGGGAGCGCGCCTCCTCCAAGATATACCTGTGCAGCACAAAGATAACACATGGGATCAATTTATTTACGTATTTAGATTTATTTAGATGGAAACCACTAATGAGATTGTGTTGGTTCAATTACAGCACCCCATAACGGACCATGACATCAACACTTAAAGAACAAGTCTAATTAAATACATGTTTTAAAGAAGAAATATCTTCAGATTTTAATGTATTTCTATTTTAAAACATCTAATTTTACTTTTTAAATTACTTTCTGTTTCTACCAAATATGTGATGTTGTCTCAAGGTTAAATAACAAAAGTGACCAAACAAAGAGTTTTATTAAATTCTACCTTTTAAATAGAAGTCATCTTAATGGTAACGAAATACGACTTTAGTGAAACTGGCTTACTAGAGATTTGAATCAGTTTGCCAATGAAGCAAATGTAAGATGATGATGACAAGAAACAAAACACTGCAATTACGCAAAATGGATTCTGAGTCTAGACTTGGATTCATAATATTTGAGTAAATTTGTGTTGATTTGATAGACAGATTGTTTTGCTGGTTTTAATTAGCCTTCGAGGACCTACGTTAAGAAAGTTAGACACAACACAGGAGCCAGGACACATGGTTCTTGGGAGGATATAGAGTCACTCACATAGCCTCGTCCTTGGAGCAGTACAGCAGGATGACTGGACTCTGGATCCTTTTGAGGGCGATGTGGGACTTGGAGTTGGGGTCACCATCCACGGCGTCCAGGGTCACCACGCTCTGGAGGTCCCAGCGCACAAAACTGAAAACAACAAGATAGACTTTATATCGCAGGCAATTTAAAGTGGACATAACGTGCAACCAAAACACATGGCTTATAAACCGTGACTTTGGGTACAAAACAATTTCTGTGTATGGAAAAGAAGCTTTTATCACCAAGGACTGCTTCTTGGACTGCACTTAAATAAAATGCCTTGAGTTTTCTCACTATACTTTGCTATATTTACTGAAATCTTTGCGGCCTTGTCAAACATTGCTGTAGAAAATATATGTGTATCCAAATAAGACAGTATTAATACTTCAAAACAAGTGGTGTAAATACTGCTTTTGTGGCTTCTAAAACAGTAAGATCACCGAATTCATCACCTGGATGGCAACCCGACGGGAGCAAACCTTCTTCCCTGTTGTGAACCATTAGCATTCACAGTATACCTACACACTATTGATGGGTGAGTGAAGTCGTGTTACACTTCAACGCTTTCCCTGCGAAAAACTTGGGGCTTCAAAGCTGCTTCATTCTGTTTGAACACTGACATCTTGTGAATAAACTTTATCATTGCGACGTCTCATAAACACGAGTGCGGCACCAACACAACCAAATCCATGTGTGTAATAGAAGTTTAATCTTAACCTGGCAAGAGCCAGATTGATATTACAGTGCCAATAACATTTGCACTGACATCAATCTAGAACCACACCGGCTTGAATTGTTTGGGGAGAGGTCACACATTTGGAGCAGCATTTGCTGCTGATTGGATCAAGAACACCGCAAATCCATTCAATGTTTAGTTTTGAAAAGGTTTTGTGTTTGTGTTGCAGCACCTTGTGTTTTTTGTGATCGCTGCATTGTAAATTTGTGTATTTTTTTTACCAGAACCAATTTTGGTTCAGTTCTCAATGGTGAAGGTGGGAGCGGTTCAAGATGGATTCTCGTGTGTTTGTAAACTCACAAATAACTCGAGAATTCTGCTTGCTGGCAAGGTAAGTTTAATCTGGCATTTGACATTCTAATTAACAATCTGATATTGATGTTTGAATGATCACACCAATAAAGGCCAATAAATAAGAGTACATTATTTGTGTTATGTGGCTCTGTTCTATGGAGTTCCAGTGTGCGGAGCCGACTCAGTCACCTGCCGCTCGGCTGCTCTGAGGCAGGAAATCAACACACAATCTTTTTACTTCATCTAGTGAGAGCTAATTTGCTGCAGATCGTGCTTCTTGCACCACATGAACGCGGTTAAATGGAAAAACAGGGGAAATGCACCACAGTTATTCATCACTTATGGTTTATATCACCAAAGGACCAGACAACATCTGTGGTTTAGCGTCTCACCGCTCAAAGCTGCCATACCATGGCAACACACTGTAACGCTCTGAGCCAATGAGCCGCTTTGACACACCGATACACGGCTCACAGAGTGAAGCACTTTTCAAGACAAGTGACACTGGTCACCTGACCAGATGTAGAAAAACAGTCTCCGGTGCAGTGCTTCGAAGCAATCTGCTTCATCTGCCCATCCTTCACGCCGCCACCTACTGTTCTGGAGTGTGAATAATACGGCTTTTAAATAGGGGGAAACAAACAGTCAGCTTTAAACTTGTTTACCTTTACAGAAACATAATGGAGCAGAAAGTATTACATTCATCTCTTAAATGTATCTATTCAAATAAAGGACAGCTCTTCAAAACATCTACTTATGTACAGCACTGACTCTGCAGCCTCTGCAAACATGAAATACAGGCAATTCTTCTATTAGTTTAGCAATTCATATTCCTCTCTTCTCTCAGTTTATGCTTGTTTGAAATCTGTGCACTGAGTATTGATTTGGAAAACTAAAAACTAAAAATTGCACCTCAGACCGCAGCACTGTTTCCAGACAAACTCTGAACTATCTAAATTGAAAGACCACAAGACGACACGCGGCGGATTTATGAAGCTATTTCACAACAATTTCTGTCAAAGGAAGAGTAAGTGGTATGGAATAATGTCTTGTACATTTTGTTTGTTTTGAGAGGAAGGCATTAACGGCACGACTGTGCCAAATCCTCTGGCACATCGGGAAGTAAAGCACGCTCGCAGTGGGGAAGCAAGAAACCTATTTGAATTGACTGCGGTGTTGAGAGCTGCTGAGGGGACGCCTGCTGCACGTGGGATTGGGATTTAAACATCGGCCCGAATGGAAGACTATACGTGTGCCGCTTCCTGTCAGCCAATCGCAGCGTACTACCTCTGACCTCTGAAGTAGGCCTGTCGCGATAAATACTATATTGACGCATCGGGCGATAGGTAACATGAAGGACGATGACATTTTAGACTCAATAAATGCCGGCACAGTGCTATGTGTGTGCCTAATTCCTCACTCGCTTAAATCCGTGCTTGGTCAATGTCAGTTGAGTTGCGCAAACACGGAAGCGAGACCGGAAGTCTCTCCCAGCATTTTAAGGCCCTTTTAAACCCCGCAGCAGCAGATGCTATAATATTATAACCCTCACAGTGACAGACACATGGCCTTCCCTGTTCTATTGGATTACTGTGAAAGCCTGACTAACTACGCACCTGGCACACATGGCTACTTTTGCTATACCTGATTTTTATTATTTTTTTCGGTTAAAAAACAATAAAAGAGGAAACGAGTAAATGATACTGTTCAAAAACATTCTTAACATCAAAATTCTCAACATAGGTCAGTTCATAAGGGCATTTGACCACTTGCAGCGTCACGTTTCAGGCTCACTGTCACAGAACTGCTTGAAAACGTCATGAAATCGATACAAATTGCTTTACGAAGCAGGATTTTTTATTTATTTTTGTCAATAAGGAGGTGGACAGTAAACAAAATCTTTTTTTCAATTGTGACCAAAGAGATCCACATACACATATAGGCTATGCCATCTAAATGTACTTTATTTTTTGTATTGTTTTACGAGTGATCAGATGGTGTACAACATAGCTAATCGATCGCTAATTTGACAGATGGAAATTTACCCATCAACATCAACACTAGGGATGCAACGATTCTCGATATTTTATCGAATCGTTCGATACGTCCTCTTCGATCCAATACGCAAATATGTTCGATAGGAATCGAATAAATATTGTAGATGTGCCATGGCAGCCCGCTAACACTATTTTCAGGCATTTCCCTGTGCGCTCTCACTGAGAAACACAGCAGCCCCCTCTGACCACAGAGAAACTCCTCCCCGCAAGCACCCCCTCCCTCCTGTGTGTCTGCCTGGGAGGTAGAGGGAGCCACACGTATGTTAGCTAGCTGGTGTTTGTAGCATTATTAGCTTTGCGCACCGGGACACGACGAGAAACAACAAGATAACACACCACCTTCGCACAGATCAGCTGTGGCAGGGTTTTGCTATGGATTATAATGACCAGGGGAAGATAATGGTGTCTGGAAACAACCAACATGAGCTCCATCTACGGCAGACCTGGGCAAATTACGGCCTGCGAGATGATTCAATCCAGCCCATGACTTGTAGAGCATAAATTCCTGGGTATGTCAAAAAAAAAAGTAAGTCTCTAGCCCATTCCTTTGCGGAGTTGTGATTTTTTAAAGAAATTACCAGAATGCTCACTCCAGCCACTAGGGGGCTGTTTAAACAAACATAGAAAGAAGGAATTCCTTCAGAAGTCCAGCAGAGGGCACTGACATGATAGATCAGGATATAAACAACACATTGGCTACAGTCTTGTCAGGCTCATTATTACATGTTTTAGAGGTAGGGGAAACCGGAGGTACGCAGACACAGGGAGAACACGCAAACTCCACACAGAAAGACCCCGTCTAGGTGGGAATCGAACCCAGGACCTTCTTGCTGTGAAGCGAGGGCGCTAACCGCTGTACTACCGTGCTGCACAGAGGTACTTTCAGTGCGATGGCATAAGGCTTCTTATGTGGCCCCTTATGAAAATTAATTGGCCACCCCTGATCTACGGCGTCATGCCTTTCGTACGCAGGACGGAAAAGGTAAAAAAAAAAAATTAAAAAAAAAGCTTTGCCTCCGATAAACATAAGAAAAATCACTCCTGCTGTTGTTGTCACATAAAAGTAGTTTTGAACACTTTATCTGGTAAACTCAGGAGGGATTAAGCTGTATCAAATGTCAAAGTAATGTCAATTGTATGTGAGATGCTGACATGTTGTTATTAGGAGAGCTCCTTATGGGGAAAGCAGCAGCTGCATGTGTTACTATTAAATGCACGAGTCGAGTATAATATTATTAAATATGGAGTCAGTGCACATTGGCTTTCTTTGCTTTAGCTGACTCCTTTTGAGCTGCCATTACTGTGTAATGATGTAAATTCTTCAAGAAAATAATAATGTAAGCAGCTCAAACAAACTAAACTTAAAACTAAACTTAAATACAGTATTTTAAAGGTCTAAAGAGCTTAGCATTTGAATATTTTGCACTGGAACCTATTTTGACACAATACAGCACATTGTGTAATTCGGTTTTAAAGGGGGGGGGTATTATGTAAAATGGACTTTTTCAAGCTTTATATCATGTTATTATGTCATTCCCTCATTAAACACATGCCTGGAGTGTTGCCTTGGCTCATTCACATATTTTGAGTAATCAGTAAAAACTTAGACGGCAGCCATTTTAGGTGTAGCTATGCCTCAGTCCTCCTAGGAACGCCCCCACCTCCTGGAGACGCCTCTGGACCTTTCGTCACCAGCCAAGCCACCAACCACTGCTCCTCAGCTCAGCAGAGCCCCCTCCCCGCACAGTAGTGTTGTTTAGATGCCACAGCAGTGTGCTGAAGGGGGCGTGTCGGAAAGCTTCTTAAAGAGACAGAGGCCTATTTCAAGACGTTCAGTACAGCCATTTTGAGAGAGCAATTTTATTCAAGGCAGTTATTTTAATTTACTGCATATACAGACCAACAGAAGGTTACGTCATCATTGTAGTATGCTATAGACTGGTGCTATGTGATTGAAAAAAGCATAATACCCCCTCTTTAAGGATTTTTTGCTTGTCAGCATAATCTTATAAAAAAAAAAATAGGACTTGCATTTCTTTTTTAGCGCATTAAATGTATCGAATCGAAATCGTGACCTTCATATGGCAATACGTATCGAATCGTGACAAAAGTGAATTGTGGCATCCCTAATCAACACCATTTTGAAACTTTTCCCTGTGATTCCAAGATGAATTTAAATGATTTAAAAAGTGAGGGTGTCTGTGTCGAGCTGATCCAAGGTCCTGTCGTTCCCCTGTCCGCTGTGGTCCGCTCCTGCCTACGGAGCCGCCGTCCTGACTGTTCCCGCTCGCTAAACTCAATAAATAGAGATTTAAATGAGTGACTGACCAGGTGACTGAGTGATACTGACAGTCACAGTGACTTACCGCTCACCAACAAACAGGCCTTAGCTTTTTCATCTCCTCTTTCAGGGAGTGTCCCTCAGGCTCCAGCTCAACAGTTCTCTTTTCCTCTGCTTCAACCAGGTTTTTCAAATCTACATTGCGATGCTTTTAGACTGTGATTCCCCTGTCCCGCAAATATTTCTACACTTCTGGCACACTGACCTAGCCAGCACGTATTTCAGAAGTGAAGAATTACAGGAGAATGAAGGCTATCACAGCAGTAAGCGTCACCTGTCCAGTGTAGTGTACAATTTGCTGGAGGTCACCAGGTAAAACTAAAAGTGTTTCATTGTTGTTGACGCAGTGATCTGATAAGCATGAGTTAGTTTTGACATCCATCATAAAAAATATAAATGAATAAGTAATAATCAAAATGGCAATTCACCGTTTGGCCATGAGGGGCAATGGACACATGACTACTCGAGTGGAAAATACACTTGCCTACACGAAAATGGCAACAATTAGCTGGAGAATAGTTAGCAATTCTCAAAAAAACATCACACACTACACAGTTTATTAACAGAAAAAAAAGTTGGTTTGGTATTTAGTGTCTCTTTAAAGCTTGGGTGTACTGCACTTATTTTCTTATGCCACCGCAGATAATACTCTATGCATCCTGTGTTAGGGGAACAGCATACAGTTCCTCCACTACCTCTTTCTTCTTTTAAAATATGAAATATACGATTGTTTGCTTTGTTGTCTCCGTTACCTGTGGTCCACTGTGACGCGCAGCGTGCTGATGAAATCCTGGTAGCCGGGGAACTTGGAGGTGACGATGGAGAAGACGTGCCAGTCGTACTCCTCCATGATGGCCAGCATCAGCAGCGCCTCCTGCTGGAGAGCCGCGCCGAACTGGAAGAACGTGGACTTCTCATCCTGCGACACACAGACAGGCAGAGGCGTTAGGACAAACCGGCTACAAGGCGATTTTTGTGGTATAAAATCTTTGGACATCGTTTGCTGATAAGGACAGAGAGTTTGACACCAGACAAATTTGGTGAAGGTTTCTGGATGTTA
This sequence comes from Neogobius melanostomus, assembly GCA_007210695.1. NCBI lineage: Eukaryota > Metazoa > Chordata > Actinopteri > Gobiiformes > Gobiidae > Neogobius > Neogobius melanostomus. The sequence goes on from VHKM01000515.1 coordinate 267,948, forward strand.
AAACTCAGGGGACTCGACTCTTCCGTCACACAGGAAAGTCGTGGGCTGGCGTTTGGGAGCATAAGAGGTACTTTGATGGAGATGGATCCCTGAAAGATGACAATACAGACATGACAACACACACAAATGCTAAATTTGCGTGAAATAGACCCTTTAAGATAAAGGAAACGTCTGAGGATTGACTACAGAGGGCCATTTCACTCCTATCGTGACCATGACCTGTGCGCCTGGCCTGGAGTGAGGCTAGTGAGGAGTAATTGTAGTGTCCCTGATAGAGGACAGCTCTTCAGATGGAGGGGAGACCATCTGAAGAGCCGGGGGCCAGGGTACGAGCGAGGGTACCGCCAGGGTCAGAGGACAGTTGAGGTTTGGACCTGGTCAGCACTATCTACTACCCACAGTGGCGATATCCAATCTTCAGTCATGGGAAGAGTAATGAGGCATGATCTAAAGTCCAGACAGGGCTCAAGGCTGACTTATGCTCGCACTGACTCTAACATACAACATTATCGGGCAAAAGAACAGCTGGAAAGCTGTTTGGCATGTAGAAAGATTAAAAGCAAACAGGTCTATGATTAATCATCCCTTAAAGATTGTGCTTGTTGTGGAAGACACCCTCTTCTGGTGTCTCTAGTAATGACTGGCAGTTTGTTTAGTGCACAGCCAGTTTTACGCCCATAGCATAGATTGTTCAGGCATAATAGCATCAGCAAGCACATAAACCAATTCACCGATCTGCAACCATACAGCACACAGCTTTGTTTATTGTGACTCAGGCGAGGCACGGTAGGTGAAAAGACCAAACCCACCCTTTGCACGGATTATTTTAGGACATTTTGTCGAATATCGAGCCAGGTATTTCAAGGAAATAGCTACAGTATCCAGCACCGAGATGGCGCTGTCTTCCAAATATGGTCATTTCCTTTCTGGGAGACAGCTTTGGTCTAAAGACGGGCGAAATATGCAAGCACATGCGCAGACGTTACACAACTTTGAGACACGTTCTTTCAAAATAAGGTCTGCTCTACACTCTTCCAACAACAGTAGCTCATACGCACTCCTAAATTCCTCCTCTTGTACTTAAAGGACTAGGCCACAGTTTTTACAATCTGAGATATGTTCTTACCTTAGCTTAGACGAGTTGATGCGTAACTGTCTGGTCTTTGTGCGTGCGCTCAGTCACTCAAATGTTGTTAGCATTTAGCCGCTCCCAGCATAGGTATAGCTCCAAACTGGGATAAAGTTAGAAGCTACCAACATCATAACTTCATCCCAGTTTGGAGCTATACCTATGCTGGGAGCGGCTAAATGCTAACAACATTTGAGGGACTGAGCGCACGCACAAAGACCAGACAGTTACGCATCAACTCGTCTAAGCTAAGGTAAGAACATATCTCAGTATGTAAAAACGGTGGCCTATTTCTTTAATATTTTGAAGGTTTTTCTTTCGTGCAGAAAACTTGCAATGCATTTTTCCCCTCATATTTATATCAGTAATGTACAGCAAAAGTATCAAATTGATATCCTGCTGGGTCTCGCCTTAAAGGCACTATTTTCTTTCTAGCAGAGGAAACAAATTCTGTTTCGTCCTCCTTTAGTACTATATTGTAAACTCCAACATTTGTGGGAAGAACATTGTGCATCTAATTACGAAGCATTCGTATCAGTTTCATGAACTCTCAGGTCGCATTTCTGTAACAGTGACCTTGAAAAGTGACCCTGCAAGTTGTGAAATGTGCCTATAAACCTGTCCCTGTGAAGAATCGGGATATTACAAATGTGTTAGAAAAGTTGGGAATGACTTTGTACCATAACTAACATATACATTTAGTCGCTTCCTCTTTCATTGTTTGTAATTTTTTTTAAATCAGGTATAGGGCCTTTAATTAGCCATGTGGTCTAGTTTTTTCTTTCTAGTCAAAAGATAAGGGCAGAGTTTGTGCATGTTGACCCGAACTCAATCATTGTTATGTACGTGGTATGTAAGTGGTAGAGTTGGTTGACGAACTATATGTACCAAACAAAGGGGGTCTGGGGATCCCTCCCCTTGAGAAAAAAACAAACAAAACAACACTAATAATTTTCTCTATTTTAGGAGATTTTGAATGGGGGTTTTGATCTCTTTGTCTCGGCCTGTCCGTGTCCGTGCCCTCTGGTTTCTCTTACCACGAAAAACATATACAATAGGTTCCACTCTTGGGCTAAGGCTCCCCGCGACTGATAAAACTACAGAAAAAAAGGGAGAAAAACGTATCACAACTTGATCAACTTTCTCATTCTGAGTCTGATTTCACAGCAGCTACTCTCAATGATCTAATTCGCTGTGATGTATGCATTCCATATTTGCTAACCGCCGCGCGCTGTAGCTCTCGGTCTGAACGCTCGCCTGTGTGTCAGAGGAAATTGTGCCATAGCCTAAATTCCTGCACGGTATATAACATACGCATGCATTATGTATGTAAATCTAGCTATGCAGTCGGGCATGTTCCGGCTCAGTGCGTACAGAGGAGGCCAAAGTAGTTGCCAGACTGCAGATTCGCATTATGGGATATTATGGGATGTGGCAGAACACGCGCTCTAGGAACTGGAGGTTTGGTCTGGGATAATACTTGCCGCTGCATACATTAGCAAAGTCATTATGGAGTTCTTTGGGAGGGTTTGCGCGCGCGGATTGTTGCACTGTCTGGCTGCTTGGTTTAAATATAGTCAATTAAAATGGACATATTATGCTAAGTTTACTTTCTGGAGCATGTCGCAGCTTGGCAAAAAACATAATCCTGCACATTCAGATGGACGGAAGTAATCATTGTTTTGCACTGAGCATTTCTCTCACTGGTCTGCAATGGAGTGGCCTTGTGAGCAAAACAATGAATAGGACAATGTTAAAGTCACAGTGGAACGAACCCAAACGGATCAGTTCATACAGATATGGAGAAGGGAATGTGGAACTATGTTGTCCTGTGATGCTTATGTGAAATTTAAGACTGTATTTAAACTAGAAAATCTTTTGTGTGAGAATGTCTCCTACAGACATGCCATGTGTGATTTAAGGACTGGAAATAATCGTCTTGCAAAAATGGTGGGCCGATATAAAGGTATTGACAGAAAATGTTGTTATCGTAATCTCTGCAATCAATCAATCAATCAATCAAAGTTTTTTCTTTCTATAGCACTTTACAACAACACTTGGCAAACCAAAGTGCTTTACATATGTGTTCTGGAAGGCCTGTCTAAATAAGTGAGTGATAATGTGGTTGGTGATGAGTTTCATTTACGGTTTGAATGTTCGAATGCTGAAGTTGTCACTGTTAGGGAAATACTAAAGATGTCTGGAGAATTGTGGATGGAGAGGCGGGAGACAGTCTGGATGTCTTAAGTGGAAGAAGTTTATTACTCTTAATACAGTCCTTGAGACATATGAACAGTCAATACAGTATTCAGATCATTCAGAGTCTGGAGATACTTCCACATGAAGAGAATTAATAACCTCGGTCACATGTAGGCAACCTGCGCAGTCTACGCACGGACAATGTGACAAAGTTATGACTAGGCTACAAGGCGTATGGAAGGTCGGTAAATAGTTACTTATACTTATAGAGAAAACTATTTGCCCATCTACCCTTCTATGTTCAAACTTATTTTACTGATGCAAAACGAAAACAGAGCATTGAAATAAAGAAAGAAAGGAAAAGGCCAGGTGAGGCGGAAACAGACGGAAAACACAAGTGACCCATGTGTGAAATCAGAGTAGAAGATATTTTCTACATATAACAAGCACGTCACATTCGAGTTTTCTTGAGGTTTTTGCAGGTATTTGCAAAACACATCTTGAAAAAAATGCTATATCGATGATTGAACGTTGATGAATTTCTCACCTTAGCCTAACTTCCTGGGTCAACAAGCTCAGTCTCCCTATACTGCATTGACAGTCGGTGTGCTAACTAATGTCTGGAAATGCACAAAGACATACATGAGTCTATACAACCGGATAAGCTAAACTAGAAAAGGAAACTGGAGATGAAAATATAATCTGGATATGAAAACCGGATGCCAAAAACCGGACATGGAATGCATGAACTAAATCTGTAGTAGTTATGAATACATCGTGAATGGGGAAACGCGAAATGTCATGGAAGAATAGCGACAGCTTGACTGCGCTAATGGGGATCCTACCAATAAAACGAAACAAAACCAAAACCCAATTATTAGTGATGGTTTTAAACTTCGACTTAAAATGCAGGCGAGCACTTTCTATATAACCCTTCCTGTACACAGTGTTAGCGGAAGCGCTCCTAACTGTTGCCTGCCCGTCCAGGTTTGAAGCTGTAGGATTTTTTTATTTTTTTTTCACTTCGAAAGACAACAGCTCCGTCACAATGAGATTTATCCAGGTTAAAGCTCTCCTATCTGCAGAAAGCTTGTGTGTGTGTGTGCGTGTTAGCATGTGTGCATGTGTGGGTGACAGCTGATTCTCCATGTGTGCTTATGGGACCTTTGATGTGTAATGTGTCGCGCTCTTTGATGCCCTCTGCAGCGGGCCCCCTTTACTGAGCTGTGTGTGTGTGTGTGTGTGTGTGTGTGTGCATGTCTGTCTCATCATGTGGGGACTTCAAACCGTCACATATGGGACTGCACCATCCACATGTACAGCAGGACTATACTGTAGGGATTTGTATACTTCTTGAGCATCGCCTGTGTCTGATCGAATATGGTTTTGGCTTTGTAATGTTCAGAAAAAGGAATAGGGTGGATATATTTCAGTTTGAAGCCCGGCAGCAGAACATTCCGGGTTATATGTTGCTACGTCACAAAAGACCCAAAACATAGGCAAGCATGATAGTTGTCCCACATGTGCTCCAAATGCCCATGAGACACCAGACAATGCTATTTTGCTGGCAGATTATCTAAAGAAAAGCAGGGTTTATGTTTGGCTATCTGTAAAGCAAAGCAGCTGTTTATGTCCCAAAGTTAGAGGAGTCAGGGCTGAGTCCACACACAGTAAAAACACATTTTTCGAGTAGAGATGGGACTTTATACACCTGCCATGTTACAATTAATTTAACATGCATCAGCGAAATCCACCGATTCAATCAACTTCCTTATCCTGATGTCAGCAACACCTTACAATTCGATATATGCCATTATCAATAGCAATATATACATAACGTATGAATATTCACAATTAAACAGAATACATTATTATGTTAACTTTTTTTTAAATTTGACTCAAATTCACCTTTTTAAGGAACTTGCGGTGGGTGGGGCCAACATAAGCGTCTTTCCACTGAACACGGCTCTACCACGCACGCCACGATCTATTATGTACTCATCTTGAAACGTATCGACTCAACCCAGTACACGCTTGTGTTTCCACTACACGACACAACCGCAGTTGTTGTGGCCGCCGCCCCCACAGATGTGCACACTGTACAGAACGTCATTAAAAGTTTTGTAAGCCGCAATGAGAACAAATGTGGACAAATGCTGCCTTCTAGTGCCTGGAATGGAATAATGGAATCATTCAGAGGTGCCAAGGCAAATACTACAGGAACAAAGCAGCTAAAAGACGAACTATGAGGGTAAGCAACATGCTAATGTTATGCTAACACCAGCTAAAGTTGCGATAACAGCATGCATATTGTGAAATATTAAATCCTTATGACCTACATGTTAATAGTGAGGGCGGTCCTCTCTCTCGTTGGCCAATCAGAGACCAGCGTCTGTTCACGTCACGTTAGTCTCGGTTTAGCGATTTGGCCACAGCCGGAGGTCGGTGCCCAAACCTATACCTGGTCAGACCGGTTTGGCCCTGGCCTTGGCAGTCGAAAAGCTCACCCAGCGGGTTGACCGGGCACTGGCCTGTGTAGTGTCTGCTAGTGGAAAAACGGCCAGACTGCAGGTCTAACTTAAGCTGACTTTGACTTTACTTTATGATTGGTGTAACATGTGACATTTCCGACACACCGATGTAATTATATCTGCTTCGGTTCTTTGCAGATCTTCACAGCCAAACCATCAATGCAGAGTCACAACACAAAGCACATGGAAATACTTTTTTATGTAGACCTGTGATCAGCCTGAGACCACGCAAACTTAATATCCTTTGAGCTTCATCAAGAGATTTCCATTTTATATTCTTCAATAATTGAAATCCCTGCGCACAGGAAGTGCTTAGACTGAGCAGACACAAAAGTGTTCGGGCCTTTTTGTAAATAAAAACAAAGTAAATTGGTGAATGTAATCTATTCATAATAAAAGCTCACACTTCATGATAACATTTCAACTTCCATGGTGTAAAAGATATGATTAATAATGACACGTACCATAAAAATGACCATCAAACTTAGTAATAATTAGAAAAACACGATCCCTTCCATATGCACTTTAAAACATTACAGGCTCCACCAGATGAATGTACGTATGAGTAATGTCCTCAGTAGAACCATGAACCTGACGAGTGTGTATATGTGTGTGTGTGTGTGTGTTAGCGCTGCAGGTAGCTCCGAGCTGGTTTTAGTCTCGAGGCGTCGCGTCCCAATTATAGGTCCATGCTCCATCTGCTCCTTAAACGAGCTGGAGGAATCCTTTTAAGACCCACACGCTGGTTTCCAACATGCGTCAGAAGATGGAAGGAGGGAGGTCACATAAGCAGACAGATTTGACTCGCTGCCCGAATGTGTGACTGTCTCTGGCTGCGTTTCAGATGACGTCGCGGTGTGTGCCTGTAGCGGTTGATTTTCTCATCCATAAATGTGGAATATAAACCTGCTTTTGGGCACCGCAGCATTGATATTCCATGTTTGATCATTAAAACCAATGTGTGTGGAGATGGCACAGACGCTTGATGCTCTCATAAGCGTAGATACAGACGGCAAAGGGGGAAAATAACTACTCTTTTCTAATTTCCTCACCACTGCTTCAACAAATGCTGCATTAGGGATGTATTTTCTACCAAATAAACATACCGAGACACGGAGAAGGACAAAGTGGTTCAACAGCCCAAAGTATGCACATATAACAGGGAATGTGTCAAAACATATGGACCCGATTTGGACTTGGCTTTATTGTCTAAAGAGAGAAAAATAAATGGTTGTCATACATGATTGTCATCTGTATCTGTTAACACAAAATACAAACCAGCAATTTTATGCTGCGTTTAACTTTACCCACTTACAAATTACGACTAACGCCCTCAGAGCGTTGCTTCATCTCGTATTTGAACTCGGAGCACTCTGATCACCTCTGAGTTTAAATGTTGGAATTACCACTGTGAGCGGCGTTCCAATGCTATGTCAGACATTCAAAGGCACAAAGCTATATATATATCTTTATTTTTTTTGTGTGTGTGTGTGTGTGTGTGTGTGTGTGTGTGTGTGTGTGTGTGTGTGTGTGTGAATTTTATGAAGTGAATCAAAAGAATGGCACAGTGACTGTTTCCTTGTAGAACTGCTCATAAACCGGTCCATTGGTGGCTTATGGACTGACAAAACTCAAGAGACAACGACCAGTATATTCAGTGTTGTTTACTTAAATCTCATCTATCTCTGTTCAATAGCTACCTTCACTGGTGCAAAGTAAGTATTGAAATGCTCTTTACTTGAAAAAAAAATGCAGGAAACCGATTGCCTTGAAAAAGTCAAGCTAATGTGGCTAATCATTTATTGCTGAATACTTGCATATTACAATTATGTTCCAATTATTCTGCTCAGGTTTTCGCAACTTAAAATGAGTCCACGGCTCTTTTCAGAGTTAACTTTAGGGCAGGCACTATAAGTGACAGTAACATGACACTAGATACATTGTGTTCTTTATTTTTAGAAAGTACTGAGTTACCAACACTTGAAAATAATTAGCCACAATAACATGACGTTTTCAAGGCAATTGGTTTCCTGCATTTTTTCAAGTGAAGACTACCCATTACTTCTCCAGGAATAGTAAAACAATTCAAAATAGTCAATCTTATGCTATGAATGTCCTATAAAAATAATGGAATTGTCAGTCAATGCATTTTTTCTTACATTTTTGCATTTATTTTGCCGACTCTGTTCAATAGAAGTAGACTTAGGGCTGGGCGATATGGACCAAAAGTCATATCCCGATATATTTGGTTGAATATCGATATATGATATATATCCCGATATTTTTTTCCGCAAAGTGAGAGCTGTGACATGAAATGTTAAGTCAAAGCCAAATACGAGTAGTTTTATTGAAAACTCACTATAAATGTAAACATAAACACTGCATAACAAAGCTCCGTAAGGTGCACATTTAAATTTAAAAAAACATCTTAATAAAAATAGCCTAGAAAATAAAATAGGGCAGCATTTATACATAAAGAGATAACAAAATAAAGTGCTCAGTTTAAGAATAAGATACACTTTTAAAAAAAAATCTTCTTTTTGTTAACTTAATAGCTTATCTGAATTTGAAATATCCCGATATACATGATATGGTCTAATTCCATATCTCATTTAAAAATATATCGATATATCTCAAATATAGCCCTAAGTAGACTCAATCTTCTATTTCAATTCTGTTTCAATGCACATACCATAGATTTCTAAAATTGTTCAGCCAACCGTAAACATGAGGCAAATGTGGACTTGTAGTAACCCATCAAAGGATCCCGGGCCCCGAGTATTTGCCCTATGCTGTGTCGATAGCTAGAAATGGCCCTGTGTCCAGTATTTTCACAAGATTCAAACACGCATTGAGTAAAAAAAAAAAAAAAAAACGTTACCGACTGGCAAGAAATGATTTGTTTGTCTCTTCCTATTTGCACATAACATCTGGTGCAGTTCTCACTGTGCAACTCCTAAAGGATGACAAAGCATAGAACAAGTAGTGCGTGATGTTAAATCGATGCATTTGTTTTGCGCTGCTGCTCCGACGGCTCTGGCGACCGTTCAATGCTGGGATGAGAATGTCCCGGGTGGGCGCTGGCGTACAGGTGGGCGGCGTTCGACAACAGCACGGAAATGTAACAGATTTCCTTCTGTAAAAGCTCAACATTTGACACTACTTTGAAGCTGCGATTACTGACGGATAATGGCCAAAATTACTTATATTTTCGAGGACAAAAAAGCTCAGGAATTGGGCTTTTTTGGTTGATGTATTTGTTACAAAGACTCGCTCAGAGGAGTTTTGGGATATTCTGTTTAGTTTTTCAATAAGCTAGATAAGTATCAGTGAAAAAAATGTGTAAAAATTCACATTTGGCCATGGTTTTGGGTGAAAAATCAATGTATGAGGTAGTTATCAGATACTGAAAAATCCCTCCGGAAAAAAAGCTTACAAATATAGTGCAAGACTGGAAAGTTTGGAGTGTGTTACCCATGCAAGTCCAGAATGATCCAGAATGATAGCCCTCTGTATTCTTTTTTTTTTTTTAAAGAGGGGGTATTGTGCTTTTTTCAATCACATAGCACCAGTCTATAGCATACTACAATGATGACGTAACCTTCTGTTGGTCTGTATATGCAGTAAATTAAAATAACTGCCTTGAATAAAATTGCTCTCTCAAAATGGCTGTACTGAACGTCTTGAAATAGGCCTCTGTCTCTTTAAGAAGCTTTCCGACACGCCCCTTGAGCACACTGCTGTGGCATCTAAACAACACTACTGTGCGGGGAGGGGGCTCTGCTGAGCTGAGGAGCAGTGGTTGGTGGCTTGGCTGGTGACGAAAGGTCCAGAGGCGTCTCCAGGAGGTGGGGGCGTTCCTAGGAGGACTGAGGCATAGCTACACCTAAAATGGCTGCCGTCTAAGTTTTTACTGATTACTCAAAAATATGTGAATGAGCCAAGGCAACACTCCAGGCATGTGTTTAATGAAGGAATGACATAATAACATGATATAAAGCTTGAAAAAGTCCATTTTACATAATACCCCCCTTTAACTAAATGAGGTGTGTCTTGTCTTTCATGTCAATTGCCACAATTGTCTCAGATACCACGATATGTCCATCTTTTAAGTCTCTCCTGGTTGAAATACCCTCAGCCTTCCCGGGTTTCACATGTGATTTGTTTTTGTTCGCCGTGTACATATGGTGTGTTAAGTGGTACTTCGCTGCTCTGGGGTGGCAGTTTGTCAGGTCAACTTAATGTAGCTGCTGACCTGCCACATGCATTATAGAGAATACCCGAGCATCTTTTAGACATCTGTTTTGGAAGATAAGCTTTGAATGATTAGCTTGGGATGTTTGAGTTTTACGTTTTTTTTTTCTGTCTGCAACAAACCACAATGCTTGCGCTGCTGTGGTATTTTGCTAAAATGAAACTGTTCAACTTTGGTTTGCGAAAGAGCTCTTGGACGCTCCACTGCACTAATGGATAAATATAGTTTAGGAGGAACACACAACATTAAGTGTGGAGGACAAATGGAACAGTACAGTCGATTTTACATAATACCCCCCCTTTAACACACAGGGATATCAGTCTGGTCACTACACCCTTGTTGGCTGCTTGGAAAAACTCAATCAGACCTTTGCCTTCAGATTCGTTTATTTTCCGTCATGTGTTGTTCGCGACCGGCATCTCTATTCGCGGAAGTCTCCTCAATAACAATTTACCGATCACCAAAAAGAGTGGGTGAGTTTTGTGATTCATAACCCCGTTTGAGTAGAACTGCTAATAACATTGCAACAGCAACACGCGCCTGCCCTTTGCTGATTAGTTTAGTCCGCTTCCTGTTTGCTTGTGTTTACTCCACCTCAGAATGTAGTTGGTGCCACGGTCACCAGACTCAACGGCCGGTTCAGCGGTGAGGATGGATTTCCAGGCAAGGAGTCAGTGGCTGCTAAAGCGGGGGTCGGCCCATTAATCCGACAACCCATTAGTCCGACGTCTCATTATTCTGAATGTCCCATTGAGTAGGGGTTAGGGCATGAACAGACTAGTCGACTTCTGCGGCAAGAGTCGACCTCATTTTAGAGAGTCGACTAGTCGTGTCAAGGCGGAACCCCTTTTACGTGTTTCGGTGGGACAATAAACAGCGTTACACCATGGCAGACCAGCGGCTAGTTGTTTTTACCGGTTAGCGTTCACTTTTTAGTGCTCTACATAGAGTTTCACCCATGACTTGTGCTCAGCTGAAATCGGGACAGTCTCCACCGTCAGCGCATCGCGGCCCTACGCGTGCACGCAAACTTTTCTCTCTCACGGACTTATTCACGTGGAATCAACTACGATCTAACACTCTGGGACCTTGGATTTACAAGGAAGATGAGAGGCCAGATGAGGCCAGGAGGAGAGCGAGACAAATGGAGGAGGAGAGAGGACGCAGATCTGTTTGTTTCTGGAGGCGCAGGTAAACACTGAGCATTGCCTAAAAATTAAGTTAACACCTAGGAAATGGTACAAAATATTGTATATTAACTCAGAAAATACGCTGTAAAACCTGCTTACATGTGAGTCTACATTACGGATTTGGACGTGAACATATTGTACTTGTTGTTAGTTAGGCGTTATTCCTCCTCTGTTGATATGATGACGTCATTACACGACTAGTCGACTCTACGTCGACTTTCTTGACTATAAAGTCGACTTTTAAAAATCAGTAGACGTTCATGCCCTAGTAGGGGCTGAAAAATAAAATTAGGTTCATGCAGCTCATCATGAGTAAACACATCTCGGCATGATGCTAGGTTTACACATAACAACGAAGAGTCACGAAGGACCACAAATGTGGATGGATTTTAGATTTAGATTTAGATTTATTTATTTGAAAAGGGACAGTGCACATTAATCAACATTTTACAATGTAAATATGCCCGAGTTAGCAGAAGAAGCTAATTTTCATCGGTAGACCCTTTGGCAGATGTCAAAGCCAGCCTAAAAAAAACAGGATTAAAATCACACAGCAATTTACAAAATACAACATAGTTACATACATACATACATAGTACATAAAATGAGCCAAGTATACATTTTTCAATATAACTAGTGCTCACAAGTCTGTGTCTCCACGAGCCACTTTTTGGCATTCTTTTTAAATGAATTAAATGAGGAAGACTCGCGAATTGATTCAGGCACTGTGTTCCACTGTTGGGAGGCTTTATAAGAAAACACGCCCTGACCAAATGCTGAGGGGGAGGACGCAGTCTTCCCGCACTGCCCCTCAAGTTACTCTGCCTGCACTCGATCTGAAGTTTACAAACTCGCTCAGTGAAGGGGGAGCAGAGCCAGTTTGAATTCTATACATTAAACAGATGTTTTTGAATTTTATAAGATTGTCCCAACTTAGTAACTTATATTTCTGTAAAATCTGACAATGGTGATATCTGTAGGGTTTTTTATCCAATGTTTTAAGCGCTTGTTTATATAATGATTTCATGGGATTCATTGATGTGGCATGTGTGTTTGACCAACTTATGATACAATATGTGATATGTGAGAGGATCATGGAAAAAAAGTATATTTTTGCAGCTTGATTTGACAAACAGTCTCTAATGAACCTAAAATTTGATAAACAGAATTTGATCTTATTGCTAGTGTTTTGGATGTGTGTTTTGAAGCTGAGGTTTGAATCAATGTATAATCCTAGGTATTTGAATTCTGTGACTGCTTGTATTTTTGTCCTGCTATTGAAATATCTGGTATAATGTTTATGGTGTTTTTAGTGTTTTTTGAAAAGAACATACAAACAGTTTTGGATATATTAAGTTGAAGGCAGGATTTTTCGAGCCAGGATGTGACCGACGCCATGGCCTCTGTTAGCTTTGAAGCAACCTCCTCTGCTGTTTTGCCATGTGCAAAGATGACTGTATCATCTGCATACATAAGGGTGTTACAGGTCTTGGATACTGATGGTAAATCATTAATGTACATGCTAAAAAGAATAGGGCCAATTATTGAGCCTTGAGGCACTCCGGTGGATAATTGTAATGGATGGGAATTATGATTGTTGATTTGTACGACTTGTGTGCGAGCTGAAAGGTATGATTTAATAAGATTGATATATTTTGTGGAAAAGTTAAAATTCTGAAGTTTCTGTAATAGAATTGAATGGTTGACTGTGTCAAATGCTTTCCGCAGATCGAGAAAAACTGCCCCCACTATTCCCCCTTTGTCTAATGATGACTTGACTTTTTCCAGAAAATAACAAGTTGCTGTGTCAGTTGAATGATTGGACCTGAATCCAATTTGCATTGGATGCAATGAGGAGGAACTGTTATTAAGATGATCAACTATTTGCTCGACAACCAGCTTTTCATATACTTTGGACACAGTATATGTCCAAAGTATATGGACATATACTTTGGACATTTTGAAGATTCACGCGCCATCACAAACTGTTCCGAACTGTTAACACGCATTACGATTTAATGGCATAAATGATGTGGTACCTATAAGCGTAGATAAATACAAATCTAAATAAAATCGCTTCGCCCATTCTCGTTTGCAGTATATTGCCGGACTTCATGTGGACTTGCAGTTTTGTTTATAAGCGAAAACAAAACTACGCAAAGCTGCCAGAAATATTGAAACATTGACAAGACTGTGCACTGGTCCATGCCTTTGCTTTTGATTTGTCCTGTTTAACCTGCGCCTCTGCTACACACCGTGCTGCGCTCCCTCCAGCCTGTCGCTGCCCTCTCCATCGGCGCAGGGTTTCTATCCATTTTGAGCACGAGCGTGAGAGAGAGAACAGCGATTCCTACACTACAAATGCTGTAAGAATGCTCTCACGCTCGCTGGATGACCAATCATCACCGATCATCATGAAAGGACACGCTCTGTTGCGACCTCCGTGAATTGAGGGAGACTCGTGACATTCGTAAAATATTTTTTGGGTCAAAAACATCTGCCGTGAACATGTCACGAACCAATGTGCTCTGTTAAGAACCCTATTAAGAAGCATAAGCAGTGTTGGGGAGAATACTTTTCAATTGTATTTAGTTACAGAAGATTGAATCCTTGCCTAAAGTGTATTTTGAAATGTATTCCGTTACTTTGTCCAATCAGAGTACTGGATTTCGGCCAAATACTTTTTTGCCCCACTGAACTTTCACGTTGATTTGCATAATGTTCATGCATAATAGCAGCATATGATTCAAAACATTCAGCTACACTACACCGCCTGTTATGAACTTATATGCCACTAATTAGGCCACACATGCCCACAGCCCAGAACGGTGTAGGGCTAAACCTTCTTTTTCTTATTGTTATGAATATGAAACTAAAATTAAATCATTGAGTACTTCAATGTATTCCTTTAAAGGATCTGTATCATGCTATAAGTAAAGTATAGGCATTTATATGATATATTGTACCTCTATCACTATGGAGCACAACTTTTTGTGATAAATATAAGTGTTTTCTGGAGGTATTTTTCAAACTGGGAAGACAAAACGCTTGGATTCAGTTAACTCCGCCCCCTCTCTCCACTCATACAACTTTAGCAGTAGTAGAAATATAAATACCACAGCAAAAAGTGAGTAACTTCACTTTTTGCTGTGGTATTTATCATGATGCAGTTATAAGGAGTTGACATGTGCAACACAGCTTCATAAATGGCTAACACGCGTTTTGATTGACTCACCGCTCTGGCCTCTCAGGTGTTCTTATTGTGGGAATCACGTTGGTTATAAAGTTAATCCACTTTGATTCTGGCCAAGGTTCACCAAACATCCATCAGTGACAGTCACAGACAAACACTATTTTGGCTGATAGTCGCTGAATCCCGGAGAGAAATTCCAACTTCTGGCGAGTGTCCTCTTCTTTAGGAAGGATAAATAAAGTCTTGTCCTCGCAGCCCAACGCGCTTTTCTCTGTGACATTATCATTGGGTAAGAAAAAGAACAGGTGTCCAGACTCCAGAGTAGGTTAGAAAGAGCTCCCTCTTCACAACTTTCAGTGCAAACACGACATCTGTTCAGACGCTTAGAGGGTGCGTTTGTTTTCTCTGCAGGGGCAGCGCGGACACATCAGGAACTTCCTTTTTTTTCATTTCTTTCTTACGACAGAAATCATGAAAAAGCTGTTTTACAAATTTAAATCAGCCCGTAAGGCATTACATTACAGACGTAGAGCACTTCCGTTCCTTTGTGACGTCACAACAGAACAACTCAGTGGTTTACCAGGAGAGGGCGGAGCAGCTGCTCAGAGAGCAGGATTCAGGAGGATTACTTAGAACTGCGTGAATGAAGCCAAAAAACACTCTGGGGGTGTTTTTGATAAGGAAATAGCATAACAACATGGTTAAAAACTCCAAAAAGTCGATTTTGCATGATGCAGGACCTTTAATATTTGGAAAATTCTAAATACCCTCAAATTAAAGGATGACTTTAGTATTCTAAATATATATTCTGAATAACAGTATTCAGTTACTACCCAACCCTGTGCATAAGTAATGTTACGACTTTCACGAATGATGGAAAAATGCCATTTGTAACGCATCGTGCCTATGTGTAAACAAAGCATAACAGAAGGGATAAAAAGACAACATAAATGAGGACATTTAAGGAAATTTCTCTTTAATTCAAACAAATCCAGAACTGTGAGTGAGGACCCTTTCACCAGGTCTTTAGCCAGGCTCCTGCTCAGAACCATTTGGAAGGTTAACCTGGGGAAACCCACAGCGACCATCCAAAACGTGCAAATGCCACACGGGACGCATGAACTTCTAGCCACGAGACAAGAATCCTAACCACGTTTTTTCCGTTCTCTGGAGTGCATTTACAGCCTGAAAAATAAGCTGAAATCTCCAAGTCTGATTCCCTGTGACACATGGTTTGCCTTCAAGTTGTGCTTTTGCAAAAAAACATAAAAAACAACAGTCATAGTCAGCGGCAGCTCATGTCTGGTGACTGACGGCTAAGAGAACAAGTCTGATGCGATACGGAGCGATCGGAGATGATGTCGTGTCCCCAGGTAAAAGGAGAGGGGGGGAGCATCAATGGAACTGTGACAACGCCCGCATGAATATACCAACAACTTCCAAGGAAGTGCCATATTTGGAAGAAAACGAGTATAAGCGATCTCGGCGGTATAGAGCGCTCGCCTGAGCATAGCGTTAAACAATCCCAGTTTGGCATCGGAAGAAAAGTTTGATTTGGCTTTACCCAAATTTAAAAGCTTCTTGAAAAAAAAAGTGTCAAAATAGCAACAAAAATGAGATGAAAACAAGGATAAAAATGCAACAAAAGAGCGACAAAAATGCAATGGAAAAGTGACAAAATGTGTGACGATGTGTGTCCCCATTTTTTGCCCATTTCTTTTACACACTTTTCCCCTTTTTCCCCCCCAATTTTTCCTTGTTTTTCAATATTTCTTCCTAATATTTGACCATTTTTCATGCTAATATTTTTCCTTTTTCCCCCAATTTTGTTTATACTCCCCCAATTATCACCCAATGTATTCCCAATTCGGTCCTTGCGTGCACATCTTCTTTGTTGTGCCTAGAATTAATAGAGAGATTGGAAAATA
The DNA here is from genome assembly GCA_007210695.1 of Neogobius melanostomus. Classification (NCBI taxonomy): domain Eukaryota; kingdom Metazoa; phylum Chordata; class Actinopteri; order Gobiiformes; family Gobiidae; genus Neogobius; species Neogobius melanostomus. Next base: position 284,373 of record VHKM01000515.1, read on the forward strand.
CGCATTCTCTGTTAGGGCTCTCTCTGAATAGAACAACCTTGCTGCTTCCATCCGTCCCTTAACCTCATTTCCGGTGTTCTGAAATGCTCTTTTATCGTATCTCGTGAACACTTAAGAGTCATTGTTTCTAGCTGCCTGTTAATAGAAACTCAAAGCTGGGACGCCATGCCAACTTCAATAGAGGTCTCTCGATGTGAAGACTCTTTAGTTTGTTTATTCATGAACAAGTTTGAAATGTCTAAAGAATCCAGATTTGTGTTTGTTGAATGTTCTTAAACAAACTCAAAGGAGAGATCGTAAACGGAAGGAAAGGGCTACAGATTTTAGTCTCTTTGTACGATCGTGAACAATTTTAGAATATCTACAAATGTTGATTTTGAGATTGTGCGTTCGCAAATGATTTCAAAATGTCACAGATGTTTGCTTTCTGTTTTATATGATCAGAAGAGTCTCTTGAAAGGACCTTATTGTAAATGTGCATACCTTTCAAAACACCTGTAAATACAATTTTTGGGGTAATGTGAGAAAAGAAATATCTCCAAACCTCCAAATGGATTACGATCAAATGGATGTACTTCTACAGTGCCTTGCGAAAGTACTGATACACCTTGAACTTTTGCACATTTTGTCATGTTTACAACCCTAAACGTAAAGATTTTATTTTGAATTTTTTTACTGAAAGTTCGCACACAAGTAACAGACAACTGTGAAGTTTATGTTTTGTATTGATTGTAATAATTTGTGTAGGTGTATTATGTGTTTTTGTGTCTTAGGGACCAGGTCTGCGAATAAGCTGTTAGCTATAAGGCCTATGAACATGGCATTGGTTATTTTGTAACAATGCTTCTTGTTCTGTCCCTATCAAATCAATCAATAAATAAATAAATAAATAAATAAGTGAAAGCAAAATGATACATGATTCTGTTATTTGTCTTTGGTGTTTTGGTCAGATGAGACAAAAATTGAACTTTTTGGCCCAAATGCAAAACGTTATGTATGGCACAAACCTAACACTGCTCATCATCCTGAGTGCACCATCCCCAGTGTCAAATATGGTGGGGGAGCATCATGCTATGGGGCTGCTTTTCCTCAGCAGGGACTGGGAAGATTGTAAGAATAGTTGGGAAGATGGATGAAGCCAAATACAGAGACATTTTGGAGGAAAACCTGCTGGAGTCAGCAAGAGAATTGAGGCTGATTGAGGAGATTCACCTTCCAGCAGGACAATGACCCTAAACACAAAGCTAAATCTACAATGGAATGGTTTAAAAACAAACATATTAATGTGTTAGAATGGCCCAGTCAAAGTCCTGACCTAAATCCTATTGAAAATCTGTGGAAAGACCTGAAAACTGCTGTTCACAAACGCTCTCCTTCTAATTTGACAGAGCTCGAGTTGTTTTGTAAAGAGGAATGGGCTAAAATGTCAGCCTCTAGATGTGCAAACCTTGTAGAGTCATACCCCAAAAGACTTGCTGCTGTTATTGCAGCAAAAGGGGGTTCCACAAAGTATTAATTCATGCTGTATGAATACTTATGCACGCCCCACTTTTCTATTTAAAAAAACATAACAGCTACAATATCATGTATCATTTTGCTTTCACTTCACAGTTGTCTGTTACTTGTGTGTGAACTTTCAGTAAAAAATTCAAAATAAAATCTTTACGTTTAGGGTTGTAAACATGACAAAATGTGCAAAAGTTCAAGGTGTATGAGTACTTTCGCAAGGCACTGTATGTAACGTTTGGTTTTGTCAAAGCCAGTGTTTTCTTTCACAATGATGCCCCTCCAAAAAAAACACGATCCGCTCCACTTTTCTCCCCCATCCGCAGCCTGGAGCGGACACTCTTTTAACCCCGCCTCTCCTCTCTCTGTCTGTCTTTCTTTCCCAGACAAATGGATCGTATAGCGCCGTCCATGGTCTGCTAGCTGCTTTTGGCTCGTGGCTGTTTCCCCCCTCTTCTGACATTTTACGCACTACATGGCTCGCTAACACAAATGCCTTCTGATTGTTTCCAGATTAATTAAACCCCCTCCCGAAAATAGTATTGCAAATGTGAAGACGCACTGAGAGGGCAGCGCCGAGGAGCTACATGAACACATGAACATGACGCTCGGCACACAACACCTGCCTGATACTTATGCACTACAAGGATATGTATGATATGCACATAAATATGGTAATAAGTAGGGGTGTGACAACATAGATTTTGCGATATATTGCGAAATTTTGCGAGACGATAAATGACCGACGTCATGCATATTATTGAGGTTGCAGTGCTCCACTTCTTTCTGTCAATAGAGGCCAGTAATGATCTAGAATTCAGTCAGACCAGCAGGGGGCAGCACTACAATTTTGAGCACTTGGACCAAACACTGTCACACAAATACATTACTTTTAAACTCTTAACCCCCACCTTAACCAAGCGCATTTTCTCCAGTTTGGCTTTACCCAAATCTAAAAGCTTCTTGACTAGAGGGTTTACAGCCTATAGGCCAGAGTAACGCCTCATTTGAAAGCTAAGACCTACAAAATTGATGTAAGATTTTTCCTTGCGTTGTCGCTGCGTTGCCGTTGGGTTTTCGTTGTATTTTTGTTGATTTTTTTGTCACGTTTTTTGTTTATTTCCCATCACAGTGGTCTCTACAACGCTCCAGTATCAAATGTTTTTGATCAGGCGGTGAAGGGGCGGAGGTGGGTTGCTGCACAGCTGGGAAGCGGACGAGCCATGACCGCAGGAAGCTTAAACGCAGGTCCGCGGGCAATGATTGGCTGCAACAAAGGTGTGGCTCTGCGCTGATAGGCTGAGGTGAAGATGTGACCCTTGGAGACGCGATCATTATCTGGAGGTAAATGAAATGAGTCTTCCAGGCTGAATTTACGCCTAGGCTTCATCCCTCAAGTCGAAGGTCAGGGCCAAAGTGACCCAAAACCAATTCTTTTTGTCCCTATGCAACCTGTATCTGACCGTTTGATGAGCGTCTGAACAACAATCGACCCCGGCCACTTTAATTTGTGCTCCTAAATCCGATACGTGTGCCAGGTCGCATTCTTCCGACACTACAAATATCAATCATTCGGCGGTAGAGAAGATGGGAGTGGGAAGAAAAACAACATCACCACTGGACTCCACAGCGGCTTCAATTAAAACAAAAAGATGTCAATGACAAGGAAACACAGGTACTATAATTTTAGCACAGTCCAAATCTGCTCCAAACTAGCACTTTAAGTTATTTTATCGATTACAATATTTAAATCAGTTCAAGTTTATTTGTATAGCACATTGAAAAACAACTTCAGTAGACCAAAGTGCTTCACAACAATTAGAGACACATAGAGATCAAATTAAAAAAGAGAAGCGGGTTTTTAGTCTAGACTTGAACTGTCCGACAGACAGAGACCTGACAGACACAGAAAGACTGTTCCACAGAGAAGGCTCTATCACCTCTCGTCTTTTGCTTATAGTTTTAGGAACATCCAAGAGGAGCTGGTCAGCTGACCTGAAGGCTCTGGATGGAGTGTCATAACAGCTCACTCAAAAAAGACTGGCCCAAAGAGTGCATACATTTAAAACAATCATCAAAACCTTGAATTGAACACAAAAGCTGACACGGAGCCAGTGTAAGGTACACAGAACATGGCTGATGTGCTCACGCCTCTTTGTTTTAGTCAGGAGGCGGGCTCTGCAGGTCCAGTCCATTATACAAGGCATTACTATAGTCCAGATGCAATGCATGGATAGCCTTTTCAAAATTGTGTCTTGGAAGATAAGGTTTAATTTTGGCCAGAATCTTCAGCTGAAAGAAGCTGGACTTAATAATAATGCATTAGTCTTATATAGCGCTTTTCCAGACGCTCAAAGTCGCTTTTACAATTTGGTGCATTATTCATTCACCACTCACACACTCACTACATTCGCCAGGCTTCCTGGTGTTCCCAAACAGTCTCCCATCCAAGTCCTGCCAGGCCCTTCCCCGCTTAGCTTCCGAGGTCTGACGGGATCGGGCAGAGCAAAGGCGGTATGGCCACTTGATGACAGTCTTTATAAGTTTGTCAAAGTTAAACAATGCGCCAACCAGGGCGTCAATAGCAGGACAGCGGACCGATCACACTGTCATGTCACACATAAGGTTACATTGTCCGAACACCAAAATCTCAGTTTCTAAATAATTTTTGTTTAGGTTCAGAAAGTTTGCTCGCATCAATGCCAACTAAGACAGTCCTGTAGACAATAAGTTTTCCTGATTTAGCTCCAAAAGACTGTCTCTTAAGATGATCAGGTTAAAATACATTGGTTCCCCCGGCTTCGCATTTCATCCTGAAATATGAACGGCCTTGCTAAAGAATCAGATTCCTTTCAAAATCCGAACACCTGCAGCCTGAGCGTAGCTTGAGACTCATTAGCCGGATGGTGTCCTTGGAGTTGGGGTCTACAACTTGGGGCGGGATAATTCTTTGTTAAACAAGGGACATGTTATACTTAAGTAGAAACAGTCTATTGAGGGATGGATTAAGCTTCTTTCACAACCTCTCAAACCTTTGCCTGCGATTGAACTGCAACTGAGAGATTGATGGAACACCAAAACGTCAACGATATTTTCTAAGCCTAAAATCCATCACCGGAATCGTCCAAAGTCCAACAAAGCGCTATCAACATCTACTATTTTTTATCTCATATTTATGTCAGTACTCTACAGCAAAGTCTCAAATTAATACCTCTAAATGTATTCTCCCCCCCCTTAACCTATCAGTGACACTTGACAAAGAAGTTCCCAACGATGTCGCGAAAGATCTGACTTCTATAATCCCGAACGTCTGCCATCGCCAGGGAGACGCGCCGTAAGCCTGTGGTGTTGATATCGGAATCCGCTAATGCATGTACCCAAAGCTGCACCGAGCATCTGGGAATACAGTCCCCGCCAGGTTTAGCGCGTCTCTGTGGCGTATCGTGTTTTGAAATCTTAAGAAGACATTTTTCCCCCGCCTGAAAACATGGCGCTGATAAGAGCGATACAAAACTAAACAGGGAGGGGGGAAAAACGGGACTGAGAACGGTCATAAAATAGCAATGGAAGTACAATGCAGACTTCCTAATGTCAGAAACGCAAACCGCCCGGAGAACTCGGGGTTGCGTCGTCTAAACGGCTAAGAATTCTGGGATTTCTGGCACATTTGTTCCACAGCTCTTTTCGCAACTTTTTATATATTGTTACGCTAATGTTAATTGTAGATTATGCAATTTATATGTGTGGAAAAAAGTTAATATTAGCATGTATTTGACCTTTCAGTGACACAGTTGCTGTATGGTAAGTTAGTATAGCGCCTTAACTACCATCCAGGTGGCCCCTCAGATGATAGAAATCGCAGAAATACCCTCAGCTACAGTAGATAAATAGATCAATTCTTTATTGTAAGATGCAAGGATCTGACATTTGTTTTGCAAAGTTCAGCAGCTCCGTATCAGCACAAAATACGGGCAGACAGATATAAGGCATTTCACAAAGACATGAAATACAATTGTCCACTTACCATGACACACTTTGATTTTTTTTAGTTATGCTCCTCATTTAGTTTCAGGATGGACTGATGAACAAAGGAGTTCCTCAATCTGACCTTATTAAAGCTTGGCACACGGTACAGAACATGGCTGGGGTCTGAAGTAATGTTCTTAGCTGCAATGTGTTGTTATGGTACTCGGCCTCGCACTGTCCATCCAGGGGCTGTCCTACTGTCTTTGAGCAGATTTTAATCAAGTGTCTCAGTCCATATTTCGAGGTGACAGAGACACAGCTGTACACAGCGTTACAGTACTGCAGGACGCTGAGAATCACCAAAGTGAAGAACAGAAGTATCTGAGCCTGTTCCTACAAGTCACATCAGAGAGGATCCGGTAACAGTTCAAGAGTGCATGGGACACTTCCATGTTCCAACAAAATCCAGGAAATACAGATGGGTGCGCTACAGCAGTAGAAGAAGAAATAACTAGTAAGTAAACAGAACCTGCATAAATGAAGTGATGCATCACCCAAGGTATGTTTTTGATGAAGAATTGTTATAATATGGTTATGAACAAGCGAACAATCCCCTTTAAAGTGATAGTCTGTAAGTTTAAATGTTTTACAAAGTCATTAGATCGCTTTTAAGTAATCGCCTGGGCCTGCAATTTGACGTAATGCGAGTAAGATTAATTTCCTCTGATCTCAGACACTGTTCAGAATCCCCGGTGCCGTCACTTTGACCAATGAGACGAGCTTTCCTGTCAGGTCCAATACGTTTGTTAAGTGTGACGTCACAACTTCCGCTTCCGGGTCCTAGCAGACGGGCAAATATGCGAGAAAAAAACATTAAAAACTCTTAAAAACAACCTTCAATATTTCTGAAACTCAACAGAGAGTTACTGAAGCTACTTATTTCTCAGACTCATTAGCCAAAAATGCCGCACCTACTGCTAAAAAAGTAATATTTACTAAAGTTGCTACATCCGGGTTTAGCGGAGCTGCTGCGCCGCTAGCTTTTTTCTCCGCTAACCCAGATGTAGCGATTTTGGTAAATATTACTTTTATAGCAGTAGGTGCAGCATTTGTGGCTAATGGGCCTGATAAATAAGTATGTTCAGAAATATTGATTGTGCTATTAAAGAGTTTTTGTAGTTTCTCGCACATCTGCGGACCTGGAAGTAGAGCTGTGACATCACCACTTAACAAACGTATCAGGAGGGGAGGGGGAGGAGCTTGATCGTTTACTTTTGAAAATTCTGTGTGTCTCTCTCCTCATTTTGCAAACTAGAAGCGGCTTCCGAGTCCGATCAGGAGGGGACTGGATTGTAATACTTTTGAAATCAGTCTGTCTCTCTCCCCACTTACTGACCATCACTTTAAAATGAAACATTCTTTTATTACACACATAGTATGTTCGATATATAGAGACCAGTTGTGACCTTCTCCTTTTCATTTTAGACAGTGTAAATCTACGGATCTGGCTATAGCTGCTCTGAAGAAAATGTTAACATGAAGTCCCCATTACACACATCACAAGAGCGTTTTAACCTTTCGGCTGATTATTTTCCCCCTCGTTTGATTGCATCTTGTTCGGTCTAAACTGGGCTCGGGACCGTCCTCCCGCGGCTCTCCATAATTCATACGGGCTCATGAGTAAAGCTGTGTTCGTTTAAGGCTTCGGAAAGTTCACTGGACGTCTATAATTGATGCGAGATGTCAGGACTAAATCTCAAGGTACGCCGTTATAATGCAGCGTGCTTACCGATCTATAATTCATTTGGCATATTCAAGCGGGGTGGATTTGATGCGAGTATGCAAGTCTTATGTCAATGTCTTTTTTTTCTGCGGCCACGTTCTCCATTATTCATTCGGTGCGGCAGCGACTGTCAGGAGCCAGTCTTGGTACACTAAAGCCTGCACTTAGCCTTTAGCCCTGCTGCCCCTCTCTTTCTCCCAAACGAAAAGGTGCTGTCAGGAGGGTGGGAAAGTGACGGAAGACGGGGAGGGAAGCAGTTTAATCTAGGCTACGAAGAATATACAGTATATGCCAACTATTTCAAGGGCCCTGTCGTGCAAAGTGCAAAACTCAAGGTCTGTTTTTTAAGAAATGGACATTACAAGTTAAGTTCATTAAAGTTTGTCGCCAGGAAAGTGGTGAGAAGAAAGATTGACAATGGCTACTATGAAAAGGTCGATTACAAAAGTTGGACAAAGTTTGAATGATTTTGGTTCGGGGAAGGCAATTTCGCCGTGGTCCATAATTGACTGCTGTTTTGCATATTCAGTTGGACTTCCAAAAGGATTGACCTTGTGACAAGATTTTCTTGAACCCTGATGTATTATATGAAAGTGAGGTGCAATCAATTTTCCCCATCTATTCAGGCCTTGTACTCGCTGAAGAATAGGGAAAACGCAGACTGCAAATTTCGTCATGGATTTTCTTTGACGGCAGTAAAAGTTTCCAAAGAGTCGTCAACTGCTGTGGGTTGTTTGAAAGGACCGACAACAGCATACGGCGAAACTCGTGTGTTCCAGCACAGATCACATGCAAATACAGATTTATTGACCTATAATAATGGCTAGATGAAATAGTGAATGTTGTTTATCAAAAGGCCATTTGGTTGGAAATAACGTTTTCTAACAGGCCTTCTGATGCTGCGGAATATATTAACATTCTTACCAGATGTTCCCATGCTGTTACCTTCTCATCATTATGTAAAAATCGTGAGAAAATCTCTGTCGCATCCTCTCAGATTGTTGGTTTGCCCATTACACTCTTGCTGATTGGTTGTAAGGCCAGGTGGCCAACAAAAGCAGATCATTTTCGAACTCTCTTGTATCGCGTTGCAACCCCCTGAAATGTAATTCAGCTTGGCTCGAGGAGGGCCAGCGATCACTGTCTCGACACGCAAACTTCTTTATCGAAAATAAACTGAACAGGAGCAACGTCGCCTTGTCAGTATGGAGTGAATGAAAAATGGTCTTTCATAATGGGCTCGCCACTGACACAAGCTGTGAACCTCCCAGAATCTGGACACATCAACGGGAACGGACCCTCTGACGACGACCAACAACTACAACTCACTCACACTCCACTCACCCAAGGTTTTCCAATCCAACCCAATGAGAAAAGAGAACCGTGAAAGTCAACCCTCATACTGGGTTTAAACACCGGAGAGAAAAGTTTCAAGCTGGGATTTAAAGTCAGGAAGAGAACAGGCTTTCCTTTCACTCAAAGTCTCACTGTCTGTTAGTCCATTGAACCTAATTTTGTTCTCTCTGTTCTTTGTTCAGACGGGGAGGATAACCAGCTTGCTTGGCCTGATACGATCAGATTGGGAGCAGAAGAAGTAGTTGTGGAAGAGGCAATTCAGACGACCCAGACCTCTTAAAAATGTCGAAAACTTCTACAATGTTTTTTTTTTTTTTCTTTCTTTTTTTTTACACTGAAACAGGACATTTGACATTGGTTTATGGTTAACATCTCTGTTTACTGTCAATCCACATGAAACTGGCTTTAACATAATGGCTTTATGTTCTATGACTTCTCTGTCAACACAAATGACTAAGGTGGACTTTATTTTTCATTATTGTATAAAAAGGTGATGACATGGGAAATGTGTGCAAGGCTTAACATTTTTCACTAAAACGGTGGGTCACCCATCACTCCTGTCCGTCCAGGGCTGGAATGATACTCTTTTGTCACAACACAATATCACGATCCTTAGGAGTACACGATACGATAGGTATTACAACATAGTAAGTATTGTCATCAAGTTATTTTCCGTGGAAAGTTCTAAACTGACATTCCCTGAAGTGCTAAGGTAGGGTGACCTGATGTCCCACTTTACCCGGGACAGTCCCAGTTTTTATTCCTTTGTCCCACGTCCCAATAGATTTCTCCAAAACCATTGATTTGTCCCAGTTTTACTCGTAATCTGTCCCAGTTGTCCCGGTTTTGGCCAATGTAGTCCCCGAAATAGCATAGCCTACACTTGAAAATTAATGTCTTTGGCCCATGGGACTATCAATTATCAAGTGAAAACCAATTCAAACTCTCAATTCAGGATGCGGATTGGTGCTTGTCATAAGTTGTTGACAGTTTTACCATTCATCGTAGGTAAAGACAGTCTAGATTTGGAACCCCTGCGGGCTATTCCCGAATATTGTCCCAGTTTTTTAGTTGGAATATCTGGAGCTGTACGGTCATTAAACATTTAAAAGTGTCAGAAGTATTGATCCTCCATCTGACATAATGGCGTCAAGAATAAGAAGAATATCATGATCCCAAACTATGACGTCTTCTAGTTGAACGATGGACAAATGTCTCTACAGGGCACTCCCGTACACACTCCTCAAAGGCAGCACTACTTCATGAGATGCGCATGAATAAGTCAGCGCGCCTTTTCACGTCAAACCCGCTTTTAGTTTACAGTCATCAGATTAAGGGGAGAGTCCGCAGTAGAGAGGAGGGGAAGTGACAGAGGGGGGGGGTAGCAAAGAGGAACGGCGAGATGATGCTGTCATGTGTGCAGTGTCAATAATTCATGGGCTGGTTAGCTAAATTTACTACGACTACTACTGTGACGACTACGACTACTATCACTACGATCCACCCGCTGCACTGGCCCATTCTGCAAGTCAGATTGTTTTAACAGGGAAAAAACTATTAAAAAACCCAACTCGACCTGAGCCACAAGAAGCTGCCATAGCCTCGGTTTATGCTAACATTCAGCGCTATTCTGACGTCAAACGGTTTTACATAAATTAATCATCTACAGAGTTTGTTAGAAATCCAAGAAGGAAAAAACAAAAAATCACCTCAAACTATTTCACACAGACACTACTTTTCAGTTGCCAGAAGACACTTGACAGCGCGGTATTTTAGATCAGCAAGCTAACCACACTTGCTAATCATTTTGTTAGCATTTCAGGTGTGATATTGATATGATGGAGTGTATAGAGGCTTATTAATAAAAAGGAGAAGCAGGGTTCGAAACTAACGTATCCGGACAGTTAACAAATTGGCTAGTCCGGGAAACCCTGTTAGCCTGTTCAATGTATTATTCCTATAGCAGTTAGCATTAGCCACCAACCATCGCAAATTACGAACGATCCAGATGTTTTCTGCTGTTGTCAACCCATCAACCACATTTAGGTGAAGCCTAGTTAGAAATCACCTTTTGAGATTTTACTTTAGATACAAATTAGAGTAGAAAAGTGTCCTCTGAGCTAAATGCTTACTCAAATTCAGGTATGTTTTTGCTTTTTGTAGGTCGGAATCACATCCAGTGGCCACTAAACTTGATGTTAATGATAAAGAAACCACAGAAATGATATAAATGCCAAATGAAAAGGACAAAACATAAGCTACCTCGACATATGGCTTCACTATTAATTTGTATGGGGATAGAACGCTCAATATGAACTGGTCCGGGATTCGACAACTAACAATGTACCTACATATTTGGTGGAACAGGTTCAGATAGCTAAAGGCATTTCTATGATTTCTATGTATACATGGACATACGTGTATAAGGCTAAATTGACTTTTTGAGCTAACCACAGTTGCTAATCATTTGTTAGCATATATTATACGATGTTGAAATATTACAAACGGGAACATACATATGAAGCAAAACCAACTTTTTTGAGCTTTTAGCGTTGTTATTGCTTGTTTCTTCTTGTACTGCTACAATGCGCTTTGATTTGCATTTCCTGCATGTTGTTGCGTAATAGGTGGAACTGGGAAGCAAGTGGCCTACAATTTTTAAGTTTAAGGCTTATGACAAATGCAATTTATCCACTCACTATTGAATTGTTAGCATGCTGTTAGCCAAAAATGATGTCTAGTGTCTGGTTTACAATTCCCCTGTTGCCAGCGGAGGGCATCCATAATGTTTACCATTGCTGACATGAGATACAGTGGGAGGAAAATGTATGTGAACGCGTTGGAATTTCTCGCATTTCTGCTTAAATTGGTCATAAGGTGTGGTCTGATCTTCATCACAATTATAAGAATGAATAAACAGTGTCTGCTTAAACTAATACCACCCTAACATTTACACTTTATCATATTTTTATTGGCCGTAACATGTAAACATTCACAGGACAGGGAGGAAAAGTAAGTGAACCCAGGAATCTCGCTGAACTGCAGCAGTTTTGTAAAGAGGAATGGTCTGAGATGAATTCCTGATCGTTTGAGCGTCTAGTCTGCAACTACAGGAAAGCAGTTATTGCTGCAAAAGAAGAATCAGCCAGCTATTTAATACAAGGGTTCACTTACTTATTCCGTGCATGTTGTGAATGTCTTAGGTCTTTCTGCCAAATATCTTTATAAACTTGTGAATTATGTTTTCAACAAAACAGCCCCACACCATGATTTTCCCTGCTCTATACTTCAAAATGAGCATAGGGTTTTGATGTTAATGTACTGTTCCATTGTCCTCCACACTTAATGTTGTGTGTTCCTCCTAAACTATATTTATCCATTAGTGCAGTGGAGCGTCCAAGAGCTCTTTCGCAAACCAAAGTTGAACAGTTTCATTTTAGCAAAATACCACAGCAGCGCAAGCATTGTGGTTTGTTGCAGACAGAAAAAAAAAACGTAAAACTCAAACATGCCAAGCTAATCATTCAAAGCTTATCTCCCAAAACAGATGTCTAAAAGATGCTCGGGTATTCTCTATAATGCATGTGGCAGGTCAGCAGCTACATTAAGTTGACCTGACAAACTGCCACCCCAGAGCAGCGAAGTACCACTTAACACACCATATGTACACGGCGAACAAAAACAAATCACATGTGAAACCCGGGAAGGCTGAGGGTATTTCAACCAGGAGAGACTTAAAAGATGGACATATCGTGGTATCTGAGACAATTGTGGCAATTGACATGAAAAGACAAGACACACCTCATTTAGTTAAAGGGGGGTATTATGTAAAATGGACTTTTTCAAGCTTTATATCATGTTATTATGTCATTCCCTCATTAAACACATGCCTGGAGTGTTGCCTTGGCTCATTCACATATTTTTGAGTAATCAGTAAAAACTTAGACGGCAGCCATTTTAGGTGTAGCTATGCCTCAGTCCTCCTAGGAACGCCCCCACCTCCTGAAGACGCCTCTGGACCTTTTGTCACCAGCCAAGCCACCAACCACTGCTCCTCAGCTCAGCAGAGCCCCCTCCCCGCACAGTAGTGTTGTTTAGATGCCACAGCAGTGTGCTGAAGGGGGCGTGTCGGAAAGCTTCTTAAAGAGACAGAGGCCTATTTCAAGACGTTCAGTACAGCCATTTTGAGAGAGCAATTTTATTCAAGGCAGTTATTTTAATTTACTGCATATACAGACCAACAGAAGGTTACGTCATCATTGTAGTATGCTATAGACTGGTGCTATGTGATTGAAAAAAGCATAATACCCACTCTTTAATGGCAAAATGATCAAACCCTAACCCAGTGTTAATGCATTAAATGCCCAGGATATATGGTTAGTAATGGTGATGATATTGAAAAGAATGTGCTGTATCGTCCTGTCTCTCAGAAACAGCAAAGCCCAAAGCCTACAGACTTGTCCTTTCAATCACACTCAACGGCACCGACAAGAAGTAACTCAAATCTGAGCTTTTTTTACAGCCGTGTCCCGTCTTTCCGAGTGTGACGGCGTAAAGCTCTGCAAACTCGCGGAGTTGTGCGAGCGAAATGGCGAGCAGCTGTCGCGTTGAAGCCAGCGCTAACGGGCCTAAATCCTTGAGCCAACAGAGAATTAAGTGAACAAAGCCAGCAATAAACAGGGCCACGAGCGCGCGAGCTGCAGCGGTCAACGGGACAACTGCAGGTGAAGTACGGGGGGAGAGTGTTGGATTTAGGAGGGTTTAGAACGTTTTCAGCATGAACGGTCAGGGCTTGTATGTAAGCCCTGACCGTTCAGGGCTTGTATGTCAGCAGGACAGCAAGGGCTTGTCCTGCTGAGAGGTTGTGAAGTCGGCGACCACATCTTAACAAGGCTTTATCAGTCCATAATTGAGTGTACTGATATCAAACAAAGTCTCTCGGTTTGGCCGCTTCACTGTCAAAAACAAAGCTCAACTTGGCAGAGTTGTTAAACGGGGCAGTAAAATCACAGGCCAACTGCAAACTAATTTGTCAGTGCATCCTCTCATTATAACATCAGAGATGATGATAACCATCCACTGTCCCACCGCTTGAGCTCCTTCCATCAGGGCAGAGATACGCTTCTTTCGCTTCCTTGTGCCAAGAATAATGTGTACTGGAAGTCTTTTGTGTGATTGTTTACTTTGGAAAAATCCCTCTCACTTTCCATATTTTGCAATCTTACAGACTTTCACACTTTTAAGTCATTCAGCTCTAAGTCTAACTGTGGCACAGCACACACAAAAACACAATTTTCGCCTGCAGAGAGTGTGTGTAATAGATTGAAGCAATTTAAATGCGAAATAAAAAATAAATAAAAAAGCTATTAGCTAATGGTAGGGCTGGGTAATATAATGGCGTTGGGGAAAACATTGTTAAGGTTGTGCGGGTATTAAGAAAAGAAGTAACACAATTGTTTTCGGTGTTGGGTCCAGGGACCGCACTAAAGAAAGTGACTTGGTTTTTTTCAGCTAAAAAAAATGATGCAAATTTAAAAGAAATAGTCTTGTATGGTATAAATCACATTTATAGTTCTGTTTTATGCTTCTAGATGACACATTATTTAGTATCTAAAGAAGTATTGTTCAGGTATCGTCAACAATCAACAACTCTGCAAACTGGGGGTGAATGAATGAATGAATGAATATTTGTATTTGAGTGGTTAAATATATTTTATATTGTACATTTTGTAACTCACCTGCTCAGGGACTACAGATGGAAACTAGCTCAAGCTAAATCTGGTGCAGAGCATCTTTAATTAATGTGTTTGCACATTGTCCCTGTTGAAATAAATTAATAAACTAAACTAAACTAAAGCTAATCCACAACGTCTCTTGCTTTTAGTCACTTTTATTTGACAACAATTGGCCTCCTCATTTCAGTTCAATGCTTAGATAGAATTACTCCGGGTTTGTGTAGTCTGCCCGTTATTAAAGCAACAAAAACAGAAGTACAGGAGTCCTGGAGAACGTTTTGACTTTAGTGATGTCTGGAGTCTGTGTCCATTCCATTTTCAGCGCGAGTCTGCAGCAGCTCACAGACTGGACTGGAGCAGGAACAGGGGCGGAGCTGACACAGGGGCCAGAGGGACTGGGGCCCCACAGCTGATGGGGTTAAGGGGGCCCCACTAGGAAACACTTACATGGGATTTTGACTGTAAATAGAACATGCATATAAAGTAATACCAGCTTTAAAAGTGTGGGTGCTGCTGTAATAAACAATGGTTCCACCCCCTCCCAAAGTCAACAAACAACATTTCTAAGCTTGATTATAGTTGTTGTTTTGCGCTGGGAGCAGTAGAATGGCTCATTTGAACATTCATGAATCAACATCTCTGCTAAAAAAGAAGAAGAGCCAAGAATCCCATCACTAATCGATGTCATTCAGTGCAATGATTTGAGCTAGGTTCAAAACCGGGTGGATTCACTTTCTTTAGTTTTTTTTTTTGTAGCTAGAGCTTTTAAATTGCAAGTGTCACTCTGTGATTTGCAAGTTTAAACGTCACCCGGGGACCTCGGTAAGAGAAATTGAAGAAAAGAAATCTTATACCTTCATCCACTCCTTTCCTCAATAACAAACAGCATGACCTCGATTCTAAACACTCTGGGTAGTGATAGCGACATGGCCCCGCAGAATATTGCCTGATAGAAATCTATATTCAGCGACATGTGCAATCACAAAAGTGGTTGATCTCCGCTGACAGCTGTATTCTCTCCGCGTCTTCAAAGGCAATATTATTTTCCCTGTAAGCCAGTACAAATCCCCCGCGCACAGGCACAGTAAACAACAGGCCCGGTACATACAGAGCCACCCATCGGAAATGCAGCCATCTGTATTTAGGCCGTCCGTCACAACACCTGTCAAGAGCAGTGGGCGGAGGATGGAAAGATATCGAGCATGAGCGATTGGGCGATCGAACGTATGGCGTGACAAGACAAATGCTGTGTCCGAATGTCCACACTGTTCCCTGTATAGTTCACTATAATACAGTGGTCACGCCATTTTGTATTGGTGTCCGAATGTCCAGAGAGAGAGAGAGAGAGAAAAAAGTAGTGAGCAGCCATGGTCACTATGGGTCTTTGAACTAATCTAGGGTGACCAGATGTCCCAGTTTACCCAGGACAGACTAAGTTTTGACCCCTCTGTCCCATGTCCCAGGGAATTTCTCCAAAACCTATGCTAGCATCCGGGTAATTTCAGTGTGCCGCAGATGTGGAGGTGAAAACAATGGCGGTATTTAACAGCGTTTTTTTTTCCGTAGGTGAGTTGGTATTTCAACCAATCACAAGTCATGAGTGTGAAACGTCATACATATATCAAGCAGCTTAACCCTGACCCTGCCTAGCCACTGACCTTAAGGATAGTGGGCTGGTGCCTAACCTTAATCAATAGAAGTGGGGGAACATAGGTACCGGGGAACATAGGGCTGACCCCCCAAATTCTATGATTTACTTTGCTTTAAACATAAAATAAATTGTTAATCACATGTTTATTGTCATGACACGCGTTAGCTAAGTCATGCTTTAGCTAAGTCTAAAGCCGAATGAACTAGAAAGAACGTCGCCTAAGAGCTTCTAAAACATGTTCTAGTCTGCAATACGTTTAACTTAGATCATGATTATTTCCAGAAAGGCGAAACATAAATGCGTGAAATTCTACACAAAGTTCAGATGGATTAGTGACATGTAGGCGACCTCTGTTTGTACAACATTCATCGAGACCAATTAAGTCCAATTTCTGTTTATATCGGACTTTTGCCCCAATAGGCAGGTTATCATGACATTTCATCACAATCTGACAGTTATTCACTTTAATAAATCCTCTCTAATCCATTGACAACCACCCAATATCAGCGATCTCCAGTTGTTTTCAATGCAGCCGAGAGCGTTGTGTTCACCTCCGTAACACCGTAGAGCCCTATAGGCCAGAGTAACGCCTCATTTGAAAGCTAAGACCGACAAAACTCATCTAAATGTATCTTTTTCCTCACATTGTTGCCACATTGTCGTAATTTTTTTCTTTCTTTCCTTCTTTTCATTGCTTTATTGTTTTATCTCTTTATTGTTTATTGTGTTTCTGTCACATTTTCGTGACTTCTTTGTCACTTTCCTGTTGCTCTTTTGTGGCTTTCATGTTGCGTTCTCGTCACACAGTTGTGTCACTTTTTCTTGTTTTTGTCACATTTTTGTTGCTATTGTGACATTTTTCCAGAAGCTTTCAGATTTGGGTAAAGCCAAAATGGAGAAAATGTCCTCAGTTCAGGTGGGGTTAAGAGATTTCATAGCAAAAATTAGGCCAATTTTACACTTCTTACATCAGAGCCTGACAGTGTTATATTTATTTTTCAACTGGAATAAAAGAAATAATATGTTCATTAGCAAAAGACAGTACAAAAGGACAGATGCTGGAAAAATCCGACTTAAGTGCAGTACTTGTGTAAATCCACTTTGTCCCCAACCACCTCTGTGTTTGTTTATTTGAAAATGGGACAGCGCACACTAATTAGCGCGTGTCCGTCCGAGCGAGTAAATAAGCCAGGGTTAGCGTCCCGAGAGCAGGGACAGGACTCCTCAGTCGTTACGACCAACAGGACTTAGAAGAACGAGGACTGACCCAGCGAGCAATCCTCCCGACGCTCGCCAAATGTTAGGACCTGCAGCGCCCTGAACTCCCTGCGGGTCCTGCCCGTCCGCTCGCCATGACTAAGTAATAAGTGCTGGAATATTCATTCAGCGGTTGGAAATGACACAGTAAGAAAACAAAGTACAATTACGGGTAAAAAAGCTTCACTTAAAAGGTGTGTTGTGTAACTTTTTAATGCAGGAAAAAAAAAGTTTGTATTAGTGCGTGTTTTACATTTCTGTGACCATCACCTATGATGGGTTTCTGGTCGGTTTTCTCGACTGAATGTGTGCATAACTGGAGGCGATTCCATCAGCAGGGAAAACCAACCAGAAACCCTAAAAAACAGTTGAACATCCCAGAGATGGAAAGTAAAGGCGCCAGGCTAACCCCCCGTCAGGGTTTCCGTTACCGAACTCAGCAGCTAATACTTTTGATTAGGATATTCTGTAAACTCTGTGTGTTCAGTCAGACTGACTGTCCCACAGCGGCTCTTCCTGAGAGAGTGGCCCGGTTTAGAGGCGCTTCCCTCGGTCAGTCTACAGACCACCTCAGCTTAGTTGAGTTTGGAGCCGCTCTAGAGTGTGGCAGAGCTGGGTCCGTGTTGATTCGCTCCAGACTGACTTTTGATGCCTTTAGTGCAGTCGATTTGTCCCTCCATAATATTTCAGCGGTGAGAGACTTAATCATTATTTTACACCTGAAGCCACGTTAAAGCGTGGAAGGGCATCCTACAACCCCAACCCTCGCTGTGCAGCTGATGTGGTCAGATCTGGATAAGGACAGCGTTAGGGTTATAGATCCCTCTGAGTTAAAGTGCAGATGAGTGGTGTATATCCGCGTGACATCAGCCGCTCTCCATCGTCTCCATGCGCACAAGTTTATGTTTGGATTATTATAGCTGTTTCCTCTTTTTCACCTCATTATTTCATTAGAAATAGCCAGGTTTTTGACCCGCTAAAGAACTACTGTAGCACTCTGTCTAAACGTAGATTGTTATTGATAAGACACATTCATAATATATATATATTTTAATGGCCGGTAATTCTTGTGAATGGCCGACATTTTACGACCCAGCCGGCTACAGTGGCTGACAAATAAAAAGTCTAGCGGAACCTCTGCCATCCATATTGTGTCCACGTAAAAAGTGACAGAACGCACCTTCATCATTTTACGTTGAATACCTTTCACTTTTACGAGAGCCTGTATTTGTATTTCTTCTCCACTACATTTTTGAAGTGGGTTAAAAGTCTTTTGTATCGTGGCAAATGGTATTATCACAGGGACATCTTTGTGACCTTGTCGGGTGAATCTAAGGCTATATCCACACGGAGACAAAACAAGTAAAGTTTCAAATTCGTTCTCTATAAACACAGAACCGGCTCAGTCAATATGTGCGTCCACATGAAGTCATGTGTGTAAAACCACTGCGATTCATCCACCAGGCCTGTGTGTGGCGCTGTGACGCTACAACAGATTATAGAAGAAAATGTAGATAGCGCATGCGCAGTAAACTTTTGTGGAATGTAAACAGTGAAACTGAAACAGATTCATGGATTTATAATCTACAGAAGAGATAAACAGGCGAGTCAGTGACCGGACTTTTACTGTCAGTCCAAAAAGACTGAATGGCGGCTAACTCTAGGTTTTTTCCCCCTCTGTGTCACCTGTGGCTCGCGGCGGAACGGAGTAAAACACATTCTAAGGTCAGTAGATTATGGATAGCAGACACCACACTGGCGCCATGACGTCATCGTTTTAGTAAAAGTTGCGGCGACGCCGTAACGATGGAGCCACGTAACCGGCGTTTTGAGGTCTTTCCACTCTGGGACCTGGTTTGGAAAATTTTCGTTTACACCCCCCCCAAATCACTGCGATTCATCTGCCAAGCCTGTGTGTGGCGCTGTGATGCATTTAGTCCTGAACTTGCCTTCGTGTGGACAGGGCCTCAGTCTTTGAGCTGGTTTAGACATGGTTTAGTCGTGAATCATTGAGAACCAGTGGCGTGAGGGGTAATCGGGAGAGTCGGGACGTTTCGCAGTGGGCCGCTCAGTTGCGGTGCTTTTAGGCTGATAGAATAAAATAATGAATTAATAACGGACTCACGATTGTGCTATTCCAGGCCTAAAGGCTTTAACTGGGCTGCAGCAGGAGCCTGGGCTGCTGTTCCAAAAATTTTCGCATCAAACTTTTCATTATTGTGGCAGGGAGATACCATTTGACGTTGAACTAACTCAGAGGGGTTTAAGTGTAACACCCTTCGCTTGATTTCAAGTTGGTGCAGTCCAATCCAGTGGAGACAAGTGTCCGCACGAGTAAAGAGGGCAAAGGCAGGGAAAGGTAGAAAAGTGGACAAATAAATATTTGCATCTACATAACTTGTGCTGATTGTGGAGTTGTATCAGGCTCAGACTATGTGTGCAGCGGCCCATGTGAAAAGAGAAAGCAGTAGAAAAGTGTCAAGGCCGTTTTTGAACTGGCGACCTCGTGCCTGAAACCTGCGCACTACCACTAAGCTATAATTCCGTACGAAATTGGGCCGGTCTTCTTAAATTCCCGGGCCAAAATTAAGTCCCAGCACGCCACTTTTGAGAACAACACAATTTTCATGAAATACACTCTATCGTTAGTTTAAAAACATCTCCACAATCTAAACTAAACATGTAAACTTACAGACTATCACTTTAACTCTGACAGCCCTACTTTTTACTTGAAGTACATTTGGAAGTGGATACTTTTACACTTTTATTCAAGAAGAATTCCAATCAGAATGTTTATATTATGTCAATGGAATACTCCTATATCTGTACATTTACTGAGTATTTCTTCCACTAGTCATCATTATTGTTTTAGCCAAGTGTAGCATTTGAAATGTTTTCTTTCTGTGTTCTGACTTGTCATCTGTCTCGGGACTACAGATTAGCACTCTTACTATAATCTGGTATATTTACACCGTGCCTGTTGCAGATCATAAATCTGCTCTGTTCCTATCAAATAAACAGGCCTTAGCAGTGGTGCTTACAGTAATCTCCTGTTCATTACGTCGGTCTGTGGAGTGCGTATCATTCTCAGCGGTCTCCAGGACGATACGAAAGAACTTTTATCTGTTGTTATCCAACGGGAAGGAAAACCTTTAGTTGGTTTTATCTGCGAAAGTGGCTGCGATTAACAGAGAGAATCCCAGAGATAACTGAAGCGATCAGATAACCCAGCCATTCCCAAAGACGGGAGAGTCACAGCCCCATTATCGAAGCGAAGGCACCGCGGAGAGAACTCAGACGGCATCGATACCAAATCATTAGTATCTGAATATGTAGTTTATGTGCTCAGAAATCGGATAAATGTTGTGCACGTAAACAAAGACACATCCTGCCGAGCCACTGAAAGAGAGAGCCAGTTAATTCAGTCGTTACGTGTGTCCAAAAACTCACTCTTAACTTTCCTAACACCTTTGTAACTTCCCAATTCTTCACAGGGATGAATCTATAAGCGCATTGCGTAACCTCCAGGGTCACTGTCACGGTAATGCTAACAAAAACTAGCCTGAAAGCTGAGGATATTGCTTTATAATTAGATGCACTGTGTTTTCAACAGTAGACTGAAGCAGGACAAAACTAATGTTGTTCTGACCTTAACCAGACTCACGGATGATGCAGATTGTCACTGTATTGAGTATTTAGATACTTAATAATGGTAAGTAAACTGTGTAAATGTTTTATAAATGATGAATGAAGTATTAAACAATGCATTACTACCTGCGTGATAGTGTGTACTGACCGGTTTTAACACAAAATGTGTTGAGAGAGTTTGTTACAAACGCGGCACATTGTTACAAAATGTGGTTTTATCACACAGTGAAGTTAAAATGTTATTACATTTTGAACAGTTATTACATAATGTAGTGTTATTAGAAAATGTGGCCTAACAGGGAGCCAATAAGTGAAATTGCTAGCTCAAAAAATCAAGTATAGGGTCTTTAAAGAAAGTTCATCCAATAGGGCTGCACGATTTTTACAACAAACCTAATTGCGATTGTGATTTGAATGTTTATATTTGATACATTTAAGTACATAAACGGTAAAAATTATGTGTGAAGGAAATCATGTAATTTTAGACTTTAGTCAAACAACATATTGTTGCCCAAATTGGCCCACATTAGAACAATACACAATAATCTACCTTCAAAAATATTTGGTTTCATGTGGACAGCGCCCTCCTCTGGAGGAGTTCCCCTGACATTCAGAGCACCTCTGGGGGACTGCCACGTGACTCAAATAAGTCTGGGATGGAATCATAGAGTGTTTAGAATCAGAATCAGAATAGTTTTTAAACACTATAGAATCTGTTTTATAGAAACTCAGACCTTTTCATCTGCTGCAGCTGAACCTGAGATCTCAAGGTTTGACTATTCAACTATGGTTTGTGAACATCTATCACTCACATGCCAGAGACGGAAGAAAGGAAAAAAAAAAACTCTGAGCCTCTTGAGGTTAGGTTATTGCAGTAGTCAAACCCTCGATTGTGATTTGATATCGAAAAACCTTGCAGCCCTATTATCCAATACAGTGTATTCATCTGCACATCCCATGAATGGACCTGCTGTGACGTTCTGAAACTGCTAATCCCATTGACCTGAGGAGGTGAAAAGCTCACAAACGCTGACATACTGTAGCAACCCTGCTCGTCTAACAAGATTAAAGGAATACTCTGAACAAGGATGACCACTGAACAATGTTCCTGAGAGTCGTCCAATGTTAAAACCATGTCCCAACGAAGAAC
Organism: Neogobius melanostomus; assembly: GCA_007210695.1. NCBI lineage: Eukaryota > Metazoa > Chordata > Actinopteri > Gobiiformes > Gobiidae > Neogobius > Neogobius melanostomus. The sequence goes on from VHKM01000515.1 coordinate 306,425, forward strand.
CCCTGCAGCGCTTCGGTTTTTACCCAACTCCCACGCCGCGCCCGGCTGAGACGCTGCCCATAACTAGCATTTATCTGGCAGACATTAGCCGGCGCGCTAACAAAGAGCTGCTTAGTCCTATGACAAGAGTCTTCCGTCCCCACACTTTAGCTCTCTTGTAGTATTAACCACGGCATTCCCACCCCACCCACTCCACCCCTAGGCGAACACGGAAGAGCATTTAGCCCCCGGAGCCTAAGCGCCAAGACGAGCGTGTATAATGGACAACTCGCCGCGGTTCTGACAAAGCATTACAGGAGCGTAAAAACCGCCGTTGGATGGAAGAGAGAGTGCGTGCCACGTCTCCCGACACTCGGAAACACATTTCAGCGCTCCGACATCACACTTTGTGCCTTAAAAGTTTAAACGCCGCTGATGTTAGCGCGCGCCGCCGAGATACAGGGCACTCATGAGTCAACACACATCAAACGACAGGACTTTCTCGGCAAAAGAAAAAAAATACACAGGTGAGCTACTTTGTGCTTTGGTGGTCAATGTGTCAGACCAAGACAAAATAGGCATAGAATCCAACCTTTGACAAAGATTTCAGAATGAGTTTCCGAACTGTTTTTATTGAATTTGGTTTTGGAGGGTTTAGCATTCATAAAAGCCAGAATAAAATGGTAGAAAACTAATCATACTGAGGTATCTTTCTGGAGATTTCATTGGAGAAAAAGAACTTGCAAATATTCAACCAACATCTGAATTTTTCTTTTTGCGTGGCAATCAAAAGTACGTTTACGGTAGAGGGGTCTAAATGGCAAAAAAAAATCTCCAGATTTTCAGATTTAGTGAACTTTCATCTCTCTAAGGAGTCTTGTCTTCATCAAGGCAGATAACAAAACAGATGTCTTTGAGAGACATTTGCAAAGCAAGTCATGTACATCGTCACCATGCATCCTTTTATTGTATTGTGTTCACTCACTCCCGTAGACTGTGTATAAATGGACTAATTATAGCCCCCTTGTTCCGGAAGCCCTAAGGATGCTTGCTCTAATGGACTTACCATTGAAACTTGTGCTTCTCTCTTTAAGTCATTTGTATTAACATGCGCAACATCGTCCTATTTCTCTATTTCTATTTCATTGATGGAGGTGGATCCCAAAACCCACCCAAACTCCTAGCATGAACAAGCTTCATTTAGCTTCAGCTAAACTCTATGGGGAACCACGTACCTCCAGTCTAGGCCGATTATGTCAATCGATTATTGACATAGTTGACAAGTATTTTAGTAGTTGATGAATGGTTTTCTGGATTACACAGACTGAAAAAGTGCAGTGAAAAGGCATGACAAAACACCATTTTCATGCGCCTTTCACAGCCAAGCATTTAATGGCGATAATAATCTGCATTTAAACCGTTAGTTGCAGCCTCTCATCAGTCCATCGATATACAGTCCATGTTCGCTCCGCACTTGGTGGTAGTGAGCTGCGTGTATAGCCACAGCTGCCCTGGGGTAGACTGACAGAAGTGAGGCCCCCAGTTTGAAGACAATCCGTTACACTATATGTGGGTCATGTGACGACCACGACATAGGAATAGCAGCAGTTGTTCCAGCTTAAAATCCTTGCGTATAAATTTTTCATCAGACGTGCGCACTAAATCACACTTCTCATCACGTTTACAGAAAGACAATGGCTGAACAAACACCCTCGTGCCTTTATTTTTCTCCCCTTTTTTCATTTTGCAGAACTGAAGTTATTAAGCTCCCGTTGAAGCCTATTACTCCTAATTGGCACCCATTGACTTGTTTTCTTACTGTGCAGCCGACGCATCGTTTTCATTCCATCCTCTGTCTCGTAATTGCCGGGGTTAATAACACTATATGAATAATTTAGGCAGTTAATCATTGCGCCAAGCTTTTCCTGGAAATGAACAGGCCCCTCGATGTGTCATTGGGAGTAATGTACGGCGTTTAGCTCGTTTGGACGTAAAGGCATTACCCGCTTCGTTTAGCCCGATCAAAAACTGTGGAGAATCCGGTTAGCAGTGAACCTACCCTGGATGTATGGGAACGCTAATGAGGGATATTGCCACCGAGATGAAAGATTAGAAAAGAGACTTATTTCAAAAAGACCCAAGGACTGTGCGAAACACAAAGATAGCAACAATGACGGAATAGATTTTGAAAACTTGAACCAAGAAAGTTGGAAATATGAGCCAACGGAGACTCCAAAATCTGCCTTTTTTGCTTCCATTAAAAGGTGGTACAGTGGGCTAAGTTCACACATTTACCAGACATACATACTTACATATACACAGATATTATGTATGCAGTAATAGGAGGCTCTTACCTAAAGCTAACCCGATTTAGTAATGATTTTATCTTAATCTAGGTCTGAAGGTACCTGGAAGTTGAGATATTTTATGAGGCGGTACTTGGATGTTCAAACATTTCATACTTGGTGTGAAAAGTTTGAGAGCTATGGACTCTAAAATGTAACCAAACATCCGGTCCTCCTATAACTGAGAAGTGCAGACCGTCTAGTATGGCGTGAACGATCATTACTTTGAGAAACTTGTCAACACTGGCTTGCAAATTGCGGAACAAGTGTAAGCCATCCATGTTAGTACATAATGTCTCAACATCCTAAAAGTTGTACGCTATGCACCATTCAGACTTGTGTGGGTAGTGGGTAGTCAAGGCAATTTGAGTGCTGAGATATATAAGGCCCAGTCCGAATTATCTTCTCAACCCCTTGCCCTACACCGGGAAAATAAAGGGATAAGAGCAAGGGCTGAAAAGAAATGGGACTGCCCTGGATTTGTCTGCTTACAACAAGCAAAGATATGGAGAAGATCTACGGCTGTTGTTTTTTTATCACTTTTTTATTACGTGTTTGTAAATGCTCTGATTTGTCCGGGAAGCTTAAATCATGGACGGGACCGATTTGAGCTTCACAACAATTTAAAAAGAAAGACATTTTCAAAAGCAAGCCTCTACAAGCCTCTAAAGCATGTCTTTACTGAACCAGTTCATCAGTAACTTGAGGGCCGCGGATTTCCATTTATCTCTGCTTCATCCCACACACACACACTCTCCTTCACTGTCCGTGTGGTTGTTGCTGCTGCGTCAGCCGCCGGCCCGCTGAGGCTGCAGCCCCTTCGCACTCATGGCTGCAAGAGACAGAGCCGACCCAACCCGCTCATAAGCACACCCACAGCGGGGACAGGCAGCCACAGACCCCGCTCACAGTGCGTTCAGGGCGAAGACAGACTTCGGTCGGCCCCGGGGTTCAGAGCACAGCTGCATGGGGAGACAGAGAGCAGTAGCGAGACACTGGACCCCGCAAGTCATGACAATGGCGACGTATCGAAATGTTGAAATGAAATGCAACACGGAAGGCGAAGTTTGAACTTAACTTCACATGTTTTCAGCAATTGACTATTTTAATTATGGCACAAAGCAAACCAAATCACAAACAAAGAGTCCTATAACTTTATAAATTTTGTTATTTCCAGTAAAGTTAACTCACCAATTCCCAGTATTGTTAACTCACCAATTCCCAGTAAAGTCAACTCACTAATTTCCATTACAGTTAACTCACCAATTCCCAGTATTGTTAACTCACCAATTTCCAGTATTGTTAACTAACCAATTTCCACCAATTCCCAGTACAATTAACTCACCAATTCCCAATAAAGTCAACTCACTAATTGCCAGTACAGTTAACTTTCCAATTCCTAATACAGTTAACTGGCTAATTTCCGGTACAGTTAACGGATCAATTTCCAGTAGAATTTACTCACCAATTCCCAGTAAAGTTAACTCACCAATTCCCAGTATTGTTAACTCACCAATTTCCACCAATTCCCAATAAAGTCAACTCACTAATTTCCAATAAAGTCAACTCACTAATTTCCAGTAAAGTCAACTCACCATCTTCCAGTACACTTGACTCACCAATTCCCAGTAAAGTCAACTCACTAATTTCCAGTACAGTTAACTCACCAATTCCCAATAAAGTCAACTCACTAATTTCCAGTAAAGTCAACTCCCATCTTCCAGTACACTTGACTCACTAATTTCCAATACAGTTAACTCACCAATTCCCAGTATTATTAACTCACCAATTCCCAGTATTATTAACTCACCAATTCCCAGTATTGTTAACTCGCCAATTTCCAGTATTGTTAACTAACCAATTTCCACCAATTCCCAGTACAATTAACTCACCAATTCCCAATAAAGTCAACTCACTAATTTCCAGTAAAGTCAACTCACTAATTTCCAGTAAAGTTAACTCACCATGTTCCAGTACACTTGACTCACCAATTCTCAGTAAAGTCAACTCACTAATTGTCAGTACAGTTAACTTTCCAATTCTTAATACAGTTAACAGGCTAATTTCCAGTACAGTTAACGGATCAATTTTCAGTAGAATTTACTCACCAATTCCCAGTAAAGTCAAGTCACCGATTTCCAGTAGAATCTATTTACCAATTTCCAGTCTAGTTAACAAAGTACTTGATGACATCTGTGAATTCATTTTTGCTTTGCTTCGGCATCAGACCCCTGACCTTGTTGCTATAAGGCAGGAATGCAAACCCCTCGACCATCGCGCTACCAGCAAACTGAACCCTCCAGACCCATAGGCACCAAATCACTTCACGCCTGTTTTCTTATTTTCCATTATCGCGAGTGGGCGGAGTCAGCCTCACCGTGACTGACATCTCCATTCATGCATCTCCCAGCTCTGCGAAACAAAACGCCGAGCCCTTTCCCGTCTCATTCACCGGTGTTCAGCAGTCCTGTCTGCCGATTTGCTGACTTATTTTATGATTTCGTCGCGTCAGCACACCGCGTCGTCACAACAATACGCCGCTGATTCGATGGCAGGGGACGCGAAACCCTGAGCGGCGCGTCAGCGGTAAACGGGTTGGCAACGGTGAAGAGGACGGATTGTGGCACAGCCCGATCAGAGAGCACCTGTTTAGGAGAGATTACGTTTATTTAAACCTGCCGCCTTTGGGGGTGTGTTGAGGCAGGGAGATGAAGATTGTTGATGCTACAGATTTCTTAGGATTCCTAAGTGTCTGCTACTTACTGATAAACGGGTTGGTGACTTTTTTTGAAACCCTTTGTGGTTAAGAAGTGTGCAGAAATGGCTGAAGGATTAAAAAAGTACTAGGCCTAAGTGTAGCAAGAGTAATGTGTTCCTGTTGTTCTCGGAGGCGAATCTGTTCACAAATCTGTTCATTGTTAAATTCACCCAACAGTCACGGAATTTGTACTGGGAACTCACTATTAGCATGCAAAAAAAAGGCTCTAGCAGCTCTGACCTGTGTCCATAGACAGTTAAAAAGAATAGACATCTCCTCCTCACTCCTCCCCGTTTACCATAATGACCACGTTCGAGGGGGAAATCATGGCGGATTTACAGACTCCTCCTCCCCAGTTCTGACGAAGCATGTTCCTAAAAAGGGCATAAGGGCGGGATCTTCACTGTAGACTCGGCCCGTGCGTGACGTGTAGCTCGTGCAGCTCCAATGCTAACAGTCTGCTAACAGATTTTTAAAAAAAATCTTTCGAAAACCAGCCTGGTTTCTTTTTTTTGTGACTAACCCAGCGTTATCTCAGGAGGAATATGTAGCCATAGAAAGTGTTGAAAAAATAGAAACCAGGCGTTAAAGTTGTTTTTAACGTGTCTAAAGTCTAATGCTTTTCAATGGGGGCTATATGGAGGTACTACAGCAATGGCGGCCTCCAGTGTTGCGGTCATAAAGCAGAGCAGCCAGTGGGCATTGCCTGTGTCTTACTTCACCAATGATAAATGGATGAATTATGTTTGAAGTGCCGTGGCGATACCACCCCCTAGTGGCTCGAAGTGACTCCAGAAGGCTCGCTATAACATGGAAACCAGTGGGGACTTTACACGTGCCAAAAACGACTTAAAAGACTGGCTCCAAAGACCTTTATTGTTTCTAAACGTTCAGTTCTATCCCGCAACAACTCTGAGGAGAGTATCATATTTCTAACTACGTTGTTTTTGTCACTCAGCTCGCTTCACGGGGGCGGAGTTTCCCACCGTTTGGTCCATATTTGGGACATGCTGTGTGGGAGGAGACTGAGCAGCTATCATGGATTTTCTCTCGAATGGTAAATGGAGAGGAGTGAGCAATGACGGTTGACAAATATATGAATGTGATGCGGCACACTGGTGTTGTTCCACAAACCTTTAATGTGCTGCAGCAGGAAAAAGAAGCATTTCAAAACCAGGTCGCAGCCATTCAAGTTTTAAAGGAACAGGCCACGGTTTTTCCATACTGAGATATGTTCTTACCTGAGCTTAGACGAGTTGATGCGTACCTGTCTGGTCTTTGTGCGTGTGCTCAGTCACGCAAAACGACCAAAGATGTTGTTAGCATTTGGCCTCTCCCTGTATATTCCTATGGCTCCAAACGGGGGTGAAGTTAGAAGCGACCACGCTCTTTCACGGGCACAAAGACCAGACAGGTACGTATCAACTCGTCTAAGCTCAGGTAAGAACAAAACGGTGGCCTGTTCCTTTAAGGCAGGCAATACCCTGTTGATGTGGGAAATATCCCACATCAACAGGGTATAATAATTATATAGATTATTGTTGCAATACTGATCCATTATGATATCAGTATTCATAGAAACTTGGGAAGTTACAAACACTGGTTTAGAATCAGCAGCAACGACCATCAGCATTTTAATAACTAGATAAAAACATTGATCTTAAGATTGAAATAAACAACTATGGATCTTCAAGAAATCAGGGTAACAGTCCTGGTGCCAGTGTCTAAATTGTCATATCTTTTTATTGTCACGTTCGCTGGGAACTTTGTCCTCTGCAGTGACCCCGCCTTTCAGTACATTTCAAAATAAGACACTAGATTTTGTTCAAATCGTGACATTCCTTCCGTCCAGAGCCCGCAGCCTGTGTGCCTCTGCTGCCTGCCCCGCTCCCGGCGTCCTTCAAAATCAAACAATTCCAGGTGGATATTTATAGCTGTAACGCCTTTGGGGGAATGGGAGAAAAAAAGAAAAAGGAAAAAATAAATAAACCCTCATCCCACTGACGGTGAGCGTGTTGGACCTGGTGTAAAAATGGCAGTGCGCGGCCCGTGAGTCAGCCATGTCCCGGCGGAACACACGAAGAGGGGGTCACCCGGGTCAAATGCTGCAGGTGGGGAAGGCGCGCGGAGGAAAGTGAATCAAACGGGCCACAGGGCAAGGTGGAGGGTTCCCACGCTGGTGCGCCGAATTGTTTTTTTATCTTCACAGCCGCTTCTATTTTCGTAAAAGGGTATCCAGGGCGAGAAAGCTTAGACTATTGCCCCAAATGTAGGCCATATCCAAGTGCAAATATTAACCTCTTACCCCCCACCATAATCAAGTGTGTTTTCTCTGGTTCAGCTTTACCCAAATCTCAAATGTTACAGCCTATAGGCCAGAGTAACACCTCATTTGAAAGCGAAGACCTACAAAACTAGAAGGATCTTTTTTCCTCACATTGTTGCCGCATTTTCAGCACATTCACATACAGATGACCAAGGTGAGGAAACCCTATCAGAGGAGCCGTCCTCCCCGGGAGCAGCAGACCGCCGCGGCAGAGAACTACACCTCCACCTGGGCACCCACAGGACAGCACCCACACAGCCACAGCCAGTCACCGCTCCCGAGGCAGAGGGCTCCTTCAGAGGAAACACTGGAGATTCTAAAAATATATGAAGCAGTATAAAAACATTGATAAAAAGTTTAAAAACAAAGTAAAAACCAGTAAGAAACTAGAAATAAATATCAAAATATCAATAAATATTAATAAATAAAGATTAATAAATAGATAAATAAATAAATGGGACTACAATAAATAAATAGATATCAGCTAAGCTAAGCTAAAAAGATTTTGTTGCATTTTTTCGAGGCTTGTTCACCCACATTTTCGTCTTATTCTGACACTTATTTTGACACTTTTTTCAAGGAGCTTTTAGATTTAGATAAAGCCAAACTGGAGAAAATGTGCTCGGTTCAGGAGGGGTTTAAGAGGTTAAAACTCTTTGACTCAGAGCGTCCAAATATTCATCCAAGAATCGAGATGAGTGACCTAAATAATTACTGTTGCTCGAGTTTTATAAAACCTACAGTCTTAAAAAAAAGCTGTTTTATTAAAAAAAAAAAATCCTTGTGATCAGTTTGGCTCCTTATTTTAGCCTCGGCTGCTGAGGAAATGGCCTAATTTGCACTGTTTTGACTTGGATTAGTATTTCCAACATAAATAAAACATAGCCTGCTTGAAGTCAATATAATAATTAGTAGTTGCAGCATAATGCAGAAACGTGCATCAGTCTCCTCTCTCCTGTCTGTCTGTCTGTCAAGCGCTGATGCTCACAGTCAGTTTTCAAGGAATACATTGTTGACGAGTTTCCAAACACGGCGTGCGTTGCCGCTGATCGATCGCTATCGCTAATTAACGTGTGCTGTTGAAATGGCCTGCTTCTCGGATTGAAGACATTAACAGGATGTATATCAGGCGTCCATGGGCCTTATTAAAGGAACAGGCCTCCGTTTTTCCATACTGAGACATGTTCTTACCTGAGCTTAGACGAGTTGATGCGTACCTGTCTGGTCTTTGTGCGTGCGCTCAGTCCAAAAGACCAAAGATGTTGTGAGCATTTAGCCTCTCCTCCTCTCCTCTATGGGGCCAAACTGGGGTGAAGTTAGAAGCGACTAAGCTCTTCCATGTTTTCCCTATTTAAATACGGTTACGTGAAGAGTCACATGATCCAAGTATAGTCACACAAAATTAAACATGTTGATTTTCTAAGCGAATAAAAAGGGGTACTATATTGTGAGGCGTAATAACACCTTAGGAGCACTTCGATGTCCGCGCAGAGAATTCTGTAGGAGTGAAGATATTACTGATACGGTTATTGCATCACCTAACATCGCAAAACAATATTTTTTGCGATATGTTAAATTGTCAACTTTTTCAATCTTTTCAGTAGAGCTCGCTCTGCTTTACCACAAAGCAAGAGATGAAGGCTGGTTTATAGTCGAGCAGCCGGTCCTGCCTCGTTTCTCCTCTGCATTCATATTTTGATGTATTTTCTTATTCATTATTTTTAATAACATAATAAGTCATCACACAAAACTACTGAAACGTAGGAACAGTGTATTACTCGAAAAAAGCTTGGAAGAGGGAGCCCGAAGGAGTTTGTCGCCAGTTTCCTCATGTTGCGTATGGATCAACCAATCAACTTAAAGCTGCATTATGGAACTTGTTATGGGCAAAACAAATATTTGTGCGTAATTGACCTTTTTGTGAGCCAATGGCTGTATGGGTGGTCAGCATGGCGCCTTTACTTTCCATCACGGCGGCTTCTACAACGCTCATCAATCAATAGTTCTACAGGAATTCTGATGAGAGGCTCAGTCAGCAGTGAAAACATACCAGAAACTTTCAAAACATTTGATCCTGGAGCATCACAGAGGCCACTGTGATGGAAAGTAAAGGCCCAATACTAACCACTAGGTCACTTAAAGGTCAAATACGCACAAACAAAAAGTTTAGTTTTTCACATTAAAAAGCCTGAGATAAAAATATAAATCCGCCATTTCCCCACGCCGCCCTGGACTTGTGCTGCTGCACCCCGGGTTGAAAACCCCTCCTCTCGTCCATTAGCAAAATAATACATTTGTATTTCCACAAATGTGTACTCATTGCAAACAATAAGGCTGCAAGATTTTGACAATAAACCTAATTCCGATTTTTCTGACGGATACTGCAATTCGATTTGCGATTTTAATATTTTATGTATAGCCTATGTTTTATTTATTATGCAATTGAGCATCGAGCTGCAGATAAACCTGTAAAACTGATGTTAAACATCATAGTACTCAGTTATTACATTTCAGTTTCATCAGCAACAAGATACAAATCTGCGAGAGGCAAAGAGCAATTTTATTGAGTTGAAAAACATGCTTAATTTTAATCATTCTCTCACACTCTTTCTCCCTAATCACAAAAAACGCTGCTTGTTTTTAATCTGTCAGGACTAACACCTGAACACTATTTCGTTGTACAGTTGTACAATGACAATAAAGCACTTACTTACTTACTTATATACATAAAAAAACCTGTTATAAAGATGTTACATTTACACAGTGTAATACAATGCTTCGTGAGCAGAGGCAATCTGCTTTTTTTTGACCAACCCAACCCGCTCTGCAAACAAATGACGATTCCATGACAAACCCCGACCTGCTGGTCTCTAAACACTTGGCAGATGCAGATGCAGCAGTGAGAAGAGTTTGCAGCTCGGACTCACGTGGAGTTTGTTTTCAGCGACTGCAGAGCAGACAAACGTGATTCTCCTGAAGCCTCTGATTGGCTGCAGCTAAAGGAAGTGAGGCTCCATCATTCTGATTGGCCAACATGTCTATCACTTAAACGGCGGAGTTGCAAGGCAGTAAAAAAAATACATTTAAAAAACCTCAGCACCTTGAGGTTGAGTAATCACAGTAGCTAAAACCTCCATTTCCTCCATTTAATCGTGCAGCTCTAACATACAACCTTTGACAACATACACGAGTCCCCGCCCCCCGCTCCAAACTACCCCAGACATTTACGAAGGTTTTTCCAGGACACGCGGGCACCAAAAACCACCACGAGCTCAAAGATTAATTAGCCGACCCACCACAGCACAATAGTTTCCGCTGCATTTTTCACCAGCGCTCCGGGCCGTGCTGAATAAGAAAACATTCGCTTTTTTGTTCAAATTATACGCGCCTGGTGTTTTCCTTTTTCAAGTGAGCTGTTGACAGGCCCCATATTATGTGTTTTTAGAGGGGGGGGGGGCGGGAAGAACACAGTGTAATAAGTTTTGCTGAGCGTCGCCGGCTTCAAGGGGCGACACAGAGGTTGGGTACGGTGTGGTAAAGAGTTGAAACTTTTTTCTTTTTTTTTGTTGCATTTTGCGTGGGAAGCGAGGTTGTAATAGTGCAGAGGAGAGAGAACGCTTAGCTCAAGGCGCCTCCATTCATTAAAAATACAGTAAGTCTGAGTCAGGGTTCTTCTGTGCCGCCGTCGTGCTCATTCCAAACACTTTCAGTTGGAACACTGACTTTTGGGCAGCAACAGGCGATTTCGATCAGGAGGATGATATAGATGTACAAAAATGTGTTCAAATTCAAATGAAAATCGACAACAGGACACAATTGAACGTACAGAGCCAGGTTATAAGTTTATTTTATTGACATTTTTGGCTTTTTATTTGTTTGTTTTTTAATCATGTTTAAGTCTAGCTCTCACTGACAAGAAGTCTGGTGGAAAAAAAACAACTCATTTTGTGGGATAAAAGCTCAGTGAAACTAGATTAGAGAATTAGATTAGGGAGGAAACAGAATACAAGACTGGAAATGGTTTATTCAGTCGAGACACTGCGTGAAAATACCGTTTAGTTTAATCTTTATTTAAAGGGGGGTATTATGTAAAATCAACTTTTTCAAGCTTTATATCATGTTATTATGTCATTCCCTCATTAAACACATGCCTGGAGTGTTGCCTTGGCTCATTCACATATTTTTGAGTAATCAGTAAAAACTTAGACGGCAGCCATTTTAGGTGTAGCTATGCCTCAGTCCTCCTAGGAACGCCCCCACCTCCTGGAGACGCCTCTGGACCTTTCGTCACCAGCCAAGCCACCAACCACTGCTCCTCAGCTCAGCAGAGCCCCCTCCCCGCACAGTAGTGTTGTTTAGATGCCACAGCAGTGTGCTGAAGGGGGCGTGTCGGAAAGCTTCTTAAAGAGACAGAGGCCTATTTCAAGACGTTCAGTACAGCCATTTTGAGAGAGCAATTTTATTCAAGGCAGTTATTTTAATTGACTGCATATACAGACCAACAGAAGGTTACGTCATCATTGTAGTATGCTATAGACTGGTGCTATGGTATTGAAAAAAGCATAATACCCCCTCTTTAACTTCTTACACCCCCACATGAACCGAGTGCATTCTCGACTGGAGAGCAACAGTGTGACGCCTCATTTGAAAGCTAAGACCTACAAAAGTGACCGTTACGATTTTATTCACATTTTGAAGCGTTTTTTTGTTTGTTTGTTTTTTTCAGTTTTTGATGTTTTTGTGTTGCGTTTTCATCCTTGTTTTCGTCGCTATTTTGATGTTCAAACTGGACGAAATGCGCTCGGTTCAGTTGGGGGTTAAGACATTAAAGGAACAGGCCACCATTTTTAAATGTTCTTACCTGAGCTTAGACGAGTTGATGCGTACCTGTCTGGTCTCTGTGCGTGCCCTCAGTCACGCAAAAAAGACCAAAGATGTTGTTAGCATTTAGCCTCTCCTCCTCTCCTCTATGGGGCCAAACGGGGGTGAAGTTATAAGCGACCAAGCTCTTCCACGTTTTCCCTATTTAAATACGGTTACGTGAGCCTTTACACCAGGGGTAGGCAAGTTTGCGTTGTGGAGGGCCAATTCTTATCATCGCCAAAACACTAAGGGCCGAACCTCACCATTGTAGCCCAAAGTAAATGCCAATATATTACATTAAATATGACCAAGGGGGATGTTCTGACAGGTTTAAAAATACACAACAAAAAGTAGTTGGCTTTAAGCATTGGCTTAAGTGACTTAATTTGAGGAAATGTATCTTGTATTGTTCACAAGTTTACTTTGCTATAAAGTGAGTGCCCCGTTTGAATTTTCTCACATTTCTGCGTTAATTGGTCACTAAATGTGGTCTGATCTTCATCAAAATCATCAGAATGAATAAACAGTGTCTACTTAAACTAATATCACCCAAACATTTACATTTGATCATATTTTTTATTGGCCATAACATATAAACATTCACAGGACAGCGTGGAATAAGTAAGTACACCGCCTGAATCTCACTGAACTGCAGCAGTTTTGTAAAGAGGAATGGTCCAAGATTCATCCTGATCATTGTGAGCGTCTAATCTGCAAGGAAATGCCTAGATGCTGCCAAAAAACAGCTATTTAATACAATGGTCCACACGCTGTTGTGAATGTCTCAGGTTTTTTCTGCAAAACATCGTGATAAACTTGTGAATAAATGAGCCCCCAAAAAAATACAATTAAAAACAACATGATAACAGTCATTTTAACAGATACTTTTTCTGTACAAAAATAAATGTTTTCTGGGAAAGGCTCGTGACCCACTGAAGGTCAAATGTGAGAACGAAAGTAACCATTCACACCAGCAATGTATAGGTGAAGTGCTTTTCCCGGGAGACACAACAGCAATACAGGCAGAGTCCCGGTTTACTGATCCAGATTCAAATTCAACACTCGACCTTTTTCTGTGCTTATTTCTGACCCAAACATTTGTCTTTCTCTCCATTTAAACCCACACAATGGTGTCCATATATCTACAGGTCCAGGCTCTCCCTCCTCGACCCCATATCACTCAGCGACCCCCCCTCCCCAATACCATCACTTGTTCTCCCTGGCTTTTTGTCGGCGCGACAGTCACCCGCGGCTGTTACCACGGCGAATCGATGGTCAGCGTGCAGATGGGGAGCACATTCATTTCTCGGCTCGGCGCGCGCCCACACGCCCCGTTTCAGCACCGTGCCCCGCCGTGCACTGCTGACGGAGAGGTGTCGGTGTCGGTGTCCGATAAGCGAATGCATTTCCTTAACTAATTAACGGAAATCTGTTGGCCGGAGCGCAGCGGACCGAGGCGACCCGCGGCACGGGAAATCCAATGGAGCATCTATTGTTTTCCAGGAAGAGATAAGTGGGACGATCAGGGGAGAGTCATGTGGCATTTCAACGGCGAGAAAAAGTAAAAGAGTTCAGTTAGTTTCCAGCGTTGTGAATATCAAAGGGGGCGGGATCACGCAAAATGTACTTTTTTTAAATGTTCATTTCATTCATAAACAGTGTATCCTTGTTTCTGTCGTCGAAAACGTACCTGGAATCTAATTTTCTGTATTTTGTTGCATTGTCTTCATTTGATGGGCGACGGTGGCGCAGCTGGTACAGCGGGTCGTCTCATGATCGGAAGGTCGTTGTGTCCTTGGGCAAAACACTTCAACCCCCCGTGCCTCCAGTGCCTGCGTACATTGATGTATGAATGCGAGTGAATGGGTGACTGGTTCCTTGCTGTAAAGCGCTTGGGCCTAATGAGGTAGAAGAGTGCTATATAAGTTTGAGTCCATTTACCATTTACCAAGACAGCAATCCGAGTATTTATGCCGTAGCCCCTTAGTAACGAAGTCCGCCATATTAGCGTTAGTGAAGCTGTTCAAGCTATTCTTATGGGCGTCTATGTAGCGAACATGCCAAACTGGTGTTGTGTGGCTGGTTGCACCAAAACGTTTCTGAGCCTGTTCCTACAAATGCGCACTGATACAACATAAACGGCTTCACGGACCTGTTAGGTCTTGGTTCTTTTGTATCACGCGAGAACAGTTATTTGGATATGGCCAAAGCATACACTGGAGATAGAAGTCGTCTCAAGAAAAGGCCTTTATTGCCATTGTTCCTAGTTACAAAACAGTATAACCAGCTGGTGACTTCAGAAAAGGAGAAGAGATGAAGTCCAGACCCCCGTCGACAGTTTTATCCTAGTCTTGCACTCCTCTACGCAGAGAGGGTGACTGCCTACCAGTGAATCAGTTGTTTGTGTCTATGTGTCAGTATATTATCTGTACTTCACGTTATGTTCATAATGATTATGGTGTCGACCGTTGTCTATCAGCCAATCTCTCTGACATGGTCTTCTTGTTCTGTAGCGTGTGAGCCAAGCCTGCGTCAGGAGCCTGTTCAGATTGCGATACAATCCTTACAGACCTGTATATTATCACTTTCTTCAAAATATTCCACAAAAGCTCTAGCCTGGCTAACGCCAGACTGCTGTGTGCGCTCGAATCTTTTCGAACTTCACAACAGCCTGGGGACCATGGCCGACATTTTTCCATGGATTTGGGCACCAATCACAGAACGAGGAGGGACGGTAAGACGATGATGCGCTATTTGACATACGGAAGCTTGTAGTTTGTTTAGGGATAAAAAAAATAAAAAAAATATTTACTGATCCAACATGACAGCAGCAGACACGATGCCATCTTTCGATCAAGCTTTAGAACGTGTTCTAAATAGTTTAGCTCAAAAGTTTACAGCAGGTACGTCATACGTCATCTGATACCATGATACGATTGGCTATGGCTACAAGCAGACGCAGGAGAGACATTCGTAGCGCCCAATAAACGGCTATGGACAATCGTAAACCACACCTCTCCTACGAGAAAATGAATTGGTGGTCCCCAGACTAAATATCACTTGTGATTTTAGTCTGGCGTTAGCCAGGCTACAAAAGCTCCATGTTCGGATACAAATATACGTACAACACGCGCATTCCTAGGAAGTGGGGCTTTACTTTTGGTCACGATTAGAAGGTTTGAGGAAGTAAAACCACGAAGTACACGTTGTATATCGTATAGATACAGTCGGCATTGCGTCATACAAGGGGGCGTGGCCTACCCGAGGGGGAAGGAAGTATGTAGTAAACACAATTGTTCACTCTTTTTAGCTGTTTTCTGGCAGACTATAAACATATCTATCACACACCAATAAAGTCAAGCCAAAATTGGGTCTGTATGAAAGTTTTTTCACAGCAGATTGTTCAGTAGATGCCAAAAAAAAAAAGGCAGTCGACAGCATGTTGCTTGCGCTAGCATGTAGCATGATGCTAACATGAAGCATCACAGGATTATCTGTTATTAATATAATTATGGGCCATTAGATCACTTTGCTCCTCTCCATTTCTTTGTATCTTTATTGGGTATAAAACTATATTCATAATTCAGCATTTGTTAAAGTTTGAACATGACCATTGACCATATATGGGAAATTTCAGAAATGCCATCTGTATCTATACGTGAAGAAAGGCGCACACATAACAGATCTAATAGGCCTACTATTGGCCTTAAACATCTTCGTTTTTTTACCATTTCAGATTTGCTTCTCATCAAAAAGCTGCAGTTTCATTCATTTTCGAGTAATCCAACACGTTTTGTTTTTCTCCTTCTTGAGCGCTCAAAACGCTCTCTTAAGATCATTTCAGCACTCACAATCCCTCACTACAGAGCTTGCTAACAACTGCCAGCTTTTTGCCTCGCTCCACAACCAATCTCTGTGTAAGGAAATTTGGGCTTACAGTACTTACTTACTGACCCATTTCCCTCTTTTTTCATGATAGAACCTAAAATATACCCACTCAACGGTGTCCAAATGCATTTTACAAGTCCTAAATTAAGCACATAATTGGATCAGAAAATGCGCATCCCCATTGTAATATTTTCCTATGTAGTTCATTAGAAAGATTTGTGGCGATATTCACTAACAATCTCCGGCAGCTCGTCTTGTTGCTTCTCCCACACATGCACAGTTGACTTTTGGCAGCGTGTTGGCGCGGGGGCGGCCTGTCCGCGCGTGCACGTGACTGTGAGCGCACATGTGAACGCTTTATATATGTGTGTGTGTGTGTGTGTGTGTGTGCTAGGCGTCCAGTCCGGTGGCGGCGGTGGGGCGGCGGGGGGTGGGCTGGACCAGAGCGCGGCAGATGCTTAAAGCCAGTAGCGGTTAGACAGCCCCGCCGCGATAATAGGCCGCGGCTGCCATTACCTACTTTGCCCCTTTAGCCCGAAACACAGCCTGGAGACAAATAAGAGACTCCGCCGCAAATGGGCCGACCGCGGCATATGGATTGGGTGGTCGTCCGCGCCGGCTGTGAGGGCCAGAGTACAGGAAGGAAACAGGGACGGGCTCATTCAGCAGAGGCCTATTAGGCGGACAAATGAAGCTCACCGGGAGAGGCAGGCGGGGAGAGGAAGTGTACATATATATAGATGTGTTTCGCATTGCGCCTCGCAGCAAGAAAGTGCTGGGTTCGATGCCCAGGCTGGGGAGGGAGGTACTACGTGAGGTTTTCCTGTTCTTTCAATTCATCTTTGAATGATAATGATAATTTGTGGGTTTTATTATAGAGCTTTTCTTTGTTACTCAACTCCACTTTATTTATAGCGCACCTTTCATGCATTGGTACAACTCAAAATGCTCCAGATGCTTTAAACGGGGGCATGTTTCCATTGCCGTCCTCTGTTCCGACGACTTCAGCTCCATGCCAGTCCATAATATAGCCTGGCCAGACACTCCTACTTTTTTTGTCAAAGGCAGGACCATGGAAATAAACAGAGAAGCGGCTTTTGATCGTATGCGGGCAGTTAGCAAGCTGGCTAGTCCGAGAGAGTTTTCGGAGTCCGTTGTAATTTTTCTATAGCCGTTAGCATTAGCCGTCAAACATTTCATATTCTGAACAATCCAGATATTTTCATCTGTTCGGCCACATGTAACTGAGGTCAAACGCTTGATTAGAAATCATTAATGAATGTACAGACATTTTAAGATTAACTTTAGATAAGAATTAGCGTAGAAAAGTGTCCTCTATAACTCAAACTTCAGTTACATTTCTTCTTTTGTGAGGTCGGATACACATCCTGTGCCCACTGTTATAAGATAAAAAGGGTTAGAGTTAGAATTATGGTTAATTATGCATATCTAAATCTCAAAGCGTATTGACAGAAGCGCTTACAGCTTTTATGCCAGTGTGATAGCTCATTTGAAAGCCAGTAGTTTTAGTTTCTAAAAAATACTGTACGTGTATAAGATCTGTGTGAGTGAAACACAACTTCCATCGCATTTTCTGTTCCTAACCCTAAAACATTTCCCCCCTGCCTGGAACTCTGCAAGCAGCCAGTCATATCTCGAAACATTTTTTAATCGATCCACTCACAGAGCACGTTGTCACAATAGGGGAGAACAGAATTAACCACTAGTGAGACATTTTCTTAAATGTGAAGTAACAGGACAACACAACAACCATACTAGTTAGCAACTGCAATGGGGCATGCGAGCAAATTCAAATTTTATGCCTCATTCGTTTTGCTGCATTTTATCCATATTCTTATAATGAAAGAGCTACCGTATGATGGCAAAATGACACCGCTTGTTCATTAGTTAAACATTATTTATATTTCAGAAAAAGATGCGGAATTCCGTGTCAACAACTTTTCTTCTGTCAATTTGCCACGAGTCAAAAAGATGAGGAAGTGCTTCAATTGCAATAATAATACGCACTGTGCAATTTAAAATAATTGGCCCAAAATCAAAAAATGGTGCAACCAGATGTAAGAGTTGGTGAAATCTTGGAAATGCAACCGGAGAAAACTGAAGTAAATTTGACAACTGAGGGTACGGCGGCAGAGTGGTTAGTGCCCATGCCTTAAAGCAAACGGATCGTGAGTTTGATTCCCAGGCTGGACTTTATCTCTATGGGTGGTGTCTGTTCTTGTTCTCTTCATGTATTGCAGGGGTAGGTAAAACCTGCTAAGGTTGCTACTGTTGGCAGTAGGAATTGATCATGAATAAGCCTGCTTACAATTATGGTGTCAAATACAGATAAACATAAGGAGAATTTCGTTTGCAGAAACATTAATACAAATATTGAGAGACACACTTATGCAGCAATATTATAAAATATCCAGACTGCAATGCAATTGAATTAACTCCACCATTGGTCGTTGGAATGGAGATGTTGATGCTTTGCTTTGACTGTTCACCTTTTTTCAGGAACTTATGGTGGGCACCATAATCTTGTGTTCACGGCCAAGCTGCAGCCAAACCATCAATGCAGAGTGAACAAAAAGTGTGCAAAAAAATTGCTAATTTCTTTTTAATTTCCTTGAGATTTTAAGTATGAAGTATTAATTTTATTACCATTTTATTGCCTTCACTCTGTTTGATTAATAACAATGGAAATTCACACTCATAGGAAGGGCTATGTTTTAATAAGGTGTATAGGTAGAAATATACTGTATTCAGTGTCTAGCTGCTGAAAAAGCATGTTTGGTTTTGTTAGCCTTTTTGACAAAACTTGTTAGGTTGAGCTCTAAATTAGGCTTCTCAAATGTTTGTAGAGAGTGGAAGCGCGTCAAAAACCCAGCCAGTATCAAAGGCCTTTTCCAATCACACATGGGGCATGTCCAAACACTCTGATGAAAGTTATTGTTAAAGAGATCTATCCAAACCCCATCCAAAGGCAAAGGAGCCAGTCTCCTTCGCCAATTTACAGGCAAACAACGGGACTGATTACCGCCAGCTGAATAGAGGCACACATGCTTGGCATAGTAGTGAGTCTGATTTTGGAAAGCTTAGCTAATTAAATGTTTCTTTTATTGACAAATGCAGTGATTGTAAAAAGTGAAGAAAAAAAAAATTTCAAAAAATGAAAGAAGAACGAAAGAATATGAGCATATGAGCTGCTCATATTCCAGTGTTGGAATATGAGCCGCTCATATTCCAGTCTTCTGTCGTTTTAGCAGCTAAAGCTTTCTCAGTTTAGCTGCTAAACTGAGAAAAATACGTACGTAAAAACATACTTTTTGGATACCAAGCTGGGCTATGAGTTTTGAGCTGTTGAGACATGGCTCAACAACAATGTTACAGACAGTGACATTCACTTCAGACTTGTTGCTGCAGAGCCGACAGAGACAAAAGTTTAGATTTCATCCAATAGCATATTATTAGAGGGTCTCCATAAAATGTTAACTATGATGGGTCCTGAGGGTTTGAACAAGTTTTGAGTACAACAAAGCGGTGCCTGTAATATTTGAACTCTGTATAATCTGATAGCAATAGTTTGAAAAAACTTAATCTCTCAAAGGATCAAATAATTAATATAGGTTCAAATGTGACCTTACAAGTACCACCCTATAAAATATGCAACCTTCCAAGAACCACCACATAAATATGTGACCTTCAGAGTACCACGTCATAAAATATGTGACCTTCCAAAAACCACCACATAAATATATGACCTTCCAAGAACAAGCTCATTAAATATGACTTTCCAAGTACCACCTCATAAAATATGACTATAGGGAAACTGATTTGGACTAAATTGTCTAAACTGGGTGAAAACTACATCTAAACTATGAAGATACCTAAGCTAACGTACAACCTGAAGAATCTTAAGTACCACCGGTGATACATGTACCAAAAAAATCCCACACAAAGACATTTGCAAAGACTGTTGATTTGCTGAATTTATGGACACAGGGCTCAACAGCAATTATCTGGACAGTGCTAGCAACAGTGCCATGCCAAAAATCTGGGAGTTGACTACTGGTGCTGATCATTTCAGAGCTTAAAATTGTTGTTCCTACAGAGCATCTATCTGTTGGCATTGTTAGCATCAGGTTGATCATACCCACGCCACTATACATGTAATTCCTTTTCAAATGACTTAGTGTTCTCTGTAAGCAAAAGAGTCCAGGCACTGGAATAGAGCATGTTTTCCAGACGGGCCTGTAATATTTTAAGGCCTGTAATATTTTATTATGACCATATTAAGGTCATAATATGCAACACGTACTTGTGACATCTCTTCATATTTCCCTATAGCAGCTTTGATCAGAGTATGACAGCACTACATTCACAGCTATAAAAACGAAAACTTTCCAAACTCATCAAATGTAAGTACGTATGTGAGCAAAATGAGCAAAATTGCACACATTACATCATCTTAACACTGGCTTGCTGTAGCGTAATATGGACTCGTCTTTTGGCTAGCCTGCTAATTAGGCAGGCTAGCTGGCTAATTAAGCTGTCTGGAGATTAAAGGCACTAAACTGACTTTTCGACTAGGATGTTATCATGTTGTTCCCGAGACATGTACAGCCCTCGGAGTTGTGTGCAATTTGTACGCATTTACGGCTTCGTCACAACATTGGTTTCAGCTTCTGTACCTTTAGCTAGTAAAAATGAAAAAAATGACTTATTAATCACAAGAAATATTATTATGATTATTTTTCAGGGGAGAAAAATAAAGTTGTGCTTGTTTTTTGTTGTTGTGATTTTGGCAAGAAATGTAATGTTGATAATTGATCTTAGACTTCATTTAACTAATGTAAGATGTAACCACCTAAAATATGTTACTTTTACTCCATTCCTTTCCACTCCTACAAAGCAACTGTTAGCATGATTTTGGCAGCTAACAGTTAACAGCTAACCCTAACACTAACTTTCTACCCCCTCATCTTTTAAAACACTACAGGGGCAGGCGCTCAGATCTCCTCAGTGCTTAACACAATGGTGACATGACACTTTATTAGCTCAGTGACAGAGCGCAGCGGCGGTGGTGGCGCTGGAGCGGAGGGAGCAGGGGGGGCGGGAGGGGGTGACTGGAAGAGCCTTTAGTCTGATGATCAGGCGCTTTTTCTCTGCTCAGCACACGGCATGCAAGTGGAGCCATTGGGACATCATTAATGCCCGATCAAACCTCTGTCCACATGGATGCATGTAAACAAACACACACACACACACACAAATACACTCGTACACAAAGGGCTAGAGGACTGGAAATGTTAGTCCGAAGTGGAGAGCAGTGGGGTGCAGGCAGCCATGGGTTTAGGATACAGAGACATATTGAACTAGTGAGGGAAAAATGTGTTTGAAAAGTTGGCACTAGAAAAAACAGTCCAGTTTTTCTCAACTAATGACACAACAAATTCCATTGAAGGCATCAAGGGAATGGAATCTTTTCATACAGCACCTTTCACATGACACAACCTAACCCAAAGCACTTCAATTAATGAAGGTTAAACAGATCTATTTTCCTATTAACTCCATACGCGGTGGTGGTAAGCTACGCATAGCCACAGTTTCGCCTGGAGTAGATTGCTTTGCAGCAGTATCCAAGCTGCTGTCTCAGGCAACATCAGGCTTATGTATGATGGCATTAAAAAGGCACTAGGACTTTCATCTCGTACAGCAGCCCCATTGAAATTAGCCACAGGAGAAACCATAGCTGACCGCTCCTGCAACTACTGCAGACCGCTGTGTGGAACTCTACTCAGAACTTAAATGCCACTATCACAGACGCAGCTCTCAACCAGGTAGAGTCTTTACATAATGGAAGAGCTCGACACTGAACCAACCGCTGAGCAAAGCAATCGACAGCTTGGCATGTGGACGGGCACCAGGTAGCCATGAAACAACAGCCCCAAGTGTGGTTAACCTATTGTCCTGTAGGCACTCCGAAAACGACGTTGTCTCTGCTGGAGGTAAAGTGGTGACCCAAAGGGGATAAGAGGTGTAAACATCATCACACTTTATAAGAACAAAGGAGGCAGAAGTGATTGCAACAGCTGTCGTCGTGGAATCTCTCTTAGCATCAACATCCAGCGATATGCGATAGGCACTAATTAGACTTCAAGTACTCGCAGAAATTTAGCATACAGGGTCACAGGCTGGGTTTCGCTCCGGAAGATCTCCTCTTTTAGAAAGTTGCTGGAGAAGTGCAGAGAGCAGCAGAGGCCACTCTGTATGGCTTTTATCAATCTTACCAAAGCATTCGACCTAGTAAGCAGGAGTTGCCTCATCCAACCGGTCGAAAGGATTGGGTGCCCACCAACTCTTCTTAGCATTCTTAAATCCTTTCATACCAACATGAATGGGACTTTCCAGTTTGTCTAACTCTAGGCCTGGACCCTGCATTTACATCAAGAGAAAAGGTTGATTTTGTTTTACCTGTGCGGCTTGAGGTGCATTCTGGGTATCAATTGGAAGGACAGGATCACCATCAGGGGAAAGGCAAGTCTTCCCACCATGTTCTCTCATCGAAAAATAAGGCATCTTCACTGGCTGACCCACGTTAGACATACGGACAACTGTCGATTACCAACGGACACGCTTTAGGCTGAACTGTCATCAGACACCAGGCCTGTTGGCCGCCCACTGAATCGCTCCCGGGACGTCAGTAAACAAGACCTCAACGTCCATTCAGCTGCCCCGGAAGATACTGCGCAAGTCATTGGCAGCTCGCCCTCCACATTGGACTGCAGGCATATGAAACCACTCCATCCCTAAACCGTTATGTACTATAAAGACAAGCCAGAAAGCAGCTTGAATCCCACAACCCAGCTCCACAACTAAATCCATCAACACCTGTGACCGTGTCTGTCGATCCCGGATTGGACTCCACAGTCACAGAAGACTAAAACCTGACCAGCAACAGGAATTGATGGGCCCCCGACACTGGGATACAAAATGAGATTGACTGAAGGAAACTGCACTTATCTGCCCCAATGAACCCTCCGACCACCACCAAACCCCACTCCCCCAGGCCCCATCCAGGTACTAACCAGAATTCCCAAATGTGATGTGATTGGGCATTCACATGGTGACTTCTGAAACCCAAATCCCCAACATTAAAACATACAATTACCAGGCAGTAACTCATTTGTAAAATTCTACCTCTTAGCAACTACACTCACTACATCCCACTGAATTTGATCATTTTCTTTGCTTTTAATTTTTTTTGGAGGGGGTTGTATATTGTGATATTGCGCGGCAGGATAAAAACCTGGCCGACACTCTCACACTCTTGACTTTAGCCGAGCCGACAGACGCGCGCACACTCTCCTCTCCCTTTCCCTATTCCAGTTTTCCCACCCACACATATACACACACACACACACACACGAACAGTGAACGCACCACCATTCTCCGTACAAGCAAGCACTCTCTCCTCCGCAAATAAAAAGAAAAGTTACATTTACTTATCCAACCCCTCTCTCCCTCTCTTTCTCGCTCCCTCTCTCTCAGACCCATCCAAGCGTGTTGCCATGTTCGCTCACAGAAGACCAGAAGACAGCATCGGCTCGGCTCCATCAGGCCCCGCGCCGTGAATAATTCAGCCCGCGCAAGTACACAGTAGACAGTGGATGGGGAGGGTGGGGAGGGATGTAGGAGGGTGCCCCGGGGCTGGACTCTAAAAGCCCGATGATGTCAGTCTCCCGTTTCGTCCTTTTTCATCGCGCTCGCTCCTGTCGCCGGCTCCTCCATCCGCCTAAACGGGCACTTCGTTTGGCGGGGGAGGAGTTGAAAGCCTAATTGGGCCTAAAACGGGATGCAGCGGATCAGGTTGACGTCTTGACCGTTAAAGGGATGGTATCGCGTTGGATTGACTTTGCGGAGGGGTTAGGAATGTTATTATCTTGCTGGCGGATCAGCACTTTGTGTTTCGTTTTGTTCACTCGTGTTTGAATAATTGTGTACAATCTGTCAGTCTTTATCCCCAAACACTCACTGTTACAACTGCTGATGTCACGAGGTGAGGCCCGCCTTCTCCAGGAAATAATACTGTGTTTTTAAAGTCCACACACTTCCGCCTGATCATTTCAACACTCAAGATGTCTACCCTTTAAAGAATGTCCTTATAAAGCCTTGTTTAAGGCTATAACACTGCAGCTGAATAGGGGGAAAAATAAGATATAGAGATATCAATTTAAAACTTTTGCTGTACATTACTGATATACTGTAAATATGAGGAAAAATGTGCTCCTTGGTGCACCGACACCAAGGAGCGTTTCTCCTATTTCACCCTTCCCCAGAGATCATGCCCCCTGTTGCCCTGAGACTACTGGGCGGCAGGGGGCATGGCCACGCCTTGGAAGGAAGAACAGCTTCACCACACGCCAGTGATACTTCTGACGACGGCCTGCAGATGGCGTCTGAAACATGTTAAGGTAAAGATTTCAACATCTCTAATCCCTGACCAATTTAACCTTGAAAATTATACTAGTAGCACTAGTGTGGGTGACACAGTGACATGCTAACGTGTGGAGCAGCTTAAACACTGACTCAGGCTCTAGTGACACTACTCTATAGTGTCACTAGTGTTTTCTGTTGCCCTTTCAATGTGAGTGGAAGCAGATCTTTGGTAAATCCAGCTGGACTGGCAGCGTCGCTACGTCTTTGCCGTACAAACATAACCACGTGCTGGTTTGTTTATCGTTGATTACGATCGCGGACAAATACTACGGTCAACCAGTTCTACTTTATTTTCATCCTGCGTAGCGATATTATTACATGTTGTAGTGCAGCGTAATTCCACTTCGGTCTTCCAAGATACCATAGTCTGTAAAATCTTGTGGCTGACTTCTTCTTGTAACTGTAAGGAAATGGCTGCTGGCTCCGGAAGTTCCTGGCTCCTTTGGACTTTCCATTGAAACTTGATTTGTCCCTCTTTAAGTGATTATTGAACACAGGCTTGTCCTTCTGACCTGCACGTGTTTGTCTGAACATGCGCGACGTCGTCCTAATTTCATACTTTTTACTACTCTTACTTTCGCCCTATTCTCGATAATAGAGCTGGCTCCAAAAACACAGCCACATTGCTAGCATGAACGAGCTTCAGCTAGCCCGTGCTGAACGCTATGGGGGAAGCCTCACTCCCTCAGTCCATTCTTAATTCTGCAGTCTATGCAAGACACATACCAACACTTTTGTTTAAATGCGCATAAATTGGTCCTTGATCTTCACGTCAAAGGCCCTGATCTAGAGTAATTCCATTCATTACATACTAATTACCGTCGGCATACACGACCTATATGAGCTATGTGTTCCATTATACGTCACTACACTCACAAGAGGCCGTGTAACAGAGTCATTAATCTTGTTTATATATTCTCCATAAGTAAAAAGCGGGCCAACTTATTTCTTGAAGCGGCCTGCTAAAATGTTAATGCGGAGCTTTAGCGGGCTCTGTTTTTACTCCAGCGGGCGCAGCATCATAATTGTAATCTATGCAAATGTGTTCCAAGCCCCAATGTAAACAGAGCGCTTGTCACACTTCCATGAGTTTAATCCCGCTCACAGTCGCACTCGGAGTACTCCGCGTCTTTACCCGCGCGGTGTAGCCAGCCTGCAATGCGCGTCCCGTCCCGTTCTCCCCGGGTTATCCTCCCCGTGCAGCGGCGGCGTGCCGGCTGCAGCTCGCGGATGTGGGTCACTCCCTCACTCTGTCTCTCCCTCTGTGTTCAGTTAAGGCGGACATGTTTTATTCAGATTGGGTTTAATGCGTTTGGACACCTTTGCATAGCCCGGCGAGACACGGCGGCTCTGTCGGTGTGTTGTTTTATACGGAGGAGGTTAGGCTCTGCCCCCTCCTTCACAGTGTGGATTTGGTAACGTCGTTTTCAGAGTCTGCATCCATGTAATATAGTTTGGCGGCAAATCAACGAAACAAACGGAAGGAATGAATGTAAAAGAAAAACAGATCTGAGCCAATGAATATGTCCTTACTTTTCAATTGGTTGCGTTCACGTCACAATATGGTAACGGTCGAAATGCTGAAGTTTGGTTTTGCTCTATGGTTAATATCTCTGTAATGACTGGACCGATCCACATGGAACAAAAACTCTCGTAAAGGTGTCCGAAAGTGGAGACAACTTTCAGAACGATGTGCTTGATGTTGTTCGGATGTAGGGACTTCAAACCATAAGATGAAAGTGGCAGGTTTGTGAATCCGGTTTTAAGGCCAAATATTACATTTTAATGCCACGAAACAGAAAGAATCGGTGTATATTTAATTTCTTAAGATTTCTTAAGTTCAAACAGAGGAAAGAGAATTGGACAAAACAGGCAACTTTTGAGCAAAGAAATGTGGTCAATTTCAGCCAAAACAGTAACGGAAACTGTTTTAGAACTTCAGATTTAATGCCAGTATGAATCCAATTTAATGCTTTTGAATGCTTTTTTTAACTTGAGTAACTTTTACACTTACAAGAAGGAAAAAAAAAATGTGAGAATGAGACAAAAAGTTTAAGGCAAGAAATGTTCCATTGGCTTTTGTTTGTTTTTAGGTTAGTTCAAATCAACTCAACTTTCTTTTCGAAGACCATTATTATTTTCAGTGTACAAACTATGACTACTTGTTTGCTTCCAATACCGATCCTGGTGGCTTGAGTATCTACCAATGTCCGGTGTTAAAACTAACTAAGCCATTGAATTGTCCAGGTTCAGAACAGTTTTAAAGCAGTGTCGAATATTTGGAATCGATACCTGAATTTTTGTCCGATATCTGATGCCAGTATCGGATCGGTGCATCCCTACTTTGTACATTATCGTGGCAGAGCAATTGTCTTCAGCAGACCCAGAGTTGTGTTTCTTTCATTTGCACGTCGTTGACCGCTGCTGTCTACATTTTGATCTCTTTCACTCTGAAGAACTGGAAACACACAGTTCCGCCTGCTGACATCACAGGGGAGTTCTACGCCGTTTCCAAAGTCCATGTTCCTGTAGATCCTTGCTTAAAGTTTTCAGCCTCATCCTAACATCCTCCTCCTAACTCAAGCCTGTGCACCCTCTTGATTTACAAATTCGGACGACGATCTGCCGCTCTGACTTGGGTGAAATCTGTGCTACGTGGGAAACAGAAACATTATGAATTAGAATAGCCTGGGAAAGGCAGCCAGGAGAGTAAACAGAGAGTGTTGTCACACTCCGGTGGGTTAATCCAATTTGCTCGCTGCAGTAAAGAATATGTACACGAGACGGAGAAGGACTTGGATTGGGAATATTCATCTGGATTACAGTTCGAACAGGAGTTCAACCAAGATTTATTTCGATTGCATTATGGATTTCCACACTTGTTTTTGAATCTTTTTTCCAAACAATAGCAATTCAGTATTCAATAGATTGTGGGGAAAGTTTGGAGCCCTTTCTATTGTCTTATATATTAGCAATAACTAGGGATTAGGGAAGAGAAACCTTTGCATTAGAAAGTGCATTTGTTTTGTTTCACGTTTATGCCACAGTGGAATGTAGCTCTTTCTCACTCGAGACACGCACAGGCACAAGATCTGGCCCACTGACTTACTAAAGTTCCTAAACATATTTCCTCAGTCATATCTGAGTGGTGGTCAATCCTCTGTAATCAGTCTAAACCTGCTGCTCCTGTTGTGCTGATATTCTTTTGTCTGACTCTTTCACAGTAAAACTGTCCCAGCAGCTGGAACATTGACAGATTTTATTTTGTAGGGACAACAGGAAGCGTGTTCCTACCGTTAGAGGAACACTGACATCGATTACTGGTTTATGTACTTTCGCTTTGGGAAAGACTGGGATTATTAGTTGGTGTATCTGGTGTAAAAGGCGAGTTTAGACGGAGTTTGTGTTTGTGATCGACATAAAACGGACCCGAGAGAAGACGAGACGCTCTCAGCACAGTATCACAGCGGTTAGCCCTCTCGCTTCACAGCAAGAATGTCCCGGGTTCGATTCCCACCTGGACCGGGCCTTTCTGTGTGGAGTTTGCATGTTCTCCCTGTGTCTGTGTAGGTTTCCTCCGGGTACTCCAGTTTTCACTACCACTAAAAACATGTACAATAGGCCTGGATGTGTGTGTGTGAGTGAATGGAGGTGGTCAGAGGGACCGTTGGCGCAGATGTGTGCAGTCACGACAGCGCTTCTGTCAGTCTCCCCAGGGGAAACTGAAGCTACAAAGGTATCTTACCACCACCGAGTGTGGAGTGAATGTACAATTGTCTCACAAAGCGCTCTGTGACTATGTCTGTGAAAGGCGCTATATAAATAAAGTTATTTTTCTTCGCACCAATCGGATGAGTTATTTTGAAGCATAAGACTTACTTTCACGCGGAGAGCTGCTGGATGAGCTTTGAGAAAACTTCCAGGACACGATGGTGGCTTTATTAGAATCCTGGAGGGTAACAGAACATTTGTTCCTTTGCCCGTTTCAAAAAATATTCCCTGGAGGTTTGAAAAGTGGCTAAATCTGCTAACACTTGGACCAGCTTTCCCTCTCAGCCTGGTCTCCAATTTGTTTACATCCTGCACATGAGTTACATGAAGCAAATTCTTATTATGGGGAATTTGTTTACCGGTATACTGGTACAGTTAAATTATAAAAGAGGTCCGTCACTCAATAGCGTCCGTGTGAAATGTATAAAACATTGGTTCCTCTGCACTTAAATTTGCGCCTCTAAATAAATAGACCACAATTGTACTAAAACATTTCACAAGTGACCGAACCGAACTCGCTGAACCAAAACGGTTCAATACTTTACGTGTGCCGTTACACCCCTAATGTCTATAGAAGATATATCGATATATGTAGAGTACTGGGAGGGGTCTATATTGGGTCAGACTGGTCTATGGTTCCACTTGTGAGCAAAAAACTTTAAAATTCAATGCTTTTAGGGTCATTTTAAGTCCTTACTAACACCTTTACTGAAACTGGTCAACTGGTGAATACATTTCACTCAATTTGAATATTACTAAAACTGTTTATTTGATAGTGAATATAAGCTATACAAATAAGTATTTATGGGGCAAACAGAATAGGACACTTTTCCAAAACCAAGCTGCTGTGTGGGTGTTTTGGCACAAAACAACGAAAACCGGTTGCTCTGAAGCAGAGGCAGGCGAATCCGACCTTCAGCATGTGACCTTTGGCCCTTAGGATGAATTTCGGAAATATTCCTACGCAGGCATCCCAGATCAAAAGCAGTTATTTTGTCGAAAGTGGTGCTTTTACGATTGGGGACGGCGGCACCCAGCATGCTTCGCTTCCCGAGATCCGACGAGATGGCAGAGGTCGGCATATTGATTTGATTGGCTTCCTCCGCTCGCACTGCTGCTAACCCCCTTCGCCACATGCTGCAGATGTGGGCTATTCTCTCAATGAAAGCCGTTCATCCCGAGCAGCTGAGGCCCACCCGCTCACTCTCTCTCTCTCTCTCTCCATCACATATTCATGATAGGGATTGGGTTTTGCTCAGTCAGTGAATACAAGGCCCGTTCATGCAAGATGAAGAATCTCGTTTGTGAAAATATGACCTTAAGGCTTGAGCTCCATCCAAATATCAAACAAGAAAAGAGACAAATGTTGAGTTGATTTTTCAATGTTGATGATTTTAGCTAGTTTTCTCCATTAACACCCAAGTTTTAATGTCAAAATAAAGAAAAAAAGGACAAAATTCACCCTTTGCGATGCTTACTCTATGACGTTTTGTCCAGAAATAACTAAAAAGACATTTCCCCCCGTGATTATGCATTCACAAATATCGACATGTTTGGTGTCTACGCATAGCTTGAAAGGCGACCAAATGTGACGCTCTAATTCAAATACGGTCATTTCCAAATAAATGACAATGAGGTTTTCATTCCACTCTAGCAACAACATCTAAAGTGATAGTCTGTAAGTTTGCAAAGTGAGAAACGATAAAGACATAGTGAAATTTGAAAGTAAATCCCTCCCCTCTTTGAACAGAAAGCCCTTCTTAGTTTGCAAAATGAGGAGAGCAGGAACAGAATTTTCCAAAGTAAAGGATCAAGCTCCTCCCCCTCCTCTCCTGATTGGACCTGACAGGCTGGTTCACAGGAAAAGCTCGTTTCATTGGTCAACGCGGGAGGATACTAGACTCTGATTAGTTGCTGAGATCCGGGAAGGAGGGACTTTTGAAGGTCTTTTTTCAGAGGGGTTAGTTAATATGTAATTCCTAGCCTTATTTACTGAGCTTTGAACCCAAATACAAGGCGGAAGTTGAATTTTTTACACATAGCGGATTCAAAACCAAACAAGATCCAAAATCCCCTATTAGTTACAAAAATCTTTGTAACTAATATTTCTACAAAACAAGATTAAACATTTAAACCTGGCTCTACCCATTATTTAAATTGAGTCATTTTATGCACAAAATGCCACATTTTTACATGAAAACCTTCGGGTTTAGTTACGGGACTCATTCTGCTCTCTGATTGAATAATTGTCTTGAGGGCCCAAACTAAAAAATTTAAACATTACAACTTTTTTATAACTAATATAACATGTAGAATCAGCATTACAATTGTTTTCAGTAAAACCAGTAATTGCCTCATATCACGGGACGCAAATAGGTCATGTTTATCTGATATTTACCCACAAAAAAACTCACATACCCTTCCTTGGAAAAGTCAGAACTGGGTTACTACCAAGAAATAATCTCATGGCATCTCATGCATATATTTATGGAGGTAATATAAAAAGGCCAAGTGGACAGCACCCTAACAGCCGCCGCTGCATATTTACGCCCTGAAATACGGGGGAATATTACCCGAAAGCACTGGGCTCTGAAACCGTTAAGCTGGTAACACTTTCTTTTTAGGGGGCAGTAAACACGCGGCGGCATCAGAAGTTTGGAGGCGAGAGCGGCGCCCTGGGATCTGCGCGCCTTGATAGTACTACATGGTATGACGGCTGTTTACGGAGAGACAAAAAATAAGGGGGATTCCAATCTGTGCAAACGACCCGTTCAGTCGTCGCCAGTCACTCATTCGTACATAGGAAAGTGGAAAATATGAAATCATTATGTAGACATGTTAGGCTTCTCAGCCGAGGGAAGGGAATTTAAAAGCCAATATGCAACAGTGTGCAAAGATATACAACAGTGATCTGGTGTTTCACAGCGAGTCGTGAGGGTAGAGCGTATTATCTACCTCATCTGTTGTCGTAGTGGAAGATAGCAGGTCTGGCTGAGACTTATTACTGAATAAACAGTCTAGTCTTCATAAGGTCTCAATCAATAATATCAATATAACAATGTCAATAAGTACAATAGAACAGTGGCGGCTATACTAGTTATTATTATAATAGTAATCATAATAATGGAAATAGAAAAAAGATGAAAATGAAGGGGAAAAAAGATGAAAATGAAGAAAAAAAGTACAAATAAATTAATAATAATAGTTGTTATAATAATAGAACTTCCGATAATTTCCATCATTCCATCAACTTTCTTAATAATTTATTCATTATAGTATAGCCAACTTTCATTATAACTTAATCAACTAGACTGGTTGATGGTTCACCAGTAATGATTGGTATTATACAGCATAAGGAAATACTCCATGTTACGAATCACCACACAGATACTCGCACCATATTGATACACAGTGATAACCTGAAAGGTACGATGCTTTCCTTTATGTAATATACAATATACTGTAAAATGTCAATGATGTCAGTCAATATGATCGCTGAAAGAAGAACTGAATGTAATTCACAGGCAAGTGCACGCTTGTTGCTGTGTGTATACTTGCGTATGGATTTAAAAAAATTCTGAATCATCTTGCTGTTGAAAAACGAGGGTGATTAATAATGATGAATGAGGGGTAGGCGTACATAACCTTGGCTTCAGCCTACTCCTTTTGAGCCTATTGTGATGAAATGTTGAACTACTGTAAGAATATGAATGTAAACAGCTCAAATAAACAGCTCCATCAATCAATCAATCAATCAATCAAAATTTTACTAAAAAATTGCCAAATGAAGAGTTAATTTGCAAAAACAGATTGAAAAAATTCAACGTACGCTTGCAAATTTCTCTTTACATAGCAGTGTTTTTCATTAGGAGTAAATGAACTCTAAAAATGCATTTTATTTAGGAAATGTAGGCATTAAATCCACTAGAGTGTTCAATTGTGTAAGAATGTCAGTTGTTAATCAGGTGTTTCTGTGTGCTCTTCCCTGTCGTCTCCCTGTCTCTCAGAACCTCCTGAAGCTCTATGGGAAATCCCATTAAAGCTCTTTTTTAGAAAGCAGCCTCTGAGGAGGTGATGTTAACACCCACCATCTGAACGGTGAGTGGCTGCATCTGCAAAATTAGGAAAAACAAGCTTTGACTGACAGCTCCCACTCTGTGTCTGTGTGAGCAGCATTAGCATTAGCATTAGCGTTAGCTGCTGTCACTGTGAAGCTACAAGAGGAAACTAAAGCTGCTGAGACCAATGTGACAGAGATGGACTTTATTTCAGTCATGGACTTCATGTTTTATGGAAGCTTTCAAAATAATGTACTTTTGTGGGATAAGAAGACTTTTATGGAGAGTAAAACATGTTTCCTGGCGTTAGCTGCTATTAGCCACATACAGCTACATTATGACACAAGCACAACAACTCAGCATTAGCCCTAATGTGATTTCTTTGTTTAGTCCTAGTTTGGACCTGGTTTAGTTCTGGTTTAGTCCCATGTTTTCTTTGTTTCTTCCAAGTTGTGTATTTTTTCTGTTAGCATAGTAGCTATTTTATTTTTTTACTTGATTGAGTCTTTGATGTAGGAGTACAGCATTTTTCCCTAAATATTCAAATCAAGTGCCACAAGGAATCCTGCACTGCCTCTGTGTGTTTGGTGCTCTAGAAATGTCCATATAATCGGACCCCGCCCTGACTACCCAGGAAGAGCACAGTCCGGCTCTCATACTGCTCGAGAAAACAAACACGCTCAGAGCTGCAGGAATATAGCCTGGCTAACGCCAGACTAAAATCACAAGTGATATTTAGTCTGGGGACCACCAATTCATTTTCTCGTAGGAGAGGTGTGGTTTACGATTGTCCATAGCCGTTTATTGGGCGCTACGAATGTCTCTCATGCGTCTGCACGTAGCCATAGCCAATCGTATCATGGTATCAGATGACGTATGACGTACCGCTGTAAACTTTCGAGCTAAACTATTTAGAACACGGTCTAAAACTTGATGAAAAGATGGCGTTGGGTCTCCTGCTGTCATGTTGGATCCGTAAATTAACTTTTTTTTATTTTTTTTATCCGTAAACAAAGTACAAGCTTCCGTATTCCCTCCTCGTTCTGTGATTGGTCCCCAAATCCATGTGAAGATTTCGGCCCTGGTTCCCAGACTGCTGTGCAGTTCGAAAGGATTCGAGCGCACACAGCAGTCTGGCGTTAGCCAGGCTAGCAGGAATACTCGCCGCTGACGAAATGTTTCTTTGGATGTCAAGGACAAGCCCCATGTTCAAGTTTCCAAGCCATGGCACAAGGCGAGATCAGTTGGACTTTGTGGTGATCATTGTTTGTACCAAAAAGCTTTTATTTGTGCACAGCATTTTACAGACGAATGCTTCGTAAACAAGGACTGATTGGACAGCACACAAACTATCAGAAAAAAGAAGAGTTCTTCAACATCTGTCCAGGGACTACGGCTGAATTATAACCTTGTCGGCTAACTCCGGGGTATTTACAGAAATGTTTATACATAATCAGATTAAATCCATCAATCAATAAACAAGAAGCCCAAGCATCACCAGTGGGACACGTACCACATTTTGAGAACCACTAACCCATGGGAAATTGTTCCAAACCCTCCCTCAGCTTGGATTATATGCGAGCACGTCTTAAAAATAGCCCAACACATTTCCGACAGTCAGTTGTTCGTTGCGTCGTGAAGATATTTGGGGGATGTGTCAGGCCTGTATTGCACCCCTGGCCATCATTAAGCAGCTTTAGCGGTGTGGGCTCCGCACTCACAATGCAGCCCCGGCCTTGTAACCAATAAGAGTCCGATTAGCTCTGGTCTGGAAGACAATGGAGCGGAATGCACCCCCGGACATGATCAGCGCGCTGGGGCGAGGTGGATGGCTCATTTGGTGCACAATCGCACATCAGCGGCCCGACACTCTTACAATGCACGCTTTTGTTTGTAGCGCTATGGCTAACGTGGCTAACAGCTCGTGTGCAAATCACACTCATCCACTCATCACACGATTTATATAAACAAGCAGTGGAATCATGAACAATCGTTACAGCTCAGCGACTCCAGGACGTCTCACGCCTCAAGAAAAAGGATTTGAGGTTTCAACTGAGGTCAAGACTGAGAAGGGACTATGCTGAGTCAAAGCTAGGGCTAGTTTACATTTATGTATGGGATAAAGCTGCACATTGGACAATATATATGGACAGTTGTCTTTGGTAACACCATATTAAATCGAAAGTGTAAAAGTTTCACATAATTGTCCTACTTTACTATCATTTCAGCTTTATTTTGGTCCTGGTTTTGTTTTGTTGTTTTTTTAAAGAGAGGTAATACACTTTATGCAGGTATTTGATGTCAAACACATCTTTATCACTAGCTCGCGTGATTTGGGTCAGGTTGGCAAATTGAGACTAATCTTTACGGGTCGGGTGGGTCAGGTCAGAATCACTATCATGCAGACTTTACCTGTCCCAAAAACAACTTAAAAGTAGTTTTCCCTCTCTGAGTGCGTTTACAAGGGTAGAGTTTTTAATATTTTGTCTTTTAATGTTTTGTCTTTGATTATATAAACGCAGTTTCCCGATTATAAAAAACAGAAAATAGCAGTTTCCCAGTTTTGAGAAACCCGGATTTTCTAGCTGGGATTTTCCGTCAGTAACCGGGATATAACATTTACAACTATTTTCCGGTTTTAAGAAACTTCCCATTTCTTGTACATGCGCAGTTAATCATAAACAAACATGGTGGTGGCATGTCCGAAGAGCTCTTGTTTCTGGAGTCAAGAGGAAACGGAGTTTTATATTTTAACCGTGAAACTAAAAGCAGTGAATATTTAAGATGGAAAGAAGATTTATGCTAAACTGACGGCGACCGTTTCAAGGCGGCTGGTTTTCCTCCGGACGCAGAGAGGAGTCGACCACAACACAGAGCCGGTTTTTCCTCCACTAACTATTGGTGAACTCCATCAGCTCCACTCTCTCACACCAGCCCAGGCTTCTAACCTTTTCCCAGTGCTCCCTGGTCCACGTCGGTGATAAAGACAGACCCAGGACGGGTTAAAGGAACAGGCCACCGTGTTTCCATACTGTGATAATGTTCTTACCTGAGCTTAGACGAGTTGATACGCACCTGTCTGGTCTTTGTGCGTGCCCTCAGTCATGCAAAACGACCAAAGAGGTTGTTAGCATTTGGCCTCTCCCAGATATTCCTATGGCTCCAAACGGGGTGAAGTTGGAAGCTACCACGCTCTTCCACGGGTACGCACAAAGACCAGACAGGTACGTATCAACTCATGTAAGTTCAGGTAAGAACATATCTCAGTATGGAAACACGGTGGCCTGTTCCTTTATGGTAACAAATTATCCACAATCTGCCATTGCTGTCGTTTGCCGTAGCTCAGGATGTAGAGGATGAGCAAAACATTGAGCCCAAAGTGGGCATTCAAAAGAACAAGCCCATAAGCCAATAAGCCACACATTTGTGCCCCATCGTGGAATCCAGGGACACAAGTCGGCTGACTCAGTTTCCCACAAATCGAGAAAGAAAATTGGTGATTTTCGCTTTTTTGCAGAATCTTTTAGTTGAGATCACGAAGAAGCCTCACCATGTTTCAGACAACAGTATTGGTATATTTAAAAGCGTGAATTCTCAGGTTGAAAACGTCGGAGAAAGAGTGCAAGCCGTGTGGGCGTGTCATTGTGTGTGTGTGGCTCATTATTCTGTGTCTGACTGAGGCTCCTGCTCTGAATATCTGCCGAATACTACTGCAGAGGTTCGTTTTTCTGCGTGAAACCAGTGAACTTTTCTAGGCTAACTTTTCCAGTGCGACTGATGATGCCCTGGCTGTACTGTAAGCACGCACAGCGCCCTGCTGACCATTACGTTTCCCGAGCCAACTCCTTGCGTCAGAGCGGGTTTTAAGACAGAAAGATGTAGCATATATATAATATTTATAACCACGCTGGTTTTTGTTCTATGGATTCTAAAAGTTTGAGCTTATTACTTTGACTGACAGGCCCTGGAGAACTTCTCATAAATTGCTGCCATCATGGACTCCCTCTCCCGACTGGTGTTATTATGACCAATGTAAATGGGGAGGAATGACTGGTCTGCTGATAGCATGTCTATGATTTTTCAGTGGTAGGGGAAATCGACGCAGATGTGGGGGAGAAAAAAAAAACTAATTTGATGCTTTGAGGCAAAAGTGTGGACCGCTGCGGCCAAACACCTCAACAAAAGTCCGTAATCATCATAATCACCATCTCGGCATGTTTGCCATTTCCATTCCTCTTCAATTTGGCGATGCATAAAGCGCGCACCGGAACGTCTCAAAGAAACGCGCGAAGAGATAGAACGATTCCGATCATCATTGCTAATTACCTTCGCGTCCTTGACAGCAACACAGTCAATTAAGCCTTTGATTTCTCTTCCCACTGCATCGTTCCGTTTGTGTGTAAGCTCTCAGATTTCGTAACATTCTTGACTGCAAAAGGAAGCCGGCATTCAGCCCTGTCGGAAACCCTCTTTCGGGAGGGTTGCTTGTGACGCATGAGAGCTGCAGCTGTCCCAGTTACTCTCCCGAATAGTGTAGGTACCATCTCACAAGTGCCGCGTCACTGCAGAGGATTCAAGTCAGGCCTGCATGCAGCACAGGGGGGATGCAGCAGAATGAGCAGGACGCGTTACATAATCAGGATAAAAGCAACGATTGTAAACTAGAATCCGATAACCGGGGATGTGTTTCAAAAGAGACGCTTGGATTCAGAGGAGCGTCGCCGCCCGAGTGACAATGCCGGGTTCAAACTAGGCCAACGCAAGAGCTGAAACCAGGCTAAACCCTCGGCATGACGCGGAGACGTCCTCACCGAAGGTTGAGAGACCGCTTCAATATCGAAAACACATTGGGGGTGCCGTGTATCCTTCAAGAGCGTCCACAGCGGGACTATTTGTCGAAATAACAGCAAAGCCCGGGCGTAAAGGACTGACTCGATGCCTTTAAATACACGCTCCATTTCATAATCTGAGAGGCGGCTTTCATTTGTTGACAGTCGTCTTTATATATTTGCTCAAGACGAAGGGCATGCAGAGACACCTGATTGGACATTTGTGTATAAAAATGAGGAAAGCAGTAGAACCAGGCCAGTGGAGCGTTCTTCTCACAGCTCAAGTTAAGGCGAGACGCTGCAGGTAGATAGGGAAAGAAATGATATTTTAGAGATATCAATTTGAAAGTTCTGCAGTAGATTACTGATATAAATATGAGGGCATATTCTAATGCAAGTTTCCTGACATTGTATGTTGTCATGTAAAAAATAAGGAATTTTATGCATAAAAATGGCCAAAATTGCAGATGAAATCTAAATAATGGATAGAGCCTGGTTTAAATGTATGGTTTTAGTTGCAAAGATTTTTTTCAGAGGGTATTTTCGATCTTTAGTTTTTGAATAAGCTAGTAAAAAAGTGAAAACAATCAAATTTCTCCTTGTTTGTTAGTTCAGAGCTCAATAAATCACGCAAGGAATGAGAAATGAAAAAATCTCTCCAACAAAATCTTCGAAATATAGTGTGGAGTCTGTAGGAGCAAGTAAAGTAGAGACTGGAATGAAAACCTAATTTTCACATTACTCCTTTCCTGGCATCACTGCACTGGCTTCCAGTCCCATACCAAATTCAGTACAAAATACCGCTGATGGTTTTTAAATGTCTTCATGGGCTGGCTCCCGTTTATTTGATCGAACTATTGTCTGTTCATGTTCCTGTAAGAACTTGAAATCTCTCCTGAAGACGTACCTTTTCTCCCCGTCTTTATAACATGAGTTAAGCTGAACACCAATCAGAGTTTATTTATTTTCTTCGCATTGTAAATGTGCTATAGAAATACACATTTATATTGACATTGACATTTTGAGAAAACAGCTCCTAAATTTCGTAACGTCTGTACATGCTTATTTCTCCCGTCTTTGGCCGTGGCTGTCTCCCAGAAATGACCCATATTTGTATTACAGCGTAATCTCAGTGGCCTTTCGTGCTACATAAGGATATGTAGCAATATTGAATGGCACGGTGGCACAGCAGTTAGCGCTCGTGCTTCACAGCTAGAAGGTCCCGGGTTCGATTCCCACCAGGACGGGGCCTTTCTGTGTGGAGTTTGCATGTTCTCCCTGTGTCAGCATAGGTTTTCTCCAGGTACTCTGGTTTACCCTACCACTAAAAACATGTACAATAGATTCCCCTCTGGGGCCAGGACTCCCCTGAAAAAGAGATTCTTAATCTCAGTGGGACTATCCTGGTTAAATAAAGGTAAAAAAAATGTGAATGAATACGTTTGAAACTGACTGGTGCGGTGCAAGACTTGTAGCCTTTTCCGGGCACTCACTTAGCAGACAAAATGTCATGAAACGAGCTTTGCAAAGGATGAGTTAGGCCTTTTTTTTTGTTACACTGACATTAAAACTAAGATGTTAAGGGAGAAAACTAGCTAAAAATCTTTGACCATTCCGTTAAAAATCGATATGTTCACCTGCCAAGTCTTTAAAGCCACACCGCGTAGAATTTTACCCAATAAATACAATTGAAATACAAGCATTCATTTTATGACAGATATTTTCATCATTAAAAAATACCTCATAAATGTACAAACAAACATGTGCTTTTGCTGTGAGGGGCTCAGCTCTCCTAAGACATGGCTGTAACTTTACCGGGAGTGTGTACGTCTCCAGCTCGTCTCCATGGAGATGTTGACTAAAGTCAGCAGAATTTCAGATTTAAACAGGTTAGGGTCTCATCCAAATCCATTCTTTGATTACCCATCCATCCATCCATCCATCCATCCATTTTCTTCCGCTTTATCCGGGGCCGGGTCGCGGAGGCAGCAGTCTCAGCAAAGATGCCCAGACTTCCCGATCCACGCACACCTCCTCCAGCTGTTCTGGGGGGACCCCGAGGCGACACCAGGCCAGCTCGGAGACATAGTCCCACCAGCGTGTCCTGGGCCTTCCACGAGGCCTCCTCCCAATAGGACATGCCTGGAACACCTCCCGAGGGAGGCGACCAGGAGGCATCCGGAACAGATGCCCTAGCCACCTCAGCTGGCTCCTTTCGACGTGAAGGAGTAGTGACTCTACCCCGAGCTCCTCCCGGGTAACTGAGCTCCTCACCCGATCTCGGAGGGTGCGCCCAGCCACCCTGCGAAGGAAACTCATTTCGGCCGCTTGTATTCGCGATCTTGTCCTTTCGGTCATTACCCAGATCTCATGACCATAGGTGAGGGTGGGAACGTAGATCGATCGGTAAATCGAGAGCTCTGCCCCCTGACTCAGCTCTCTCTTCACCACAACAGTCCGATACAGCGACCGCATCACTGCTGACGCTGCACCGATCCGTTTATCGATCTCACGCTCCATCCGTCCCTCACTCGTGAACAAGACCCCGAGATACTTGAACTCCTCCACTTGAGGTAAGGACTCCCCACCGACCTGAAGCGGGGAAGCCACCTTTTTCCGGTGGAGAACCATGGCCTCAGATTTGGAGGTGCTGATCCTCATCCCGGCCGCTTCACACTCGGCTGCAAACCGCCCCAGTGCGCGCTGGAGGTCCTGATTTGATGAAGCCAACAGAACAACATCATCTGCAAACAGCAGAGATGAGATCCTGAGGTTCCCAAACCGGACACCCTCCGGCCCCTGGCTGCGCCTAGAAATTCTGTCCATAAAGATAATGAACAGAACCCACTGCAGTAAAAGCATATTCTGTGTCGAGCTGGTCATTAGGAGCAGGTTTTGTACTGATGGCAACAGTACAGTCCAAAATGTTACGCAGTGTGCCTTTAAAGAAATATTCTCTTGCTCCTACTCCTTATGAAAAGCCCGTTGGCAGCGTCAGTACGCTTCAAAATGCTTTGGAATTTTCATAAATCAGCGCTTTTCCACCTACATTAGGCACTCAAAGCACTTTACAGCAAGGATTCACTCACCCATTCACACTCTCATTCATACACCAGTGTACGCAGAACACTGGAGGCAAGGTGGGTGGAGTGTCTTGCCCAAGGACACAACGACAGTGCGCACATTCAGGAGGCGTGATTCCAACCCCCGACCTTCCGATCCATGACCCGCCCAGTGGGGCATACATGCACTTTATTTTGGCTCCTTGGCGTCGTTGGAGCGGAGCACGTGCATTCGTGGAGAAATTGCTTGCTGTGATGTGCAGTGTGGAACGTAGCCTCGCGACAGCTGACACTTTAGATTGTGATGATAGAGGAAGTCAAACGTGGTGAGGAATCGATGAAGGAATCAATGGACTATTCCGACGGATCGCTCAAATTGCACCGGAGACTGGAGACTCCTTAACCCACTGCGAGTAAAAAAAAAAAAAGAGTAAATACAAAAAGAAATCAATTCCCATCACTAAATTGTACTCAACAGAATTGGCGTGGTAAAAGAATCTTATTGCAGTGTCCCATTTTTTGCCAACAATAAATCCTGCCAACAGCGCCATTTTGTTGGACAGCCCTCTGAAAATGACATGCGCGTAAAGTGGCTGTGGAAATATTAAGTGTTGCGGCTTTGGGCTTGTGCTCTGAGTCACGCAGACGTTTTCACTCAAAGGCTGAAATGCTACGTTTACACCGGCTACTGTGGGGGAGCGAGGGGCCGCACCGATCACAGCTGTACACACACACACACATAAAAAAATAGAATAATGCATGTACGATCCGCCGTGTACCGAGGCTCGGATAGCGGCATTAGCGCGGACAAGCTACTTTGAGGCTGAGAATAAAGTGTGTTATCATATTCCGCCAGAGGGGAAGTGTTATGAGACGCGCGTGTGATGTGCGCGGCACCCGAGGGACGCGCGCAACCACGGCGGAATCGATGGGCTGTACAAGTGTCGGAATTAGCCGCGCAGCGTGTTCGCAGGAGACGAGGGCTTTACTTGAGAGGGGCCTGCCTGTAGCTGATTATTAATTGAAAGTCTAAAAGGATGTAAGGTAAAATATATACAGTGCCTTGTGAAAGTACTAATACACCTTGAACTTTTGCACATTTTGTCATGTTTCCAACCCCAAACGTAAAGATTTTATTTTCAATTTTTTACTGAAAGTTCACACACAAGTAACAGACAACTGTGAAGTGAAAGCAAAATGATACATGATTCTGATATTTTACAAAAAATTGAAAAGTGAAAAGTGGTGCGTGCATAAGTATTCATACAGCATTAAATTGCCTTTATAACATTCCTAATGACTGCAGAATGTTCACACCTTGCCCTAACCATTAAATAGAGTCTACCTGTGTGTAATCTACTCTCAGTATAATTCCAGCTGTTCTGTGAGGGCCTCAGAGCTATGGTCAGAGTGTATTGGTCACTAAACAACATCATGAAGGCCAAGGAGCTCACCAGAGAGGTCAGGGATAAAGTTGTGGAGAAGTTTAAAGCAGCATTAAGTTATACAAAGATTTCCCAAGATTTGAACATCTCACGGAGCACTGTTCAATCCATCATTTGGAAATGGTAAGAGTATAGCACCACTGCGAACTTACCAAGACACGGCCGTCCACCTAAACTAACAGACCGAACAAGACGAGCTGAGCAGGGGATCTTTACATGGGACAAGTATAAGTCGTACTCTACACAAAGAGAATTGAGGCTGGGGCGGAGATTCACCTTCCAGCAGGACAATGACCCTGAACACAAAGCTAAATCTACAATGGAATGGTTTAAAAACAAACATATTAATGTGTTAGAATGGCCCAGTCAAAGTCCTGACCTAAATCCTATTGAAAATCTGTGGAAAGACCTGAAAACTGCTGTTCACAAACACTCTCCTTCTAATTTGACAGAGCTTGAGTTGTTTTGTAAAGAGGAATGGGCTAAAATGTCAGTCTCTAGATGTGCAAACCTTGTAGTCATACCCCAGAAGACTTGCTGCTGTTAGTGCAGCAAAAGGGGGTTCCACAAAGTATTAATTCATGCT
Source organism: Neogobius melanostomus (assembly GCA_007210695.1). Classification (NCBI taxonomy): domain Eukaryota; kingdom Metazoa; phylum Chordata; class Actinopteri; order Gobiiformes; family Gobiidae; genus Neogobius; species Neogobius melanostomus. The sequence goes on from VHKM01000515.1 coordinate 348,840, forward strand.
GTATGAATACTTATGCTCGCCCCCTACTTATGCTCGGTTTTCTATTTTTTGACAAATAACAGAATCATGTATCATTTTGCTTTCACTTCACAGTTGTCTGTTACTTGTGTGTGAACTTTCAGTAAAAAATTCAAAATAAAATCTTTACGTTTAGGGTTGTAAACATGACAAAACGTGCAAAAGTTCGCAAGGCACTTAATATATATGGATAGCCCAGGGGTCGGCAACCCGCGGCTCCGGAGCCGCATGCGGCTCTTCAGCCTCCTTGTAGTGGCTCTTTGTCCCACTGGAGCAGCCACGAGTATATCTACAAGGAGAACCGGTTCTGATAGAGTTATCCATCGGAACCGTGTGACTCCTTCATTAACGATGTCTCTTATTGATGCCGCTTTGCGCCGCAGCCTCTTTATACTATAAACCTGCAGGCGCGGAGCCGCTGCAGATACACGCACCACTTGCACTTCATCCCAAACGTCTGTTTTAGGATCCGCGCTACACGTTGCAATGAGTCCATCTATCCGTTCTCTTTATTTACGCTTATACGTGCAGCTGCTACGTTTTTAGGAACCAAAACAAAGCGCACGTGCTGAAACATGTGCTTTTGCGTGCTTGGTATCATTCAGAAACTACGGCGCTGAAGGGCTGACAAGAATATCCTTCGACCCTCGTTCATACAAATAGAGAAATGGAAAGAAAGGTAAGAAAATCACTAACAACCTGTTAATGTGCAGCTCCTCCTCTGCGCGCTATGGTTAACACTGGCTGTTACAAGATGAATCAGTCAAACCAACGTTTTAGGGAAAGGAGTGTCTGCTCCACTGAAATAGCTTCATATCCCGTTAATTTAATAACCATTTTACAATAGCCTTTATAAAAATGCTTCGTATGATAGGAAGTTTATGTCAAAATAGGTCAATTTACTATCTCTCCTGTTTAAATATTATAATTTATGGCCTATTGTTAATGAATTGATAAGATAAATTATCAATGGTATTAATACATTGATAAAAAAAAAATCTACAAATAAGTATTACATAAAACAAACAAAACATAATTAATCATTTCAATCAATATTGTGAATGAATTCGTACTTTAAAAAAAACATATCAACAATAATATTAATAGTAAAGTTTGTTCGGTCGGTTGAAAGTTAAAACTACAGTATTGCGGCTCCTTGAGACTTTTGTTTGGTTTGAAATGGTCCGAAATGGCTCTTTTGATGTTAAGGGTTGCCGACCCCTGGGATAGCCGGACAACAATTCATTCCCCCCCCGGGGGGGGGGGAATGAAGGTTGACAACAAAAACAGTGGAGAAAGCAACTCAAAGAAAACACCGAAGGCCAAAATGTGTCACTAAACATCTTAGAAAACATGATAAAGGGAGATTGGATATATCGCTATAGGCCCATTTCGCACTGACCCAACAACTTTCTTTTAGCAGTCGCTCCCTTCCCTCTGGGTGATCGGCTTCTTGCCTCGAAGCTCGCACCCGGATGACCATCACAGAACAACCTGCCGGAGTCAACACCTTTTACAAGTGAAATGTAATGCTTTTTAACACAATTTTTAATGTACAAATACACTATTTTAATGCCACAAACGCAGGGGGAAAAAACATTTCATCAAACAGAGGAAAGAGAATTGGGCAACATTGCAACTGAATAGGTTTTGACCATCATTTTGTTATTTTCGATGAACTTATACACCAAAAACTGTTGAGCAATATCATTTTTTTCCAATAAATTTAGATTTAAATTTAACAGTGTGAGTCTAATTGAATGCTTTTTAATGACATTTAATGGGACTAGATGCAGGTTGGTCATTTTTATGCTCACTACTGCCACCTCAGGTCTTACGTGTAACTGCAGGCTCTATATTAAAGGTCCTATATCATGCAAAATCGACTTTTTGGAGTTTTTAGCCATGTTGTTATGCTATTTCCTTATCAAAAACACCCCCGGAGCGGTTTTTGGCTTCATTCACGCAGTTCTAAGTAATCCTCCTGAATCCTGCTCTCTGAGCAGCTGCTCCACCCTCTCCTGGTAAACGACTGAGCTGTTCAGTTGTGTCGTCACAGCGGAACGGAAGTGCTCTACGTCTGTAATGTAATGCCTTACGGCCTGATTTTTATTTATAAAACAGCTTCAAAAAAAAAAAAAAAAAAAAAAAAAAACAGCAACCCTCCGAAGCGTCTGTGCTGTCCCACGACGCTAATCAAGCGCACCCACGGCTGGAGGAGCCATGGATCCGAGCATAAGTGTTGTTTTTGAAGACTGAGCTCTTTCTAACCTACTCTGGACACCGCCTGCTCTTTTTTCTTACCGATAATGCCACGGATGCGCGTTTGGCTACGAGAGGAACAGGACTATTCAACCTTCCTAAAGAAGAGTGCACTCGCCAGAAGTTGGAATTTCTTTCCGGGATTAAGCTAGCTACTATATCAACCAACCTGATGGATGCTTGGTGAACCTTGGCCAGAATCAAAGTGGATTAACTTTTATAACTTTTATAACCAACGCGATCTCATGGGAGTCCAAACTGAGCGGTGAGTCAATCAAAACGCATGTTAGCGTGTGTGTTAGCATGTGTGTTAGCCATTTATGAAACTGCTTTGCACATGTCAACTCCTTATAACTGCATTATGTGAAGTAACTTCACTTTTTGCAGCGATATTTATATTTATAATACTGCAAATGTGGAATGAGCGGAGAGAGGGGCGGAGTTAACTGAATCGAAGCGTCTTATCTTCCGGGTAGGGAAAATACCCCCCAAAAATACTTATATTTCTCTCAAAAATGAGTACTCCATAGTGATAGAGGTACAATATATCATATATATGCCTATACTTTACTTTGGAATGGCTAAAATAGCATGATACAGATCCTTTAAGCTCGTGCGTGACGGCAATTCAAACCCGAGTGAACACATTTTGAGTGACAGTGCAGGATTTTAGAGGCAGTTGTGGTGAACAGGTCTGGGCTCATTCTACACATTAGGACATGGCTGGAACATGTAGGGGGAGGAAAATACATGATTTTAACATTTTTAAACTCCCTTTATTTAGTCTCTTTATGGCCTTGATTTTGGCAAAATTAATTTAATGACTTTAATGCTTTTTAATGCCCCGCGGAAACCCTCTATACAAATTGAAAACTGTAATCATAATGATAGCAGTAGCAGTCATTTTTCTGCCAACAACGCCACATTTGTTAAGCCTTTCATAATAAAAAATAAATAAAAAAAAGTCATTATAATCACTTCAATGTTTTTTTTGTATTGCGCTTCACAAAACTTGGCAGAACATTATTCCTTCACCACTCATGCAACATTTTTTTTTTACTGTGCATGGTAATGAACAAACACGGGATTCAAACACACCACGCCGTTGGTAGCCTTGGGATAATTTCCATTTGTCTCAATCACATTTTCATTCATCCTGGCCTATTGTACATGTTGCCCCACCATGGGGATTGAACCCAGGACCCTCTGCATCATTGGTCCCTCCAGCCACCACCAACCACATTTATACATCGTGTCTTGCCCATTTCACCGCTGACCTTTGTATCTGTGCTGCAACCACTCACTCCTGCAATTGTGGCACAAAAGGCGTAACTACAGAACATTGGGATTTCAAGAATTGAAGTAGTTGATAAAAGTCAGAAATTGGTCTTTCAACACGGCTCATTTATTTATTTGATTGGGACAACACACATTAATGAACAATCATATACAGTTGTACACATCTGTAGTCCCGAGGCAGGTCACACAAGTTATACAATTTATTAAAAGTCATTCAGTAAAAACAACAAGATCAACACAGTTCTACCGAGCGCTATTTAGAACAGTGACGGCAAATGGAATTTTTTTGTAAATGTTTGGCATTGGTTTTGCGCTGCACGGCTGTAAAACAAAAGTCGGAAACAAATCTTTCGACTCTGAGCGGTTCCCTTTGACCTACAAGCACACAAGCTCGAGAGGACTGTATCTTTTACACAGTTAATCATCTTCCCCGTGACTAACACCGATGGTGTCATCCAAGCACGGCCCGCTCCTCTCCCTAGACCGGAGCACGCCACCCATTCACAACAGCACATGTGTGACCCCGTTTTTGGATGGGCATTTTTGAGCAGCGTCAGGCACTCACACCCAATGATTATATAACTGTAACTAAATCTTAACCAGTTGACAATGAAATGTGCTATAGTAATCAGTGTGTAAAATCAGTACAGAAATATGAATGAACAAATAACTAGCCAATCTTATTCCCTTTATGGCAGGCAATTTAAAGACGTCTTCTACGGTCTGTGAAAGAATAGCCCTTCCAGACCAAGGTTCTCAAGTCGTCACCTGTTCTAGGTTGATTTAGCATTGCGGATGTTTCTCTCACCGCAAGGAAGGCTTCATCAACAACTAATCCCGCGTGCTGCATAATGCATATACACTGGAGGAGGAATGAATTTGAATTGTAATCCTCTTTGACACTTGATACACGAATGAACAATCAGTGAGCGAGCGCGTTAGCTAACATGTTCCTCAAAGAAGCGGCTCAGGTTAGCGCCGGCTGACACATATACTGAGCTCGTTGGATGGGGTTGTCTTGTTAGTAGTTCCACCCCATCTCCATCAAATGATGTCACAACATTTTAAAACAGCCATAGCGTTTGGGATGGAATGTTACACTGTTACCATGGCGTCCACCATGTTTGTGGGTGCTCTAACACACTGACTGTAGTGTCCAAATGTTTTAATGTGATCAATAACTCTAGTATTTTACCTTTTAGAATCTGGTTTACTACGGAGAAATCCCATGATGCTTAGTGACATGACGTCACAATCCTGAAGTCTACAATTTAAAGGTGCACTATGGAAGTCTTTATGCAAGAAAAAAGTTTATATCAATTTGTATTTGTCTTTTCAATGACCCAACGGCTGTATGGGTGGTCAGGATGGTGCCTTTAGCTACCATCCCATAGCCTGTAGGACGCTATATGTATGTATACACATTCCATCCAGAACCCCCAAAACCTGAGATAAAATTGATCCTGTAGCATCCTAGATTCCACCGTGATGGAAAGCAAAGGCTCAAAACTATAACCACCCATACAGCCAAAGGTCTAATACGCACGAATATTGACTGTTTTTTCTGTATAAAAAGTTGCATAATGCACCTTTAAAATAGACTTGGTGTATTCTATTGTGGTAACTATCGTAACCATCAAAATGCTGAATTTTCGACTTGGTTTATGGTTAATAACTATGGACCTATCCACACGAAACAAAAAACTGTCATTAAGTCCAACGTATTCTCTCTCAGTATGAACTAAGGTCAAATGACTGTCTCATGAAGGCATCCAAAAGTGGAAGCAATATTCCAAATTCTGATGTTGATCAAATGAATGGACTTTCACCAGGATACAAATGTGGCGGGTTTGTGCTGTAAATCCAGTCACTTCCAAATAACGACCAGGTTCAACATGTGTAGCTGTTCTGGTTGCAGATTTCTTTCCATCGAGTTGTATCAACTCCTGCTCTGACCGAAATTCCGACAAGACAATATAGAATGTCATGGATGCAACCTAAACTTTTTTGGTAGCAAAATATCCAAATAACTGTGGCGATATGGCCTACTTTGGCTTCTATATACTATGGCTACTTTTATATTGTGGATTCAATTGAAGTGATTTGAAAATTGCATCAGCTACAATCTGCGATCATTTTTGTGTGACTTTCTTCGATGTGGATATTGATTCATACTGCAATGATATTATGGAAAACATTGAGCCCTCTTGCTTTATGGATTGCATTAACTAATGTATAGATGAAATATTGTTTCTTGTTGGTGATATATAACTTGGTGACGTATTAGCCTTTGTTCTAAATCTGCAGGTGGTGAATCTGTGGCGGCCCTGGACGTGCAGCTGTACCATACGTGACTCAGTGATTCCACAAGCTCCTCTCAATCTGGCTCCTCTTCCTCCTGAGCGTCTAATATGGCAGTGACGGGCCGTGCTCCTCTCCCTCGCCTGCCTCTGATGTGCTCTCTCACTTGTTATTTATACAGCCGCGGCCCACGCAGAGCGGAGAGGAGCACGGCACAGCGCCGCTCAAGGCACTTTGACTTGCCAAAGTGGGCATCACCTCACAAGCACTGCTCCGCTACTCCGCGCTTACTCCACTGCTCCCACCATCCATCCACCTACCTACCTACCATTTCTATCCACCTATCAATCTATCTATCTAGCTACCTATCAATCTATGTACCCATCAACAACATATCTATATCTCAAGGTCATTCTTTTTTTAAATCTATCTACCTGTCTATCTATTTATCTTTCCTATCTACTGTAGCTATCCATCTGTTTCTTTCAATACTTTACATATCATTTCCATAGTTCCACCGTTTTTACACACTCACCCTTTGTGACAATGAGTCTATTCGATAAGCATTTTAAGCATTATACAGTTGCATGTACAGAATGTAAAGAAACAAAAAATACAAATGATTGAAAGGAAAAGGCAATACCCACGCACGCCCACCCCGTCCCTCCCCTGCTGCCCAGGAATAGTTGAAAGACTTTTTTTTAAAGGCAATCAAACACCACAAGTAAACAAGAACAGACAGCCAAATTTGCTGATTTTCTCCATCAGTGACATCCACAGAAATAGCATTTGATACATGTTGTTATGTAAGCTTTAAACAGGGATTATATTTAGAATACATATAATTATGTACATTCATAGTTACTTATAGTACAGGCAATCAGACATTTGTTTCATACAACAATTGAATTTTGTTTCTCTCTCTTACGGGTATCTCTTTATCCATCCATCAATCCGTCCTTCCAACTTTCTATAGCCGTGGTCAGCAACTTCTTTTAAGAGCCCAGGGCTACGTCAAGAGCATGGAGTTGTTCCAGGGCTACCAGTTCAAAATATCAGTCTTTAAGTTACACTTTTTTGTTGTAGATCTACAAGTTTCTCTATCCTCTTTGTCAATCAGTCTCTTCTTCAAGCCAACTTTTGCTCGATCTATCTCTTGTTTGATCCATCTCTTATTGGAGCCAACGCTTGCTCGATCTAACTCTTGCTCTATCTATCTATCTATCTATCTATCCATTTGTTTACAGGTACAGTAACTCGTTCGTTCTAACTCTATCCATCCATTTATGCATCGATCGATCCATTTCTATTTCCAATGTATCTATTTCACTAACTATCCAAGCTTGTCGTGGCCACGCATAATCACTGCACAAATGTTGGAGGGTGAGAAAGGAGGCACGAGCGAATGTGTGCTTTGCTAATGCTGACTGTATTACATAAGCGCTGTATCAAAAGGACTTATGAAAATATCAACCCAGTTTCTCCGAATGTCTTCATTTTACATTTGCCTCCCCGAACACAAGTACCATCCCAGATTCGGCAGAAAATTTCGATCGGGCTCTGAATACGCCACTTAAACATGGCTTATTTGAGGATGACGGAGATTGAGCAGCAGCTAAAGCAAAAATGTGTCTATTTCATTTGATTGATTTTCTTTTTTTTCCCCTTCCTGGTTGGAAAGTTCCACTGATATTTTGGAATTTCTTGTTCCGGAGAGTCCTGATGAGAACTTGCTTTATAATGATGTCTTACTGCACGTGCTGTAAACAGTGCAACTGGGATTTTCACACATGACGAGTAAGAATCGCGAGAGCGGCTACACTACACGAGTCCGTCAAACCGCTGACGCCACGCTGCTGCATCATAGACTTTATGCTGCGCTGCGTCACTGCTTCATTTCAATCACTCAATGGTGCAAGAAGTGTGAGTCTTCCTGAGCTTGTTCGAAGTACTCTCAAATGGAAATTAAACGTACGAGGCAAAGAAGCGGGACATGTTTCCAGTGGGGTTAATAAGAAAAGGAGATGGGCATCAGTGGCAGAGAGAAGTAGGCAAGCTTTAGCCCGAAAACCAAGAGGTTTGTGCCAAAAGTGGTTCTTAAGAACTTTTGGTGATATCATTTGGTGCTTTTTGGCATGATAAGGTTCGCTGTGGCCATTGCTTTGTTGTGTATGTCGCTGTTTTGACAGAGAAATAAAAAGGGAGCTAGGCTGCTGTATTTTCACTGTATTCTGATCTGTTATTGGCTGCTCTACTTTCATTGTGTTCACATTTGGGTCAGGAAAATAGCCCACGCTATGCGTCCAAAATCATCTTTAAAATTCAGACAAGTTTGGCCTGCTGTATTTGGGATGTAGTCTACATTTACACGATGTAGTCTACATTTACACGAAAAAACATATACAAACCTTCATATTGCTTCGTAGTCTGACTTTTTCTTCAGGTTTCTGACATCTTTTTCCACCTGAGAAGGCAAGGCAAGGCAACTTTATTTATACCGCGCATTTCGTACACAAGGCAACTCAATGCACGAAGTCATTTATTTTCTGCCTTGATACTAGTTGAAAATTCCAGCCCATGTAAAGGGCAACTTAGTTCCCATCGTCAGACGTTCAAATTTATGTTTTGATTTTGCTACTTTGTTAAAATGAACAGACAGAACATCAGTCTCTGTGCAGAATGTCACTCTTGATGAATTTACGCCTAATGTTGGTACACCTATCCGTGTGTTTATAGAAACCAACTCATATCAACAATATTAGCATTTCTGGGAAAGCTGTCACCATCGGCGTGTTCTCTGCTTATACTGCTTTTAACAAATCATCCGGCGCCGCCGCAGCTGTATTTACCAGCTCGCACAAGTCTGTGCTGGACAAGGAAACGCATTTGTAAAACTCAAGTGTGTGACAGCATACGTAACACCTATCACCTAATAAAAACAACTGCCTGGTGCTTCTTACTGCAGCAGAGAGACGGATTCAGTCTTTGTCTCTACATCCTGTCACCTGTCCGTCATCAGGTCATTCAAACAATGCACTGTCTCTCCCCTCCTCCTCCCTGCTATTTTAGCTTCGCTCCAGCTCCACCGCAGCAGCAGGATCATCAGCATCTCCACCTCCTCAATCATCTCCACCTCCTCAATCATCTCCCCCTCCTCAATCATCCCCACCTCCCGCTTTATGGCTGCCCTTTTGTCGATTGGGCAAAGTTTTGGATTTCTTTTCTTAGTTTGGCCGTTGGCTGTGGTGGTCAAAATACATGTTTTCAGTAACTGAGAAAAAGTACAGATACTGGCAGATACTAGATTCAATTATTACTTCTATAGTGGGAGGAAAATGTATGTGAACGCTTTGGAATTTCTCACATTTCTGCTTAAATTGTGGTCTGATCTTCATCAAAATCATAAGAATGGGTAAACAGTGTCTGCTTAAACTAATAACACCCAAACATTTACATTTGATCATATTTTTATCGGCCATAACATGTAAACATTCACAGGACAGGGAAGAAATCTCATCCTGATCGTTGTGAACGTCTAATCTGCAACTACAGAAAAGCAGTTATTGCAGCAAAAGAAGGGTCTGGCTCTTTAATACAAGGGTTCACTTACTTGTGAATGTTTCAGATATTACTGCCAAATATCTTGATAAACTTGTGAATTAATTTTTCTATTGATTAGCACGTTGTTCAGGCCCTGAGGCAACAAAACAGCCCCACACAATGATTCTCCCTGCACTAAATGCTTTGCTGCCTCAGGGCCTGGACAACATGCCATCATCAAAATAAATTCACAAGTTTATCGAGATACTGTATTTTGCAGAAAGACCTGAGACATTCACAACAGCGTGGCATAAGTAAGTGAACCCTTGTATTAAATAGCTGGCTGACACTTTTATTTGTAGCAATAGCTGCTTTTCCGTAGTTCAGGATGAATCTTAGACCATTCCTCTTTACAAAACTGCTGCAGTTCAGCCAGATTCCTGGGTTCACTTACTTTTTCCTCCATGTCCTGTGAATGTTTACATGTTATGGCCAATAAAAATATGATAAAATGTAAATGTTTGGGTGGTATTAATTTAAGCAGACACTGTTTACCCATTCTTATGATGTTTGATGAAGATCAGACCACATTATATGACCGGTTTACGCAGAAATGAGAGACATTCTCCGCGAAGTGCATTATAACCGTCTAATGCACGGCTCTGAGTTGTTTAATCCGCTCATACCATGGTCCCACAAACGTAACATTTTACAACAAATGTTTTCATTTACTAAACTCGGTAAATATGCCAAACTACAGGGACTATTTTATGTGGGCTTTTAAGCGGCCACTGTCTGAACGCTCGTCTCAGAGCGAGCATTCTCTCGCTGCTGTGAGGATCTCAGTCAGGCTCAACGAAACAACATAAGCACACGCTGCATCGCCAGACTCACAACACAACAGGACTAACCTTGCTCTTTTTCGTGGAAGTAAACACCGATATGCGGCACTCCTGGGCAGGAGTTATTTCACTTTTACGCTGTTTAACCTAAAGCTAGTTAGCTAGCTAGCAACATGTAGCTCAACGAGCTCAACTGAAACAGATGCAGTGGAGTCGCTTACACCTGGGACCCACGAACTGAAACTTTTATATGTGACTTTACTAATCCAGTCAAATATGCTTAAGTGCAGGGATCATTTTATATACAGTACATCTGAAAATAATGAATAGTGCCTTAACTATTTTCAGTAGAAATGGAAAGCAGAATGGAACAGAAACCTAACCTAGCTGCTTGCTCTCCTCTATTCCCCATTCATCAAAAGTTTTGTTTTGGCCAAAAACGTTGAAATTAACCACAAAATCCATCTCATTCGTTCATGTCAGTCACTAATTAAGCGTTTGTCTGATTCAGCTGTGTTATGCGTTGCTATGGCGATGCCCGCAGCGGAGTGATATCCCAGTGATTTAACTACCGGACTTCGTGTGCGGTTATACGAAAATAATGCACGCTTGTCAGCACCCACCAGCCAATCAGAATCGAGTATTCACCCAGACCATGGTATAATAATAAATAAGATTCATTTGTGGCTGATTTATTCCTTTTGAAACAGGACGGTGGTTTCTTGTTTATTTAAATGCAAATGAAGTGATGCCACTGACAGATCAATAGACCCATTTTCAGGAAGTCAGGGATCATTTATCCACTTATTTATTGAAGGGAAAGGGGTAGAATGCACATGAAAACAAATGTAAGTCATGAATAATATGTAGTATACTTTATCTTACACTACCCTTGATACGTTGTACCTGCCAAATTTAGTACAATGTAATGTGAAGTCTAACAATGTGTAATAACTTGTACCTGTATGGGTTACACACAATAGAATCATTTGTATTTGTAGTTTGGTGGTACATAATGTAATAAGACATAAGACCCTAACCCTAAAGGTCTCATGCCTTATTTCACTATGTACCTCCAAAGTACTAATACACTTTATTCCATTGAGTATGTATTACATAGGTACAAGTTATTACAGATTGTTACAAAGCAGATTACAATGTACTAAATTTAGTTTGGTACAATGTATCAAGGTAACGTAAAATAAAGTGTGACCAAAATCACATGGGTTTCTTTAAAAATCACGATGTATTGTTGGTTATTTTTGTGCATATCGATTATCACCACATCAGCGTATCGTGAGCCATGTATCGTGAATCGTATCGAATCGTGAGGTATCTAGAGGTTCCTACCACTATTCTGAAGTGTGTGTTATTAGACTTTAAGAATGAACTAAACCCACGCCCAAACTGACTTTGTACTTCAGAGCCTTTTTAGAAATGTAGCGGCGTAGAAAGTATTATATTTTTCTTTCAAAGGTTGTAGAGTAAAAGTTGTAGAAGAAAGTTCTCAACAGAAATGGGAAAGTGGACTTTCAAGTCTTTATTGAAAACTCCTTTTGGCTTTCAACACAAGCTGAGAAGGACCTTATTGTTTGAAATGTTTGTATTTGTTATTTTATGAATGTTAGCGTTTCCAGTTGTATTGCTTCAGTGCCATCAATGGTTGTTTTTAATGTGCTTGATAAAAAAAAAACTAGACCAGACTTTACTACAAAACAAAGTATAACTAATAATATAAGTACTCTCTATCCATTCATTGGTGCCCTGTCTTTTGTCCGTGTCTCCCCCGAATTTGACACAATATTCAACTTGTTATGTAGAGCCAAAATAAACATAATCAAAATAAACAATACTCTTCTCTTTCTTCATTCACCTTTCGCAGACTCGCGCGCCTCACGGGGTAAAGCTCCATTCTTTCCTTTGGTCTACTGGCAAACGCATTTCCATTTAAAAGCCTTCCTTCAAATTCAGATCAGCAGCCGCTACATTGTTAGATTGTTTTTTTTTTTTTTACTTTACGCCGTCTATCCGAAACCATTTGTTTCAGCGAATCATGTCGGTGCCGCCTCGCTGCACCACAAATGTGAGCGAGTTCAAGTAGAAGCAACCACAACAGAAACATCAAGTTAAATCTCTAATAGCGACGCGTTATGTAAGCCAGCCAAACGCGTTCGCCCCTCTTGTGACACAAAAGCTGGCTGCTGCGTGATAGAGCGCAGTTAGGCGGCAACTTTTTCTGCTTGGGAAATTGGAATGTCAGTTAAAAGTCATGTACCGTGTGTTTCCTTTTTATTTCCATTTCCATTTGGACACAAAAGCATTGAAAGTAGGTTGTTTGCACGAAATGGTAGAGTTGGCAAAATGTTATGTCAAGAGCAGGCGCCTAAATATCAAAGAAAATACATTAATTTATGACATTACCAAAATCAAAGGTGTACTGCAATGGCCGCTGGCTGCTCTGCTTCATGACCGCGACACTAGGGGCCGCCATTGGTCTGTCATTGCTGTACCTCCATACAGCTGCTAGTCCCCCATTAGAAAGCGTTGCACTTTAGACACATTAAAAACAACTTTAAAGCCTAGTTTCAAATTTTCCTAAACTTTCTTCAGCTAGATATTCCTCCTGTGATAACACTGGTTTTCTGAAGGTACATTTTAGAAATCTTGCATAATGAATGAGGGCCTAACAGGCCATTAGCATTAGAGCTAATGGCGCGGGCGCAGTTACGACCGAACTCCCTTCTTTTTCCCTTTTTAACAACATGCTCCGTCAGAGCTGGGGAGGAGGAGTCTGTAAATCCGTCTCGAATTCCCTCTCGAACGTGGATATTATGGCAAATGGGTAGGAGTGAGGAGGAGCTGTCTATTATTTTTTTTACGGTCTGTGGTGTACTGTCTAAACCAGACTTAGAAAACTAATCCAGCAGGTTGAGACAGCTGCAGCACTTGACTGACTACACTGACTGTGTCCATTTAAAAAATGTGCACCCTTATAAAATTTGCATAATAGATGCACATAACCAAAGCAAACTTGTATGCGTTTCCATTAAATAGTTCAAGCGAATGATGGCCGTTGGTTTCCTGGGTTACGACAGGCGTTGGTTGGCGCAATTGCAGCATTTACTCAGCTGAGGGCGTACTGTGCGTGTATGATTTGACCATAGACTTAAGTATATTATTTCCCTTAAGGTGCAAGCTTTCATGGTTCGTTTGTTGGACACGTTCATTTATCTTGTCGCAATAGGTTAGCCGTTTTATAGGGCTGAGACGATCCACTTTTGTCCCGATCCGATCCGTATCACGATACTCAGGGTCCGAAATGAAACATATTGCGATACAGTAAGTAATTATAAGTAATTTGTTTACCATAAAATGTGTAAAAAGTCATGTGTGCAAAGTGTATAAACCAAATGCCATTTGACATCTAATGAAGTGTTAAGTTTACACATAATGTAACAAAGTGCTGTGGAACTGTTACTGGAAATCAAAGCAGTGTGTGATGAAGATGCCAAGTATTGAAAGTAGTGCGATACTTGAGAAAGTATTGATACGTGGTGTTGCAGCACAAAGTATTGCGATCCGATATTTTGGTAGAAATAAGTTGGTAGAGCGGGTCGCCTCGTGATCGGAAGGTCGGGGGTTCGAATCCCAGCTCCCGCAAATGAACACTGTCGTTGTGTCCTTGAGCAAGACACTTCACCCTACTTGCCTCCAGTGTCTGCGTACATTGGTGTATGAATGAGAGTGTGAATGGGTGACTGGTTCCTTACTGTAAAGCGCTTCAGGCCTGATAAAAGGTAGAAAAGCACTATATAAGTTGAGTCCATTTACCATTTACCATTATTACCAAATACTTGAACCTCTTTAAACACACGGAGATGCCATTATTTCCTCCAACAACAACATTAAGCCCTTGGTGCTATATGACGTGAAGAGCGACAAGGGGACATACCGTATGACATCAGCAATTAGAAAAAGACTGTTTATAGCCCTTGACAAGGAGAGGGGCTGAATATGCAGGATTACTGAATTAAACACAACTCCAGGTCTGTTTTGTCGCGGGGGAACAGGGCAAGGTTGAGAGCTCAAAGAAGTCAGTTTATCATAATATGTTCTCTTTAATCCGACGTGAGCCTGGAGAGCGTTGTGGAAGTCGCAGAGCAGCGCCGGCCTGAATTATTGACTAGCTGCGAACTCCTAATGAAAAATAAAAAAACTCACATGCACAGCTTTAGATACAGAGCAGATGTCCCTAATTTGCATCTTTGTTTTTCGGCGTGCCCTTGGATGCAACAGCGTGAACGAGCAGCGTGGAGTTATGTGCCATCTCTAAAACAACAATCAAGACGCGCGGATTAATAGACCTGCGTGGGGTCGGGACGAGCTGCTATGTTTATCATGCAATGCCAGCGAGGACTCGTCATATACGCTCCAGAGAGTGGGTTTGCAAACTCTCACACTGACCACATTTCTCTCAACTAGGGCCATGTTGTAGACTTTCTTGTCCACATAGGAGACCTCAGCTGTTCTTGTGTTCTTTGATATAGCTGTACTGACTTAAAAGGGACATAATATGCAAAATCATATTTTTGATAACCGGTCTACCCGTGGCGGCGCATATGCTCTTGAGTGTATTTATTGGTCGTATCGCGCTCGTTGTGTGTCTGTGTCCGGGCGCGCTCCTCTTTCGCACCGCTCTGTTCGAGCCTTTCTTCAGTGTTGTTCCCGATGTGTACTGTCATTAAACAGCTACAGTTTGCTGAGAAAGTTTAGCTTTGAGTCTCCCACTGTCCGGGAGAACGAGTCGAACGGGCAGGAGCTGAAGTATTGATCCTGCCTGCGCTGTGTCATTTAATGACCATACGCACATATTCCCCTCCTGGAACTGCCACCTTAACATGGTGGAGGGGTTTGTGCATCCGAGTGATCCTGGGAGCTCTGTTGTCGGGGGCTTCGTGCCCTTGGTAGGGTCTCCCATGGCAAACAGGTCCTAAGTGACGGGTCAGACAAAGAGCGGTTCAGAAGCCCCTTATGAGAGACCAACAGGCCCGGTTAGAACCATGAGGCCGTCCTTCTGTGGACCCACCACCTGCAGGAGGAGCCATAAGAGGCAGGTGCAATGTGATTTGGGCAGGTTGGACGGCTGCCCCCATGACCCGGCAACGGACAAGTGGAAGAAGATGGATGGATGGATGGATGGATGGATGGACACGATTATTTGACCAATCTACACCAAATAAACACCCATTTAGAGCACACGAGTAGCAGCCCAGCACTAACCCTAACCCTAGACCCCTGATCGGGGGGACGGCAAGTAACAGGTTAAGGTTTACATCGCCAAAGTATGGACCAGAAAACGTCTGTGGTTTAGAGCCTCGCCGCTCAAAACTGTCAAGGCAAATCACTGAAACGCTCTGAGCCAATGAGCCGCCTTGACACACTGATACACGACTCGCAGAGTAAAGCACTTTTTGAGACATCTGACATTTTGCTCTGACGCAGTGCTTCGAAGTAATCTGCTTCAGAAAGAGCGATAAAAACTATCTGTAATGGCTGAACCTATCCACAAGAAACAAAAACGGTCAACAAGTCCACTGTCTTCTCTGTCAGCACATATGAACTAAGGTCAAATGATCTCACAAAGGTGTTGTTCAAAATTCACAACGATGCGCTTGGTGGTCAGATGAAAGAACTTTCAAGCGCAAGATGAATGGGAGATTAGGTTGGACATTTCTTTCCAAAGCAGTGTCTCTCCCATTGAGTTGTATCGCCACCTGCACCAACTGTAATTATTATATAACAGTCTTTATCGTCATGAATGCAAACTATTGTCCTCCAAAGTTCTACCATTCCAGAAACCATTCATCCCACCTCACTCATTAATACGCGTCTGCTTAGAGTCCCCGCCGCAGAATTGTCCGATGACCTCATCTCGTCAGAGCCTCTTCAGAGCCCTCGTTTTGGCAAAATTCATCGTCCCATTTGAAGGTGCTGACCCTGTTTTATTTTTTTCCCCAGCTGTATATGACTTAGCAATAAAGAGCTCGAGTGAACAAGCGAGGTCACGGTCTGATGAAGCCAGAGGGACCACACCATCTGGGCTCTGTGCGAGATACTGCCACGGATCTGCGTTCCTCTGTTTCAACACTACAGCTGCAGCGGGACGTGCTATTAGCGGGGCAGATTAGCCGCCAAAACGTTCAATATGGCGAAAATCTATTGTTTTTTTCCCCCCACAGATCTTGCCAGTAAAATATTTAATGTTTGAATAGTGAAAAACACCAGACCCAACTATTGCTAACACCTCAGGATAGTTTTTCCCAATTTTCATAACCAAACTATCGAAGGAAGCACTTAAGACTGTATAAAGATTCAAATTCGCACATGCTCAGTACATCAGCAGCAGCGGTGAGAAACCAGGATACATGGCACCATATCCGGGAAACTACTGGAGCATCCAAGTGAGAAGAGTATGCCAGTCTCTCATAACCTGGATACTACCCAATCCAGGATCATGAAATCAGGACACTGTGTTAATATAGACACAAACTAAACCCGGACACTGGAAATACTTGATAACAACCGGGATACTCGAGTGTACGATGTCACAAATTTTGTATGTATGTCATAGTCTTTCAAACGAAGCGGGTCAGAAAATATAGGCTTGTGGATTATGGGACACAATGTAGTGGAGTTGAAGTGAAGTTTTGTGAACTCGTAATGGGTTGTGATGAATTCTTACTAGAAAGAAAAACAAATAAAATATAATTGTCAGGGGTTTAATCACAGAAAAGGAATAATTGAAAACCCTTGTGGAATATGGCACTATATAGATTTTTTTGGGAGCGGCTAATGGGCTTTTCTGGAACATTCTGGGCAACATTTAAGCCAAAAAATGGCACTCGTGTCACAAAGTGAACGTTTGGCCATAAAAGGCCTGAATCTGCGATAGTGTATCCCATAAAACAAATGTGACTACAACTGAAATGGATTCCCTTGAACCGTGCAATCTCGTTTCTTGTAACGTATCGCATTGGTTGTGGTCCATTCCAAACCACTAAAGGATGGGTTTCACAGTGATGTAAAATCAGGACAGTTACCACAGCAACATAATAGTCGATGATTTGAATGGTGAAAAGTCCTCAAAATGGTGTCCAAACTAAAAAACATGCATAAACAAATACCCTGATTGCAGAAGTAAACAACAGTGATCGATCGTATTCTGTTTTCATGATTTCCAGGTGGCATTGTTGCAACAGTTTGAAAATGGTTACCTCCATGTTGTAGCGCCACCACTTGGTCACATATTTTAGAATGGAAGAATCTGTGTGCATATCCTCTATTCACAACAAGAGCCTTTGACAATTACAGCTTTTGCAATTCGCCAATCCCGACCAATCTAACGGTCCCAACTCAATAGCAATTAAACTTGCACCCCTAACTTGCCCTGTATCTATCCCTAAGATTGAAAGCTTCCTGGGACTACTGTGTGTTGTGTTCAGACCATAATTGTCAAGACGCTAAGCCCCTCCGCGGCCTCCCGGGGACCCCCACAGTGTTGGGGGCTGACCGTAAAGCACTGAGGGGTCTCGGAGCGAGCGTGATCGATGCGCTGCCATTTCCACGCGCTCCCATCCACGCTAAATAAAATGTCAAGAGGGGAAGGCAGAGCAAACACCGGCCGCTTTGCTGGCTAATTGGGCGCCGTGATGAAGCACCGCTAGACGGACCTTGAGAAAGTTTATACGGTAGTTCACGGTTTTACACTCCATAAAGCGTTTCATTTGTCAGAGGGCCAAAACGGGTTGATGTTGGCGGGCAGAGGAGCAAACGCAATTATATTTTCCAAACTAATCATTCGCAAACAGATCTTATACTGCTCAGACCAGCCAAACACTCTGTCACTGTCTTTCCTTTCCTTCGTTCTCACATCACTTGGGTTATAAGATTTATTTTACCAAATCTAATGCGGTTCTTTTTCACCTGATTCCAACGGAAAGAACTGCTGACACAGTGCTCTTTGTGTGGCAATCGGTAGACACAGACTCTAAAAATGCGATTGCGAGAAGCTAGCGCTACAACTGACGGTCTTAAGTCACTCCAGACGGGACATTAGCAGTTTGGTAAGTCTAGTTTGGTCTCCACAACCACCTGTCGACAGAGTAGTTACTGAACAAATACAGTGGGGAAAAAAAGTATTTGGCCAAAATCCAATAGAAAGTCTATGGGGAACTGCCCAAATACTTTTTTCCCCCACTGTACGCATAGCAACATGATGCTAACTTTCTTGGTTAACAACTGTTTCCTGTCATAATTTTCTTCCAGTGGAGACTTAGCTGTGTCTTGTTGAAATAAATTAACATTCTAACTTACAGGATGTACAGTCACTGGAGGAGACTTCCGTGTTTATAACTGTAGCTGTGTTAGCCTTGAAGCTAATTGCTAACTTTATTTTGATGGTAACAAATCGTAAATACGCGCCACTATCTGAAATAATATTTATGAAACACACTCTGCTTTTTTTTATTTTTTTTTAATCTTACTTTATTCTTAATTTGCGTTAAAATGTGGACAGGAAGTACAATCCCCACTGGCCAACAGGAAGTTAGCTAACAATATTCCCAGCATGGAGCCTATTGATTGTAGTTCATACCCTCTGCAAGTCTCATCACTTTGCTTGGACAACAGGTAGTTAAACATGAGGTTTAAGTGGATTAGGTCCTCTTCCAAATGCTTTGTTTAGATAGCCCGCAGCAGAAGCAGCATTGCCGGTGTCTAGCTGATCCTTAGGAACAGCGCTACACGTCAGGACGAGGACTGATTGATCGTGTGTACTGATATTCCAGCCTCTTCATGTCTACTGTTCCTTCTCGCACTCTACACCACTCTGCGCTCGGCATGGCGGCGTCTTGGGGCCTTCACGGCTTCTCTCCGCGGAGGAGTCAGGCGCTTCCGAACATGGAGGAAGACAAGTGGAACTGACATGGACACGCTGTGCCCCTGACACTCGCTTTCACTCAGGCCTCAGTCTGCGCACTCTTGTTCCATTCTTGATCTGTCATCATTTATTTTGTCATTTGTCATTTATTTTATTACCAGTGATTGTGTTAGTGGAAAAAACAAAATGAACAAAATCCTTTTGACAACAGGTAGCCAAACAATTGATTTAAATAGACTGGGCACCATTTCAAGTGCTTCATGTTGATAACCTACGGCAAAATAGTGTGGTCAGTGACTATCTTATGATGAGCATGTTTTTATCATTAAATGGATTGATTGTTGCTCTTGCGACATGGTAACATATAATCTGGAATGTTCTGCAGCGTGGCTTTGAAATAGACTATGACTGAAATTTTTCATTGACTACAACATGAACAAGAGGAGCTGTGTGGACAATTCCTCAGTTCCGAAATATGTGCTAGGTTAATGAGGTGAGCTGCACATGCGCAAACACGTGAGAGAGAGAGAGAGTCCGGAGGTTGGGATTAACATCAGTCAAACATCAATGCAAATGAGCTGGAGCTGTAGAAATATTTGCGCAACTGGGGACTCGCAGTCTAAAAAGCATCTTAAAGTAGAATGGAAAATTGAGTCGAAACAGCGAAAAAAGAGAAATGTTGAGCTTGAGCCTGAGGACCACTCCCACAAAGTGGAGAAGAAAAACCTACTGTAGAGGCATGGTCACTGTGACTGTCAGTATCACTCAGTCACATGTTTAAATCACTATATATTAGGGCTGGGACGATAGACTAAATGTTGCTATACGATATACAGTGAGGAAAATAAGTATTTGAACACCCTGCTATTTTGCAAGTTCTCCCACTTAGAATGGAGGGGTCTGAAATTGTCATCGTAGGTGCATGTCCACTGTGAGAGACAATCTAAAAAAAAAAATCCAGAAATCACAATGTATGATTTTTTAACTATTTATTTGTATGATACAGCTGCAAATAAGTATTTGAACACCTGTCTATCAGCTAGAATTCTGACCCTCAAAGACCTGTTAGTCTGCCTTTAAAATGTCCACCTCCACTCCATTTATTATCCTAAATTTAGATGCACCTGTTTGAGGTCTTTAGCTGCATAAAGATACCTGTCCACCCCATACAATCAGTAAGAATCCAACTACTAACATGGCCAAGACCAAAGAGCTGTCCAAAGACACTAGAGACAAAATTGTACACCTCCACAAGGTTGGAAAGGGCTACGGGGAAATTGCCAAGCAGCTTGGTGAAAAAAGGTCCACTGTTGGAGCAATCATTAGAAAATGGAAGAAGCTAAACATGACTGTCAATCTCCCTCGGACTGGGGCTCCATGCAAGATCTCACCTCGTGGGGTCTCAATGATCCTAAGAAAGGTGAGAAATCAGCCCAGCTGGGGGAGCTGGGGGAGCTGGTCAATGACCTGAAAAGAGCTGGGACCACCGTTTCCAAGGTTACTGTTGGTAATACACTAAGACGTCATGGTTTGAAATCATGCATGGCACGGAAGGTTCCCCTGCTTAAACCAGCACATGTCAAGGCCCGTCTTAAGTTTGCCAATGACCATTTGGATGATCCAGAGGAGTCATGGGAGAAAGTCATGTGGTCAGATGAGACCAAAATGGAACGTTTTGGTCATAATTCCACTAAACGTGTTTGGAGGAAGAAGAATGATGAGTACCATCCCAAGAACACCATCCCTACTGTGAAGCATGGGGGTGGTAGCATCATGCTTTGGGGGTGTTTTTCTGCACATGGGACAGGGCGACTGCACTGTATTAAGGAGAGGATGACCGGGGCCATGTATTGCGAGATTTTGGGGAACAACCTCCTTCCCTCAGTTAGAGCATTGAAGATGGGTCGAGGCTGGGTCTTCCAACATGACAATGACCCGAAGCACACAGCCAGGATAACCAAGGAGTGGCTCTGTAAGAAGCATATCAAGGTTCTGGCGTGGCCTAGCCAGTCTCCAGACCTAAACCCAATAGAGAATCTTTGGAGGGAGCTCAAACTCCGTGTCTCTCGGCGACAGCCCAGAAACCTGACTGATCTAGAGAAGATCTGTGTGGAGGAGTGGGCCAAAATCCCTCCTGCAGTGTGTGCAAACCTGGTGAAAAACTACAGGAAACGTTTGACCTCTGTAATTGCAAACAAAGGCTACTGTACCAAATATTAACATTGATTTTCTCAGGTGTTCAAATACTTATTTGCAGCTGTATCATACAAATAAATAGTTAAAAAATCATACATTGTGATTTCTGGATTTTTTTTTTAGATTATGTCTCTCACAGTGGACATGCACCTACGATGACAATTTCAGACCCCTCCATGATTTCTAAGTGGGAGAACTTGCAAAATAGCAGGGTGTTCAAATACTTATTTTCCTCACTGTACATATTGCGATCCATCTCATTATAACGAACTGCAATACTTTTCCCTGAATGAATTGAATAAGAAAGCTCAAGTTGACTTTCTAATGTTTATATTAAATAAAACAGCACATTCTATAAGTATCCACTTTTGTTGAAATCAATCAGCACCAAAACAGGTATTACCAGTTTCAACAGTCAAAAACATTTGCTTTTTTTTTTTTTAGAACTGAGGTGAGTATCAAAAGTATTCTGATAGATGACTTCTGATATGATACGCCAGGGGTCTCCAACAGGTGGCCGGCACCTTAACAACTTAACAAAATTAAGTCTCTAGCTTATTCCTGTGTGGAGTTATGGATTTTTAAAGAAATACCCAGAATGCTCACTCCAGCCACTAGGGGGAAGCTTAAAATAAAAGGGAAATAATTCCATGCGTGTCCAACAGAGGGCACATTAAAGCCACGTGGTAAATGGACTGTGGTTACACTGTGGTTACAATAGTAGCTTACCATCACCAAGTGTGGAGTGAATAAATAATGACTATAGTGACTTCTAGCAGAAACTTGTGACACAGGCTTGTAAAGCGCAATACAAGAGTAAGACGTTTTTATGAGGCTACAGTCCTGTCAGGCTCATACTTTTTATTTTATTTTATTGACCTTTATTTAACCAGGATAGTCCCACTGAGATTAAGTATCTATTTTTCTGGGTAGTCCTGGCCCCAGAGGGGAACCTATTGTACATGTTTTAGTGGTAGGGGAAACCGGAGAACCTGGAGGAAACCTACGCAGACACGGGGAGAACATGCAAACTCCACACAGAAAGGCCCCGTCCAGGTGAGAATCGAACCTGGACCTTCTAGCTGATACACTGCAAAACGTTATTTTGTCCCAGCCCTACTATGTATCATATTGGGTAATGCTTTAGGGCCATGCCATCTCTGAAGTACAGGTTCCATAATAAAGAAACAGGCTAATCACAACGCACTCGCTAATGCTATTGCGGCTAGTGCTAACGTCCACAGCCGCTCACCTTTGCTGAACTCTGGTAGAATCAAGCCCAACCACTGTAAGTGAGAACTAAAGTACATCCTTTTTTATAGGATAGGTCTTTGTCATTGCAAAATTAATCACAACAAAATTCAGTTTGAGAGAATTCCTTTGCATAACAGCATGAAAAACACATGCATATTAATTAGCCATGTGCTCTGGGTGCATACTTAGTCAGGCCTTCAAAGTAATGCAAAAGAACTGGGAAGGCCTTTTTCGACGCAAATAGGAAGTGTTTGTCACAAATCAAAACAGTCCTTAGTGATGGAGTGTCTTTTCCATACACAGAAACTATTTTACGTTATAAAACAAAATAGCAACGCTCAGGTGCCCAAAAGCAGGTCTATAAGCGACAATTATGCCACTGGAAATGTTATTCTACTAGAAAAAAAAAAAAACGAAATAAAAACCTGTTGAAATTCCAGCTGCCGCGTTCCCAGAGGAACACATGAAGCTCTGAGGCAGCCCCCGCAGGCATGAGCTGGACGGGCTGAGCGATCCCCCACGCCTTACAGCACGTATGCAAAGGGGGATCACTGATTGCATGGGCCTTTTATGTGGCGCGGCAAGGGGAATCGTCGGCGCTCTCTCTATGTCAATATCGCGTATGACTGTGTATGTGCGTGTCGGCCATCATTACAGCGCTCATCTATGACAACCACTGCTATCCACACGCAGCCGTGGTAACGCATTTAAAGTGTGCTGCCAGCTATTTATAGACTCTGCAGATTGAGATCTCTTTTCTTACACTGCGGGCTGGAAAACTCCGCACAGCCTCGCTACACTTTTTATTTGAAATATTCCCAAAATGAAACGGGTCCAAAGCAAGTATTAGTTTTACGGGTAAGTTGTAATGATGATTTATCCTCAAGTACAAAAAAAAAAAAAAATCCTGTGATGTAAAAGTAATGTTTGCTTACATACTAGATCCAGCAATCCAATCCTGAAGCAGAATGAACCCACTAAAATCCAAACACACGTCCCCATAGAGAACACACTGGACTTTGTCATTACTGGAACAATCCACATGAAACAAACATGGTTACAAAGATATTAACCATAAATCTGCATTTTGACGTTACTATAGTTACCCCCATGGAATACTCATCTGACCAAAGCCTCAATTGTAAACTGGAATGTTGTGGTGGCAGGTGAACCCAACCTATTGACACACAATCTGAATGTTCAATCTCACAAAACTCCATCCAGAAAGGCGGGTTTTACATTTGCCAACAACACCTACTCTAATCCGCGCTAATTAACAACACAGCAAAAACAGAACAAAACACAAGGTATTCTGCTACAGACTTTCAAACACAATTACAAGTAAGTATATAATTGCTTTGGTCCTTTGTTGTTTTCACCAACAACACTTTAAATAGGCCATCGTTCCAGATCAATCTGGCTTTTGCCTGGTTAAGGTTCTGCAAAAAGAAAAGAGTTAAGGGTGGAATTAATAGGAAGGATATCTGGGGGTTCTAAGCTTTCAAATGAATTGCCCCATGATTCCTAAAGATTCACAGGGTGTACCCAGCACTTCGGAGGAAAGAGATCCAAAAACTGCATTGAATGAAGAGATGGCATTTTTAGAGGATAGTTTGTCAAATTGGAAAGAGGTGTTGGGTCGCCAACATATTTAGATCTGTTGCTTACTGGTTTCAGGAGGGTGGGCTTAAGAACCAAAAGAAAGGATCCAAACATAAATATTATATCATTACATCAGGGAACCAAATGTGTCAGTGCTGTTTTGAAACTAGTCGGGATGCACACTACACATCTTCAGTTATTTGAATATGACAGCAGCATACGGCAGTCACTGGGGCAATAACCATAACAATTTGATCACATCATATTCATAGTCTGCCCGATTACGACTCATCAGTATGGCACTGGTGTTGGGTTTGCGGGACAATGGATAGAGATTGTGTGTCGGATCCCACTGTCCCAACTGCAGCAGCTAAGCGGTTTTACATAGAGCACTGTGCAGCGAGCGTTAGTTTGACATGCGTTATCCAATCCCGTTATCGCCCCGCGGCCAAATAAAAAGAGAGCCGTTGTGTGGTCACTGATCCGCATTGTGATGTACCGACTCCGCAGACGCCCTTCAGCGTCAAATGTGGACGCGCCAAGGCTTTCAAATCTGCTGCATGTTCAGCAAAGTACACAAGATATTAGCCTTCCCAGCCAGAAAACGCCAAATGTTAATATCTAAAGCAACTTGAATACATTGGACAAAATGTGGCACGTGTGGTGGGTGGTACTTTTTGAAACTGGAGGAACTTTTTATGCCGTCTTCAAATTTCAATTGTTTGGCAAGGTCTTTACAAACTGAAACAGCTGTCAGGTTTTTTGCATCTGAGCTGTAATAAGTTGTTTACCTCACACTTCACCATTGTCCTGGCAACCTGCCGCTTAAATCCAATGCCCTGTACAAGATTCTTTTTCCACTGATGATCTATTTTACTTCAAAACTCCCCACATCATGACCAGCCCGATGAAATGTCTGGTGGCCTTGAAGTTTGCGCATTCTTCCTGTGTTGGTTGGGTTCTTCCCGATTGCCCATCAACTCAAAACACACAAAATAGGCGAGTCATATGCAGAAAACTGTAAACCCTAGCCTATCTCTCCCACTGCTGAATGGACCATTTTTGACCATCACGAAGACTATTTAGTTGCTTTCGTGTCTATATTGACAAACGCAATCCAGAAGAAAGAAAGCTAAATGCTACGCATTTCCGCACATACTTCCCAAGACTGGCCCCTGACTCTATAAACATGTTTTACAGGCTGTGAGTCCTTTGGAGCGATGTCTATTCATCTGTTCCCCTGACACCATCATTAACAACACTAGCAGACAGCATGTAAATGAGGTCTCGCGCTGGTATACATACGGCGCACCTATCATTCAGGTTGGTGCCACATCGACCTGAAGCACAGTGGAAATTGATTTGCTTAGATGGAGATGATATCCCTGTGAAAATGATTGATGCCGGAATACGGTAGCAAAGGTGGGCCGGTCCCCGACGTCCGGCAACTTTGTCAAAGCGCTCCTTAACGGTGATTGATCGGCTAGCCCAGCCTGTTGCCGTAATTGCCTTATTAGACACCTGAGAAGAGACCTGCAAGTTCGGGAAGCCCGCCGACGAGTGGTTCTACAGAGGACGCAGGCCTTTGTTCCCAGTCCAATTACGCTGACAGAGGGCGTCTGCTGTGGACGAAGCAACGACGGCGCAACATTTAACTAACCTGCTCGGCTAAGGGCGCTTTGAGTCAACTCTGAAGGTCAAGCGAGCTTTTGTAACGCAATTCTGGGCGCTAAAGTTAATCGCACAAGTGCTGCGATTATCGTTAGATTTGCGACATATCGTCAAAAACCTACCTGGAGTAGTATTTTTGCTTCATTTTACAGGTTTGAGTGATTCTGTTTACTTTTCACGTTTCTACTGTTGATGCCGGATTCCTGATCGCATAGCTAACATCCCAAATCTTCACAGGGATATGTTTCTAAGAAAGTTTCACAAATTTCAGGCTTCGGTAATGCTAACAACAATGGCTAGCATGCTGTATAAGTCTGTATTGCTAAGGGTGCTCAGAGCTACTTCCGGGTTTGCAACATACTAATAATTGATAATAATACAATTGATATTTTACTTCTTACTACTACTACTTTTATTTATTTATTTATTTTTTACAAATGTTTACAAGCAAATATGGGAAGCTGACCGACTAGAATACAAACTATTATCAAAAACATTCAGCGGAAGAATCGAGGAAATGCTTCCAAGTTCTAAATCAATCCTAAGTAAACAAGCCAAATTAATTAAGCTCGGACTGTAAGTGTCTTCCAAGTCATTAATTGCCTCCTTCCATAATCCCTCACAAGGATTTAGCATTGACAAGTTCCTGAATAGCCTAAGGTTAGCCTCCATGACTCCAAAACACACTCGCTCACAGCGACAATCAGGCCGCCAGAAAATACGGAATTACTCAAAACACAAGAGAGAGAGCAATGTGGTGCCTTAGTTCAATTTGCAACATTGTACGTTGCCGCTAACTTCCACCGCTGCAGCTAAACGCAGCCCCAACACAAAGCTAACGCGGTGTACCATGACAAACTGCCAAATTCGGTTGTCACAATGACCCAAATGCTGTTCTAAACCAAAAAAACGATCTACGGTATGACCTGAAACGCGACCTTGTTGTCTTGGCAATATTAGACAAACCAGGCGACATGGATGCTCTCGGGTGAAGTCTGGGTGCATTCGGTGAAAAAGTCTACATCAATTAGGCTGCAAGGAATGGATTAAAAGAGAAAGACGACTGCTGTTTTATGAGAAGAGCAAAGTCCCAGAGACATGACGTGGGTGTCGTTCGTCGTAGCGTGCGGTAAGAAACTTCTTTGGCTGCAACGAACCACGCACAAACAAATTGGGGTGGGCCCATTAGTTTGACGCCCCATTAGTCCAAAAATGTCCCATTGAGTAGGAGTTGAAAAATAAAATTAGGTTTAGCCGAGTGTCCGCTGACCCTAAGTTTAGGACCAGTGGTTGTATATGGCTCTCTAATCCACAACACATGGGCTAGAGAGATTTCGGACTAATGGCACCTCTGCTTAATGGTAAATTTTCTGACTGATGAGACTTCAGACTAATGGCATGGCACCAACAAAACTAGCCTGAGCAAGCTATAGCGCTAGCAACACGAATGGATAAAAGGATCGTTGTGAACAGTCAGTCTATCTATGTGTCATTCCAGGAAAAAGGTCAGTAAAAGTGAGTTACTTATCCAGTGTGAAGGTCCATACAGATTACCAAGGTTCAGGGGTAATTTTCAGTTTTACCGAGGTCCCGTGGTAATTCTAATCCCGTGTTGTGCTAAGAGCTAATTCATCTGTCACCAAGTCAGCTTTTATCTGCAGAATTGCACCCGTGACATAGGACTTAACCGGAACTAAATCAGGTCTAAACTAGGACTGAAGCACTTGAAAGTGGACTATATTAGCCTGACACCCTTTAATGTGGAGATCTGAGGCGGACGTGTAGCTCGAAGCGGCTGTAAAAAATAAAAAATAAAATCGATAAATGCGAGCTGTCCGGGCTGCAGCGCTAACCGCGGCTCCTCGGAGACTCCCAGATGAGCGTTTAATCGACTGTTAGTGACAACGTGTGAACATGCCTGCGGGCGGCATTAGGAGACAGCTGACCTAAACACGGCTAAAGCGCACTGGCGGTGGAAAGGCCGGACGTATACGAAGTGTCTGCAGCCATTTAGCGGGACAGGGATTGTATTGTACGCTGCTAATGAGGGGAGGAATAGACGTACAGAAGACATTATCTGGGTTTTCCGGACACAAGGAGATAACAAGTACGTTTGAGGATAGTAGCCTTTTCTTGTAGATCGGTGACCTAAATGTGATTTTAAAAATAACACAGTATAGTTATAATTTTGTATAAATATGCACATATTTGAGGGATGAAATTGGAATTATGGGCAGAGCAAGGTTTAAATTATTTTTCTTCATTTGTTGGTTTTCTTCTCAGAGAGGATTTGGAGGATCTCTTTGAGTCTTTGAACTTTATCTAATTTGATTTGGAGTTTTTAATTCATTTATTCATGTATTGATTTGAGCTGCAGGTTCCGGACATGAATAGAAGACTATAATGCATTGAATGGTTTCTATCTTGTAATGTTTTCATTTGAGAATAAGGCAGTCTGTATAGTCTATTAAAATGAACAAAATCACACATATTTTTTTTTTGGGGGGGGGGGGAATTTAAAGCTATGTATTAATTTTTTCCAGGAGGGATTTTGGAAATCTGATAATCTGATAACAAACTAGTTACTACTTTGGTTGAAAAAAAAAGATCAAACCTACCATTACATTTCAACTTGTTTCCTGAGGTTTAAAGCTGAATATATTGGATTAGAAACTAGATAACAGAATAGAAACAAATACTTTTGATGAGAACAATTTTGAATTGAAAAACCTGTCTTGTTGTTTTTTATTGCAGTGGTCAATTTAGTTATTATTATTATTATTATTATTATTATTATTATTATTATTATTATTATTATTATTATTATCATTATTATTATTAATATTATTATAGATGTTTCTCTGAACATGTTAGGGACTAGATACAAGTATAGTTTATCCTCACTACTGCCACCTCAGGTCTTATGTGTAACTGCAGTTTCTATATTAAGTTTGTGCATGACAGCACTTCGGACCCGAATTAATACCTTTCTGAGTGACAGTGCAGGATTTTAGAGGCAGTTGTGTTGAACAGGTCTGGGCTCATTCTACACATTAGGACATTACTGGAACATGTAAGGGGAGGCAAATACATATATATATATATATATATATATATATATATAAAAAACTCGGTCTAGTCCCTTTAAACTGCATATAACAACAGGTTTTAATGCTTTTGAACACATTATTTTTGACTTATTTAGATGGATAACACCTGTTGTAAGTAGCATTGTAATTTTTAAGCTAGTTTTTCAAGTTTCACATTGACTTAACATGGTTGGCACGGTAACAGTTTAAAGTTGTTTGCCCCTTTCTATGTCACTTCCTGTCAGTGTCTAATAAGGAAGTGAAACTATAAACATCACACAAAAATGGGCAAACTAAAGAAAGCTGGGTACATTTATAGCAAAATCTAAAATATAATTGTGTTAACTATGTTTTAGCAAAATGTCGAATGTGTCATATGAACTTTAATGTCAAATATGATTATTCATTGTTCTATTCATGTTCTTTTCATCACAAAACCGCAATACTGTTTTTCCTCAAAATACTTCTTTCACAAACACCACTACAGAAGCACCTACAGACACCACATTGTCCAGTCTTGAACTTTTATTCTATTGCGCATATCTTATTTCTTGCCTGATATCTTGATCTTTGACTCCATTTTATTCTCATACTCATGTCCGTAACCTTCGGTGAAAGTTTCAAATGGATATCTCTAACCCCCCGGACCAAAGCCAGACGATCGACATCACAGAGCTTCTTTAAAACCTGGCGTTTGCCTCCTGTGAAGTGTGATGAGCTGGTATTGGGTGGAGGGAGCGGGAGCGTATTGCTGTTAACATATGCTCAGCAGTGCAGAGGAGCACAGGTGTGACGGAGTAAGTGAGTTGTTAAGGACGGGGATTGAATGGCGTCGGAAAAACACAAGCAGCTGGAACGAATAATCCAATACTGAGGAGCTGTCCGTGACCGCGGCAACGATCTGTCCGTGCGACGCGACAGCCGCTCAGGAGAAGAGTTTCCGCTTATGGCGTGGCGAATGATTACTGTATGAACAGGGTTTCTTTTGATCGAGGTTTGGGTCAGGCACAAATGTAGTAACACCTTGAGTTGAGATTTGGTTCGTCTGGGCATGTTTAAGGAGTCATTCAGTCTGTCTCTTTAGATCTCAAAACGCTCTCTTCCACTTGCTGATGGTATTTTTATCATAATATCAAAAAATTCACCGTCTTATGCTACTTTGATCTGAAACGGCTTACGCAAAGTTTCCCCTTGGCCTTGCTTCCACTCCAGGTGTGTTTTTCATCAGGGAACAACATTGTAACGTGGTTAAAAATAGCTCGAAAAATACTTTTATCCCCCACCCCTTGATCTAAAGACCTTTACCTGCTCATTTCATTGCCTCCACTAAAAGCATGTCTTGCTCATAGCCACTTTTTGTAGCGTCTGCTCATGCGCCTGTATAATTCAAACAAAAATAAAACATTTGTGAATGAATAAGCGTGGGAAAATCCAAGGGGCGCCGCTCTGTTGTAGTTATTTCTGCAAAACTTCAAAGTGCTACTCGACAAAACCTCATAAAATAAGCGTCACAAAGGGTGAGTTTGGTCTATAATTTACTCTGACATTAAAACTAAGAGAATACAAAACTAGCTTCAAATCTCAACCTTGACTGTTGCGTGAAGAACTGATGTTTTCATCTGCCATGTCTCGCCTTAAAACACAAAAAGACCTCAGAAAACATGCGTCTTTACCGCCTCTCCTCAGACCGGACTCGCAACTTTGCTGGGAGCGGGGCTTTGTTTTGACTACATGCATACCAGACATGAGGTTTATGCATTAGGTCGCCTTCCAAATGCTTTATTTTTGACAACCCATGTCAAGAAATTACATTATTCAGTAAGAGCAGTGTATCGCTGCCACGTTGTTGAGTTTGTCTGCTCATGTGATGTACCAACAAACAACTTGGAACGGTATTCCAAGTTAATATTGCTTTAAGTTGAAAACATGAAATGCCAAGGCTGAGGTGCCTTTGGCATTTTACATTAAACCTTGACGATGTGAGACCTTTAAAGATTTTTCTAATAACCCAATGTAACATGACTTTGCTCCTGTACATGTAATTATACAGTCTTCTTCGTTGAAGGACAACCTGAGGAAGCTCACTGCAGAGGTCAGAGTCAGCCACACATCCCGATGGATTAATACTGTTCTCCTTTAATTAACTGGCCGAGACCTTTTCTTTGCAAAGAGATATTGAAGAAACGAATCAGAATTCTCACCATCTTAGAGGTCATTTTAAAGACTTGCATAACAGTGAGCAAGGGAATTGAGACGCAGTTTGTGTACCGTCAATGTCACGCAGGAATTTTCCACTGTAGTACAGGTTTTCAAAGTCGCCGGGTTGTAAGAGTTGAGGAGTCGAGGTTTCATTTTGCTAATTTGATCAGACTTGAACACGAAGCTGGCAAATTATTTCTCCTTCTGAGTGGCCATGGTCTCACTATTGATAGTTTACATACGAGTCAATTTCACTTGTTGATCTCACACCCGAATCTAGCTCAATCCAATGTTTTAATGTACCAAGGTTTTCCCACAAAGCCTCCTTCAAACCATTTCTTTCCTGGGCTAAAATGTGTAGACCTCATCAAAAGTGTGATTAGTGGCTTTAAGATGAATATCTACAGCTGAGTGTGGCTCACTGCTGCTTGGCTTACAGTGTTGGTACATCCTTTTGTGCATAGATTGTTTTGTTTCCTCTGTTTACTGCTCGCTATGTTCTTTCATTGCAGTGAGGGGAACTGAAAGCTAACTTATAAAATCCGTTTCTCCCAAATTTCACGAAACTTGCACCACATTCGGGAGTTTGGCCTCCGCGCTGGATTAAACATGACTCAGACGCACCAGTGGGTAGATGGGTGACGGAGAACGGAAGATGCTCATTACCGGAAACGCTCTATGAAGCTGTGAGATATAATTAAAATATGTTTAAATACAATAATAACAATAACTCTCTATGTTGTGGAGGTTGGACTTGTTCTTTAAAAGTACTTGGTGCACGACAATATCATCTACCCTCTGTACCATCCCAGTCATTACTCCACAGTGACAACACATGGATCAGTCTGTGTCTGCTGCTCTGCTGGCGTGACAGTGTGAAGGGGAGGCCCCGGGGAGTCCACGGGGGCCAGTGGCTGCAGCACATCTCATCTCACACCAGTCACTCGGCGTTGTTAGGAGAGAGGGGGATCAGCACTGCACCGCTCAGCTCTAGCCCGAGCAGCCTCACGGACGCAGAGGACGTTTGAAGGGCACGCACACATTCTGACACAGGAGCTATTCGGAAAAAATGTGGCCAACTTCCAACGCATGTGCGAACAGTGAAAAATACACACACACAAAACCCACCCCAATTTACACAAACTCACAAACGCATAAGCTTTGAAGCACTCAAATTCCAGTTGGCACAAACGTATTCGGAAACAAATTTCAAAACAAGTATGCAAATTCAGAAACGCATTCACAAATTCAGAAAAGCATTCACACAAATTCAAAACAAAGCATTCACACAAATTCAGAAAAGCATACACGCAAATTCAGAAAAGCATACAAATTCAGAAAACCATACACACAAATCACAAATTCAAAACAAAGCATTCACACAAATTCAGAAAACCATACACTCAAATTCAAAACAAAGCATTCACACAAATTCAGAAAAGCATACACACAAATTCAAAACAAAGCATACACAAATTCAGAAAAGCATACACACAAATTCAGAAAAGCATACACACAAATTCAAAACAAAGCATACACAAATTCAGAAAAGCATACACACAAATTCAGAAAAGCATACACACAAATTCAAAACAAAGCATACACAAATTCAGAGAAGCATACACACAAATTCAGAAAAGCATACGCAAATTCAGAGAAGCATACACACAAATTCAGAAAAGCATACACACAAATTCAGAAAAGCATACACACAAATTCAGAAAAGCATACACACAAATTCAGATAAGCATACACACAAATTCAGATAAGCATACGCAAATTCAGAGAAGCATACACACAAATTCAAAACAAAGCATACACAAATTCAGAAAAGCATACACACAAATTCAGAAAAGCATACACACAAATTCAAAAAAGCATACACACAAATTCAGAAAAGCATACACACAAATTCAGAAAAGCATACACACAAATTCAGAAAAGCATACACACAAATTCAGATAAGCATACACACAAATTCAGAAAAGCATACGCAAATTCAGAGAAGCATACACACAAATTCAAAACAAAGCATACACACAGATTCAGAAAAGCATACACACAAATTCAGAAAAGCATACACACAAATTCAAAAAAAGCATACACACAAATTCAGAAAAGCATGTCCAGATGAGACACACTCATTCAAAGACAAACACACACACACACACATAAGTGCACACATGTACTTTTAAAAGAAAGTGGTCAGATTTTCCTGTTACTGCACCACGCGTTAGCGACTGCCCCGTTACCAAGAATATGCTGACGCTGAAAGCTCCGTTTCACAAACAGAGCCGTGAATAAGTGCTGTGATAAATCAGCTTCAATGAGCTTTAATACTGACGATCTACAGCAAAGAGTCATCAACATGCTAACATCCTTAACCTGTTATCTGTCATTATAGTAACCATAAAATGGCAGATAACCATTTAGAGGTTTTTTTTCTCCAATTATGCATATCCAAATTTCAAAGCGTATTGGCAGGAGAGCTTACAGCCTATTTGCCAGTGTGATACCTCATTTGAAAGCCAAGACCTTCTAGTTTCCAAACATATGTGTAGGATCTGTGTGAGTGAAACACAACATCTTGAGCTTGAGTGAGAATGAATGGAATGTCCAGACTTACGGGACAGATGGGTTTTTAAAAGTTCCAGGTCCCACAGCAGTTCCACAGCTAGTTGGGAGACATATCCACAACTCACATGTTTTAGTCACAGTCAAGCACAGTGGGAAAAACTGTTGGGCCAACTTCCACACTTCAAGGTCCCTCCGAACTGCCTATAAATAGAACTACCTAAGTCCATATGAGCCACCTGGCCCCGCCCAAACACACAAAAGATAAGTGATAGTAAGGTGTATCCATAAGGAATTTGATGCCAATAAGTTGAATGGAGAGCGCAATTTCAATGAGAACGTAAAAATGGCCTTTTCACTTGGGTACACAAAACTATCGCGTTACGTTACTCACTGCTCTATAGAAATGCACCAAACACTCTTAACATGCTCCATACACCGAACACTGGTGGTTGGGACTTTTACCTCCCAGTAAGAAGGCCTCCCTGTATGTTTTCCCATTGTCTGTGTTGGTTCCCTCTGGGCAGGCTGGTTTAGAGACATGCGCGAGAGCTGGTTTTTCAATCCCGCCAGGCCCCGAGTGCCTCTCCGCACCCCAAGGGATTCCCACAAGTCCCGGATTAAGACAGGCCGCTGCGGCAATGCGCTGTGCCAAGACGGGCAGCCCAGAACCCTCTGTGGCGAGTATAACCCATCGCCTTTTGTAACATGGAATCTGCACTATTATTTTGTGTAAATGTAGAGCACTGCCGTCGCCCACTGCTCCTGACAGGTCGTCCAGAGGGAATGATTGAAGGATGGGCAGAGGGGCACATTTCCTTACGGCGACAATAAAGTCTATAAAGGAGATACAAGTTCATAAACGCACGCCCAAATCCAATCTCTCGTCTCGCGCCACTCTCTCGGTGCCGTAAACAGAGCGAGGTGGCTCCGCTCAGCCTCGCGCACACTTGAAGGACACGTGAAGGGCACACGGCGGAGAGGGAAGACCAAATCTGATCCAGCGGCCGGGGGATCAGGGCTTTGAAATATCACAGCCATTCCACCCCGGGTCGAGCTGATAAATACGAGTGCGCGGGGCCAGCGAGGTGGCTAATAGGCCGATATATTTGAACATATTTCAGCTCACAAGAGGCTTACAATAATAATCCTTCCTCCTTAGCAAAGTCTTGACCTGTTACAGCTTTTGTTTCTATTTTAGGCCATGCTTTCATGTTTTTTTGTTTTTTTTTTACGTAACTGCGCAGCTTTGTGTGTGTGCGTGTGTTCTGCTAAGTGGATGGGGTTGAGAATTGATCTTGGAAGCTACATAAACTCTGAAGTCGTTGTGTTTTTATGATTACAGCAACAAGGTGTGAGATTATTATGAGTCAGTGGTTGAGGCCTCTGGTTCTCTTCTCGAGAAGAGCGTAATCTTCCCATGTTTGAGTAAATTTCCTTTGGGTACTCCAGTTTCCCCTACCTCTAAAACATGTACAATAGACCAGGATGGGTGAATGGAGTATGAGTCAGTGGTTGGTGGTGGTTGGATCTGCTAATGTGTGAAATTGTAAAGTGACTTTGCATCTGAAAAAGCCCTATATAAGACTAGGGCTTGGTAAATGATCGTAAGAAAAAAGGTTTAGGTACTACTGGTATTGGGATTAATAACATACCGAAAATAATTTTCTTTGGATACCAAGCTTTGATGTCTGTTGTGTCCAGGGACTAAACAAATGTGGTTGTTTCAGCTCAAATCAGTGTTGCAAAGTAAAAAAAAATCGATATTCTTTTATGGAATAAATTAACATTATTGTTCTGTTTTCTGGTTCTAGATGACAAATATTTTAGTAAAGGTATCGAAAAAAGTATCGTTCAGGTATCAGTATCGTAGGGCGGCACAGTAGCACAGCGGTTAGTGCTCGTGCTTCACAGCTAGAAGGTCCCGGGTCAAATGCAGAGGACACATTTTGTTGTACAGTTGTTGTATAATGACAAATAAGGCACCTTAAAGGGATATTTCAGGATTTTTGACATAGGGCCTCATTTCCTAGTTATCCAGAGTGTTGTTGATGTCTGGAGATATTTTTTTCTTAAATTCATGCAGTTCTTATATTTGAAGAGTCTAGTAGCACTAGGCTAGGGCAAGGCTAAAGCATTTCTATGGTATCAGTTAGCCTGCATTAAAAACAGTCTGACCCACTCCACAGTGCACCTGTAATATAAAGTCTAAAATGGGCATTTTACATTAAAACAAAAACAGTTTTATAAGCCCCTTCACAAAACAACAGCAAAGCAGCAGATATTATAGGTTCAGCTCGATCTGCTTCTAAAGGCTATTGCGCCTTATTATGTTCAGGGCCTGTGAAAGACATTAAGACTAGTTGGACAACTTGGCTAATTATTATTCATAAACGAGAGTGCGCTGTTCACTTTTATCTAACCGCACACTAACAAATGAATAATGCCGTGATGAAGTCTTTTTCAGTGCAGAACTGCTCAGGATGGGTCTGATGATAAATAATGGGTGCGTTCTAGTTATTACGCAGTGTAATCCCAGAAATACTGATCGGAATGTGAATGGGATTACCCAAAAGTGTGTGAATAAAGCAGAAATACTCCCCCAGGGATGTTTTTTAATGAGGCGGCAAAAAAAAAAAGAAGTAATTTTTGATCCACGTCCTCCACTCCACGGCCACCACCTATGTCTCCCCGAGCTCACCCCCTCTTGTTTCCCCGCCGCCTCAGCACCCCTACGAGACCGGTGAAAGATTTATAAGCTCTTATATTTCCCCCAGGAGCGCCAATCGCACAAATTGGACTTTAGTTCCAAACTGCTATCGCTCCGCCGGTTTACTGCCTCCACAGCAACGGCGGAACAACAAGAGCGCCTGCGGGTGACGCCAATTATTACACGGAGCGGATCATCGCGATGACCTTTGGGACAGTTAGCGGGCGGGGCATCTGAGTGAGTGAGTGAGAGAGAGTGCAGGTGTTTTTGTGTTGTTTTTTCTGGGTCACACAGGTGCAAAAGTGTGGCGCCCTTGAGTTGTCCCAGGGTAGGTTTTTAGCACGTGGGTGGAGGAAGTGTTAAATGTTTTCACACCTTAAAGGTTCAGGTGAAACAGCAGAGGAGGAGGGTCAGGTTTGAGAGGTGGCAAAGGCACTAAAGGGCCATTAAATGTGACATCACACATGAGCTCACCGCCGCTTTTGGGCCAAGATCGTGTGATGCTTCCGAAGACAGTGTAGGAACAAGGTTAATGGTACGGTGTGTTGGATTTTTTTTTTTAAAGGGGGGCATTATGTAAAATCGACTTTTTCAAGCTTTATATCATGTTATTATGTCATTCCCTCATTAAACACATGCCTGGAGTGTTGCCTTGGCTCATTCACATATTTTTGAGTAATCAGTAAAAACTTAGACGGCAGCCATTTTAGGTGTAGCTATGCCTCAGTCCTCCTAGGAACGCCCCCACCTCCTGGAGACGCCTCTGGACCTTTCGTCACCAGCCAAGCCACCAACCACTGCTCCTCAGCTCAGCAGAGCCCCCTCCCCGCACAGTAGTGTTGTTTAGATGCCACAGCAGTGTGCTCAAGGGGGCGTGTCGGAAAGCTTCTTAAAGAGACAGAGGCCTATTTCAAGACGTTCAGTACAGCCATTTTGAGAGAGCAATTTTATTCAAGGCAGTTATTTTAATTTACTGCATATACAGACCAACAGAAGGTTACATCATCATTGTAGTATGCTATAGACTGGTGCTATGTGATTGAAAAAAGCATAATACCCCCTCTTTATCAAACTGGTTAGTCTTACGTTGCTGCTGGGGGTCAGTAGAACAGCTGGTTAGGACGGAGGTGTTGTTGGCAGCTGGTCAGCTGGGTCCTTGGCTCTGGTTCTCCAAAAATCGGTCTTGATAAATTGTTGTTGTAGTTTTTGAAAGTCACGATTGAACTCCGTGAGGATATCATATATTGATAGGCTTTATTTGAGATCAGCCCTATTCAGATCCGGCCCGCCAAACAATCTGGTCTGGCCCACTGACAATTTTCCAATTTTTAGACTTTGGTTTTTTTGTCGCTTTTTTGTCACGTTTTTGACGCTCTTTTGTTGCTCTTTAGTCATTTTATTGTTGCGTTTGCGTCACAGTTTTGTCTCGTTTTGGTCGCTTTTTTGCTCCATTTTCATCATTTTTGTGATGTATTGACACTTTTTCTTTTCAAGAGGGTTTTAGATTTGGGTAAAGCCAAACTGGAGAAAATGTGCTCGGTGCAGGTGGGGGTTAAGAGTCAGAACTCCAGTAGAATAGAGTCCCACAGCTGTGACGGGAGGTACTCCTTATGGTTACGCATATTAAGTAGCCATGTGCTCCTGGTGCAGCTCAGGCCTTCAAAATAATAGGGCTGCTTGCTGTCGATTTTAAAGGGGATTCAAATGCTAGAATATAATTGAACTTTTTTTTATTTTTTTATTTTTTGACTAACCCTTAAAGAGTACCTAAACGGGCGTGCCAAAGCCTTTCCCCACCCACAAACAAAAGTCAAAAATGGCTGTGAAAGAGGCGGTCTCTGAAGTTTGGGGGTGACATGTGGGGGGTGAGTGTGTGGGCCTTTGCATTGGCACAATCACAGCAGACTGATTACGTGGGAGGGACTTGGTTATAAACCACAGGTGCAGGGGCAGGACAATGGGCAGCACCTGGTGACGATGTGTGGAGCTGGTGCGGCTCATGACGTTCTGTGGAGGCCGTGGACACGTCTCCAGCCAATCAGGAAATTCTAATTTAGTAGCAGAGTTTACCCTGAAGGGGGCGCAACCCATTCGTTTTCAGGCCAAAGTTAAGATTTTACACATGTTTGCGCTATAATGTCAGAATAATGTCAGGGACCACTAGACAACACTATGAGACACCCATTGAGACAGTTTATCAGTAAAAAAAAACTTGATTTGGTGTTTAGTTACTCTTTAAACCATGTAACAACTTAATGCAGGATGTAAATATTTCACTGAAGGAGATGTCGGTGTTTATAAATATAGGCGTTTCAGTCTGTTAGCTAAAGGCTTGCTAATGTTATGCACAATACATGTTTTAAATAGCACCCCAATCTGAACTTATTTGCTAAAATAAATAAAAACTTTTGACTTTTAATTAAATTTTACATACTTTTTAGATCTTAATTTACGTAAAAATTAAATGGGAACCGTATGCGCACAGTTAGCAAGACCGCTAGGTTTGCATTTTTAGCCTTCAAATATCCCAAATCAGGAACAATACAGATGTTTTCTGCTGTTGTCAACCCATAGAGCTCATTTTGGGTGATCTCCAGGCCTGGTTAGAAGTCATTCATGAACGCACAGACATTTTGATATTTCACTTTAAACGCAAATTAGCGTATAAAAAGTGCAGTCTGAGCTAAATGCTAAATCAGATTCAGTGAGGTTTCTGCTTTTCGTAGTATTGGATAGATTCACGCTAACAGTGAAGATGCAAGCGTGTGGTAAGAAATTGGTTGAAAAATTGTGCATTCATCATTTTAAGCCGTGTTGTATGTACGCCTCACGTGCGGTCAGAGAAGGGAGTCCAAGCTGGCAGACTTGTCATTCCGCAGACAGAACGTCAGCCGGGCCTTTAAAATATTCAAGTGTTTTTTTTTTTCTTGCCGGAGATTTAGGTCAGCTCCGCAGCGCACGGTGTAAAAAGGAGTGGACTCAGCAGTGGTCAGGAGCCAGCCAGACGGACAGGCGCACGGCGGGACGGCCAACTGTCCTCTAGTCGCAGGCTCGAGCCAAACACGTTTTTCATAAGCAAGATGTAAACCTGGCGCAATACAGTCAATGGTTTTGGAAAATATATGTAGTCTAGTATGAATAAGCAAGTATTGTGAATACAATACAACATACCTGGAGTGGAGATTTGTCATTTTCAGTTTGCTAATGTTGCATGTTTATAGTCTCTTGCGGCTTTAAGGGGAAGAGACTCCAGGTCATTTTCTGATTTTGTGATAGTTTGGTCTCTTAGGATGTAAGTTTTCACCGAGAAAGACGTCTAATCTATACAGTTGTCAGTTTTATTATTTCACTTCAGAGCCGGTGCTGGCCCTTCTGGGGCCCTAAGCAAAAATCCACACGGGGGCCCTACAGTTCGCATTCCATGGGTATTCGACTAAGAGCGAACCTTTTTACGGTCAAAAACAGTTCCACAGTGCAGTAGTGCAGGGCAGAAGTGGAACATAATGACCTCAATTCAGGCCCTGCCCCTCTGTGTGAGAACCACTAACCACTTAGCCACTGTCAGACTGGGGTTTAGGACTACTATTAGTCTATTTTCCCCACTTTTTAAAATGGTAAATGGCAAATGGTCACATTCTCTCGCCTTTGGTTCCTGAC
This sequence comes from Neogobius melanostomus, assembly GCA_007210695.1. NCBI lineage: Eukaryota > Metazoa > Chordata > Actinopteri > Gobiiformes > Gobiidae > Neogobius > Neogobius melanostomus. The sequence goes on from VHKM01000515.1 coordinate 388,992, forward strand.
CCACAGTTTGGGAACCGCTGATTTAAAACTAACTGAAACCTGCAGCTGACGGATATTTCTGTCTCACCACTGAGAATTAGCCCGTGAGTAGCCCAATTCGTTTTAGACTGCACATTCAGAGAACCAGAGTTACTGTAAGTAACTGTGCTCATGAGAACCGTGTGGAATCAACTCCTCTTTGAGACAAAAAGGCCACGTGTACGGCTTTACTCTCGTCTACTCGCCAAACTACTGTCCTGATACTCCACTAGAGACAATAAGAAGAGAGTTTAAATGAGTGTGTGGCGATGCAGCCCCGAGTCCGAGCAGAGAAAGCATGAGAGCAGCGCCCGGGACACGAGAGACATGCAGCCGTGGCCCACGCAGGAGGGGAGGCGAGCACCGGGAGACAGATAGACAAGCGGGGGCGCGAAGGGGAGAAGCACTTGCACCTTGGAAGTCACAGGGAGAAGGCGGTAGGTCTCTCCCGCTCATCCACTTCAGCAGACTGCCACATATAACACTAAAACACAGCAAAGTAGGCGGAGAGAGAGTGAGCGCTGTCAGAGCCTGTCCCCATAACAACGCATTGATTAATCAGTGAAACAACACTGTAGTTTGACTGAGATGCGGGGCCCTTGCGGCTGCGGGGGCCCTACGCACCTCGCGTAGTTTGCGTATACGAAAAACGGCTCTGTTTCACTTTATCAATTCATCTCCATAGATTTATGTGGGAAATTGTAAATTCAAAAAGCCGTTTTGTCAAAAAATCATTTGTTCCAGTCTTATGCTAAATTGTTTGTGTCTAGTTCTGAGCCTGATCTATAACAAGGCAATTATTTTTCTCAGTAGTAACACAAATAAGTAAACTGTAGAAAAAAAAAACATTGCTTCTCTGTCACTGCATCCAACAGCTCAGTTTGTGGATGCAAAACAACTTTTCCAACTAAACTCAGACAAAACTGGCATGGATGCTTTTGTACGTGTTTTCACTGCAAGGAGTCCATAATGGTCCTATAGATAGATAGATAGATAGACTTATCCATGCACGACTGTAGACGACTGTAATGGCCTGCTCACTGTTAGACAGCTGTAGAACATCTACAGCCAGGAAATACAACCACATTAGTCCAGTGCTCCGGTCCCTGCACTGGCTTCCTGTCACTCAGAGAATAGAATTTACAACAGCTCTGCTTGTGTACAAGTCTTTTCATGATTTAGCACCAAAGTACCTCTCTGACATGTACAGTAAGAGCCGTATGAACCATCTCGGGCCCTGAGAACTTCAGGGAGGGGTCTCTTGGTGGTTCCCAGAGTCAGGACTAAACACGATGGGGCTAAAGCTAAAATCTGGAACAGTCTTCATGAGGATGTGAGACAGGCCTCAACTCTGACAATGTTCAAATCCAGGTTGAAAACAGCTCTTTTTACCCGTGCATATGAAAACTGAAAGTATTTTATTTTATGTCGATGTTTTATTGACCGATTTGATCTGCTTTCTTGTAATGTTATTCAACTGTGAAGCACTTTGAATTGTCTTGTGTATGAATTGTGCCCTACAAATAAACTTGCCTTGCCTTCTTATATGTTAATGAATCCAGAAGTTAAACCTGGCTCTCTCAATAAAAAAAAAAGATTATAACCTGCAAAATGTATGTCATTTGAGTAAATTTTAGATAAAGCATTATTCTCCAATGAGAACATCTAAGTGATCCACCGGAAAAGTTTGAAATTTCGATGTACGCTGCTGGTAGTTACTCACTTAGCTTTAGAAGTAACTGTGCTTCTTGGAGACCTTTTATCTCACAGTAACCTCCTTTACACCTTCAGAAGAGTTATATCGTTTTTGAAATAGCAGAGCCTTTATTTGAGAACAACATTTGGCGACTCTTTCCACAGTGAGTAAATCTGCAAGCGGCAAAAGCTTCATGTTGACTTTCTCATCTTACGTTTTTGTGTATTCTCTTGCGGTTTGACAAGACAACTTCGTGGAAAATATGTGCTTCCCTCGACCATCTGTATTCAGACGGCATCCCCCCTAACAAACATACCCATGAGCGCGCTAACGGCTAATGCTACAGGTTAGCCGCTGGGACGTTTCCGAATAAAAAACAACAATCCATTTACATTCCTAACAGAAGCAGATGTCCGGAACCTGAGACTCCGAGTGGTGACAGGAGGATGGCGGAGTCTGCCTCATAGCCTCTTTTCAAAAGGTTTATGCCGTCTTAAAATAGCTACGAGAGTGCGGGCATTAAAGGATGTGGTGGTGGGGGGGGGGGAAGAGAGAGGGAAGAGCTAACGGAGCCGCGCGGGATTGTGGCTTTGCTTTTGTGCTGCCCAACTGGAGCGTGAGGATGCTGAAAGACAAGGGGACAGGGTTGACTAGAGGTGACGGGAGCGCGCGGGACAAGGAGCTGAAGACCTGGGGATTCAAATTGTTATCGTACGAAGGGAGAGGCCTGGAGTAAGAGCAGGGTTTTGGCCAGGATAAACTAGTGGCTGTAGGACTGTAGCGTTCACGCCGAAGTGCTCATGCAGGTTTCATCAGAAATCTGAACCAAGCACATTTTCTCCAATTCAGCATTACGCTAGCCTGGTCTTACCATACCCTCGTACTCATTTCGTACAAAGGGTCTGGATCTTCACAATTGAGCTCCTTTTTTTCAGGTTGGAGGGATGAACTCTGTCAGTCTTTAATCAATCCGGAACTTCATGCAAAAAACCTCAGGAGAGAGAGTTCTTTCGAAGAAGCCTTTATTTGATTAAAAGCGCACATACAAGTTACATCATAACAACATCAGGAAGTCTGCCGAGCAAATCTCGTGCCCGTCTCTATATACTTGTTAGTTCTGCCTCTAGTCCAGACGCACAAACTGACATAATCTCAGACATTAAGTGCAAGCTTGAGAAAAACAAGTCTGTTCTTATCGCTAACATTGTATCTCAGCCTAAATGGATCTGCCAGCACTTTTTCAAGGTAGGACATTTATTGAAACAATAGCAAAACAGAATAAGACAAAGACTACGTTGTTCTCCTCCTAACTAGTATTAGATAAGGTCGAAGCAAGTAGTAATGCATTTATATATTTCACAATTTCCCCTCTTGATTTCCTTTACACACTGAAATAATTGGGACACACACACACACACAGAGATCTTATATACTGCAGAACTCCAGTTAGCTAGGCCAAACATGGAAATGAGAGGAGTTCTCTTTCAGATTATCAGAGTTACAACTCCTTTGAAACGTTAGCTAGCGTTTCCCACTGATGGAGCTAACTGGAAAAATAGACGAGAGTAAATGATAATTGACTGGAGTTTACGGATGGCGAAGGCCAGGCTAGCGTTACCCAAATCTAAAAGTTTCTTGAAAAAAGCGACAAAATAACGACAAAAACAAGAATGAACACGAAGCAAAAAAATTAAAAAACGTAAAAGAAAGTCGAAAAAGCAATAAAATCAGGACAAAAAAACAATGAAAGAGTGACAATAACGTGAAATAGACTCAAGAAAAGGCCACAAAAATGTGACAAAAAAATGCAATTAAAAAAATCCACAAGTGACAATAACACGGCAACAACGCAAGGAAAAAGATCAATTTATATCAGTTTTGTAGGTCTTAGCTTTCAAATGAGGTGTTTACCCTGGCCTTTAGGCTGTGAACTCTCCAGTCAAGAAGCTTTTAGATTTGGGTGAAGCGCAACAGGAGAACATGTGCTTGGTTAAGGTGGGGGTTAAGAGGTTAAAGAGCGGGTGTTACACTGTTGGCAGGTGTTTCCTAATAATGTCAAACACAGCTTTGTCACCGTCTTACACTTTGTTGGTGAGAAAATGCGATATTGATGTGAAACAGCTTAAACTGAATATCCAGTAGTTTAACTCATAGGAATAAAACTGAGAAGCGGCGTTTGATCCAAACATATGCGGACAGTTAGCAGGCAAGCTAGTCCGTTAGCCTGCTCAATGTATTGTTCCTACAGCCGTTAGCATCAGCCATGAAACATCGCAAATTATGATCCAGTTGTTTTCAGCTGTTGTCAACCACATTTAAGGGAGGTCAAAGCATCGTTAGAAATCATGAATAAATGTTCAGACCTTTGGAGATTTTACGTTCGATACAAATGATCATAAACATGTCCTCCAAGCTAAATGCTAAATTTAGTTAAGCTTTTTTTTCTGTGGGGTCAGATACACATCTAGTGACCACTATACATCAGCGTATTTAGTAGGGCTGGGACGATCCACTTTTGTCAGGATCCGATACGTATCACGATACTCAGGGGCCGATCCGATACGTATTGCGATACAGTAAGTAATTATAAGTAATGTGTTTACCTTAAAATGTGTAAAAAGTCATGTGTCTAAAGCAGGGGTCTCCAACCTTTTTTACCCGGTGAGCTACCTTTACGCAACAAAAATGTCAGAGAGGTTCTTATGCTTCAAGGATAGTAGATATTTTACTAAAATGCGACTTTGGGGGAGTTCAACCAGGAGAATTAGTAGTCAAAATGAAATTTCTAAGAAAATTACTTGAGTTTTGTACTTATACTTTACTATATTGACCCAAATGTTTGCAAATTGTATTCAGCATTCAGTTCAGTTCAGAACACAAGAAAATGCATCTAAAGTACAAATGTATGTTGAAATGTAGAAAGTCTTTGACGGGCTACCAAGAAACGGCTGGAGAGCTACCGGTAGCTCCCGAGCTACTGATCTAAAGCCTAGAAACCAAATGCCATTAATAAATTTTACTAAAGTGTTAAGATTGAAAAGTGCATTAACACAAAAAGTAACAAAGTGATGTGTACTTGTTACTGGAAAACAAAGGAGTGCATGATGAAAATGCCAAGTATTGAACATAGTGCGATACTTGAGAAAGTATCGATACTTGGTATTGCAGCACAATTGCGATCCAAGTCCGATCCGATATTTTGTCCCAGCCCTGGTATTAATTGTTCATTATAAAGAAAAAAGACAGAAATTATATAAATGCCATGAAAAGGACAAAACATACCACACCATACTTTAGTATTGCGCCTGGCTTCGCTGTTCATTTGTATGGGGATGGAACGCTCAATTTGAAACGGGTACGCGATTCGACGGCTACAAATGTGCGCATTTGTGGGAACAGGTTCAGATAGCTGCAGGCGTTTCTATGGTTTCACTTCCTGATTTTCACACAATCTCCCCATACGTGAGATACTTCCATGTATATGAGTGAATGGCTGTTGGTGGTGGGAGGGGCCTCACTTCTGTCAGTCGGCCAAAGGGCTGATAAAGCTTACCATCACCACTTCCAAGAATCTAGTGAATGAATAATGAGGCTCGTAAAGCGCAATACAAATATATATTTATAATTATCAAACCTCTTGCTACACATACCCTGCTATATTTTCTTCTTTACAACTGTATAAACTATCTCTGATCTCACTGCTCCCTTCTTCCCTGATTTCAGCAGCATTCACTGGCTGACCCACTTATTGGATAAACATTGTTATATCGAGCAGAAATGAAAATACATTCGAGTTTGTTTTGTAAGCACAGGTGTTTGGCAAAATCTCCGGCAAAAAAAACACAATGCAGTTCCATCAATTGAGAAAAACTGTACAAGGACTTTAGGCGTTTTGTAAATGCGCAATATTGAATCTTCTCTCTTCTCCCGCCAATGCCACATTGTTTGCAAGCCAATGTTGAGAACAAGTTCAATGTTGAGAACAAGTTGAGAACATTTAAAAAGAGTCAGGGATGGCATAATACGTGACCTTTCACCGACCTTGCCCCCTCCGGAGTTTGTCTTAAAGTAAAGTTACATAGGAGTGTATAAAGTATTCAAAAAGCGACGCAGTTCCACAGTACTGCGGCATTGGCCTCTCGTGCACTCCTGCCCCTCTCGTGCACTCTCGACGAAGCAGACCTCAGGCTGACCTTGGTGCTGCAGCGGTAACAAAGCCTATAGCAGCCCCAACAGACTCTCCACCTCAGCACCGCGGACAAGCTCCCAGCACATCGCACGCAGTTCCTGGCATTCCGAGTTTGAAAAGAAAAAAAAAACAAAGAGCATTGATGTAGCTGTCTTTTAAGAGAGAAAAAGACAGTTACCGGCCTAGTTCCCAGGTAGAACTGCAGAATGGAGACACTGCAGGCAAACGTATACACAATAAACTGGTAAGTTGATGCGTTTTACTGCATATATATACAGTATATACGGAAACGTGTACTTCACACACGATAGGGCAGGGATTCTAGAGACCCACCATCACCCATGGAAAACAAGCCTGTGGTATATGGTAAATGGTCTCAACTTATACAGCGCTTTTCCACCTTCATTAGGCACTCAAAGCGCTTTACAGCAAGGATCCAGTCACCCATTCACACTCTCATTCATACACCAGTGTACGCAGACACTGGAGGCAAGGAGGGTGAAGTGTCTTGCCCAAGGACACAACGACAATGTGCACCTTGAGGAGGTGGGATTCGAACCCCCGACTTTCCGATCATGAGACTTGTTACAAAAAAGTTTCTGTATATTGTACTGTATATTTCAAACTTTAGAGAGATGTATGTTGAATCCATGAGATACAGATTTCACATTTGGGAAGAGAGTCCTCCAACAAGGCCCCGACCGACCGTTGGACAGACCCAAATTGCAGACAGATATCAGGTTTAGCTACAGTGGTGCGCCATGACGCCCTCCCAGGAAGCAACACTGTCTTGGACCGAGCACCCAAGTGCCAGCAAAGGGATGCGGAAGTTACACAAGGCCAGAGCACGAACAGTACTAATCTGGGGCCTCTTAACAACGCTACCACAAAATACTCACATCATCACACTGACTTAATTGCTGATTGCTAATTGATCATGATTTGGAACGTTCCCCTCTGGAATAAAAAAAAAAGATTGTACAAGACAGTACAGTAAATGACTGTAAACTGAAACACTTACTGTAACAACATCATTTACAAATACTACAGCAGAAGCAGGAGGAAAGGTTTCCTCCTGCACTTGTTGCTTCAGAATTGTTTTACAAATGTGTTGTGCAGTTACAATATGAAGGTTTTTTCAGATTTAGAACAAGAAAAGTCATGCACTGGAGGCCCAAAGTAGGGGGCACGAGCCTTAGTGCAAATCCAAGAGGTTTTTATGTAATAGACCCGTGTGGGAGAGCTTGGAAGGCTGTGAGTGGTTGGGCACTTGTTTTGAGAGTTGTGTTGGAGCTGTGTACGAATCCTGCCTCTGAGTGATGGCTTTTTGAGGGTTGGGTGCTTTGAGTGGAATGTGTTTTTCAAATGAGCACAACATGCGTCCAGTTGGTGGCTTTGTGCAGTCAATGGAATTGAGTGTCTTATCAATGGAGAAAAACTGTAGCCTGAAGGAGTTTTTGTCTATACATGGTTGACACCCATTAGAGATATAAATGAGTCCAATTAAGGTCTGTGTTAGTCCTTATTCAAACTTGATCTAGGCCTGGCGGTGCTTGGCCAAATATTTCATGATAAATATTCATGGTGAACTCACTCAATATTTATTAAAGGAATTGACAGTACTTCAGTATTCTTGGAGTACTTTCACATGTATTAAGATAACTATTTGATGTAATTATATTCCTCAAAATCATCTTAGTGTCAAAGGGTATATGTATGACATTGCCTACCCCTGACTTATAGTTATAAAGAACAATGTTATGGAGGATTTTTCAGACGGATTCGATGATATCCAAGAACTGATGTTAAAGCGCCTTTGACCCCACGAAGGAAGGTAAAATATCAACGAGTCCCTTCTCAAACAAAATCCTTATTATCTAGTATGTCAAAAGCTCCAAACTGAATTGGACTGGAGGACATGTTGTCTCTCCCTCTCCAGGCGCCCGGTGCTTTGACGAAGACTGACTGGTGATGCGCGCTGAGCAGCGGCGGACGCACTGACTGACACCTCCAACAGCCGTCTCCGCGCCCATAACAACAATATGAAAAAGAGCTGCCAGCGCGTTGCCACGCCGCGGCCCGACAGTGAGGAGAGAGACAAACTGAGCGCCCGCATGTCAGCGCTCAGCGATAACACCCGGCACCCCCAGAGCAACATGTATAAACAGTACTGCGCTCGGAGTTCAGGAAGACACTGGGGGAGTTCAAATTCCGAGCTATGCCTAATGCTTGTTTGTTCTGGTTTTCAAGGCAATTCGGAAATCGGAAAGCTTTAGGGCCCGATCTTTTGTTTCTAAATGAAGACTATAGCGTAGCCTTTTGCATTGAGGAGGAGCGCCCTGCGAGATCTTCCAGCTCCAGATCTAGCACCATGGGCATCGGACTGGGGGGGGGGTAAAGGGTACTGAGTACCCAGGGCCCAGAGCAGGGTAGGGGCCCTCAAAAGTGCTGCAAAAAGCGTTCTATATTGGACTTTCTAAATGTACTCATAATTGATATAAGAATTGAACACAACCTGGCTGAAATACAATGGTTGCTATAGGCAGAATTGTCCACAAACAATAATGATGGATGAATCTCAGGGCGCTTCAACTCAACAGTGACTTTGATGAGGTGAGCTCTGCAATGCGATGACACTAAGCTAGGAAAGAGAAATATTAGACTTCCCTCGCTCTTATGTGCTTTTATTTAACACTAGCCTATTCTAGCGGACCTTAGATGCAACTTTCTTGTCATAAATGACAGTTAATCATGAAGTGAGGCGAGTCCTGCCTCTGCCTGCACTGAAGGAGTGGAAGGTGCAGAGTCAGAGAAAGAACCACAGACAGAGCTCCTTCTCTTCTCGTTTTAACCCCTAAAGTTTCTCTTTCCTTATATTTATTGTAATTGACTGCAATCAGGTCAATACAGTGACAAAAGCCACAGGTCGCTCACGCTATTTTCGCCGAATTAATTATGCTAATTAGCTGCGAGCATTTGCAGACTCGCATTATAAATGCGCAGCTTTGGAGACGAGTCAACGTGGTTCCAGTGAAAAGGTGCAGGGCTCGTGCCATTTAGCCTATTCCAGCGTAACGTTTTAGAACAAGAATTTAAGTGTATTGACAATACACTTAAAGGTAGGCCTCAAATATGGAGACAGACTAAATCAGGCTGAAGCTCTTGGCTTTATTGTCCATGAATTGGGGCCACAGAGACAACAAGTAGTTAACAAGTAGTAACATAGTTTGTACCCAGGGCAGAATTTGGTGCTACGCCCCTGTCTAGCGCATTAAGTGGGCTGGACAAATACCCATGGCCAATGTTATGTAGAACAACCTTTTTCCTCCAAAGGGACTTTTTGTGTGGCCGGGAATGGATGTGGGCTAGGGAAAGGGGTTGTGGGGCGAGTGGGGTTGAACACGTGTTTGTGTTTGGGACGCATTAAGACAATTATGGCCGTGTACAGCCAGGCACCACAACGGGACCGACTTTGCATCTCGTTCTCTCGGGACATGGACAGTGTTTAACTCACGGTGGGATAAATGCAGTTTTTAGTTTGACCTGATAGAGCTTATAAAAGCCTATAACGCTAAAGTAAGAATGTGAGGCAGCATGATAAAAACGAGGAAAAGAATGTGAAGGCTATCATAGGAGAGCAGCTCTTAGTGCTGCTTGTAATAAACCACGCCTCAGCTGACATCTTCTTTTATAAGCGACGCCCTCTCGCCAGTGGCACAGGCACATTGCTGCACACATGCCAGACGGACGATTGGCCCATTGAGTTGCCAGGGCTAAAACCAGTTTGGAAATGGACTCTCCAGCTTCCATCTAGCACCCGGGGAAGGACTGGGTAACGTTCCATTTTTTTCAATACCGGTACTTTAACGATACTCGGTTGATACCGATACCTGCACAATACTTTTTCAATACCTATACTAAAATATCTGTCATTTAGAACCAGAAAACGGGACCCAACAGCGTCAAAACTTGGTCTCTAATGATATACCTAAACTTAAAGCAGTACTAAGTAACTCTTGCCCCTAGAGGCCATAAGCGCAACTGCAGGTGTCTTAGCAAGTTACGATTTTTTAACTTATTAAATGTCTTTGAGAGTAAATACTACGCTGACAGAAAAGGTGAAGGGAGAGAGGGGTGTTGTACATCCAGTTATACAATGGGAATATTTTTTTTCACTCAAACTTGGCTGTAAATACTGTTTAAAGTGGTGCTAGCCCGCAGTTAGCTTTGCCCGTTAGCCTGTTAGCTTCTTCTCCGGGATTCTATTAGTGTGTATTGGTTGCTCTGCCCCGGTGGCAGTCAAGTTGCAAGCATGGTTTTCTGGCCAGAGACACCAGGGGGAGATGAAAGACCCCCCAATCATCCCATTAACACTTGGATTACCCCCGGAGCGACTACGGAAAGGATTTATTTAGGTAAACAAGTTACTTAGTACTGCTTTAACTTAAACATTTTTCCTGTACCATACAGGTATTGTTTAACGGTACCCAGCCCTATTCCTGTGCCAGCAATTACAGACTGAACTCTGGAGATGCTTAGCTTTTAAAAGAGGACTAGAAATTTGAATGCTTGACTAATACGAGAAGGACCCTATGGAGATGGGATGCTTTGTTGTTTGCAAAGCACATTGAAACCCCAAATCTTACAGGTTTCAGAGGTTTTTTTCTCGATTGATAAGACATTACATTCCACTGACGGAATCATGTGCCCACGGATTAAACTAATTTCTCAACAACCTTGAGCACAATTCCCAGAACTCTCCTCTGTCTTTGTCCGAGCGGTGACATGGGCCCACTCTCGCTCTCTCTCTTTCTCGAACCCATTTGACATTTACAGCCACAAAGTGAACGCATCTAATTTGGCAGAAATTCTGAAACTTGTCACTCCGGGAGCACACACTGAAGTCAACCATGTGTCGAAGAGCCGCTGGTCAAAAAGGCCATTTGGTTTAATTCTATCATTTCAAACTTTTAGAGATGGATATTGATCAGTTTGAGCCAACTTGTCCTGCGTTGTCATGGAGATCAGCTGTGTTAATAAACTTAATTTAACTAATTAACTTTTTCCGAATGAAATGTCAGAAATTCAAGCGTTTTGGGACTTGACTTTGGCTACATCTATTACAAGCAGCAAAAAAAAGCAACAGAAATGAAATGTGCCAATGTGATTGTAACACTTTGATTGTATGTGGAGCCATGTGTCAGGGAAAGTGTCCCATCGACAGAGAAAGAAACTGTAATGTAATGTCGAATGTCCAATACAAATGTATTGCAAGTTTCCCACCGTTTTCAGACACTTTATGCATAAAAATTGCCAAAATTGCCAATATTTTCAGAGACTAAATCTAAATAATGAGTAGACCCAGTTGTTGACTTATTAGTGATGAAGATTTTTTTTCAGAGGGGATTTTGGATCTTTAGTTTTTGAATAAGCTAATCATAAGTGAAACAATTGGTGAAAACGCAAAATTTTGCCTTTTTTCTTTTGGGTTCAAAGCTCAATAAATCAGAATATAGTTAAGTCCAAGACTGCAAAGTTTGGAGTCTGTAAGAGCCACATTGTTGCATGAGTGGAATGAAAATCTCATTTCGAGAAAGCCCTAAAGTTTTGTAAAGTCTATGCATGCGCGACACATTTCTCCGCTCTTCTGGACCGGGTGTCTTGTGGAAAGGAAATGACCGTATTTGGATTATAGCGTCATCTCGAGCACCTCGAGGTGCATGTGGATATAAAATATGTCAATATTGGTGAATGAATACCCTTGGGAAAGCAGCTTTTGCGCTGCTATGTCAGAGTTACTTCTTGGATATCTCCAGCTCCCTCGCAACAAAATGTCATATAATAAGTATTGTACAGGGTAAGTTTAGTCTTTACGAAGTCTTTTATGAACAGTAAGATGTTAAGGGGGGAAAACTAGCAAATAAATTCCACATTGAAATCAACATTTTCACCTGCCGTGTCTCGCCTTAATTAATGAAATAAACACATAATAAAACTACATTTAAAGTGCTATGATACTTGGCAGATTTTCAGATGGTCTTACTTGGAAATTCAGAATGACTCAAAGTTAAGAAATAAATGTAAGCAACAGCAGTTACAGTAGTTTTACAGCAATGCCACAAAAACAAAAAGTCCAACCACATCCCACGCGCCGCCCCCTCTATCCCGAGACAGACGTCAAACTCATCCCCGCAAACTGTGGCTTCATTCTGCAGTTACGTGTTGATATAGAAAAAAAAAACTAAACCACATCATCACTTTGTCAAAACACTGGAAAGGCTGCGCAGTCTTTCAGTCAGCAACTTCTGAGAGAGTCTTTATGGATTCCCCGAGCCGACCCAACAGCCCGTATTGGCAGCGCAGTCATTAGTTCGTAGCTCGTAGAGAAAAGCGTGTGCGCCGGCGTTGGGAGGCTGAGCGGGGGGGGGGGGGGGGGGGGGGGACAGGAAGGAAGATGAGGAGAAGGGGAAGCGAGGAGCGGAGAGTTTAGCTCCCGATCAATGCTCCCTCATCGTTCTCCTGGCAACGGCTCCATGGAGGAAATACTTGTAGCTATCAATATGAAACCACACAAGGAGCATCTTTTCCACTCTACTTTTTCTTCTTTTACAAATTCAGTTAATGTTAGTCCCAGTCTACGTGTATTTAGCCAGCGTATAATGTCTTCTTTTGGATAGATAGATACGATAGATAATATTTATGCTGACTCGAATCAGATACTACATGAAGAAGTTGGTAAGAACGTTAGTAACATTAAATAATAATATGTTTTCTCAAGTCCCTCCCTTTGCTGAGTTCAGCAACTAATCAGAATCCCCGGTGCCATCACTTTGACCAATGGGAGCAGCTTTCCTGTGAACTGGCCAAGGTCAGGTCCAATCAGGAGAGGATGGGGAGGGATCTTGATTGATTTTGCAAACCAAGGCTGTTTCTCAATAGCCAGGATCCTTCCTCTGTAGTCCACTTCACCGAGCGTCCTCTTACCACAGTTTTTGAGCGTATTAGAACGGCCTCCGGAGTGAGCGGCTGCGCCATGTCACGTGTTAAAATATGATAAATATCGACCTGTGCTTACTAACTGTTTTATATATAAAAGCTGTTTATAAACTGGCTTTGGTTAGATGTCTTACTGTTTGAATATTTTGGCCTGAATAAAATAATAACCGCACAGTAATATCTCACTTTACTGCGCGGACGTCGAAGTGCTCCTAAGGTGTTATTACGCCTCACAATATACTGTAGTCCCCCTTTTTATCCGCTTAGAAAATCAACATGTTTAATTTTGTGTAACTAGACTTGGATCGTGTAGAGGCTCACGTAACTGTATGTAAATAGGGAAAACGTGGAGCAGCTTGGTAGCTTCTAACTTCACCCCAGTTTGGAGCTATACCTTTGTTGGGAGAGGCTAAACGCTAACAACATTTGCGTGACTGAGCGCACGCACCAAGACCAGACAGTTACGCATCAACTCGTCTAAGGTAAAAACATATCACAGTATGTAAAAACGGTGGCCTATTCCTTTAAGGATTTGCAAGGAATTCAACTCAAATATGAAATATATTTAGCAGGTCCAAAAAAAGAAGAAAATGGGTAATCTTCAGCTCTCCAACGGAGCGGAGGATCCACAGGTGCATCCTGGGTAAATGAGCCAAACAGAGGAGTCGAGCTGCGAGGGGTCCGAGTGAATTGGAACAGCACTTGGCGGCGCTGGGATGACGTGGATTCCGGGTCCTGGCAAATGAGAAACAACCTAAGAGCAGCTTTCTGGTCCAATCGGGAGGGGAGGAGCTTGAGTGTTTGCTTTCAAATTTCACTCTAATTTTCTCCTCACTTTGCAATCTTACGGACCATCACTTTAATACTTTAAAGATGACATTACCTATGACTGAAATCTCCGGATATTTTGTTGGCTGATGAAAACAAAACGAAAAGTTGGACAAACAAGGCCGGTCCTTTGATAAAATTATATAAATGTGAAGTTGACATAACAAAGATTTAGTTGACTTTCTTTTCCCAAAAAAAATTAAAACAAAAAAAGACTAAAACTAAATTATATTTCTGTCTGCGACTAAAGCTTCAACAATAGGTTGTCAAAATGAACAGTGGCTGGCGGGCCCATTAAGAAGTCAAAACATTTTGGCTTAAAAATGCGAACGTAAGTGTTTTTACCAGTCGCACAAACCAGCTCCCACTTTTTCCACCAACCATAGTGCATTGTGGGTTATTTGGCGCCAGAGATGGGAGCAACATCTACATCACTGAGAAGGTTAGCGCCCCCTGTGGGTGAAACAGAAGCTCTCGTCCATTGAAATGAATGGGCAGAGATCATCAGAGAACTTCCAATTTACGTCTTTATTTGTCAAATATGAAAAAGTAGGGGAAGCGGTCTGTGGCTTCAGATAATTCACATATGTTAATGCTTTTAAACTGAGCAGCTGAATCCAACTATGATCACTGCATCAGTGATATTTGCTTCTGTAACTTTTTTGCTTGTTGGTTTATAATGTCATTGCAGCCTTCCAGCTTTTATTCTGCCCCTTTTATATTATTATTAAATAAAATGTCTGCAGCCTACGATGTAGTTTTGTAACTTGATTTATGTTAATGTGTGTTTAGAGACCCAGAGAATCATTCATTAGGCATAAAGCTGAGCACGTTTAATACCCACGTTTAATGCCACAAAGGGCATGATGCATGGCCAGCAGGTGGAGCCGTTTCCCCAATAACGACTATTGACAAATGGTCAAATCGATAAACTAGCTCTTATATTTTTCCATACAAAATAAACTAGCTCCTGATCATCTTCTGACACTGAGTAAAAATGTAAATGTTCCTGTTGTTCTGACACTGGCTTGGAATATTTTATTCCCAGAATGAGAAGTGATCCCAGATCTACAGTATGTATGCATCTGCATGTTATTGCCGTTATTTCTCCCAGAGGGCCGGATGTTGCTCCCATCTATTGTTACAAGTAAGAGCAGCTGATAAGTGACACCTCACCACACGCCGGTGGTACTTCTGATGAAGGCCTGCAGATGGCGGCTGAAACATGTAAAGGTAGGGCTGGGCGATAAATCGAATTATTGCAATTAATTCATGCTTTTAATTACAGACGATGTGGAAAATGGCTAAATCGTAAAATCGTGTCCACCGCTCCATGTCCGCCTGACGAGCGCCGTGCTGCTGATTTAGCAGAGTTTCAGACATTCCGTAGCGACTGTTTTCAAAAATGACACCTGCGGAACCCAGCCAGCAACTTTCTAATGATCTCTGCTGCTTTACAAAGGCCACGTGTTGTGCTTTCATTGTGCGCGATGGAGTTTCCTTCACTAAAACAAAGTTTCCCCCGGTCTGCTTCTCTCCCCTTCTCTCACACTGAGCCATGCTCTGAGCTGCTGCAGCATTAACTCCGCCCCTTTCCCCTTGAGTCTCCATGGAGACGGTTGTCAATCACAGCACAGCTCGAGGATGATAAAACTAAAGGCTTATTAAGAAGTTTTACTTTTGAGAGAAGACAAAGAATATTTAAAAAAAACAATATTTTATTGGGCCTTATTGTCGGCTATATTATGAATATAAATATTAATGAGCAGGACTCTGAGCAGTTTTCTTCATATGAAAGATCAGGAGACCTGTTTAAGTTTATTTCCAATCAAATCGATTAAAATCGTAATCGTCCAAACTGAGTAAAAAAAATTGAGATTTTATTTTTGGGAAATATCACCCAGCCCTATGTAAAGGTAAACATTTCAAC
This sequence comes from Neogobius melanostomus, assembly GCA_007210695.1. Taxonomy (NCBI): domain Eukaryota; kingdom Metazoa; phylum Chordata; class Actinopteri; order Gobiiformes; family Gobiidae; genus Neogobius; species Neogobius melanostomus. The sequence continues at coordinate 404,649 of VHKM01000515.1, forward strand.
ATCTCTAACCCTAGTGTCTGACAAAATGAACCCTGAAAGTTATACTGTAACACAAGTAGACACAGGTTTATAGGATACACTGATGTATCCTTGGGAAATGAACAAACCAAGGAGAGGACATGAACACTGGAACAACACTTGGATCAGTGATCTCGTCCTTTCTCGCGTGACCAAAAGGTGATGGGATTGAGTATAACAGAAGAGACATTTGCATTGTTCACATGATCTGTTTTGCTTCTTGAAATGATTATCCAGTCAGAAAGCATTGAAACCAATCAACAGGAACTCTCTCACGACAAAAAATCAACGCACAGTCCCCAAACGAAACCTGATTTATGGTAGTGCCTTCTTAAGTTCATATCAGAGAAATGGATTCTGGAGGTTCTGGGGGAAGGTAATGTGAAGTCCAACTGTTTTTATTTATTTTTTAATGTAGCAGCATCTTCATTGTCATTTTGCGTCACAAAGCTGGGAAGCGGCCTTGCAGACGCAGGCGACGTCGGGTATTCTGCAGCTGCCAGTGCTGCGATTCCCAGATAGCCCTTTTCTGACATATCTCACAGACGGGACGACAACAGCCACTATCCGAGGCGCCACACGCAGCGGGGCCCAGGCACACTTTTCTCCCAGATAGCATTCAGTCAGATCCCCCCCCTCTCCCGTCTTCACCCAAACAACTTCACCTTGACTTGGCGTCAGCGTTTTGGACCATGGAATCGCTAATAGCCTAATTATTGGAAGTATACTGGTAAAACTGATCCTGCAAAAGTAAAGCCCAGCCCCCGAGCTCATCCTGGCTCCATTAGAATTCGAAGCATGCGGCACCAATCGACTCCGACATCAGATAGTCATGCTTGAGCAGTGCTATCTGCGTGCGGAAATAATTATCGGGCTAATATAGCGGCGCAGATGATTCTTTTCTAATGACCCTCATAGATAATCGCTTCCGTTTAGCCGTCATGTCACCGTAATAAAAATGACACACTACAAACCCCTGCATTAGGAGGCGGGAGTCACATGGTTTACCTACAGCATAGGTCTCCAATACTTTAAGTGAGAAGAAGCTAAATTGGTGAAGAGCTTTGTGGTTCATTCATCAAAACAAAAACACACGCACACACACACACACACGTAATATTTGAACTTTCCGCAGCAACTGTTGCGAAGGTGAATAGGGAAAACAGATTTAGAGATATACATTTGAAACGTTTGTGCAGATTACTGACATAAATACGAGGAAAATATGTATTGCAAGTTTCCGTTCAAATAGCCAAAAAATGCCTGTATTGTCTGCAACAAAATCTAAATAAAGGAATGAGCCAGGTTCAAATGTTTTATTTTGTTGATATATTGTGTGTTTTTTTTCAGAGGGGATTTTGGATCTTGTTTAGTTTTTGGTTTAGATAGTTACTAGTGGAAAAAAAACCCTCTTTAAAATGATTATTATTGCCTTGTTTTTAGGGTTCCAAATTCATAAATAAAATAAAATAAATAGGGCAGAAATGACTTATGAACAAATCCCTCTGGAAAAAAACCTTCAAAATGCTGTTAAGACTTCCAAGACTGGAAGGTTTGGAGTCTGAAGGTGCTACGACAGTGGAGATGTTGTTGCAAGAGTGGAATGAACACCTCATTTAGAGGGGCTTTAGAAAAAAGTGTGTTATTTAATATTACTTATGTTACGTCAAATAACAGGCGGCCAATTACACACAATATATTACATTTGTAAAACATTTAACCCTTTAATAGATTGCTCAACCGTTTGGTGGAGCAAACTTTATTGGATCTTTACTGAATCTTTCTTTATTAAATCTTTCACTTTATTGAATCATGTGCCGTTTCTAATTCTGCCTATCTCTACCATTCGGTTCAAGTGTGTAATACTCAAAATATCCAGGTTGTACTAGTTTGGACTGGTTTGGACTGGTTCAGACTGGTTTAGACCAGGTTTGGACTGGTTTAGATCAGGTTTGACTGGTTTAGATCAGGTTTGGACTGGTTTATTCTGTTTTGACTGGTTTAGATCAGGTTTGGACTGGTTTATCCTGTTTTGACTGGTTTAGATCAGGTTTTGACTGGTTTAGATCAGGTTTGGACTGGTTTATCCTGTTTTGACTGGTTTAGATCAGGTTTTGACTGGTTTAGATCGGGTAACTAAGAGGTCTATTTCTCTATTTCTAAGAGGTCTGTCCCCCAAATGGTTAGAAAATACTAAAAAAGGGTGTAGGGGGTAACATTAAAGGGTTAAACTTACAGGCTATCACTTTAAGGGAGAGAACTAGCTAATAATCTCGTGTTTCGCCTTAAGTTTGAGATATTTTACCTTTTGAGCTGCATATAGCCCGAGACATTAGTGGTCTGACCACTATCTCTGGGGCGAGCAATGATCTCCAACCTTGGGGTGGGGGCCCAAAGCTCCATGTTGGTTCCACAGTTACTAACAGGTTGTCAGAAATATAATGAAGGGATGGCATTTCAGATTGATCATTGTTTGGTAATCTCTGTATTATCTATTGAAATCAACATTTCATTCTTCTTAAATTGCATAGTTTGTCTTTGAGAACTGTCAACTGACTTTAAGTAATAGTCACAATGGCAAACGCTTAAAAGAAATCTCAAGTTGGATATGTTTGGGAGTCTGCTGCTCGAAGACCATGGTGAAGGGTATTCAAGGCCTCACAAACGCCTCTATACCCCTCATGATGGATGTTGGGACGACACGGCGCTCTGACAAATAGCTGTCCTTTCCCCCTGCCTGGGTGTAGTCATTTTCACCATCAGAATTTTAAAGATGTCATTTGCTGGGGCTTGGAAGAAGAAAAATGATGGACAGTTTTTCAAGCGGAGAGTATGCGTCACAGCGCAAACAAAGCATCGGAATGGATTTTCTGCCTGATTTGACAGTAAAGAAGATAGTCAATAAATGCGCAGAAGTGTGGACATAAAAGACATTAAACAGCTTGAGTTAAGAGAATCTATCCTGAATTTGGACTTTTATGAACCCACGCTGTCAAGCCCAAAGGCAGCGAGCGACTCTATGTGGATGGATCTCGATTTCGCTTTACTTTAAATCGAAATAACAAATCCAAACCTATACTTTGAGACATGCGTGTGTAATACAAGCGACACTTGGTTTGGCGTAACGATTCAGTCCATCGATACCTTACAGATAAAATGTACAACATGTCTGTGTGAGCTCTCATTCACTAACTGTGTTTCCATCGCTGGATTTGAACGCACATATTGAAGTCTTGCCTCAGTAACGAGCGATGGAAACGACAAATGTTGCATCTAAAACCCGTCATAAAAAGTGTATTCGCTTGCTGGAGGTCGTTAATGCACATTTTGGAAGAACTGTGAACCATGATAGCCGACTAAAAACTGGCCCAGAGATGCAGACACTCTGGATCTTCAGTAGAAAACCTGGAAAACAAACTCTGGGTTTGTTTTTTGTTCGTCCAGCATTGACAGTGCTGCGAGACTTTAGAGTAGCTGACACTAAATGAACTTTTAATCATGACATTACAAGTAAAAACATGCAACTAATTACGACAAGGTAATTAGTGGCCGAATGTGGCCGAAATCAATACAAGAACAGAAAAAGCTTGCACCTTGAGTGAAATCGAAAACGCACAGTATGCCCTCTGCTGGCTAAATGCTGCAATTGTGCCATTCAGCCGACTGTTGTAACCAGGTAACCGCTGTCCATCATTTACAAAACCTCTCTGCTGGAAATGCACGTAAATTCGCTTTTGTTATGCGCATTTAATATGCAGATTTACGACAGATGCCCATTTCCTCTGATGGAAACGCACCTTTTTCCATCGTAGATAAACGTTCTTTATCCATCACCTGTATTGACTTGTTTTAGTGTTGAGGACTTTTCACCTCTCCAAAAGTATAGCATTTAGGAGTAGATTGCAAACTGAAATAGCAGGAAAAACAAAGGGAAGCTTCGAAGGGGCACCAATGGCTATTGTTTTCTTAGTCTGAAGGACAAAATGTTGTCCTGAGCTAGATGCCAAACATTTAAAGGGGGGTATTATGTAAAATCGACTTTTTCAAGCTTTATATCATGTTATTATGTCATTCCCTCATTAAACACATGCCTGGAGTGTTGCCTTGGCTCATTCACATATTTTTGAGTAATCAGTAAAAACTTAGACAGCAGCCATTTTAGGTGTAGCTATGCCTCAGTCCTCCTAGGAACGCCCCCACCTCCTGGAGACGCCTCTGGACCTTTTGTCACCAGCCAAGCCACCAACCACTGCTCCTCAGCTCAGCAGAGCCCCCTCCCCGCACAGTAGTGTTGTTTAGATGCCACAGCAGTGTGCTGAAGGGGGCGTGTCGGAAAGCTTCTTAAAGAGACAGAGGCCTATTTCAAGACGTTCAGTACAGCCATTTTGAGAGAGCAATTTTATTCAAGGCAGTTATTTTAATTTACTGCATATACAGACCAACAGAAGGTTACGTCATCATTGTAGTATGCTATAGACTGGTGCTATGTGACTGAAAAAAGCATAATACCGCCTCTTTATCAAACTGGTTAGTCTTACGTTGCTGCTGGGGGTCAGTAGAACAGCTGGTTAGGATGGAGGTGTTGTTGGCAGCTGGTCAGCTGGGTCCTTGGCTCTGGTTCTCCAGGAGGCAGTAGACGGTGACCGTGGTGAGCTGGTGTGCTGGGCCGTAAGGCGTCACTGTGGTCTGGGCTTGGAGGTGGCAATTAACAAGTCCGTTCAGAAGATACAAATCTTGTTGTGTTGCTGTTTTGCTCAAGAGTTAAACTTCGGTTGAGGAGCTGGTCGTCCAACTGACCAGAAATGGAGAGAAGGTAGCAAAGGTTTAGTCTCATGTGGAGCGAAACGGACACAAAGAATCCATCTTGGTCTCAGGCAGATCGACCAAGTTGATGTTTAAGGTTCTTTAGTTGCATTTGAAGAAGGCGGTCCAAGAATTTATGATCGCAACAAGATCTCTTGGTCAGCTGAAAGATCATTAGTTCAGTTGCTGACTCACCACTACAACAACCCAAAATGGAAGACAGATTTAGAACCTTTTCCTACGTTTCAGCCGTGACCTTCAGCCATCTTAACCGACACACAAGAAACAAAGGAATGATTTAGGGGTAGAAACAAAACAAATGAGCAACTGTTTGTGATTTACAACAACTGAGTTTCCCCATTGAAGCAAATCACTTCTCATTCTTTTCATGTTGGAAATAGTTCACTGTTGTTTGGGCTTGACGACCCAAGAGGCTGCGTTTACACTGACCCAATTCCAGCTCACATGTGGAACTAACTGGAGACAAGTCAAAAAATAAATAAAAAATCACACAACTAAGAAACGGGAAGCTCTCTTTTCATGGGACAAAGCGCACTTTTTTGGAGCTTGTTATAATGTTAAGTCCTTGTGACGTCATAAGTTGTTGCTGTTAGAGTCCAGACTTCTTCCCTGGACATGTTCTGATCATGTCAGTACCCAAATTGCCTCCTCCGCCGTTTTTGTTGTTGACATTTGGAAGCTGTTCTTTTTTGCTTGATTGAAACTGCTTCACCTCCCTCTGTGTATAAAAAGGCGTTTGTGTGGATTCATCATTATTGCCATCTTACACTTTGTTGGTGAGAAAATGCACAAATGATCTAAAACTGTAATTCAATTAAACTCAACTTTATTCCTTAAAAAGACAATCTTGCCAATGACTCCACAAGTCAGACTGATAACGTGTCGCGCTCCATTTATTATCCATTTATACTAGATTTTGTTGTTGTTGATGTTATTTTGTTGATTAAGAACATCATTAAATAGACAAAAGTTTGGAAATGTCATGTTCTTATCTTCCTTGCTTTTACAAATCGTAGCCTTACTCTTACAGTATTGTACTTAATGTCATGCTCGAGACAAAAGGCTGAACAGAAGTAATGGCTGAAGTGAAGCTGTGTGTTTTTACCCCATTATATTTGTGCATAAAAGCGGTGTATGATTAAAAACATGCATCGCCTGTTAGAAACTGTTTTATCACTAATTTGGAGCAAAAAAGCACTTTGTGAACCGTCAAAGCGACATAGACATAGCGACAGCTTTGTGGCTGTTTTAATCTTCCTTTATCTTATTGTTATGAACATGAAACTGAAATTTAATGTAATTGTAATACATTCAGACTTCAAGAAGTCTGAATGTATGTGCAAAATCTGCTCTTGCATTTTGATGTAAAATAAGTAAGTATTACTGTATATATATATATATTAACGATTTTGATAGAATTCTCAGTCACGGCGAGTCTTCCAGAGTCGTTTTAGTCGAAGGTTGTACAGAGTCGTGTCGCGTAGTGTGGGGGGGTCACGACTGGATTGGCGTTCAAATCGATTTTGGACGCACAGGAGAAACGTGGGTGAGTGAAATAAAGACAGAAAAACACAGCCGCGCCTCCTTTTTCATGGCCCCAGCCCCACACGAACAGCACAACTTTATATCACCAAACGTTCACGAGAACCACCTTTTCAAGCTACATTTCAACTGTTCAGCTTCACCTCGCCACTAGCGGCTCGCCTCTCTCCGCTTTCTCCGCTGTCTCCTCCGCCTCCTCCATCTCGGGCTGAGGCCCGTCTCCTTCTCTTATCCACTGAAATATGTCCTGCTTCTTCGTGTCGCCGACTTTTATCTCCATCTGACAGAACTATAGCCAAGTTGAAGGCTTCGTAGCAGTAGTAGCCTTGCACTGCGATGTTATGACACTGTTGACACTGTTGACCAATCGGGACACGCACGTGTTTTCCCACGCTCACAAACACAGGCCTATCTTTGCGGATTTGGGGTCAGTTTTTGAAGCCGGAGGAGAAATGAAGCGGTAGAGAGGACAGACGCGCTGTGTTATCAAACATCAGCTGTTTGACAGAATCGTGTAGTGTGTTCGCTCTTACGATTCTCAGTCGTTAAGTGTGAACCCCCAGACGTTCTATAATCGCACTAAATCCAGTTGTGTAGTGTGGACCCCCCTTCTTTATAAAATCGTATAAGACCGGAAAAGTCATGTAGTGTGTGCTGACATACTCAAAATTAGCATTCTAAATACGTGCATTCAGTTACAACACTGGTACCATAATAAAAAGCTCTAAAAAGTTGATTTTCGAGAATGCCCCACCTTTAAGAAAGCAAAACCTCAAGTAAGTAAGTACAGTAAGTGCTTTATTGTCATTGTACAAGTGTACAATGAAATAGTGTTCAGGTGTTAGTCCTGAGCTGCTGCGGCTGAGCCGCGCTGCCACTGTGTCAACCTGACCCGCATGACCTTGGAGGTCAGGGAAACTGTAGCACTCAGAAGAAACCTGGCTGGCTGCCCTTTGTCTCCTCTGAAATGGTGCCGCGCCTCCTGGGTTTGTCCCTGTTTCAGAGCGTGGTGTCCTGCACTGGTCAGCTCCACCTCCTCCTTCCTCTTCCTCCTGCAGCTCCCTTTTGCCTGCATTGCGGCTTTTCTAATGTTCTAAAAGTCTTAAGTTGTCCAAAAATGATTTCTAAAAGCAAGCTGAATGAAGCACACTCTAGCACCTGTAGGCATCACCTTTTACAGTTCAAACCTGTTTACCCTGTAGTTGCCGAGAAGATCATTCATAAACACGTGTCGAGAACGACGGCTTACCCACTTACTGAACACATGCGCCCATCCTTTCAGCGCGTCTCCCGTACCGCCACCGCGCGCCGTATTAATGATGAATGGCGGCCTTTGATGTGATGCAAGTCCCCGCACAGATGTGTGGGCCCCGCGTGTGCGCAGATAGTCGCCCTCATCGCCTCCCGCTTTACGCTCCGTGTACGTGTTCATTACACCGTTGTCATCTTAATGTGAATACGGACGGGGTTGTTCCCGGGCTAACGGCGAGCCTCGGGAGCGCCGCTAATTGTCTTTGCATCCGTCTGCGCGCCGGGCTTCATCGTTTTGACAGCGCCTGGCGAATCCGCGGCGCTACTGTAGGTGATTAATTGGAAAGGTGCGAGCGGAGTTTCCGTTATTCCAAAGTGTTGAAATTGCTTGAATAGACAAGTTTTATTTTATGAGTCATAGTTTATGAACGTGAGAATGTAATCAGCAGACCACACGACGCTCGAATTGAGAAGCAGACTTATTTTCCACAACATTTTCAGTGTTTCAAAGTAAAAGGGGTAAAGAAATCTATGTAAACATATCAATTCAAAGTTTTTATGACCGAATATTGATCATAAATAGAGCCAGGTTTAAATTTATGGTTTCAACGTTACAGATTTATATATTAGTTACAAAGACTTGTGCAGAGGGGATTTTGGATCTTGTTTAGTTTTGAATAAGCTAGTTATTAGTGGAACAAATCTGTAAAAATGCACATGTTTGCCTTGTTTTTAAGGGTTCAAACCGGACAGGAATTAGATATTAAAATGTCCCTCAGAGCAAACCTTCAAAATATTGTCCAACACTGTAAAGTTTGGAGTCTGTACGAGCTACTAAAGTGGAGATGCTGTTGTAACAATGACAATAAAGCACTTACTTACTTAGCACTTACATACTTAAGAGTGGAATGAGAACATGATTTGGAGAAAACGAGACTAAAAGTTTTGTAAGGTACTTTAACAAAATAATGCTCAATATATTTTTCTACTAAATAAAAATACAAAGACACGGCGAGGAGCAAAATGGTTCAACAGCTCATAAATACTTGAAAAACCAAGTAGGGGTGTATACCTACTGTATGTTCCCCCACTTCTATTGCCTTCTTTCCCTCTCTCTCTGTTTTTTTAAGAAATGCTTGTCATTTATTTAAAAACATTCCACATGTGCTAAACCATAAGCTAAAACCCTCACGAACATTAAGCCTAATGCGTAATTGTGTTTTGTAAAATAGAAACCTATTTTTACATGCTATAGTCTACTTTTTTTAATTGTATTTGTAATCTTGTGCATAATCTTGTGCGCAATGATGCGCTTCATATAGCCTACCGTTTGCTAAGAAATTAGCCATTTCGTAACCAACTCTCTGCAGAACAATTAAACAATACCATATACAGTATGATCTCTATTTTCGGCTGTGCTGTGTCACGTCTGATATGTTCATTCTTTCACTTTGACAGAAGTTAGCTAAGCTAACATTAGCTGTATGCTATGTTAGCTAACGAGTGCCATTTTAAATATGACACTATATTTGCTGTAGGAAACTCTTGTCTCTTTCCTTACACTGTTTTATCTACATTACAGAACACTCAAAATATTTGTTTTGTTCAGATTTACCATGTTTATGAGAAATCCTTTTGATAAAAGGTTCTCTGTAGCATTTTCAGCTGCGATATTCATAGTAAAATGCTTATAGCCTACTGTACTTGGCTATTTAACCTACAATATAAACTATTTAAAGACTGGATTTAGCCCATGACCATCAGGTTAAACACTGTGTGTGTATGCCTAAATGAACAGTAACTGCTGTCACACTTAGGAGCAGAACAGTGCATTCATTCAAAGAAAAATGTAAAAACTGGGCTTTAAAATTCCTCTAAATACAGTATAGCCATGAGTCAAGTACAGATAGGAAACACGTAACTATACAGTTGACATTGGTATACTTTTATTTTGTTGAGAATTTTTAGGAGGAAAAACGGCTTAATAGCCGTGATACATGTAAACCAATGGACGCCGCAAAGCTAACGTTAGCCATAATCGCTAAGTCTACAGTTTCTAGAAAAACACTGCTCCTTACAAACTGGTACAGCACCAGTAATCAGATCCTACACTTCGACAATGGATGCATTTAGTTTTTGAATTTTATTCAAGGTTTAACTGACTTTTTAGCTTACTTTTTAGCTCTAATTTAAGTTTTTAGCGTAGCCACATTTAGTATCGATTTAGTATTGGGGAATACATTTTATTGACAACCCTATATTCCATTTTGCAACAACATTTCCACTTTAGTAGCTCCTACAGACTCCAAACTTTACGGTCTGGGACTTAACAATATTTTGAAGTGGGTTTCATAGGGATTTTTAATATCTAATTCTCGCCCGTTTATCAGGGCTTTGAACCACAAAAGAATACAAGGCGAAATGTAAATTTTCTGTCATCATCATCTGATCATTTAGAAGAAACGCACACACCGCTGAACGCCGCTGTCTACCAAAGGACGTCGCACCGTTCAGGCACCATTCAGCTGTTCGGATTTTTTATTTTATTTTTTATTTTTTTGCGTCAGCGTCACTGGCGTGAACCCCGCGTGAGGCCAGATCTGTGAGAGCGAATTTGACACAGACAGAGAGGGAGCGAAGGACGGGGAGCTTGGCTTATAAAAACGGGTTACTATGGCAACCCAAGCCGACTAACACATTTTGGATATGAGCTGCGCGGCGGCGTTGGCTTGCCGTCTGCGTCCCCTTCTGCCCCGAGCAGTAACGAGGAGGAGGGAAATGTGAGAGATTGTGTCCGAGTTCACTGTGTCCTGTGTAAAACTGCTGCTGAGAACACCTGCAGGGACCGGGCCAGCTCAGCCTCCTATAGACAGGAGGAACGAGAAGTCGATATTTCATCTTTTGGACCGCTCTTTAAACCCACAGCGGCATTTTACCAATTTAATACAGTGAAATATACAAGAGCTCACCACCAAACTTTTTTCTCTTTTAGTCAGGGTTCGCGGCAGTTTACTTGCACTTACAACAGCAATATGTATCTGGAATGTTCTCTTGCTTTAAACTGAACTGGGCAGATGTGTAAAGCAGCTCGGAAGGACATTTCCGTAGGCGAGATGCGGCAAGTGGAAACACTTGAGATTATTAGCTAGTTTTCTGCCCTAACATCTTAGTTTTAACGTCGAAGTGTAAAAAAGACGAAACTCAGTTAATTCGTTTTGAGATCCAGCATGCTTTTTAGACATGCGGGTGAAGGTGGACAACTCCTGTACGACTGAGAGCCTACACAGACATACATCTGTACACGCACCAAACCTGGGCACGAGCAGCACATACGTCGTTTTGGCACTGGCGGTACACATCTTCATCCTCTGACAGATCATAAAATGTCCCAAATAATTATAATTGCTACACCAGGTCAGATTATCCCCACGCAATTCAAACCATGGAAAAGTCAAAACTTTATCGTCTCTCTTGTTCTGCAGATCATTATGACACTCTTGGCATTATATTTGATGTCATAATCCAAACCATTATTTTCATATGAGAAAATAAATGACAGAAAACCTGCAATACATGTATTTTCTCCAATTTGCATCAGTAACCTACGGCAACATTTCCAATATCTCTAAATGTATTTTTATTTCCTATTCACCTGCAGCATCTCACCTTAGATTAAAGCTAAGCATATAAGGCCTTTAGCGGGGTCAGCCCTATGTTCCCCGGTACCTATGTTCCCCACTTCTATTGATTAAGATTAGGCACCAGCCCACTATCCTTAAGGTTAGTGGCTAGGGCAGGGTCAGGGTTAAGCTGCTTGATATATGTATGGCATTTCAGTGCTGCTCAGCGCTGACATATGGTATTGGAGAAACACTGATGAACGGTTTAGAAAAGCCTACAGCGGAGATGTACGAATTCAATTAAATCATTCTCCAGCTGCCATACTGTGCAGAGATAACACCTGAGCACTATAGAACGCTGGGCCTGACAGCACTGCGAACTAGATGCAATTTTCCGCTGTCTTTGCTGTGTGTAAAAAAAAAAGCATCAGGAGCGTTCACCCATTGCTTTAGACCGATACAATCGTCCCACAGGAAAAGGACACTGCCACTTACTGGTGTAGTATTTAAAAAAAGGTCTTTTTCTGCATATTCTTAATATCTGGGACTATGCTTGTGTCACGCAGCACACCGTGGAGTCTCAATTTGTATTTTAACATTCATAGTATGCTTAACTCCGGTTACATCCCCAGTCATAAAGGAAAAGAGACACTGGAGGACCACAAGCTTGGGCGAAGTAGGTAGTCTTAAATAAAACGCTAACACGATCCTGTCTGGATGCATTTCTTCTCTTATGTTCACCTCTTCCTCTGCGTTGTTCATGCACGGTTCTAGACTGCAAAAGAGAGACAATACTATTAAAACATAACATGCAATTCACCAGCAGAAAAAAAGTCGTTTTAGCGTTCAGTTATAAGCCCCACTGCGGAAACGTCCAAGTTATACGTTGCTATGTCAGAGCTGTTAGCAAAACACAGCATTTGGAAGAGACTCAAAAGGTCTGTTCATTCATAAATAATGAGGCTTTGACCTAAATCTGGTCAATGGGTTGACAACAGCTGAAAACATCTGGATCTTTCACAGCTTGCGATGTTTGATGAAATACATCGAACAGGCTGACGGACTCTAGAAAGTTTCCTGGACTAGCCGACTTGCTAACTGTCCGCATTCTTGAGGCTCGAACGCTGCTTCTCCTTTTGATTTCTATGGTGTTTGGCTACTTGCCGTGAAAGCAAAGCACCGGCATCTCCATGGAGACGAGCTGGTGATGTCCCGTTTGCCGGCAAAGTTACAAGTCAGATCGGAAGAGAGAGAAAAACTGCCGTAATGAAGTGTGACACGGCACTGCATTTCCATAAACTTAAAATTCCTTAAGCAGAATGCATTTCAGTGAAACTCCCAAATACTTGAGCTAAGATATTGTTTGGCAAAGGAACATTCGCCCTAAAAACAGTAGCTACCAAGACACACTGTACTTTGGAGACTGATGAGAGACTGAAATCAGTGGGAAGAACGAAAGGCCTGGCGCGATTCTCTTTCCAAATATGGTGATGGCTGCTGGCTTCCTGTGCGTCACAGTTGATTCCAGTTCTGTGGCGCTGCTACTTCTGCGGCCTCTCTCCAGCACATGCCTTCCTTTGTTCCATCGCGGAGGAACAGAGAGAGCCAGCATATAAGCCCCGCTCCTGGCTCTGCACGAGCTCGCATTGTTGTGCCTCGCTTCTCGAAGACGGCACCAAGTAGCGGCCGGACTGTGTGGGTCCGAAACGACTACTAGAAACGGTTTTAAAAACACATTCCGTTGTGGATGAGCGCTGAACCCATTCACGCTTAGCACTGACATCACATTTTGTTCCTGTAACAATGGGACCACATCATCCACTTAACGCTTACTGTAAATGGGCTGGCGTCTCGAGAAAAAAGTCCTGCATAAAACAGTAAAACGATGGAAAGTCCAACTGCCATGACGAGACTCTCTGGGTTTGAATAAGCTCATTATTGTATGTAAACATTCAAGTTTCGTCTTGGTTTTCTGTGGTTCAAAGCTCAATAAATCAGGCTAGGAATTAGATATTAAATAAATCCCTCTGAGCAAACCTTCAAATTTTGAGAAAACGGATCCTAAAATTTCGCAGTGACTATTGACTATACACATTTGGATTGATTAGCCATCGCAGTCACCTTGCATCCGACAAGTGGATCCCAAACATGTCAGTATTTGTAAATGAAAGCATGCGTTGGAAAGACAAGAGATGTTGTAGTGATTTCCTGACAAACTATGGTTTGCTAGCAGACAGAACATCATAAAAGAAGCATCGTAATGGTGAGTTTAGTCTATTTTTACTCTGACATTAAAACTAAAACGTTATGGGAGAGAACGTAAAAAAAATATCTCAACATTGACCATTGCGTGAAAATAAATGTTTTCACCTGCCACACCTCGCCATAAGCTGTGTTGTTTGTATTTTTACAGAAGTCAAGGTCTACATAGGTCATGGTTAAGAAATTGAATCGTAGCTACAACCAAAGTCAGTTGCATTTAGTTTCAGGTTCTGGATGGCGTGTCTATGGCCTAATCTAGCACTGTTTGTGTGCAATGTTTATTTCTACTGAAAAGTTCAAGCAAAAGTCAAATCTTAACCATTCATGGCTGCCTGGGCACTGTTGCCCTTTACCTGACTCCACACTGCCTCACTCTGCAACCTGCATTCCCAAATATCAGTCACTGCTTGACATCTGTCGCATCTCGTCTTCGGCCGTGTGATTTACCGAGTATTAATGTTTGCCCATGCCTCAATGTCAGACCAAAGACCTGCCTTCATGAGCTGAGACACTACGGTCATGCAGAGTTCACCTGCCTTTGATGTTTCAAAGAGGCTTATACAAATCAACTAACGTGTTTCTGTCTTTTCTGACGAAATGATGTAAAAGCACAGACTTGTGTCTCTCACTGAAACACTGCTTCAAGCAATTCTACCTTTTTAAACCAACTGATATGCCGTTTGCCAGTGGTTTGCGTTACAAGATGTCATATGAAATCTATAATAAAAGCAGCTACTTCGTCTTTCATGAATTTTTTTTCCATTCAACAACTGGTTCATTGAGCCTTTTGTTCAACTCGGAAACATGTTTTGTGCATGAGAAACATCTGTTGCATTTAGCCGAGGGGTACATATTCTAAAACGGTAGAAGCTCTTCCTGAAAAGGGAGGGCACAACCTCATGACATCAGCAGGTGGAACAGCTCGTCTTGAGCTCTTGAGAAGGTGACTTATTGATAATACAGGATTACTCAAACCAACATTTCAACATGGCTAAAAGATCACAGCACAATATGTCCACTGAGCCTTGTTTCCCAAAGACAAATACATAAAACATCAAAGATGGGCGCTGGGGGTAATGTTCCAGTTACCTCCTGGAATTCTCACAAATGTATGGCTCTTGTTAGACTCGGAACATTCTGACGTAGCAGACTCCTGGCCCCTGATAGATAGGGGCCAGACACAGCCACTTTGTAGAACGCCGTTTGGTGTGCAAATCAAGTTCAACCACTTCTAAAGGTAAGCGTATATGCTGGGGGTGACGGTAGCGTGTTGCAGTCTCACAGTAATGAGGAACCAAGTCTATTCATGGGTTTTAATGGTTTTGTTATGGGCCCCATTTTGAGGACATTTGGCCATTAAGATAATACTGTGTGTGAAGGATTATCTTTGAATTGTCCTTACCATAGAAATTAAAGAAGCGCCTTCAGCTAACGGAGCCTGTTCCTACATATGCGTACCACCGTAGCCAACAGCTTCCTGGACCTGTTTGAATTGAGCGTTCTAGCCCCACACAAATGAATGGTGAAACCAGGCCCTATATTAAAGTATGACAAGGTATGTCAGTTTCAAGGCATTTATATAATTTCTGTGGTTTAGTGGCCATTGGATTTGTATCTGACCATACAAAATGCAGAAACTTAACTGAATGTGATCGAGCTGAAACCATCTGGATCTTTCATAATTTGCGATGTTTGATGGCTAAATGCTAATGGCTATGGGAAAAAATGCATACAACAAGTAAACAAATCCTGAAAACGTTCCCGGACTAGCCTACTTACTAACTGTCTGCCCAACGCCGCTTCTCTGTTTTATTTCTGTGATTCTTACCGTTGCAGTTCCACTTTTTCGCCACCTGAAACCCATGGATAGGCTCTGTTTATGTGACCACTCCAAAGTGCAGTGTAGTTTAATATTAACATTATCAGACTGAATTTGCCTTTGAAACGTTCACATTTCGCATTGTCGTTATGTTTGGTCATTTTGTTCAAAAACGTAGACATCCCAAGCTTTAAACGCCTTTTAATGGACACAGGGGGACAATCTAGCATCTTAAGATCCCACCACTATCACTTGTTGTAGCCAAAATCCACCCTGTTTTTTGCATGCAGAGAGCATCATCTGTGGCGTTACATTCGTCAAAACAATATCAACAAGTTAAGAAATACAGCTAATGCACTACACTACAGCACCAGAATAGTGGATAAAGTTATTGGATTTCCTATGTTGTCTTTGAATAAACAAGTAAAATCTTTGGTTTGGGGTTAAAAAATCAGGCAAATTATATATGAATTATATTGACAAGTAACCCTTTAAACCATTGTTAGCTACAAAAGTGGATAATCTGGTGTCTGTAGCTGTTGTAAGGGGAGATGTTGTACCAAGAGAGAAAATGCATTTCGAGGAAATAGCCTTTGGAGTCACAAGTTCTCTTATGAATAGAGAGAAGTTGATTCAGTGAAATAAAAAGTCCCCTTACTGTGTAGAGTAGACCATTGCTTCAGGTGAATGTAAATGTGAGCAGAGAAACCTGTCCCAAATTCTCAAAGTAGTTTTTGCCTGCAGCGACTCCCCTTCAGTATGAACTGAAAGTCTCCTTTGGTTTAGCGTTATACTAACTGGGAATTTTGTGTGGCATAATGACACAATCCCTCTCTCTATTAGTGAAGCTGCTAATGGATGTGCTAAATGTGTTGTGAGATGTGAGGATGATAGAGTTGCGGCGTTGGCAGCGTGTAGGGAGAGGGAGAGACACCAGTATGAAAAGAGCGACAGATTATTGGGTTCAAAATTATACAACGGCTGAAAGGTCTCCATTTTATGTGCCCAGATCTTCATTTTATACGCCGGGGTGATTCAGCGAAATCAAATGGAAAGTGCTGTTTGAAAGCAAGTAGCAAAATGTGCAATTACGGAGGTACAAAGCCCACAGCTGAGAGGAAAATGTCCCAATGTCTCCACGAGTTCTTATGTACTAAACATGCTAACCTGTAGTTTAGACCAGCAATTCTCTATTAGTATGGTGCTGGTACCCACCATTACCCTACAATGACAAACCATGACCCAAATATCAATTTAATTAAGTAAAACACTGAATTTTCCCTCAAATCATTGCCTAAGACGCTGAACAATGTTATAAAAAAACAAATATCAGTCATTTTAATTGACTCATGTGATGTTTCCTCACTCTTTCAGTAGATACATATTAAAGAGGTGTTTCCTGAGAGTAGCTCGCGACCCACTGAAAACGGTTCCGCGACCCAATTTGAGAACAGCAAGTTTAGACCTGTACAAACATCTTCTGAAATGCTTACGGTTGTTCTCAAACGTTTGTGGCACTTTGACCTAACACATACCTTAACCATGAAACCAAAAATAGAAGTAAATAATGCTGGTAAAAGGTTTTACTTTTACTAAATAGTTGAGGCCCCAAGATAGATCCTTGAGGAACCCCACAAGAGACAATACAAATCAAGACTGCATTCAATTTGTGTCAGATTAGCTTTGTTGTGCTACGATTAGAGATATTCAAATTGCAACACCCCACACTGAGTTGCAGGTAATCAGATCACGTCAGTAATTTGGTTTTCTCGCTTTCTCTGGCCCTTGTAAACACACTGACTGAGATGCACTGGAGTTTGCGAGGGGCAGTCTTACAGCTTCCACTAACCACGGCGCTGTACCGCTGAGCTGCTGATCGATCAGACGGAGCCGCCTCTAAGCACTGCTCCTGCACCTGTAATTGCATTAGTCACACTTGCAGTCAGTGTAACATATCCACCAGACTGGCACTCTGCTGTCAATACCTTCTCCTCACTGAGCTTTAGCTGCAGTTTGCACCGATAAAGGGATAGATCGAGCACACAGTTTTGAGAAATCCTGTTTAACTTCTTTGTTTACTGCTGAAGCATCTTAGTTTGTGCTTCATGGATTTTGCCGACTAAAACATCGATCACAGAAGCATCCTTTGCATTGTTTTTTTTAGGGTTAATAAACCATATCTGCACCTGTTTCGAGACGTTCTACACTCAAACTAACTGTTCCACACCGTGTCTGTAAGCGCTACGAAAAGTTGCTATTTCCCATATGGAAACATTGAATCAGTGCAATATTAAGACACCCTTTTGAGAGGATTAGGCCATTCCATGTTTATAAAGTGTACATGTTAAGAAAGCAAACAAGCTCAAAACCTCAATATTGCCTGCAGTGTCTTCCCTCAAAATATTTGAAATTCGGCCTTAATTATATTTTAGACTATTTTTCCTATCTCTTTAAAGGAGCTACTGTATATCATGCAAAATCGACTTTTTTGAGTTTTTAGCCATGTTGTTATGCTATTTCCTTATCAAAAACACCCCCAGAGCGTTTTTTGGCTTCATTCACGCAGTTCTCTGCAATCCTCCGGAATCCTGCTCTCTAAGCAGCTGCTCTGCCCTCTCCTGGTAAATGACTGAGTTGTTCTGTTGTGTCGTCACAAAGGAACGGAAGTGCTAGACGTCTGTAATGTAATGCCTTACGGCCTGATTTTAATTTATAAAACAGCTTTTTCATTATTTTTGTTGTAAGAAAGAAATGTAAAAAAAAAAAAAGACGCGTCTGTGCTGTCCCGGGAGAGTAAACAAACACACCCCCGGCCGGAGGATCCGAACAGAAGTCTTGTTTTTGAAGACGGAGCTCTTTCTAACCTACTCTGGGCACTGCCTGTTCTTTTTTCTTACCGAACGATAATGTCACGATTGCACGTTTGGCTACGAGAGGACTATTCAACCTTCCTAAAGAAGAGTGCACTTGCCAGAAGTTGGAATTTCTTTCTGGGATTCAGCTAGCTACTATATCAACCAACCTGATGGATGCTTGGTGAACCTTGGCCAGAATCAAAGTGGATTAACTTTTATAACCAACGTGAGTCCCATAACCCGATGGGGAGACCAGGCTGAGCGGTGAGTTAATTAAAACGCGTGTTAGCGTGTGTGTTAGCCATTTATGAAACTGTGTTGCACATGTCAACTCCTTATAACTGCATTATGTGAAGTAACTTCACTTTTTGCAGCGATATTTATATTTATAATACTGCAAATGTGGAATGAGCCGAGAGAGGGGCGGAGTTAACTGAATCGAAGCGTCTTGTCTTCCGGGTAGGGAAAATACCCCCTTTAACCAGGTAAGACCAGCCGCTGCACAGCCCTATTTGCTCTTTCTGTTTACGCAAACTTCTCATTTCAAACTCATCATCAGAGCTGAGGCGGCAAATAGGGGCGGAACACCCTTGCATTTTCCCGGGAGAGGAGGGCCGAACGGAATATGGATATGGAATATATGGTACACTTCCATTACCGGGCAGTGCGCTGGGAGATAGGGCATGTTCGTCGGCCGTGTCACACTTCCACTCCTGTTGATGTACGTGTGTGTGTGTGGATGGGTTGAGGGGTTTGAGCAGGGGCAGGTGGCTCACGATGTAGCGGAGAAACATGCTGAAATGGAGTGTGCTGAATTAAACATGGCCGCGCTCTCTCGCTCTCCGCGGCGGGATGTCCCGTATGAGTATAGGCCCATTTGGACAGGTTCTTGTGGTGGAAATGCGGGACTTTAAACTTTAAAAAACGGCCGTTCCCCCTCACCTGCTGCGTCATCCCGCATCCATTTGCTCCTCTGTCCCACATTGTCCGAGAGAATTCTCCATTCTCGGCGCACAGATACCATTTCTCTCAGCCGTGTCCATAATTTCTATTATTAATGCGTACTGTGTCAGGGTTGAAGCATGACGCATACTCACGGTGGTCACCCGCAGCTTGCGTCACACTTAGATCACTGCAAGACGTAAAAGCAGGACTGGTCCCCAATGAGCGGTCTATTTTACCCTTTGTTAACTAGTAACCATGGATGAAAAGGCACAAGGAAGATGAGACATTCCCATAGTGTTTCAAAAGCATAATCAAAATAATATTAAAGTAACAAAGGCAAGAGCTAAAGTGAGCACCCTGCAGAATTAATGCTTGGCCAAAAAGTTCTGTTTTTATTGCCTAAACTTTTGCAACCCACTGCAGAATTGTTGGCCTGAATGAGCAAAGTTCAGTTTGCAGAAGAAGAGGCACAGAATTTCATGAACTGAACATCTGTCCAGCTGTTAATCCTGGGCCCGATCCATCATCCTTTGGGGTTGCATTGCAGCACATGGAACCTTTCTTAGGTAGAACAAAGAATGGGTTAAATTAATCTCCTACAAATTCTGAAGGATAACGTAACAACATGTGTGAAAAAGCTGAAGTTACAAAGCAAATGGCTTTTACAAATGGGTAATGATCGTAAACACAGCTCAAAATCCACAGTGGGTTACATCTAGAGGTGCAGTCTGAAGGTGTTCCTGTTGTCTTCACAGTCTCCTGACCTAAACATCATTGAAGATCTGTGGATGGACCTTCAAAAGAGCAGTGTTTGACGACAGACAGTCCAGAAATCTCTTAGTTCAGGAAGACTTTTGTTCGGGAGAAAGCACTAAAATCCCTCAAACTAGAACTGAAACAGTCTAAACTGTCTGTTAAAAACCCTTTCAGGAAACAGGTCATTTTGATACTCCTAATCATTTTGAAATAAAAAGGTCGACTCCACAAAGCTGCATTAGGTATTTGGGAACGATAACACACGATAACAGCGCAAAGTGCAACCATTCGACACAAGCTATACCAAATTCTATGATATTTCTGATACGTGAAAAAGTAACGCCGATCAGATATACCGCCGTTGGTCTTTTAATCATCATTGTTAATCAATATTTAAAGTGGCTACCATCGACTGCTCCCTGTTCATTCATTTTGAGACACTACCCAGAACCGTACACTGGGTAATGCTGCTTTAAGACACTGCATTTAAGATTTCCTGTATGCCCAATTAAAAACAAAAGTGCGATGTGTGTGTGTGTGTGTGTGTTTTGACTCAACTGCTGGAAGCCAATTTGTTGCGCTATACGTTTCACATAATTGGCCGGTAAAGCTGCTTCTGCTGCTGCTTGTTTGTTTTTGCTTAAAGCATGAAGTAGGTAATAAATATGCCTTCTGTGTGTTTGGAAAAGAAAGCCGCATTCGCCCAAGCATTTTTGAAAATGAGACACCCCGTTATGGAAACTGGCTTTTAGCATCAACACCATGCAGCTGGTCTTGAGACGTTTCAGTGATTTTGAGCTTGTGTTATATGTTGTTGTTTTTTTGCATGTTGTGTCTCCTTTAATATCCAAACCATTCAGCTGCTCTTCAACCTTCTACATGTGTTTTCAGAGTTGAGACAATTCTGATGACTTTCACTTCTTTCGATGTGATATCCAACGCGGCGGTAATGGAAAGACTTGGCCACTGGCGCAGGTGATGGCAGATGGCGAGTCAAAGAGAGATTTATCAACCCTGGGAGAGGAAGCGCTGGTCTTAATTCACGGGGAATAGCTTTAGGGTGACAAGTGAGAGTACTCCGGCAGATGCTTCACAAGTGCTGCATCTCTAAGCCTCGTTCTCAAATCAAATATCAAGACATTTCAGAACAAACTGACTGGACAAGGAAGATACTGTATGTGCGGAGATTTTTGGTCAGACTTGCTTTATGTCCCTCTTCTGATGTACAGTATATTCATGTTGGATGAATTTAAGACAAATGTAGTCGACTTAGCATTTATAATATTCATTATAATCATATTTATTCAAGGTCGTCTGCTTCATGGAGCTGCTCCCACATGAACAAAGCTCAGAGCTGTTCCTTTTAAATGATATGAGGCTCTTTCAGACTGTCAATAGAAGTTTGGATGATTTTAGTCTCTCCTTTTCATTTATATTTAGTCTTATTTTAGTCGACATATTAGTCGATATATTAGTCATAGTTTTAGTCTCATGAAAAAGTTTGAATTTAGTTTTAGTCCAATTTTTGTCGTCAAAAATATCACTTTGACTAAAATTAAGACTAAATATTTTAGTCGACGAAATTAACACTGCTACCTGCTTACTGAACCTACCTTACTGTACATACCAACAAAGGTGACAATGCGTAACAGGCACACAGAAATATTGTAATGCCAGGCGCACACAACCGCTTTGTGTCAGTTTTGTGAACGGTTTGAGTACAGGTTTGTGAACGGTTTGAGTACAGGTTTGTGAACGGTTTGAGTACAGGTTTGTGAACGGTTTGAGTACAGGTTGTGAGGTTGAGTACAGGTTGTGAGGTTGAGTACAGGTTTGTGAACGGTTTGAGTACAGGTTGTGAACGGTTTGAGTACAGGTTTGTGAACGGTTTGAGTACAGGTTTGTGAATGGTTTGAGTACAGGTTTGTGAACGGTTTGAGTACAGGTTTGTGAACGGTTTGAGTACAGGTTTGTGAATGGTTTGAGTACAGGTTTGTGAATGGTTTGAGTACAGGTTTGTGAATGGTTTGAGTACAGGTTTGTGAATGGTTTGAGTCCAAGTTTGTGAGTGGTTTGAGTACAGGTTTGTGAACGGTTTGAGTACAGTTTTATGTATAGTTTGAGTGCAGTGTTGTGTAACCCCGGCTCACATTAACTACGGGCTGGGTTCGGTCCTGATCCAGTCCGGGTTTGCCCCAAACTACCACTCACAGTGAGTCCGGCTGACGCTGTGGCCAGCACAGAAACGGCACTCGCGAGAACAGAAGTGCATGTGGGTTCATGCGCTTGGTGTGAGTTCACGCGCCCCGTGTATAGGTAGTTTTTGTCAACAAAAGCCGTATTTGCCAGTACAACGACTCTCCCCAGTGAAGTGGATGCTTTAAACACACTAGTGCCCCTGTGTCACTGGTAATGGAAGAAACGTTTACATTTCCGACGTTACACGCGTGTACAGGTGGTAAACGAGTCCAGATAAGTAGTAAGCAGACAGATGTTATTTTGAAATACACCGGATCTTCTTTTCTCACGAGACCTGACTTCCTGTTTGGCTTGTTTTTCTGTCAGCTTGATCCGTAGGGCTCCGGCAAAAATAGACTTGTTGCGGATTCTTTCCGTTATCGAAGGCCTCGGTAACCGTACCCGGACTTCGTGGAGCAGTGTGAGTGTGCAACATTGGTTTTAATGACTTTCTAAGACAGCGGAGGCCATACCGGACCTTAACCGGATTTAATGGGAGCTGGGCGTTAGATTTGAGTACAGTTTTGTGTACGATTTGAGTCTAGTTTTGTGTACGGTTTGCGTATAGTTTTGTGTGCAGTTTGAGTGCAGTGTTGTGTACGATGGGGTCCACCCATTAGTCTGACAACCCATTAGTTCCACGTCTCATTATTCCGAAAATGTATATGTAAAACTGAAATTGGCCTTCCCAAAATTAGGTTCAGTCAAGAGTCAAGAGTCCACCTTAAGGTTAAGGTTAGGGCCAATGGTTGTATATGGCTCTCTAATCCACAACACAACTAGGTTAAACATTTCGGACTAATGGCACCTCTGCTCAATGGTAATGTTCGGAATAATGAGGCGTCGGATTAATGGCCTGTCGGACCAATGGCATGGCACCATGTACGATTTGAGTATAGTTTTGTGTACGGTTTGAGAACAGATTGGTGTACGGTGCAGAGCCCTCACAAGACCATGGCTTCACAAGGTTTCACGAGATAACTATGTACATAACGAAATACTAGTAAACAGCGCATTTATGTATACAAAAGACTCGCAGTTCACTGTCAGAAGTCCAACTAATACACTCCATGCCTGCTCCTTTCTGCTGCTGCCTCAGATATTTCCATAATCCAAATACAGCAACAGTGTCGAGGGTGAAACTTGTTGTCCACGCGCACAGATAGCCTCCGTGGCTGCGTGAGTCTGTTTTGTCGTACTGTTTGCAATAGCCAAGGTAGCGCGAGTTTGTAGCTCATTTTATTCTGAAATTCAATGGATTTTCTTCCCTTGTAGATTCTTTCCGAAGCGCCGTGCGGCCTCGTGCGGGTCCGGTTTAATGACTTTTGATTCCTTGATTCAATGATTTATCTGTTTATTGTTTTGTTTTGGCAGTTTTAGTCCTCCATAGTGTTACTTACTTACTTACTGTTACCAGACCGATTGCTTATAAGAGCTTAAATCTGTGAATATTTTGATGTACAAGTATTTCTGCATTCCTATCAAACATCAGTAGCTGTTTCTTGGTTTTGCGTTCCCAATCCGAGCCATAATGAACTACTGCCAGCCCCACCAGCTCTCGGAAAGCAGTGCGGAGTAGTGAGTATTTAGCTCACACATATGTGGAAGTCTCTCTCCCCCCCTGCGATGAGAGGGAACCATATTGTTTGTTAGCAGCCAGTAATCAGGTTGAATTGTTAGCGGCCCACCGGGACCCCTCCTGATCTGTAGATTACCAGGCTGTTTCCGTTTTTCTGACAGCAGGTGTAGGGCCTCGGGATTGGATTACGGCACAGAGCGCGGCGGCAGCTTCGGAGCGGAGTGTCATATTCTGGAATTGAACACGGGGGGACAGGGGTTAGCAGCGGAATGAGCTCTTCAGTTTGATGGGTAAGTGTAAAGAGTCTGTTGGACAGTGTCGGAGGGGACGCTCGAGAGGAAAACCACTCTGCAGTTTGCAAGCAACAATTCCAACACTTTCATTATTCACAAATTGTAGTTTTGGAGGCTGCGGCTGTGTTCAGATTTGACAGTCGATTAGGTCATTTTTGTCTCTCATACTTGGCTGTAAATACTGTTTAAGTGGCGCTAGCCCGCAGTTAGTTATTTCAAATAATTGTTTTGCCCATCCCTAATTTAAGGATATATTGTGTATAAAGAGATGGGGCGAGCTTCAAAGCGATCTCCTTTGTGACAGCAGTTTTCAGCTTGTCTGCTCCTAATTAGTTATTTATTATTTTATTAGGAGTTTAACTTCATGAACTTGCTGTCTTGTGCCTGCTCTCTTTGAGATTCCCAGGGGCATTGATTTTCCCAGTCGGTAGTGGAATCAGGGGTAAGTCATTCTCACAGCTGCCTGCAGAGGGCGCTCTAGGCAGAAATCCTGAGCAGCCCTTGCCCGTCCGTCTTCTCCTTACAAAGACATTAATTCAAATGTAATGTAAAATCTCAGTGCCCAAAATACGTTTTTTTAAGTCTAAATCATGCATGCATAAATACTGCATTAGATATGTATTTAGGATGACTTAAAACAAACAAAGCCCAGAAAATATCCCTCAGTTTAAAGATTTTATAAAACGTAGTTATAAAATACACCAGCAGAGGATGCACATCTTCCTTAAAGGGGGGTATTATGTAAAAATCGACTTTTTCAAGCTTTATATCATGTTATTATGTCATTCCCTCATTAAACACATGCCTGGAGTGTTGCCTTGGCTCATTCACATATTTTTGAGTAATCAGTAAAAACTTAGACGGCAGCCATTTTAGGTGTAGCTATGCCTCAGTCCTCCTAGGAACGCCCCCACCTCCTGGAGACGCCTCTGGACCTTTCGTCACCAGCCAAGCCACCAACCACTGCTCCTCAGCTCAGCAGAGCACCCTCCCCGCACAGTAGTGTTGTTTAGATGCCACAGCAGTGTGCTGAAGGGGGCGTGTCGGAAAGCTTCTTAAAGAGACAGAGGCCTACAGTATTTCAAGACGTTCAGTACAGCCATTTTGAGAGAGCAATTTTATTCAAGGCAGTTATTTTAATTTACTGCATATACAGACCAACAGAAGGTTACGTCCTCATTGTAGTATGCTATAGACTGGTGCTATGTGATTGAAAAAAGCATAATACCCCCTCTTTAAAGGAATAGGCCACCGTTTTTACATACTGAGATATGTTCTTACCTTAGCTTTGACGAGTTCATTTGAACCTGTCTGGTCTTCACATGTGCCCCCCCTCATGTAAACACAGCACAGACGGCGTTAGCATTTAGCCTCTCTCTTCTCCTCTATAGCTCCAAACGAGGTGAAGATAGAAGCTACCAAACTCTTCCACGTTGTCCCTATTTAAATATGGTTACGTGAAGTGTTACACTACAAAGTATGATTACACAAAATTAAACAATATGGATTTTCTAAGCGGATAAAATATTATACTATATTGTAAGGCGTAATAATACCAGGAGTAATTCGACATCCGCGCAGTGATATCTTCACTTAACTGTGCGGATGCCCAAGTATTCCTGGTATTATTACGCCTTACAATATAGTTCCCCTTTTTATCCGCTTAGAAAATCCACATTGTTTAATTTTGTGTAATTATACTTTATAGTGTAACACTTCATGTAACCATATTTAAATAGGGACAACGTGGAAGAGTTTGGTAGCTTCTATCTTCACCTCGTTTGGAGCTATAGAGGAGAAGAGAGAGGCTAAATGCTAACGCCGTCTGTGCTGTGTTTACATGAGGGGGGCACACGTGAAGACCAGACAGGTTCAAATGAACTCGTCAAAGCTAAGGTAAGAACATATCTCAGTATGTAAAAACGGTGGCCTATTCCTTTAACTCTCGATTATCCTCCGAGTGAAAGAAGTCACGAGGGCGGCAGTGTTTACAGAACCCAGGTGGGCTTAAGGCCGCACTCCCGCCTCTCCGTCCTACTTGCTGCCGTCTACTCGTCCGACCTGTGCGCGCTTCAATTACAGCCGTCGGGGGTTAAGTAGCGCGGTTAATGGCATGTCAAAGAGAAGCAGGAAAACACCATTTACTTATCCTCTCCGTCATTACACCATCCACGGGAGCCCAATCAAGTGACCTTCACACTTACCTTCAACAGGCGATGGAAAACAGCAGCGCCGCCAGCCCACGCCGTTCAAGAAGAACTCGCGCATTTGTCTGGGATCTTTAAATGTGACATTTAAGCAGGGGCATCAGAGACAATGTTCAGAACCGACTCTAAAAGGAGTCGAGGATACTAAAACTGGACTAAAGTTTCCCTCAAGTTTTAGTCTGCAGAAAGATTACTTGACGATTACATGACGCAACAATGAAATTAACATTGTTTTAAAGTTCATCCACTTTCACCTGAACAGACCAGCGCCCTCTATTGGCAACACTGCTGTTTTGTATGCAAAGGAAGAAGAGCTGATATACACGTATCTGTTTTCCGCACATGTATTAGAGGCACAGTGCGGAACGTTGCAGGTTAAATGTCGTTATGTCACAAAAAACAAGTAGACTGTTGTACAACTCAAAATATTCACAAAAGAGATAGGAGATAGGAGGATTAAAAATGTCACAAAGGGGATGACACACAGCCGGTGTGAGCAGCCATTTCCCCGATAACGACCAATGACAGCTAGTAGCAACGATAAACTAACTCTCAACTCTCATATCATACAAATTAAAATAACTCCCAATCGTCATCTGACAGTGAACTAATGTGTTTGTGAGTCAGACTGGCCTTTTTCCTGTGGCTCTGACACTGCCTTGGAATATTTTATCCCCAGAATGAGTCAATATCTGAGATTTAGTATCTTCCGCCACATTAATTCTGCTTTTGTTTTCACACAGAGAGGGCGGGAACTCATACACTCATATAACAAACAAACTCCTATTGCTGAAATAAATGCTTGTAAGTCGACCTTTTGTTGGGAGAGTGAATGTTCCCAAGTGTGGCTTTAAGTTATATAACTTCAAATACCAACATCACGGTTAAAATGCAGTTCACTAGACCTGAATGATACAGGATCATTAAAAGGGGTATTAGGTTTTACATTGTAGAATGAAAGAAATAATCAAATAAAAGTAAAAAAAAAAAAAAAAAAAAAGAGTGAACAAATGATTAAAATCAGAAAGAAAGAAAAAGAAAGAAACTAAAGAAGAAAGAAAAAGAAAGAAAGGACGGAAGGAAGGAAGGAAGAAAGAAAGAAAGACAAAACAAAGACTGTAGCTTGATTGCACTGGCTGTTCTGATACTGGTGACTGAAAAGTCTTTCCATATGTCGACAGTGAAACAGTGGAAGGAGTGTGTTCTCTAAAGGGAGTGTTCTTTGAAGCGGTGGAGAAGCTCCCTTCTCTCCACAGCTTGATTGTGGAGTGTGGGAGAAGTGGCCTTTTATTTAAAACAGTAGTCGTTTTCAGAGGCCCAAAGCACTTTTTCTGCAGTGGCTTTTTCAAGTGATACTCAATGCGGTCTCTGTTTAAGAAGCCTAATATCAGCCAAGAAGACTGCGG
Source organism: Neogobius melanostomus (assembly GCA_007210695.1). Taxonomy (NCBI): domain Eukaryota; kingdom Metazoa; phylum Chordata; class Actinopteri; order Gobiiformes; family Gobiidae; genus Neogobius; species Neogobius melanostomus. The sequence goes on from VHKM01000515.1 coordinate 432,264, forward strand.
CTCATTCCAAATTCCACTTATCGGCAAGGAACTAAATAGCTCCTTAAGCAAAGCCATCACTGCTCGCCCTAATAACGACAGTCTGAATTGTCTGTCAGTGAGGAAGGAGAGTGGCTTAAGAGGGGCAGGATGGCCCAATCCACCCTGCCCCAATGCTCTCTATAATTCTGACAATCTATACCACTAATTCAAGTGTTACCTCATAAAATATTTGACCCTCCATCTACCACCTTACCTTCTGCGTACCACCTTGTACAATATGTAATCTTCCAACCGCCACACAATACAAATCAAGGCTAAACTGGGTCTAAAAAAGGTCCAAAATACCTTTACTTTTACTTTTTTTCTGAGTCACGTGACAAAAACGCCATATTGAATTATGTTTCTAATGCGAAGAATGTCAAACTGAACCTGAATTGAAATTCCAAAGCTACTGTCTAACATCTATCCTGCCTTTCTCAATTTTTTACGGTCACCCAGAGGCAACAGGAAATACTAGAACCGCGGGGTACCGCACAAAATACAGCCACATCTTAATAAAGCATAGGCAGGTTTAACTTAATGCAACATAAAATGTCTTCTGACTGAAAGATGCCGGGTAAATGTTCGAAACCTTCTGGCCAAAAAAAGGTAAACTTTTAGAGATCGATATTGATCAGTTTCTGCCGACTGGAAAGCTGTCTGTTATCAGCCAATATGGCGCTGACTGTCCTGCGTTACCATGGAAATCAGATGTCACTTTTAATTAACAGATTACAGCTAACCCGGGTCTAAACTATGTCAGAACCAGAAAAAACACAGAGCGAAACACGCACAAATGAACAAAACTCAAAAGTATGAATGGAATTATTGTTAACTAAAACAAAACAAAGTCTATAAAATGCCAGTTAATCAGAACATTCGTCTTTTGTTCAATGTTCAGTCTGACCTTAATGATGGCAACTTTGCAGATGTTTTTTTCCGTTTAGAAACAAAACTTTTTTTTTGCACTGCATCAGACAGCTACATTCGTCAAAGGAACAGACCGTCTTGTGCGGGTGATCATTTCCCTAACAAATCCATCATTCTCCCCGTTGAACACATCGCCAATGTCTCTACGTGCCGATGACATAGCACCTTTAAAGAAAACTATTGCCTCATTTACCTGTTTGAGGCTCTTCTAGTTGATACATGAAAGTGCTTTTCTCAGCTTCATGTCCTTTGACAGCGGTCAATCCCAGTTGGTAAATTTGCAGCCAAAAATACATTTACTAAGACAACTCTATCCTCGCCTGCATCCTTCCTCTTCTTCCCATCAAAGGACAACATTTTGACCCACTTATTGTGTGTCCTAAGAGACGTTTCTTTTCTTCAAAGCTTCTTCCATCCGTCTGTCAATTTCCCAGGTTTGCAAGAGGCGCAGCAAGAATAAAAGTTGTTTAATTCCATGTTTCGGTTCCATGGTTCTTAAGCTGATTATGTATTCTGAAAGCTAAATGAGCCTCACTCTTTGGGAAGCTAAATGAGCCTCACTTTTTGAGTTGCAAGAACCTACGACTTAAAAATACAAACTTTTTAACTAATCTGTCAAATTACGCTTTCATTTTGGTGAATCCTCAAACATTTTGGTAAATATAGAGAGTGTAGCTGTATTCAAATATCATCTTAGATATTGACTGACCGGGCCCATACAAGCACCCTGAAAGTATAAATAGCTCTCTGCTGTAAAGGTTTCTCAGTGCGGGAAAAGGTTGCAGACCTCTGAAATAAATATTCACTTCCAAAATCCCTACACCTGTCCCCAATCATGAAATGTGTCCCAAAGTACTCCTCCTGAATCTTAGAGCTGTTTCCAAACCAATTGGTACGCATCGTACATAGCCTCTCGAAGTCATGCGAAGAAATGCGCAGACCCCAAATGACCCATGTGTTTTTGTCTGTGCCGAGACTCCCCTTATGCAAACTCCTGAAAGTTTCCAGCTATAAATTAGTTCTGCAGCTCAGTGGACTAACATACAAGAGACCCCCCACTGGTTCTATTCAAATGAGTGCTTTTTAACAAGCTCCGCTGTCTATATGCAAATGTGCCCAGTGCAGTCAAAACATAGGCCTACACGTGAAATGTATGCTGTTTGAAATTATATTCAGTCATTTTGTAACATTTACATAGCTACGTAATCATAGTTTGTATCCCCACAATGGGATACATGTGTCAATGACGCTGGGTTGTCATATTGGTTACAACCAGGGTTGCACACACTCCTAAGGGTACTTTAAAGGGGGGTATTATGTAAAATCGACTTTTTCAAGCTTTATATCATGTTATTATGTCATTCCCTCATTAAACACATGCCTGGAGTGTTGCCTTGGCTCATTCACATATTTTTGAGTAATCAGTAAAAACTTAGACGGCAGCCATTTTAGGTGTAGCAATGCCTCAGTCCTCCTAGGAACGCCCCCACCTCCTGGAGACGCCTCTGGACCTTTTGTCACCAGCCAAGCCACCAACCACTGCTCCTCAGCTCAGCAGAGCCCCCTCCCCGCACAGTAGTGTTGTTTAGATGCCACAGCAGTGTGCTGAAGGGGGCGTGTCGGAAAGCTTCTTAAAGAGACAGAGGCCTATTTCAAGACGTTCAGTACAGCCATTTTGAGAGAGCAATTTTATTCAAGGCAGTTATTTTAATTTACTGCATATACAGACCAACAGAAGGTTACCTCATCATTGTAGTATGCTATAGACTGGTGCTATGTGATTGAAAAAAGCATAATACCCCCCTTTAAAAGGGAACTTGACAGTTCTACTTCTGATGTACAAACCATGATTTCCAAAATCTCACCGCACATTAATTTAATCAATCCCTATGGCCACAGTCAAAAATTCTCCCCCAAATAACCGTCTAGCACATCCCAAGTATTTGTTTTAGGGCCTCTACTTTTCGCACAACAATTGAGTGTTTACAAAGACTCAAAGATGAGCCTCAAACCGGACACAAACTGTAAACATCTTTACCACATTGCTATAAGAACCATAGCTAGCTCTACAGTGCATATGCCACAACAAAGCAGAAGTAGAAAAACTCAAAGCACTCGAGTGCCCCATGGAAGGAACAAAAACAACTCCCCAGACCAGCACAGCGGCTAGTCTCGAAGTGCAATTATGACCATAGCAACAACCAGCCATGCATGCTGGGAGCCTTACCTTGTCGGCCATGATCATAGAAGAGCCCCCGTAGACTCCTAGCACAGGAAGCTGGGTCTGAACCGACAAGAAGTCCAGGATCTGGGCGATGGCTTCCTGGTCTGTGCCATCCGCAAATACAATCCCATGGAGGCGGCTTCGGGTGAGGAGCTCACACACCTGAGAGGCCAAAGAGTCAGGAAGACATTTTAGAGCTGGGTTATGCTGGTGGGAAGTTCTAACACAGCATTGCGAGTTCACCAGTGATCTGGCCTTGGATTAGGAGAAAGAGGTGAACAGATTTTTAAATTATTCTGAGAATGTGTTTAGGTTTCTTCTATGCGCACACATGTACTCTGAAATGGGTGAGTTTGTTAATTCTTTCCCCCATAATCTCCTGTCACTGCTCTTACATTCTATAAATAGAGCAGTACTGTGTGTAGTACGTGTTGCTGCTCTCTCCCCCACTTTCTGCTGCATGGCTTAGACCTGGAGAAGTCCCGAACCGGCTTGACGTAATGTCAGGGGACGATTCCAGTGGCCCAAAACATGTTCTTGAATCACTACAAGACCAAAGTCCAAAGTGCATATTACTGGACCTGGTTTCAAGTGTGTTTGGCATGATATTGTCTGTATATTCATTTAGTTTTTACTGTGAGGTCTTGGATTGTTCACATGGTCATTTTGGGGGGTCCCGGCAGAAGGCAACATCACTTTAACTAAGCCTGTTCTTGTGATTAGCTGACGTATTAAGTGAGACGGCAAGTTTATGTTGATCTAATACTGTGTGATTAGCAAAACAAAGCTAACTTATCAGCAACAGCCGTATTAGCAACAGCTAGTTAGACTCTTTGCATTGCATTATAAAATGTTAACGCGCTGCGAATTGGGGAATTGATGTAAAAAGTTGTCGAGAACCAGGAAGTAGTTGATTGCCATAGGTTGATCGCAACGACACAAGCGGGATTAACTAAACGCCAAGAGTTACAGATGGTATACAGATGGTGTCACAGCACAGCAACAGCATGGTAACAGAAGCCAAATGAGTGTCAACATCGAGTTATGACGTTGTTATTATTTGTTTTGACACGCCGTCTGGATCTGTTTAGAACTTAGACGATGTTTGATATAAAAACGGCTGTGGACTCCATCGACTGAAAAACTACAACACACCGGCGTACATTTCACCAGGTGTGCAGGATATACTTCGGGAACGCACCTGAGTGATGACAGTTTTGGGGTCCGTCTGGTTCATCCGCAGCATCACCACGGAAACGTCCAGAGCCGCGTCAGGACGGCGAGGGGGGCGAAGCTCCTCATCCGCGATGGGGCGTGTCTGACCCATGATCACGCCCACGCTGAGTCCTGGGGGCTTCTGGGATACCACCGGAAGCATGACGGAGGAGAGGAGAAGCAGCCAGCCCACTACACTCATCATACCCTGCGAACGAGAGCGGAGAAAGGTTCACAACCGAGTACTCAATAACGGGATTTCACTGGTGACCGTTTTCAGCGTTACAGGCAAGTCAATGTGTAAAAAGTACAACAACATTTGAATATTACTTTTTATACATATGAATTCAAATATCAAAATTGCCTACATAAAGGCACCAGGACCAATTGTTTTTAGCGTTTATGGAAGGTTGGATGGATGGAGTGGCGAAATGATGGAGATGGTTCCATCAGCAGAAAACATTTCATAAAGAATAAGACTGTTTTTAACAAAAACTGGGGCTGGGACAATCTATTGTTTTGAAACATAGCATTCACTCTTTGTTGTGATACTGTTATCGTATTGGAAACCCAGGGCGCTGCTACCCATGTTGGTGCCTCAAGCAGAAATGTTTGTTGCTTATTGCGTTGTGCCGGGCCGTATGAACTCGGCACTGACATCGCTCTATGCACTGTGCTGTTGCATTGTGGGCCTCTGGAAGCACTTGACAGAGTGTTATGATCGTACAGCAACCAGCCCAATACTGTGATGAAATGCAGACCGCTTTATAGTAAATTGTGGACATAAATTCTGCCAGGACAGAAGAGAACAGCAAATGTAAGCACCTAAGGCCAAACACTATAACACAGTTAAAAGATGCATTTTATTTTTTTTAAATGGCCCTCATGTTATTGGTGACACACCCAAACTCACTTCTAGACAATAATACAAATAGCTTGAAATAGGGATTGTTAATACCATCTTTGGTGCTGATTGGTTTAAACAAAAGCGGCAAGGCACATTTGTAGAGCACAATTCATACACAAGGCAATTCAAAGTGTTTCACAGTTGCATTAAATTACAAGAAAGAGGATAAAATCAATCCATAAAACAAATATAAAAGTTAATTCATTAGTAAAAAGCAAGAGTGCAGATAAAATACATTCAGTTGTCATATGCACGGGTAAGAAGAACTGTTTTTTATTTTCTTGTCTAAACAAGAAGGAGCTGTCTCGTCTTCAGCAGGTACAAAATTCTGAGGTTACTGACTCGCACAAACAGAAGGGCTCATATTCCCACTCTAAAAGCTCTTCATTGGCGCCCAATGAAGGGTGCCAATGAAGAATGGACACTTTTTAAAATGGAAACTTTTCGTTTCCATTTTAAAAATCCTGGTGCTGACCTTCAGAGCCTTGCATTGTCAGGTTCCCTGCTACATTAGAGACTTGTTGTGTCCTTATACCCTCTCTGGAAAGCTGAGGTCTCTGGATCAGAACCTGCTCATGGTCCCTCGTACTCGTTTCAGGACCAGAGGAGATCGCCCCTTCAGGCCATCGCACTGACACTCTGGAACGATCTTCTGCCTTCCTTACGCTTACTTGATTCTGTGGATGTTTTTAGAGCAAACTGAAAACCTACTTGTTTCAGAAAGCGTTTTAATTCAAGTGGATTAAGGGTTGTTTTATGACCATCATGTGTTGTGACTGTAACTGTACTTTGTATTTCTATTGTCATTTTGTGAAGCACTTTGTGACTTCTCTGTCTGTGAGAGGTGCTACAGTGGCGAGAAAAAATTAAGTACATCGTTTGGAATTTCTTACATTTCTGCCTAAATTGGTCACTAAATGTGGTCTGATCTTCATCAAAATCACAGGAATGATTAAACAGTGTCTGCCTGAACAAATACCACCCAAACATTTACATTTGATATTATTTTTTATTGGCCACAACATGTAAACATTCACAGGAGAGCGTGGAATAAGTAAGTACACCGCCTGAATCTCGCTGAACTGCAGCAGTTTTGTAAAGAGGAATGGTCCAAGATTCATCCTGATCGTTGCGAGCGTCTAATCTGCAACTACAGGAAAGCAGTTATTGCTGCAAAAGAAGGACCAGCCAGCTGTTTAATACAAGGGTTCACTTACTTATTCCATGCATGTTGTGAATATCTCAGGTTTTTCTGCAAAAATCTTGATAAATCTTGATTTTTAAAATCTACTCAAAGATTGTAGGACAGCCCCTGGATGGACTGTACGAGGCTGCGTACCATAACAACACACTGCGACTGGCTAAGAACATCACTTCAGACCCCAACCATGCTATGAACCTCCAATATGCGCTGTTACCATCAGGGCGGCGGTAACGTGTGCCACACTTTAATAAAGTCAGATTGTAGAACTCTTTTGTCCATCAGTCCATCCTGAAACTAAATGAGGAGCTTAAGTCATAAAATCAAAGTGTGTTATGGCGAGCGGACAATTGTTTATAATGTCTCTGTGAATTGTCTTATATCTGTATGTCTTGTTTGTATTTTTATGGAGCTGCTGAACTGTAAAACAAATTTCAGATCCTCGTATCTGACAATAAAGCATTTATCTATCTATCTATTCTATTGATGATAGCTTGTTGTCCAAGCCCTGAGGCAACAAAACAGCCCCACACCATTATTCTCCTCCATACTTCACCGTGGGCATAGGGTTGTGCTGTTCCATTTTTCTCCACACATGACATTGTGTGTTCCTCCCAAAATATTAAACTCTGGGTTCAACAGTCCACTGAATATTTTTTCAGTAGTGCTGTGGAGCATCCAAGTGCTCTTTCATAAACCAAAATTGAACAGTTTGGGAGGAACACAGCCCTACACTGGAAGGGTCACCCTTATGCTTATGGTTCCTCGAATCTGTTATAAAATCCGAGGAGACAGGTCCTTTAAAGCCGTTGCGCCCAGTCTCTGGAATGAACTTCCTCTGTCCTTGAGCTCCCTTGATTCTTACAGGCTGGATTTGAATATTGTAAGAGTTGAGGCCTGTCTCACATGCTCATGAAGACTGTTCCAGATTTTATCTTTAACCTCAGCATGTTTAGTCCTGACTCTGGGAACCACCAGGAGACCCCTCCCTGAAGTTCTCAGGGCCCGAGATGGTTCATATGGTTCTAACATGTTAGAGATTACTAAACTGTAACAAGCAGAGCTGTTTTAAATTCTATTCTCTGAGCGACAGGAAGTCAGTGCAGAGACCGGAGCACTGGACTAATGTGGTCGTATTTCCTGGTTCTTGCCAGGACCTGAGCAGCAGCGTTCTGGATGCACTGCAGCTGTCTAACAGTGACCAGGCCGTTACAGTCGTCTAACCTGCTGGAGACCCATACTCTTAATACTTTTAATAATTTTCCCATTGCACATTTCAAAAGGTTTTTGGAAACTCCATCTCATTAAATTAATTTAAGTTAAAGTGTATGCCAGTTTCTTGTCATATCAATACTTATCTGAGAACCTTTCTAAACCTTTTATAGTCATGACCTTCAATAAGTGGTGCATGACCCCCACAGGGCACATTTTTCATTCAAACTACAAAGAAAATATCTCAGACAGAGAACCGCTGCAATAGCATATACTGTATCACATTATGTATCCAGTGTACACAATACACCAACCCTGATCAAAAATGCTAAAAAAAGAAAGAAATTGTGTTGGCACTTCGCCCTCTCAGTTCAAAACCGGTTCTTTGAGGAAATAGCCCTTAAAAGCTCCTGTGTACAATAAATCTATGTAGAAAAGAGAAGGAAACATCACCTAGAAATAAAACACTGCTTGTTCTGCCTTCCACTCTGGCCATAAACAAAGCAATCAATCCAGTTCAACGCACTTAAACCCTTGTAAACATTGTTCTAAAGCCATTTGCAGTGTGTCATACTTCCCACCCATGTTCTTTGTGATCCTTTATATGGGACTTTCTAAGCCTCGTAGATGGAAGCCGGGAAGGCAGTGGCCATTTGTGCTTCTAAACAAGTGCGTCTTTGGAGAACTCATTTAACAACGTGATGCAGTGCAGCTACCGCCGCCGCCGCCGCCGCCGTCGCCGCAGCAGCGTCGCAGAATAAATAGCCTTTCACTAAATACATAATGGATACGAAGGGAGCCCGATAACAATAAGACAATGCCACCGCTTCGTGAAGCAGAGGCAGACGCCCATATGGTGACGCAATCGAGAGGATGCGAAACGATAATTATGGCTTATATAACCGACTATATCGACTTCAAGAAAGGTTTGTGCGGGTCTTACTGGCATAGAGGCAAATGTTTGAAAAAAATCATCATCTGGACTGGGTTATTTAGTTTTGTGCAGCTCAGGATTATCTGAAACTAGTGTGCACCAGCGCTTACTCAAACCAAAGTCTAGTCAACACAAGACATTAGCGGCATATGGAGCAATTAAGTGTTTGAAAAATTGCTCTAGTTCAATGTTTCACCACATTTTTTTTCGAGAAATTGTAACTTTAATTTCACAAAAAGCCTTTTACTTACACTACTATATGCAGAACTTGAACCTGGCTCTGTCTGTTGTTCAGACAGACAGAAAAAGTCTTACTTTCTGATGAAAATGTTCAGGCGAAACGCTGCAGGTGAATGGGGGACATTTTTTAAATTCATTTATATCAATTTGAAACTTTTGATTAATTTGATTAGGTATATTGTATTGTAAAAATTGTTTTATTTGGTTGATATATTAGTTAAGAAGGATTTTTTAATGGGATTTTGGATCTAGCTACTGAAAAAATCTGTAAAAATACTGTTATTATAGAATAGAATTATAGAATAATTTGAACCATTTTTGCATTTAAAATAACTTACATTTGAGCAGCATCAGGTTCGTGGTTGTAAGCTGTGCAGCGGTGCAGTGATCTGCTAGAAAATAGTCCCTCAAAATGTGATAATTCATGTGATGCAAGGTCAGTTTTATTTCAAAAATTATTCTATCGACACAGACATTTATATCTTTAGTCTGGCGTTATAAGTGATTTACCTCAGGTGCACTGTGGAGTGGGTCAGCATGAATTTTAGAATAATCTCCAGAAATCAACAACACTCTGGATAACTAGGAAATTAGGCCCTATGTCAAAAATCCTGAAATATCCCTTTAAAGCTAAGATGTTAAGGAGAAAGCTACCTGCAAATCTCAGGAAAAATCTATATTTCCACCTGTCGTGTCTCACCTTAAACGTAAGAAAAGTTGCAATCCATTTTATTTAGTTATTTATTCCAATTCACCTGGAGCGTCTCGCCTTCCGCCTCTTCCTTAGTCACATTCTGTGCCTAAGGATCAATACAAAAAAAAAATCTCAAGCTAGGGACAGCGAGGCGCAAAATCACAGGGTTAATTGTGTTAACTACGCTCTGGTGACGATTCTTTGCAATTCAAAACAGCTCCAGAACACGGCGTCACACTTTTTGGCACGCTCTATTTTTAAACATCGCTTTTCAAAATGAGCAGTCAATAGGAAACACATTAGCTTCATTAATCGGGCGTCCTTCCCCCACAATCTCCTTCCACAGTCTGCCTCGATCCGAGTGGCTTTGTGTGCCTGTGGGCCACGGTCAGGGGGAAAAGTGCCAGATATTAATGTGTAAAATAAGCTGGAGACGTTACGAGATGTGATTTTTTCCGGCTGCGCGCGGGGGAATGTGGGCAGACGTACACAAAGGGCTACGGGCGCCCAAATGTCGCCATCAGTCAATAACAGGCGCCTGAATACGAGGGAACATTTGTTTAAGTCCTCGGAGCTAACGCGGCGCCGTGGCTAACCGCTACTGATATTACCGGGGGCTTTGTTTGGCTGGATAGCTTTTTGGGGGAAATAGATCAAACTGCAATGCAGTGTGAGAAGATTTTGGATTCTATGTGAATGAAACGTTGAGAAGATGCTTGAAAACATTTGTGACATATTGGGAGAGGATGAGTTTCGCAATCCAAGGATTGAGCTGGAAGTTGGAAATGGCCCATCGGTGGGAAAAGTCCAGCTGTGATTTCAGAACCTTGGTTTTTGTGGTAAGGGAAGCCCACGCAGAATGTGGCATGGACAGGTAAACTAAAAAAAAAGCCCACATTGTGTCAAACCTGAGATCTTCATGCAGAGAGACGAGGGGCCAGATCTTACCTTGTGCAAGGACAGCACAAGTTCCAAACACGATGATTATCTTTCATGTAATGCAACTGTTGCACTATGTGCCTGTGAAACTGGCGAGAGGGCGTCGCTTATCAAAAGAGAAGAGGTCGACTGAGGCATGGTTTATTACAAGCTCTGAGAGCTCGGATGCCTCACATTTGGCCATACGCTGGGCGATATGGTCAAAAATAAAATCAATTTTTTTTTACTCAGTGTGGAAGATTATGTACGATTTTAATCGATTTTATGGGAAATAAACTTTAAAAGGTCTCCTGATCTTTCATATGAAGAAAACTCAGAGTCCTGCACATTAATATTTAGATTCATAATATAGCCTACAATTAGGCCCATTGAAAATTGTTATTTCTGTTTTAAATATCCCTTGTCTGCTCTCAGAAGTAAAACTTCTTAATAAGGGTTAAGATAATGAAGTTTTCAAAAGCGTTTTAGTTTTATCATCCTCGAGTTCTGCTGTGATTGACAACTGTCTCCATGGAGACTCAAGGGGAAAGGGGCGGAGTTACATGGTGCCTCTGCTCAGAGCATGGCCCAGCGTGAGAGAAGGGGAGAGAAGCAGACCGGGGGAAACTTTGTTTTAGTGAAGGAAACTCCATCGCACACTACGAAAACACAACACGCGGCATTTGTAAAGCAGCAGAGATCACTGGCTGGGTTCCGCCGGTGTCATTTTCGAAAACAGTCACTACGGAGCTTCTAAAACGCCGCTAAATTGTCAGCATGGCACTCGTCAGAAGCTGTTTTACAATTTAGCCATTTTCCACATCGTCAATTAAATTTAATTAATTTAATTAATTACATTTATCGCCCAGATTTATGTACCTCACATTCATTTCCTCGTTCCACAGGTCGGCACTCGCTCGGCCGTAATTGCATTAACATGGCCTAAACAAAAGCACATGTTCCCACCCACAACCCCTCTCCTTCCCCCTCGCCCCGTCCCATGGAGTCTGGTTAGAAGAAAAAGGTTGTTGTACATAACATCGCCATCGGCCATGGGCTTTTCTCCACCCCACGTACTTCCCACTTAAATGCCCTAAGTCTGGAGAGACAAGATCGAAAAGTGCGCTCCTACTAACCGCAAAATGTTACGCAATGGTCTGCGTTTAGAAACACAAGATCGTGCCCGAGAGCACTAACCTCTGCGCTGCCAGGGCTCACGCCATTTTACCTTTTCATAAGACACATCCTGTGCCCTTGTCCAGTAAAAAAGTAAATCAGAAGTAGGGCTGAAATAAGTAATCGATTATTGAAGTAGTTGACAACTATTTTAGTATGTTTCTGGTTTACACAGACTCAAATAGAGCAAAAATGATACGAATAGTGTTGGGTATGTTGAGTGATTGGTACATTGTAAGTTTCATAAATATGATGTCTTTGTCCCAGCTCAAACCGAAAGCCGTATTAGCACAACTCCTTATTGCCAGGTCCATTAGTTTAAATCAGTTCGGAAATAAACATACAGTAATAGGAGTCTCTCTTACTTCCTCAATCCCTGCTCCTCTCCCCGATAAAGTCCCTATCAGCGCCAGTGCAGCCTCCAGTCGCTACAGCTCAGTGGCTGAACTCTGCAGGTTCTTAGTTCAGCTGTAGTGACTTCTACAACATTCACTTAAAGTTTACTCCATCAACATGTCCTCAAGCGGCGCCACTTTAGCTTTATGTCGGATAAAGTTTGAAAAAAAAAAAATGTATTTCATGCGCCAAGCATTTAATCGACTGAGCGTACAAAATAATCAGCAGATTAATCGATTACCAAAATGCTTGTTAGTTGCAGCCCTGATTAGAAGTAATAACAGTAATAAAGATGAATTTAGATGGTGTGGAAAGACAAAGTAATTAGAGACGCACCGATCCAGCTTTTTTGCTACCGATACCAATACCAATACTGGGGGTTTGAGTATCTGCCGTTATCCGATATTAACCGATACCAAAAGACCTCCTTAAAAGTGTCTTTTTGTGTGAAAAAAGTGAATGGTGCTCTTTACTTCATTGCAAGATCAAGAAGGTCTTATCTTCTCTTGCAAACGAGATGTTACAGATCAATTATATCTATTAATAAATTAATGTAAAACATGAAACGAGGATCACTGGACTTTTCTACATTAAATATCCCTCACAGGCATTTAGGTTGCATTAATATTAACAACTCCCAAAGTGATCATTACAAATATGTTAGATCAGTTATTCTGTAACAGCATTTCCTAAAACTAAAATACAAACACTTGGCCACTCCAGCAGTGGCCAGTTTTATTGTATGATTTTAGGTGATCCAAACATAGTGTCTGTGCCAGCCTTCATTAGTTGCCATTAGCATCAGCGTTCTGTTGCTAGCCGGCATTTTGCATGGCAATCAAAAATACATTTGCAGAGCTTAAAACTCCTGGGTTCTCCAGGTTCTAAGCTTCGAAATGAGGAACAGGTACATGTCACTTATATTTAGTTGTGTTTTTAAAACGGTGAGAGCCAAAAGAGGTATAGATTCAGTATAGGATATTTATAGCTGATACCCGATAATGTATTTTTCCAGTATCGTCTCCGATATCTGATACCAATATCGGATCGGTGCATCCCTAAAAGTGATGCTTTTTTGAGGTGATTCAAGCTTTCAATGCCATTACCTCACAACAAGAGGTTTGTCCCCATTATGTTGCCGTGCAGCTAGTGAATGTAGTGTTTTTGGAGCTTTTCAAAATTGATTCATACTTTCAACGTTACTTAAAGGGACACTGCGTAACATTTTGGACTATGCTGTTGCCATCAGTACGAAACTTCCTCCTAATGACTATTTCTGCAGGGGGTAATCAAAGAATGGATGAGAACCTAACCTATTTAAATCTCAAATTCTGCTGACTTTAGTCGACATCTCCAAGGAGACGCGGTGGAGACGCACTGCCTTTGCTCTGCCCAGTCCCGTCAGACCTTGGAAGCTAAGCAGGGAAGGGCCTGGTCGGTACTTGGATGGGAGACTGTTTAGTAACACCAGGAAGCCTAGCGAATGTAGTGAGTGAGTGAGTGGTTGGTGGTGGTCAGAGGGGCTGATGGCGCAGACTGGGTGCTTGGCTTCCGTCAGTCTACCTCAGGGCAGCTGTGGCTACAATAGTAGCTTACCACCACCAAGTATGGAGTGAATGAATAGTGCAATGTAAAGCGTCCTTGAGTGTCCAGAAAAGCGCTATATAAAACCGATGCATTATTATTATTATTATTACCCACTCCTGGTAAAGTTACAGCCATGTCTAAGGAGAGCTGAGCCCCTCACAGCAAAAGCACATGTTTGTTTGTACATTTATGAGGTATTTTTGAATGAGGAAATAAATGAATGCTTGTATTTCAATTTTATTTATTGGGTAAAATTCTACGTAGTGTGGCTTTAAGTGTTTTCTATGACAAATACTTCTATACTTTCATTTAAGTAATGATTTAGCTCGTATTGGAGTAATATTTGACCAGAAGTGTCTGCACTTTTACTCAAGTAATGACCACTGGAGGTTATACTGTAGGTATAGATGATAGAAGAACCATAACCTTTGAAAGTTAGCATACTTATATCATAATTTTAAGCATCCTCGTTTATTGATAACCTTATTTTGGTCACTCTAATGTGCTCTCAAACATTACAGAATAATCAGTAGCCTACAATGAAGGTCCAAGTGCACACCTCTGTTATCCACGGAGTAAACTTTTGGCTGTGGCAGACGCTGATTCCCTGGGACAACAGTGCAGCACTGCGTGATTTAGCGGCGTATGCTAAGTGCTAACACGGCTGCAGGCCATTCTGTGGGCACCAGGGCAAAGAGAGAGCGCACTCCCCAGCACTGACGCGCCTAACTGGCCTGATTAGCCCGGGTGTGAGCTGACATGGATCACACACACAGGCTAGCGAGTGCTAACGGGGGCCCGGGCTAGTTACGTAACGGCTAGAGCGCTAATGAACGGGCGGACGGGAGGGTGATGAGCGCAGACAGCAGAGGATGTTAAGTCAGCCATCGGTTATAGGTTGTTTTTGGGCGAACTACTGAACTGTGGAGGTGTAAGAAAAGGGATGGGGTTCAGTGTAGCGTTAGCATTGGGCATTCGTTAGCGCTCCTCTGGCTCCACCGCCAAATGTGCTCAGGACACCTACTGTAACTCTAATGAGGTCGGCAGTAAATGAAGGATTTGAGGCAAATAAAAGTAATTGCAGCTTTAGTCAAATATCGCGAATATTAAGAGACTTTGTTTTTTTCAGGCAAGACACTGCAGGAGAGTAGGAAATACACTTTGGCATTAGAACGTTGGCATAAATGTAAGGGGGAAAATGTATTCCAAGTTTTCTTTCATTTTACATATTTTTCATACAGAAATAATAAATTTTAAGTCAGTAAATGATGCAAGGTTATAGGCTATTATAGGCCTATAACCTCTACTAAGGTCTTTGTAGAATTTTGTAGTCCCAAATGACCAGTAACAATCACAGCAAAAGCATCAATTGTATAAGAGGTAGCCTACATAGAAATTCAACCTGGATAGACTCAAACAGACAAAAGCAGAGATTAGGAAGATTTATTGACGTTTTGGCAATCAGACCCCGGCGGTAGACATCGATGTATGCATGTGAGTCAGTATGGATGAACAGCTTGGAGTTAGGGATGTCTTCCCCAGAGCCTGGACACTGGTGGTGGTATAGGAGGCCCGTGAAGGACGCAGCAGGGAGAAGCTGTGGGCAGAAGAGGTGGAGACAGGGCAGAGGTGGGTCGCAGCGCTACTGGGAAGCGAACGAACCATGATTGCTGGGGCTTAAATGTGGGACCAAGGGTGATGATTGGCTGCCACGGAGGTGCAGCTCTTACGCTGATGACTGAGGTGGAGGTGTGGCCCTCATGGAAGCATTCATTGGCTGGAGGTAGGTGATGCTGAAATTAGTCTACCAGGTTGAATTAACGCCTAGGCATCATTAGCCTATTAGATGTTGTCGCAACAATGTGGGAAAAAATGCATTTTGAGAAAATGGTGTATGAAATTATAATTTCCTATTCAATGCTGCGCTCATACTGACCACTGAACGACCTCGACACGGTTTTCTGTGACTCAAAGTAATTACTCAAAGTTTTGAATACAGTTTGGTGTATGTTGTGGAACTCTCACAAGGCTATGACTCCATGAGGTTTTCCACGATAACAACGTTGTACTAGGATTGGGACTTTGAATTAATAAATTACATAAAGTTTAATGCGATAAAAATATTTATCACCTTTTACTTTAGCGGCACCAACACCTTTTCAGTTTCCTTTTTCCTGTGAGACGTTGCTTAAGGACGAACATGGCGTGAAGCTAAAAACAATTTTACTGACAGACTTATTCACACAGTTGGGCTGGCATAAACTTGCGTAAAAAGAATATACCTCTAAATAAATGATGCTTAAATGTGATTAATTGCGATTAATTAATTGCAAAGACCATGATTAACTCGATTAAAAAATGTATTGAGTCCCACCACTACTTTGTACAGAAAGAAAATACTAGTAAATCAAGCGTTTATATGTATGACTTAAAAATAAGACAGATCAAACTTACAATTCACTGTGTGAAGTCCAGCTAATGCACTCCATTCTGAAATTCAATGGATTCTCTTCCCTGGCTTGATTTCCTCAGAAAGTGCTGAGTTCTGATATCTTGCAGAGGCCGTACCGTAACTGCTCAGGATTCAGAAAGAGCCTGGGGGTAAATTCATAGAGAACTGTTGAATCAGTGCAACAATCCGCCACCACATTGGGTGAAGTTGATCATTTCTTTGTTTCCATGGTGAAACTGTATCTGGAAAGAGAGCAAAATGGCCGAAACCTGAAAAAAAGACTATCTTTACCCTGCAGATTCTCCCCTTAAACATTCATACGCATTGTCATTACTACTAATTTCGTTTGACTCAGAAGTCTCATCGCCCACAGTTCCACCTCAGATGCTCCCTGTAAACATCTGGGTCAGCGGCTGTTGTGCATCTCAAGTCGGGAGTCAGTGAATTGAGAGATGAGATTGCGGAACGAAGGCGCGCGAGGTGACAGTTTTTTTTTTTCCTCCGCGTTGGCATTTATGCTAATGTTTTCACAACGCAAACAATCTCCGGGCCCCAAAAGTGAGCTTCGCCGCTCCACCGAGACCCACCGCCTGCTAATTTCATCTCCTCAGATCTGCTCGGAACAAGTGCGGCGAGCTGTGAGCCGCGTACACCCACCGTCTGGCTGCACAGGCGTGGGCTCTCGGTACATTCGAAAAAGGGACCGTGCGGAACATTCCTTGGTTGCATGTTGCCATGTCGGAAATGCTGCTAAAATGTCATGAAAGTCAACGCTCAAAATGCTCAGCTCCTGTATGTCTACTGTTGAATATTTCTATATATGTTTTTATCATAATAGGCTTTAATGATTATATATGAAACTGTGTTGATTGTAATCTGTGCTTTAAGGTTCATTTTGAATTGGGCTGACATTTTGCTGTATCGTTGTTGTCTTTATTCTGATATCCACTGGGGGGCAGTGTGTTATAATGCAGAGTCAGGTTGTGCAGCAGAAGAAGCATTCCAAGGACACTGATTGGTTCTTCAACAAGGAGACGCCTACTTCCTATGTTTATAAAAGGCCAAGGCACGGGGCCGCTCCTCCTCTCTCTTCGCTCCATTCCTGGCTGGCCACTGGACATCACCATGTAGCCTTTCGCATAGCTTTTGTTTTAGACTGTAATGTTAGGGAATAAAATAATGATTTTGATTTTAATAGAACGAGTCTCTCTCCATATTAAAGAACACAACACTACCTTTCGTCAAAGCATCTCTTGCAGGTGGGACGCAGTGAGACAGTAATTTAGAATTTCTTTAAAGATCCTGAAGGTTATCGAACAAAAAAGTGGAAGACCTCCAAAAAATGTCCCCAGCGCTGAGCCGGATGATCCGATTGGCTGTCCGTCAAGACCCTGGACGATCCTCGACCCACATGAAGGCCGTTACTGGAGCTTCGAGAGGCCCTGCTTATGCAGCTCAACAACCCGACCACGTTCAAAACCATCAAGAGTGTAAATGCCTGACAGAAAATTACACTGAATCCACATTTCCAAATCTGGGATGTAAGCCTTGGTCCTAAACTTTTGATGTGAACTTTTACCATGTTTCAACTGGTCTTATGATCGGGACTGTATAATACTTACTACTCGACTACATTTCTATAAAGACACCAAATGAAGGAGTGTAAAGTTAGCAGCATATTTTGTCGCTCGTAAAAGCCTTATGGTCAAACATTCCAGAAGGTTAGGGTCAAGGTCAAAGTTATTTATAAAGCACATTTGCAAGACCATCATCACTGCCCCAAAATGCTGTACAGGTACAGAGTGCACAGTACAACAAAGATTGGCTTTCACTAAAACAAAATTAGAATAAACATAATATATATATTCTTTATTTCAGACTCAAAAAGGTCCACAAGAAACAAAGAGACAGACAGACAAATAAAACAGAGAATTACTATAGTCCATATAAGCAATTTCTCCAGTACCTCCAAAGCACCGAGCTGTACCTGATACTGCTCTGGTCAGGCCATCTAAAAACAATTATAATTTCATTTTGCGAGTCCATGAGTCTCATCATAAATGTATAAACAACATTTCTTATTAAAGCATTTAGTGTGGTCACATTATTCTGTACAAACAGCTGACTGGCACTGGTCCAGCGAGGGACTTTCAAAAGAATCCTAAAGGCATCGTTGTATGCTACTTGTAACTTGTAGCATTCAATATAAACTAGAACTAGAAAACTAGAATAAACACAATATATAAAACAAGATATAGTGAATGAGGCAGAACAGTAGGTGGCGATGTGCAGACGTACTGCCAATGTCACTGACTAAGGTTGTCCCCGTCTCCTAAGGTCTCTTCAGGTAGCTGCGACTTCCTACTTGCAAATTCTGTGGTAAATGCCCTCGGGTCTTCTCCGGTGACAGTGGCCTTGTGTATGTCCAGTGACAGTAGCAGAGTGAACAGATGCCCACGCCTCATTCACTCGGAATACAAATACAAGCCAGCAAGTAATCAAGTGTTCTGGGAGGCAGAAGGGGAATGAACAGAATATCATCATCCCGTAGGAGAACCTTCAGATGATGGAGGAGTCTCGTTAACAGATTGGTACGTCTTTCATCAAAATGTTAAGTGTTTCCTTCTCCATATGTTTCATTTTTTCAATTTAGCTACTTTTTTTTTCCAACACCGTCTTAAAAGGCACACTCTTAACATTTTGGATTGTACTGTTTCCAATACAAAACATGCTTCTAATGACGAAACAGAAAATGCTATGTTTTGCAGTGGGTAATCAAATGGATTTGGATGAGGACTTAACCTATTTAAATCTCATAGCTGGAGACGTCCCGACCTCCCAGTAAAGTGACAGTCAGGCCTGCGTAGAGGCGAGTCCGCTCACAATGAGGGTGCATAGTTTGTTTTTTTTGTTTTTTTTGAGACATTCAATTATAGAGAGTTTGGTTTATTGGGTGAAATGTTACAGTGTGTGTTTAAGCCTGGAGACATACGCCTGTAGCTTTGCGCCTTAAGTGCCTTGATTAAAACAAAGACCCAGACCAACTGTCACCCTGACAGCGTCCCACCCCCTCTCCCCTGTTAACCCGCCACACACCGGGGCATTTTTCATCGTTAAGTGTTTTGGATGGGGGGTGTTAATCTCCATAAGAACCGGCACGGAGCATGTCAGACAGAGATTTATGTACATATTTGTGCCCGCAATCTCCATAAAATTAGCTCCAAGGCAATATGGGGAAGTGGTGATGTCTTGTATGACTGTATGATAACAATTAATGAAGAGACTTCATCATCTTCGCCGTGATGATGAAATACCGGCGTTTTCAAGACCGTCCCGTGCACATCCTTGATCAGCTCCGTCCGCTAAGTGACTTTGGAGTTGACAGCGGCTACGCGCACCTGCAGGTTTGGAGAGAGCGAGTTTTGTTGTGTTTTTTATGCTACAAAAATTTTAAAAAGAAGCCGTCTTCCAAAGCTGATTGTATTCCAAACACTACAATAATATCATTTCAGCTTTGTCAGTGTAGACTGAGTAGAGTATAGAGTGCTGGGGTGTCAGCTGAACAGTGCATTTTACAGGTTATTTCCAAAAGCTCACAGATTTGGACCGCTAGAGAGGAATATCGATGTATCTGTGTGGCTCTTCGAAGCAGAATGACAATTGTTCTTCTAATGTTAATTCGCAGTTTTATTGTGTTGTGGGTGTGATCCATCTGCCAAGTCCAATCCTCTTCTCTCACACCAACCAACTTCATGTCCTCTTTCGCTACATCCATCTCCACTTTTGTTTTCCTCTAAGCCTCCAGCTTTAAACTCAGCATCTTTCGGCCCCTCTGTCCAAAAAAATTGGAAACATTATCCTCCAAACCTCCTAGACAAAGAAAGCAGAAATACTGACCTGCATTCAGCTGCCTTTGACATTTGTAATGTAACAGAATGCTGTAGATTGTTTCAGCTGTTCATGTTAAGCATAATGTTCAAGGAAATGAGAGTAGGACACAGACTCATGTTCCTATATAAGTGACACTTTTATCATTGTTGATAATAGCTCTAATTTCAACACATTTTAAAACACAAAGATTTGCATTAAAGTAATATATCAAAACTGGTCTTTTGCCCCTTTCTAAATGAAATGGGAATGTCTCATGCAAAGCGCTTCATGATCATGTCTGTGTAAGGTGCAATACAAATACATTCCTTCCTTCTGAATCAAACATGGCACACAAACAAGGCTGCAGTAGTCATGTGATAGTTTTGACAAATATTCCTACAGTAGTTTGTAAATCTGATCCACCATAGTACGTTGTTAAGACTTTCACAGTATGCCGCAGTTGTACACATTTTCTGCTTACTTTAAATTTAACTTGAAAATACTTGTTCTGCTTACTTTAAATATAACTTGGAATTACTTGTTTTTCTTACTTTAAATATAACATGGACATACTTGTTCTGCTTACTTTAAATATAACTTGGAATTACTTATTCTGCTTACTTTAAATATAACTTAAAATTAATTGTTCTGATAACTTTGTGCACAAGTTATTGTTCTGCTTACTTAGAATATAACTTGGATTTAAGTGTTCTGAGTACTTTGACTATACTTTGAATTGCTTATTCTGATTACTTTTTATTTCACTTAAATATAGGCTTTACCTGCGCTATTTTGTAAGGTTTACTTGAATATCCTTGTTCATATGACAACATGCCTTTCGCCTCATTTGTTATAACTTCATTTTGTAAGTTATAGTTACTAGTCACTCAAGTTCCCTCTACAAATATGTAATTTGCAAGTGGGAAACAATGGGGAATACTTCAGTGAGTAAAAACGACTACTGGATGATAAGATGAGGAGGAGTAGCCTAAGACTACTCCAAACTGACAAATCCTAAGTGTGGTCAAAACGTTGGTAACCGTAGCGATCTCTGTTGATTTTACAGTGAGGTAGCAGTAATTAGGCAGACATTTGGAAGACATATCAAACAAATAGGACCTTTGATCACATAGCTATTGTAATGCCTTTCTATTTATTTCACTGTAGAGCAAACGCTGGTCAAAATGACACTTCTACATGCATAAATCATATCCATAACTCCCCCACAATGCAGTGAGAAAGCCAAGTGCTGTAAGTGAGGCTGTATTTCTTCACACTCCAGCGTCTTCGACCGGGCCCACGGACAGTAATAATGGCCTTTAACAACCACATACTGTAATAAAAGGCACTCATGAGTTTATTGTAATTGCAGCGTATCGCATATAATCATCTTAAAATGGCTTCGCAGGCCAGTGGTGAGGCCGCCTGACTGTAGTCTATACAGAGCCAGACTGGCTGGGACTGCTCCACAGAGGGTTCCGCCTGTGAGAAGCAGTACAGGCAGAAATCCATCTTCAGGTATAGAGCTTTAATAACTAATAACAATGACAGTGCCACATTCACCCTATTTAAACACAACTCAAACATTGGCTAAAGAGGAAACAGACATGTGACCACCTGTTATTTCACTTTTGCTCCAGGTTCGACAGGTGGAAAATAGCCATTGGTTAATTTAGCCATATTTATAGTTTCATTTGTGTTAATATGTATTGTCCCTTTACATGATTAAATCCATTGCCGAACAATTATGCCTGTTCATATAAGTTTACAAATGGCATACAATTGAAAGTGTATATCATTAACTCCTTTGCTTTCGAGCATTTATTTATAATTACTTCATTGTTAGTCCATTACCAACTCTTATTACGACTCTTCTCAATGCAAGTAGAACGCTCCATTGACTTGAATGGGATTTACCAACGTTCTAGCGGTCATTATTTTCTGATAGAAGACCTCTGAAAAAAATTATGACCGCTGCCAATGGCAACGGAGTTCGTGCTTGTAATACAGATCTTTCATATCACTCCACAAGTAGTAGTAGCGGACAATATCTCTGTCCGGGGTCAGCCCTATATTCCCCGGTACCTATGCTTCTATTGATTAAGATTAGGCACCAGTCCACTATCCTTAAGGTTAGTGTTAAGGGTTAGGGTTAAGCTGCTTGATATATGTATGACGTTTCACTCCCATGACTTGTGATTGGTTGAAGTACCAACTCACCTACGTAAAAAAAAAAAATTGCACCTGGGGGAACATAGGACCCGGGGAACATAGGTATGCACCCCTCTGTCCCCGTCCCTGCGAGAGAAGTTGGGGGAATCGCTCGTGAAGTTAACGGGAATCCGACTTTCAACTTACCCAGAGATTCACCACCATTCCTCCTCTCCAGCTGCACCTTAAATTAAGTAGCTAGGCTAACAACAAGTAGCTAGCCGTGCTGCTACTAGCCTAGCCACACTGCCTGGAATCACAACAAAATAAATCTTTCGACCTTCATAAAAGTGTAGGAAGTTTATTTGTGTGTGTTCATTTTGCAAATAGCTGTATAATAAGCGTCGGGATCCGGTTCGCCCTGTTGGTACTTATTTTCCCGATAATGACCAGCGTTCTATACATTATCCCTTAACCTACCTTTGTTCCTATTCAAGAACACAGTCACCTTGTCAGGAAAAAAACTGTACTGTACTGTCTCTCTTCGAGGCCCCACTATACATCACCTTGCACAGAGGCCTTTAAAGCCGACGGACGGTGAGATTTTAGGAGCGCTCTCTCTCTACGGCGCTTTGGCGATGGTCTGAGTGAGCGAGCGGAGACTGTCTGCTCCTGCGTTATTTATAATTGATGTATAATAAATATGGATAGAGGGGACAAAGCCAGGCCTCAGACAGGAGCGGTGTGATGTGGGATATGTGCCGCGCCGTTTCTGTCTGGCTGTGGTCACACGCGATAGAATATTCCAACGGGGCGGGGGGAGGAGGCTTGAACAGGCATACAGATGAATGGCTGGGAATATTTTAGGGAACGGATCAAGTTCAGCGCTTTGGAGATTTAACCATTAGGCGATCTCCACAGCGACAACTGGGTCGCGTTACGTAGTTACGTTTCAGACCATTTTGGGACTTTGAGTTTCAAATGATCACAGACCTCACACTAAGGCTCACGTTATCTTGAACAACTCGCAGCAATGTCACACTACACAAATGTGCTCGTTACTCGGTTGACGTTTACAAAAATGAGATGGTACGGCGCAGTAGAAGTAAATATTTTTAAGATCAGGGTAAAACCTAACTGACTCTTTTTACATCTTGCTCCTGAAAGGCAGCGGCATCAATATGCTGTTGAGTGTGAGTGACTTTGGAGCGAGCTTTTGCAGTTTTGAGAGATTCAGAGAGATTGTTCCAGGCGTTACCCAGTAGAAAAGAAAAAAACTTGGAATACTGAGCAAAGAAAATGAAAACAATAACTAGAAAAGCTTTAAAGCATGTCACTAAGGTTTACTACTATAATTTGTCGTTTACATAGGTACATCTTGCTTGTGGAGGTCAACTGATATATCAACTGGCGAATATCGGGCCGATATTTAGGGGTTTTACAATATTGGCTATATCTCGGGACCGGAAGTGATGGAGACTTCCCGTTTTTTGCATTGGAAAGAGCAAAGTCAGGGTTTTAAAACATTGCGATGAAAATTGGATTTAAACCTCAGTCAATATGGACATGCTGCATGTCATTTTCAAGCACAGAACCTGGAGAATTCAACCGTTTAGTTTTAACCTCCGCTATTTTATTTTTGATCACCATGCAAAATGCCACGGCTAGCAACCGTATGCTAATGCTAACGGCAGCTAATCAAAGTTGGGACAGAAACGATGATTGAATCACCTAATGAAATAAAATAAAATCGGTCACTGCTGAAGTATTTGTAGTATATGTTTTTACAGGATTATAGACCAGACATTTGGAAAAATATTGGCTGTGCAAATCTGCATCGGCCAATAAAAATCCCCAAAAATCGGCATCGGCCATTGAAAAACCCATATCGGTCGACCTCGACCTTGACTTGAAGTTCACATTTTTACAACATTGTGACCGAAGAGAGCAGTGCTTTGCAGATTTGGTCCTGACAAAGAAAATAGTGTGCACTTTTGGGGGAAATATGTGTTACATGTCAGAAACAATAAAAACAAATGTATTGTGAAGTTTGACAAGCTTTTCAAAGTGCTACCACTGTACTGTGACTGTATTAGTCATTCATTAATTCCATATTTGGTGATTAGCTATAGTAGCCACATCCTCCCTAGCCTGGCCAGCCAGAATACACGCTTTTGCTATTCTTTACAAAGACATGTAGTCTGGGATCAGGGGTGATTTATTCTAATTCCCAATGGCCAGGATTGACAAGCTAAAGCTGATATAGGTATACAATAAGGAATTGTTACAAGCATTGGTCAGTAGAGCAGAGACTAATGTGATAGATCTACATCGTTTTTGCCACAAAAACTGAAGGATACAAGGATCATTAGCAACTCGGTTCAGAGTTTCATTGTAGGAGAAATACACATGAATGGGCAATGGCTGTTTCAATCAATATACGTTGACAAAAATACTTTTGATAGACGTCAACAAGAAGATGAAGCATCAACATCTATGCAGGTACTGTATGTTCTTGTTAAGTAGGCCTACATTTAAGAATATATGTTACTTATAGTTAATTCCGTCTTCCTGTCATGACAACATGCTCTGTGAGTGGATCCATATAAAACATTTCGAGATGTGACTGGCTGTTAGCAAAGTTCTAGACGGCCCTGCTTTTGACAGATTCAAAAAGCAGGAGTGGACGGCTGGCCAGGCGACATCCTCCCTGTGGTACATTACGGTATAGGAAGTGAGTAGGGGTGTAACAGTTCAGCTGTTTCACAGTTCGGTTCATAGTGCAGGAACACGGTTCGGAGCATCACAATATAAAAAATAATGGGTTGGTTTGAATAAATAGCCTATATGTTCATCATAGTCTCAGAATAAAATTGGCAATGTTGTTTAATTTTTCAAAGATGCTTTATAATAAAATGTGCCCCTGGCCTCACAATACGAAACAAAATCAAAAACAAACAAAATGGTAGCGCTCTAAAGTAAAAAACAAAACAAAACAACACCGTTAAAATAAAAGCAGCGCAGTGTAGGCCGTGCACTTGTGGTAAGCTTCAGTTTCGCTTTCCATAGACGGCAGCTAAAACATTCACAGCAGCGCTTTTGACTTCAGGCTTGTGTTTTGGCTTTGTTCTGCTTGGACTTTTTTTTGGAAACAAAGCTTTTTGACGCAGATTATGACCAAGATTGACCTTACGCATTTGTCACCGGATCTATCACTCACCACAACCTGGTCGTCAGCAGGACTCGGAGAAACCTTTCCAAAGCC
This sequence comes from Neogobius melanostomus, assembly GCA_007210695.1. Lineage (NCBI taxonomy): Eukaryota > Metazoa > Chordata > Actinopteri > Gobiiformes > Gobiidae > Neogobius > Neogobius melanostomus. Next base: position 457,657 of record VHKM01000515.1, read on the forward strand.
ACGCAGATTCCATGTGTTTTTGGAGGATGTAACTTTGCGGGTCGGGAGTCTGCAGCCTTCAGTTTAGCGGTAATGATGAGAACACTGTTCAGGTGTGCACATGAGACAGAGCTTAAGTCACGAGATGACATATACGTAGTTCATATAGTTTGTGAGGTCTTTAGCCCTGCATTTGGTTCTGCACGTCCAAGTAGTACCGCGCTCCAGAGCACGAACAATAATACAGAATAATGAAATAAAAGCTGATTTAATGTAAGCTTCAATCCGAGTGTCTGCAGGTTGCAATGGCCAGCTCCAGTTATGGGGACAACATTTTTCACAAAGCGAGTAAGGAGGAGGAGAGGACGTGTCCGGCGAGCGCGCACAAATGCATAATGTCTTATTAAAGTGTGCGGCTGACATTGGACAGCCGTTGAAAGGTTATCCCGGACTAATTATAAGTTTGCGTAGTGGAGAATAACTTTATAACTGTTTAAAGATTATGATGAGCTGGTATAGTTTACTCAGGGGGTGCTGTAAACCAGGCGGGGGGTGGGGAGAGGGGAGGGAGCGAGGGGAGGTAGGAGGTATGGGAAGAAAGGAGGCAGTGCAAATGGGAAGCTATAGAAGAAGTTCAGCACGGATGTCCTTAATGCTGCATTTTTCTCTTTTGAATGAATAGCACTGCTTTTCCTACTTTAACCCATCACACCAGAGCACCTTTCTGTGTTACTCCTATAGTTTTCATGCAAATTGAGACATCTCTGAGGAAAATATTTGTGTGTGACTTTGATTTTTATCCCATTGAAGGATGACATGAAGGATTGATTTCTTTGTGTTATTTTAAACGCCACACTCTCCTCTTATCATACATGTATTATTACTTTGTAAAAGTAAAGTAATGAAAGAGGGATTAAAAAAGTATTTAAAAGTAAGTTATGTTCTCCCGTGTCTGCGTGGGTTTCCTCCAGGTACTCCGGTTTCGCCTACCACTAAAAACAGTACAATAGGCCAGGATGAATGATGTGTGTGGTGTGTGTGTGGTGTGTGTGTGAATAGTGGTGGTGGTCAGAGGGACTTTTGGGGCAGATGTGTAGAGTTGCGCTTCTGTCAGTTTGTCCCAGGGAAACAAAAGTAGCTGACCACTCAGCTCAAGTGCTATACAAATATGCTTCCATTACAAATGTGCATATGGATAATGAGGAAATAGTCTGACCTTCAAAATAACAAAACGGTTTCAAAAATCATCAATCCTTCATTGAGTTTAGCTTACTAAAGTTATGCACCACCACATAACTTTTTTTTCGATCCCATGAGCCCTAGATCTTCTGAGTACCACCGTACAGCGGCACAATTAACCTTTATCGAATTAAATTGAGGTTTTAGCTACTGCGATTACCTAACCTCACCTGAGGTTCCTTTGACTGCTACCAATCAGAAGTGGCTGCACTTTGTCTGTGCAGCATTCGCTGAAAACAAACTCCACATGTGTCTTGTGCAGTCCAAACTGCAAACTATTCTCACGCTCATAACAAACAAGTGTTTTGTGACCAGCAGGTCAGGTGTGCCACGGAATCATTTGCTCGTGGAGCAGGTTGGTCAAAAAAAGCCGATCCCCTCCACTCATAGAGCATTGTATTACACTGCGTCTAAAGGTTTTTTCTAAAGGTTTACATCACAGTTTTTCATGTTAATATGAGGCTGATTTTAATAAAACAAGCATCGTTTTGTGGCTTGTGATTCAGAGAAAGCATTCATGCAGCTGAATAAGGGCATGTGAGAGCGCCACGTTTATTAGAGACTCCATAAAACCTCCATAAAATGCCTCTTTGCCTCTCGCAGATTTGTATCTTGTTGCTGCATGAAGCTGAAATGTAATAACTGAGTACCATGATGTTTAACAGCTGTCTTAGAAGTTTATATGCAGCTCGATGCTCAATCGCATGAAAATTAAAACATAGCTATACATAAGATATTGCAAAAATAATCAAAAAATCCAAACAACTGAATGCTCAGCAGCTTTTTTAATCCCCGGAGAACTGGCAGAGCCTACAAAATAAAAGGAACTATCACTTGATACACCTGTAATGTCATATACATGCAAGTGCAAGTGTCCATGTGGGCTTGCTTACATTGGCAAAACAACAAGAGCCCTACAAACCAGAATATCTGAACATTTGTAACCATGATAAAATATTCAAATCAATCGCAATATCTGTCAGAAATGTTTTTGTCAATGTGGAGCCCTATGCCACCCCATAAAATATTTCACTTTCCAAGTACTACCAAGCCAAAATCAGGATCAAATCAGTACTAAACCGGTTCTGAAAGTGTCAACACTTGAAGCCTGATATAAGCCTTCAACTGGATGAAACCGACTGTTATATGAGCTGGGGTTTGCTCCAGTTGGTGAGGCCTCGGTTCAGAAACACTATGTGCCCAAAGAAAGAGATCAGCAGCGGACGACCTGCACATCCTGATTCACCGGGTTATTCCATCAGTGGATTTCTTCTTCCCTGATGATTGGGTTGGGCAGTGTATGCACTCCTAAAGCCTGAATGGAATTATCCCGTCGCAAACCACTGCTCTTTCGGATCGAAGGCACAGGAGACAGGGAAGAGGTAACAGAAAGTAGAAGAAAGGAGGACGGAAGAGATTGAGGCAGGAGAAAGTGGGAATAGAGAGGAAGCTATAGCAGAAGGGAGGGAGGATAGCAAGTGCCGGAGAGGAAGTCGGAGACAGGGGCAATGAGCGGAGGTAACAAGAAGATCAACAGCAAAAAGAGGCTATAGGAGGAAGGAAGGAGTTAGGGGTTGTTGGGTAGCCTGGGTCGGGACGGGCCAGGAAATGATCAATTAATCTCGGAGCGGGTTGTGATGGGACTATGAAAGCTGTTCTTCGTGCTCCTTGATGTGTCCCGTTGATTCGTTTCCCCTTTTCACCTTTTTTCCAGACTGAATTCGAGCTGTGTTCTTCGTAATGCGCTCTCGTCTTTAAAGGTCATGGGTCTGGTCCGGTTGTAAATGGACGAAGGTAAGTTGGCGCGAGGAAAAAGGAGGTTTTGGAGGCGGGACAGCTGGGGTATTAGGAGGCCTCGAAACGAGAGAGGACGTAGGGAAGTATCCGGCAGGAGACAGGGGAGCCGACTAAAGTAGGGCAGAGCAGCCGGGATGGAGGGATCACCTGAGCATCAGCTGATCCACACTGACTTTGACTTCAGAGTCACTTTGGCAAAGGATCCAGTCTGCAAAAAGTGTGTTAGCGAGTGATTACAAGAGGAATACGTTTACATCAGAGAGTTGGCTATATTTAGTATCTTGCACTCCAGTTACAAAGTAATGCGAGCAATAGGGGGAAAGAATTATAGCAATATCTACTTGAAACTTCTGCTGCAGGCTACTTATATAAATATGAGGAAATAATGTACTGCAAGTTTTCTGTTGGAATGTTTTCATATAAAATGCAAGACATTTTATGCATAATAGTGGCCCGAATTGCACAGCGACGAAATCTAGATAATGGATGGAGCCAGCTTTAAATGTATGGTTTTATTTTGTTGATATATTGGTTACAAGATTTCAAAGGGGATTTTCAATATCTCATTTAGTTTTTGAATGCCGACTGGAAAGTTTAGAGTCTGTAAGAGCTACTAATGTGGAGATGCTAGCAAGAGTGTAAGGAAAACCTAATTTGGAGAAAATGGGCCCTAAAGCTACTCGACAAAACGTCATAAAATAAGCACCATGAAGGGTGAGTTTGGTCTTTTTCAAAATGAAGATGTTAACTAGCTAAAAATCTCAACAATGACCGCTGCGTGAAAAATTGAAGCTTTCTCCTGCCATTTCTCGCCTTAACCTCTGTGTCTAAAAGTCTATGGAGTTTTTGAATGGAATTTTCATCCGTGCTCCTGAACCAGAGCAGGGATGGACCGTTGAGCTCCATTCGTGAAAAATTCAAGACTATGACCTTTGGCCCAGTTTTAGTTTCATGCGTACACTTGGGTTCCGGGAGTTGTCAGTTATTTGGGTCATCAAACGCTCTATCCAGATTCTCTCCGCACACAAATAAATGATGAAGCCATCCCTCATAAGCGTGGCGTGTTGATTTTATGACTTTTACATAATTCATATGGTTTCACCATCATTAAGATATGAAAAGGGTTTATTGGCTACTAGAGGCGTATCCGAGCTCACAAAACGCAGGCAGCGTAACCCTTTATAGGGCACTCATTGGAATATTTTGATATAAATAATTTAAACTTATTGGGGGACATAACACAAGTGTATTTCTGTTGTAACCTTTTTCAAAATATTTCATTATCATGCAGAAAATTACCATATTTGGTTCCTTGCCCTAAACTGGTAACAATCAAAGTTACCATATTTAGTTCATTGCCCTATAAGGAGTAAAAAAAATAATAATACTGTAAGTATGAATACATGGTGCAACGGGCATGTCCAAATATGGACAAAACTAATTAACTTTAGGTTTAAGTGAATGATCAAATATGATGCCTGCCTTTTTCCTGCTGTAATTTCACTTAGTTCACTACGTCCTCCAAAACCAACACATATATCACCACTTAGCACAATTATTCACCAATAAAATGTGTGAGTTTCATCAACTTACCATGGTTAGTTTTCAAGTTATGTAAAGAAATGTACCATGAATTTAGCCAGACTTGGGTCTTTTTCAGACTTCAGAGAATACAGGAAGTTGAGAGCGCAACCGGTCTCTGCTGATTGGTCAAATGCCACTGAGGTGGGATCTGTGATGTAGGGTGATCTCTTCTGATTGGCTGAGTGAAGACTAGATGCTTCTTTACCTTACTGATGTGCAGCAGGGAGGCCATATGTAAAGAGTGCGGAAATGACCAAAAATAGTCACTTGCCCTATAAAGGGTTAACCTTCTTCGATTTAGCGTTTAGCTCAGATGCTACTTTTACATGCTAACAAATATCTAAATAAAGTTCTCTTAAGGTTTGTACATTCAGTAATGATTTATATCCAGGCTGGACGTCACATAAATGTGGTTGATGTTGATAATGCCCGAAAATAGCTTGATCATTCATAATTCGCGTTGTTTGGTGCGAATTCTGAACATTCCCGAGAATAGCTAGCAGGCTAACATTAGGATCGATCGCCGCTTCCTTTATATTTTTACACTCCAACTCATAGGCTCTTTAAACTGTTATTGGAAAAGTGATTCAACGTGAAATAATGCAAAGGAGTCCAAAGGTAAATTAGAATTAGAAGATTTTTAGCTATCATCAAACAAATGCAGTAAGCTAGGCCATAACACTTAGCTACTGTAGCAAACGGCCTGGAACAGCGCTTCCCTTGTTACACCCTGGCCCATCTCTGGTCTCCATCCTGCATGTAGATTCTGTGCCCCTCAATAATTGAAGATGACTGAAAAATGGAAGCGCCGGGACAACAGGCCGTGGGCCTCGTTAGACAGGCTGATGTAATAAAGCCCATTATGAATTTTAGCCAAAGAGGAGAGAATTTGTAATCATTTCACGCATGGCAGCCAGCGCTCGGGGATTTATAATGGACCGGGCATGTTCTATGCAGATGCGGGAGAGTTGAGGGTCATTCAAGAATAGACGAAAGGTCTGGGGAAGTGCTACGCAAAATCCAGATGTAAAGAAGGTGGTATATTATGCTTTTTGCAGTTTACTCATGGTGATTTCAAACACATCAAGAACACCATCTTACATTTGATCAATGTAGTATTGAGGAAAAACCAAAGTTTACCTTGGCCTCAACAAAACAAACTCAGCTGCTTTTCCGGCTCCGTGAATGTAGCTACTGTCGGACATTGGCAGCAATATTTAAAAAATATTAGTTTTGTTGTAGCGAAGAAGGAGAGAAAAAGAAGGAGAGGAAGGAGAAAACGAAGAATGAAGGAGTTGAATGAAGGAGAGGCAGAACAATGAAGAAGAGGAAGAAGAAAGAGAAGAGGAAGAAGAAGAATGAAGAGGCAGAAGACTGAAGAAGAAGGAAGAAGACAAAGAAGAAGGGCTATGGTCGGAGAAGCTTGGTTGGAATGGAGAAGTAATATATACAAGAAGTTAAAGCAGGTATCACGACACTTAAAAAGTGAAAAGATTAGGCTACTCAAATGTGAATGGATCAAAACATATGTTTTTATTGTAACATGGTAGAACGCTCTAAACCAGCAATTTTGCATAATATGGTTACCATTGAGTTAGAATATGGTTGCTTCATCAGAAACATATGTGGGTTGCCAGATATATGCAGTGGGTTTTTTAATGAGTGACATGGCCAGTCACCAAGGCCAGCATTGAGGAGCGGCATAAGATGAAGATGTCAAAAGCCATCACAGCGTTTTGACTCAGTATAGTTTAATCCAACACCGTTCGCCTCATGTGAAATTGGAAAATATCCCTGAAGCAACCTCAAATGCAACCGGCACAGTCGTGTGGACTGTGGTCATGCTCTTGCACCTCCTGGCTGTGGAGGAACAGACAGCAGTGGCTTTGTCTCCCCCATGGCTCAGCAGTCATTAACAGTCATTATTCTCCAGCATAGACATCATATATTTAAGCTGTGATGTCCCGTGTGCTATCAGTGACAAAACAAATCCACTTGCGGCTGAAATTTCAAGGCTCAGCTCACAGCCTCCTGTAGCATTTAAAGAGTGAAAGTGCCAGATAGTCCAACGGCAGAAACCAATTTTCAGTGACAAATGTCAAACAACGACAGCTCTGGAAACTCTTGGATATCGACAAGACGGATGGTAAACGAGTATCAGCTTTGAATGGCGAGAAACCGTAATGTCTGGTAGCAACGGTTGCTATGACATATGACCGTATTGGGGCGGGATTTTGCTTGCACCATGACCTCTTTAAACCAATCTATAAAGCTGCAGACTAGAGCAGCTGCAGATTCATCACAGCAGCCTCCAGTAGTTAACCACTAAGCATATCTATCCTAAGCATGTCTTTCCTGGACTTCAGGAAAGACACAGCCCCACAGTCCGCCCTCGCCCTGACAGACTCTCCCACCCCCATCTCCATCGTGGACTCCTTCCGTTTCCTGGGCACCACCACACCCAGGACCTCAAATGGAAGCCACCCATCAGCAGGCCCAGCAGAGGATGTTTTTCCTGCTGCAGCTGAGGAAACTTAAGCTGCCTACCAAGATGCTGGTGCAGTTCTACACGGCCATCATCGAGTCCATCCTCACCTCCTCCATCACTGTGTGGTACCCCGGCGCTACAGACCAGGACAAACATCGACGCAGCGCATTGTGCGTGCTGCTGAGAAAATGATTGATTGACTGTAATCTCCCATCTCTCGAGGACTGTTCAACTCCAGGACCCGGAGGCGTGTGGGTCGGATCACAGCTGACCCTTCTCACTCTGGACATGGACTATTCACCCCTCTCCCCTCAGGCAGGAGGCTACAGTCTATCCAGACTCATACCTCCACCACTTGAACAGTTTTTTCCCCTCCGCCATCAGACTCATGAACAAAATCAAGTCTCTGTAGCTTAGTTACAGACTCATGGATGTAGTGTGCACAGTGGATGTGGTGTGTCCACACTTACATCCACTGCTATCTCTTTATCACTTTATATCACTTTATCACATTATACAGCTACACATCTGTAAATACAATCCCCTGTTGTTCTATATCAAATGTTGTCGTCTTACCATATTTTACCTTTTATTATTTATCGTATTTATTTAATATTCTTATGCCTATAGTTTAAAGTTTTATAGCTTATTTTTATCTAGATTCTGTGTTATGTTGCACGTCAGCACTTTTGTTTGTGAACCTGTTCTCAAACCATGGCAATAAAAACGATTGTGATTCTGATATTTTACGGTACTTCTACAATAGCCAGTTTGGTCCTAAGAAGTTGATGAAGATGGAGACGTGCGGTATCCTCTCGCTGTGAGGTGGTGACGCGGTGTGAGTGGCATAGGTCTGGGCAGCACATGTTTTCTGGCCCGGGGCTGATTGAGCTCAGCAGGAGCAGCCGCTGCCGTCTGGCCCTCTCCACACCTGCCCCACCAGGGATGAGCCAAAACCAAAGGAGAGCCACGCATTGCACACACTATACTAAGAACAAACAGAGACACTATGAAAGGGGCCGTGATTAAGTATGGGTAATAGATGGATTTGACTTGTAGCGCTGCAGATTTGGCACAAAAACTTTTGGAAACAAGCGGAAAATTTGGCGCGCTCTCTTGGCCTTACTCTCTCAGAAAAGCCTGCCAGCTGCCCAAAATATTTCACTGTTCATGTCAAATAAATAGAAGAACATACAGAACAATTCTGTCACAAAGGCATAATCCTTGGTATAAAGCAGGTCCTAAAGAAGACCAACAATCTGAAATCTGAAATGAATAGATAAAAGGGAAACAAAAACGTCATTATTTAGCCATCTGACATCTTGCCTTTTCATAGGAAACCTTCTGGCAAAACGGCACCAAGGCTGACATTTTTGGTGGCTTCATAACCTTTATAATATTCTTGAGTACAAGAGTCTGCAGGTGCTGCTAAAGTGGAGATGATTTTGTGTGTGGGATTTTCAAAAGTCTGCACATGTACTGCATATGTCTGTCACCTTTGTAGCCGCTGCGTTGTACCAGGAAGGAAATGACCATATTTGGATTACAGCGTCATCGCGGTCGCCTTACCTGCGACACGTGGATACCAAACATGTCGTAATGTGTTGAACCCAGGACTTCTTGCTCACTAACTCTAGCCGCCGTTCACCTATGAGAGAACAACACCGACACATAGCTCCGGGTATGTTTTTGATGATGGAAGAACATTATAGCGCCGTAAAAAGAGGATAAAGTGTGTAAAGGAGAATGTGCCCTTTGGAGGCATTTGCATAACTCATATTGCATTTCCAACGATTACATAAAATGCACTTTTCTTTTGGGGCGTCTCTTGCTTGAAAACCCTTTTGTGTTTTGCTGTTGACCTTATGAATAAAATATCGGATTCCCCACAAAAGGCCTCCTTTGTTTTCCTCCTGAAAGACAAAAGCGGAGCGGGCCTCCATTTTTCTTGTTCCCGATGAAATTCCTGACAGACTTGGCACCATTGGCACGCTTTCTCGGCGGGGCTGCCAGAAAAATGAAAAATGAAAAGAAAGAAAAAAAACAATACCTAACTTTTCTCGCCAATAAAATAACGTCTCTACATGGGAAAGCGTTCGTCTTGGAGCTTTAATTGTTCGAGACAGGCGCGACCAAATCAAATTCCATGACCCAGACGCTTTAATCACGGGCGTAACGCATTGAGGAGATTGCAGTCAACGCGAAGAGGACAGCGGCTTGATGACATAATTCCGATAACTGAATGAGACGGATGGACACGGGGTAAGAATGGATCCAATTGGATTTTAGGGAAAGCGGATGGAAAAGTGTCTTAACTAGGGCAGAAGTACGCGCGCAAATCTCCCGTGACCACAAAGGAACTTATGAGCGATTGGGAAGGGAGGTTTTTTTTTTTTCTTGGAAGGAAGTCTCTGTCTGACAATGGTTTCTCCAAAATGTTGTCACAGGTTGGATTCGGAGACCAAGTGGGATTTGCGCGTTCTCCCGGCCGTGTAAGTCTAGAAATGTTGCAGCCGTATCGTTTCATCGGACTTTATACAAGACACTTTTCCATACGCTTTCCCTAAAATCCAGTTTGATCCCTCCTTTTCGCAGTGTCTCATTCAGTTATCGGAATTATGTCATCAAGCCGCTGTCCTCACCGCATTTACTGCAATCCCCTCAAGGCGTCATGGCTCTGATTAAAGCGTCTTAGTCGGGAATTGTTTTCGCTAGCCGTTTGGAGAAATATATTTCCGAACAGTCACAAAATGTGCATCGCGAATGTTTTTGGTCATACGGCTGTGTAATAGAGCTCAGCAGTTCCTCAAAGTTGAAAGCTTCTCCCAGTTTGCATCGCCAACGTTCTGGGAGCTGATTTTAGCCCAGGAGTTTTCTTTTGAGTCGGAGGTTTGGCTTGCTTTCACGTGGGCTGCCACACGCATAATCTGTACCCGATGTATCTCATTAGTCTGCAGACTGTGTTATACAAATTAAATATGCTTTATTTCCCACGCAAATACTTGTACGAAGTGTCTACCACCTCGAACTCGCTTAGAGGGGTGTTCAATGTCAAGTTCCATCTCCCTTTTACAGACCAATGAAAGAAACGTGACGCGAAAGTCCTCTCTGATTTCAATACCTCGGTCGTTTGTATAACTCTATTCATGTCTCATCTATTAGGGACATCTATTAGCCCAGACCTTTGCTGCAGCCTAGTTAATAACCCAACTGTGAGAGTCCGTTACTTTGTAAATCTTTATTTTTCTTCAGATCCCAAAAGTGCAATGGCCCACTGGAAAAACTCTCCAATCCAAATATTGTGTTTGCATGAACTTCAAGTCCCTCATGTAAACATAATGACTGAGACATATATTGGTGTGGACCGCTCCAGTTTGGGTAAGAGCCAAAAGAAGCTTCTGTGACTAGAGAGAAACGTCCTAAACTTTACCAAAACCCAGTCTGGTCGATGATTTAACCTTTTCTACGATGGATACTCCCTGGATGAATGAGAGCCTTCACAAACATATTGGTGTGGAGCGTACATTTTCAGAGGCGGACTCGATTCTCGCAAAAGGAGAAGCCTCGACTCAACCAACCACATCCAGTCAACGATATTTGAAAATCTCTACAACAAACTTTTCTGCTTTACATAGACCAGTTTAATACTACCATAAGTTGACACAGCATAACGTGTTACCTCCAAGCTAACAGGGCGCTAGCTCAGAAGCCCTCTCTCTCGTCTGGCCCATTCTGATCCCGCTGCTCAAACAAAAGCAGCAGGAGGGCGTGCGGCCAAATGAAACGACAGCCATCTTGAAAGAAGTGAGCCAGCATTACTTCAGCAGGACTCTCCACTCAAGTGGATCAAATGCAGGACGAGAGGGAGAGACTTTAGATCGGGAGATCAGTTGTTTTAGAGGGTAGGGCTGTGAGCTGAGGCGCAAGTGCATAAAAATGTCTTCTTGTTTCTGTTGTGTAGAACCTCCACAATGTTAGGACAGTTTTCTATCGTAGAGAAAGGTTGTCTAAGTCGTCATCCGCACTGGGTTTTAATCAGTAAAAATGAGTTAATTACTGACATTGCTTAACCCGTCTGAATGCGATTTTTTTTAAAGAACATGGTTGTGGTGTAATTTCAAAGTACAGAAGTCAAAATGCGAATACTACTTTCTCTGGTTTCGCCACATTTCAAAGATGAAGCAAATTTATTGGGAAACATCTCTGCACACTTGCTTTGGTAATGAGTGAGTTTTCTGGTTTAGACGTGGCTTACATTCATTTTAGGCATATTTTTGTCCAATTTAGGGCTGTGTTCAACCCTAAATTGGACAAAAGTGTTAGCCTGGGAATACCCAGGCTAACACTCGAATCCTTTCGAACTTCACAGCAGGCTGGGGACCATGGCTGAAATCTTCGAATGGATTTGGGGACCAATCACAGGACGAGGAGGGACGGTAAGACATGACGCGCTATTTGACATATGGAAGCTTGTAGTTTGTTTAGGATAAAAAAATAAAAAGTTTATTTATGGATCCAACATGACAGCAGCAGATGCGATGCCATCTTTCGATCAAGCTTCAGACTGTACGTGTTCTAAATAGTTTAGCTCGAAAGTTTACAGTGGGTACGTCATATGTCATCGGATACGATGATACAATTGGCTATGGCTACGTGCAGACGCATGAATGACTATAGACAATCGTAAACCACACCTCTCCTATGAGAAAATGAATTGTTGGTCCCAAGACTAAATATAACTTGTGATATTTAGTCTGGCGATAGCCAGGCAGTGGCCTTTCATCTTGGCCTGTAGGTATGTGGAAAGACAAATATCTTATGAGGTGCTACTTGGTGTGAAGAGATTGAGTAGTTAAACCTAATATTTCACAAGACAAGTTGCATAACAATCAAACAATAATTACAGTATATATATATAGATATTTTTATCGTTGGAAAAATCCTAAAACAATGACCAAACAAACGTGTGTTTGCTGTGAGCGGCTCGCCTCTCCTCTGACCTACTGACCTACTGGGAGTGGAAAGTCTCCAGCTCGTCTCCATGGAGATTAGGGCAGGGCAATTAATTGAAATTTTACCAAAATTGCAATCTCTACTTTATATCCACAGGTTTACAGCCATTTCTTTGGGAGAAACAGCTCCTAGTTTTGGGGTTAGGACGACACATTAGAAGATTCTTGTGTGTTTAATGATAGTGTAGGAAAGTATGTTTTTGTTTAAGCTGACATTTTTATAAAAGGTATGGCTAAGTTCATGAATCAGCTACATACATTTGTTTTTATTATGAAAAGAAGAATCGAGATCGGTCAATATGAGATAAAAATTGTGATTCTTTTTTTGTTGTTGTTCATATTCTCCAACCCTAATGGAGATTTCCAGCTGCTCAGGAGCATGTTTTGGATTTGCAACAGTAATCCCAAATGTTACACAGTGTGCCTTTAAGTAATCAATAACACTTATTTGACACTACCCTTGATACATTGTACCTACCAAATGTTGTTCCAATCTGCTTTGTAACAATCTGAAACAACTTGTACCTATGTAGTACATGCACGAGACAATTAAGTGTATTAGTAATTTGGAGGTACATAATGGGTGACTGTGGCGCCGATTGTAGAGCGGGTCGTCTTACGATCGGAAGGTTGGGGGTTCCAATCCCAGCTCCCACAGGTGCACACTGTTGTTGTGTCCTTCACCTCCCTTCCCTCCAGTGTCTGCGTACATTGGTGTGTGAAATAGAGAGTGAATGGGTGACTGGTTCCTTGCTATAAAATTTTGTAATAAGACATGCAACGCTAGCTCTAGCCCTAACCTTAACCACTACCCTTAAGGATTTTATGTTTTATTACATTATGTACCTCCAAACTACTATACACATTATCCCACTGTGTATGTATTACATACTTACAAGTTATTACACTACATTTGGTAGCTACAATGTAGGGTAATGTCAAATAAAGTGTAACCCAATAATCTAAATAATTTAACTGATCTAATAAATCTAAATACACTTGTGAATAATGAATACTTATTTACTGGCAGATTTTGTTTTGGTTTTCAAAATGACTCAAGGCCAAAATATTCTTAATCATTATGAACAACATAAAAAGAAACAACAAAACAGTATTTATTTTCTAGACTCCTGCTGCTGCCACTCACCAGAAGGTACAATTTTAGCACCTGCTCATCTCACTTACCATGTCTCTATTTTACAAATTGCAAGCGAGCGATCAAACATTCCTAGTAATAACTAAAACACGACATTCTCCACTCGTCGTCTGACATTTCCACCCTTTCCCAAATGAAATACATTTGTGAATCAGAATGTTGTTAGTTTTTTTTTTTTTTTGCAATTATGAAATCCCTGTGATCTAATTCTCCACGTTTTCCGGAGCTGCGGTGTTTATCACAGTACAGCTGGCCCTTCCATCTGCAGCGCCCAGGCTCCCAGGACATGTTTTTGACAGATTTGTTAATGGAAATAGCAACGTAAGACGACGCCACGCTTTTTTGGCTTTGGATCCGGCGTTCGTCAGGGCGGCGGTGGGTTTGCGATGGTCACGCGCTTTTTATGGAGAGCCCCTCGAGTCTGGGAAAGCTGCCCTCGAACCAACTAGCATTAAGCGGGCCTAGAGATTAGCGTGATTCAACAGTTCACTTGTTTGGAAAGACAAAACCTAGCCCCAGAAAGAGGACACCCTGAAATTGGCGTGTGCAATAAATAAACAAACAAACAAACAAAAATCTCTAGAGCGTTACGTGGTTGTGAATAAGAATGTGGTGGCTTTGAAAACATTAAAATTGCACCAAAATTCAACACCTCCTGTATGGCAACACGACGGGAACAAACTGTCTTCTTCCTTGTAGTGAGGCAGTGGCATTGACCGTACATCTGCACGACGCCACCTACTGTTCTGGAGTGCGCATTGAAAGGCTTTTAAATTGGACAAAATATGCTTCGATCTACATGTCATCTACATGTCATGCATGAAGATGATTTTGTTAGGGAAAGCACGGCTCTCTTTTTGTACCATGGAAGAAAGTGGTCAGTCAGAAACTCCACATATTTTTCAGAGGTGATTTTCACACCTTCAGGGAGCCTAAAGGGGCCGACCAGCTCTCTCCCCATGATTCCAGGCCAAAACATGACTCCGCCCCCTCCTTGCTGACATCACGACCTTGTTGGGACATTGTGGCCATTTACCAACCATCCACTACTCCATCCATCTGACCATCCAGGGTTACACGGCACTCATCAGTGAACAAGACTGTTTGAAAATGAGTCTTCATGTATTTCTGAGCCACTGCAGCCGTTTCTGCTCGTGAACATTCAATGAACAGTTTAGGGGAGGCCGGATAGACGGTTTATGCACAACTGCAAGCATCTGAAGGGTCCTACACCTTGATGTTCGAGAGACTCCAGAGGCACCAGCTGCTTCCCCACATACCTGTTTGCTGCTTTGTAGCAGCTGTTCTCTTAATCTGATGTATTTGTCTGGCAGAAACCGTCCTCATTGTGGCTTTATCTGCACAAACCCGTGTGTGCTCTGAATCAGCCACAAATTTCTTAACAGTACGATGATTACTCTTAATCTTTCATGAAATATCATTTTCATACCTAGTCCAAGGCATTTAACTATTTCATGCTTTTCATCAGCAGAGATCCTTTTTCTTTCCCATATTGCTTGAAAATGGTGGTTTGCTTAATAATGGTGAACGTCCTTTTTCAGTAGTTTTTCCCTTAACTGGGGTTACCTGACAACTAATCATCACAGGCGTCTGAGATTGATGTCAGTGATTCAAAGGGCCCTGAGACACAATACCATCCATAAGTTTCATTGAAAAACATTTTCTTTTTTACCTTAATGACACTAAAATACAATTTGCATAATCATTTGGAACAGGGTTTAGTGGAGTGTATGTAAATGTACTCAGTACAATAAATATTCAAGTTAAGTACATGCTTACAAAACATAATTGAGTACTGTACTTAAAGGCTCTGTACCTGATATGTTTGTCCTTCTTCAGTCAATTTAAAAGGTAGACATTTGTAAAAAGACACCGTACATCTATTTATAAAGTAATTTTTCGCTCAAGAAGTAGCAGGCTAGTTGTTGTTGTTAGCATTAGCAACAGCAATCCTGAAATTGACCCTAACAGTTGTGAAACGTGCTCATGAATTCATCCCTGTGAGAAATTGGGATGAGTTTTTGGATACAACTAACAATTTCAAGTTTACAAACAACGGAAGCAAACAAAGTGAATTAAAAATGATTTAAAAAATCAGGTCTGCTTATTTATGCTAGCCCTCCATACCTCTTTGCATATAATATTCAAAATGTCTGAAGTTATTATATTACAAATCCCAACTTCACAAACTATTGTTGATGAAGTAGTAGAACATACATAACACAAATGCATTATTAGTCAGGATGAAATGGGTTTATGAGGGCTAGCAACGAGTTTGTAACACGGCTAACAGCGTACTCCACTTCCTCTGTTTGACGCTGTACAAGAATGTGCTCATTTGCAAGACTACGATGAGAATTACAAACACCATTCCAACATGTCACTTACTCTTCAGTCCACCGTTTAAGTGAGTCATGTCTTCATGACTTTGGTTGCTTCTTCTTCTACTGCTGAAGCGCTCCGATCTGTAACATTTCCAGGATTGAACGCAAAACTGTCTTACGCATTTTGAAAGTCCATAATCCGTCACTGGACCTGCTCTGAACAGACATATTCTCCACACAACATTCTCCCACCGTTATATTTTTCACAGATGACCGGGCTGTAGCTCATTGGATCTCGGGGTTAGAAGGGTAACTTTCGGAGTTAACCCTGGCTTTGCAAACGTAAGGATCACTTTCTGTCTACTCCGTCTAATTCAGTTTCTGCTAGTCGACAACAACAAGAACACTGCTGAATTTTTAAAAAGTAAAAGAAAATGGAACAATGCCTTAATATTTATCAGAAACCGTAAGTGTTCTGTTACGTTTACTCAACATTTTTAAGTAACCGTGCTTCTTGGGGTAGTTTTAGCATACTTTTTCTTTTCCTTGAGCTTAGCTTTAATCCTATTGTCTTGAAGTGGACGTATAATTGAGGGTTAAAACATAATTTTGATTTTACAAAATGCGTCTTGCTAAAAAAAAAATGAACAGAACAGTTACTTTCAGATAAAGGCGAGCTAGAAAATCCAGGACGCGGTGATGAACACACATTGAGCTCAGAATGGGCCTGGTGGTGGATGTTTCCGCTATGACACAATGAAATTTAGGAAATACCATAGGCGTATTAATGTGAGTCTCACATTCTGACTGCAACTCAACTCATTCGACCCAACCCAGTCAACAATCTGCACAACCATGGCTAATTCCTGGACGACCGAGAGCCTAAGCGTGCACAATCGATATTAAATCAGTTCTCTAGTCGGATTTACTTGAGTATAGTTCCCTTATGTCATATTATTTTTTAAGTAGGCTAATGTTATTCTAACTTGAGTAGATATCTGAGCATCTCCACCCACCTCTGGAAACAGGATTTACACTATAGCACAGCCCAAAATGGCAGCGCCTCAACATCAGCCGTCACACAAAACTCATCGGGCACTAATTCAAAGCAAATATTGTCATTTCTCCAACAGATCATACAGCGCAACCAAAATCCACCCGCGATAAGGGGATTACTCGTGTCGTTCTTATCGGCAAACATGTCAATACCTGCTCAGGGGAGAAAGCAGCCGCAACGCAATCTACACATGCTGTGTTTTATTTTTATTTTTTTTAGGCTTGTTATGATTAGCGTTTGCAGGTGAAATATTAAAAGAGATTGTTCAGTAGATCGTGTGAATGTGACATTCACGCAGGGCAGAGCGGTGACAGGAGCATGGGAACACTTGCTTGGAAGGCTGGCATGTTAGGTTGGACATAACCTGGTCAATAACTTAATTTTTATGGTGAGACAGAGCTGGCATTACGGCTCAAAATGTGAATGCAGGTCAAATGCACCCAGTTGAATATTTGCCTGCACAGAGCACCAATCTGCTGTATACACTTCTTTATGCCCTCGATGAACAAACAATGTTTCTGCAGGTGGCAGCAAGCCAAATGTAATGCTTTTCAGTGCCATTTTAAAGGTGCATTATGCAAATAAGGTTGATATCTGTGCGTATTTGACCTTGAAGTGACCAAGCAGCTGTATGTGTGGTCAGCATGGTGCCTTTACTTTCCATCATGGTCGTCTTTACAACGCTCCAGGATCAATTGTTTGGAAGGTTTTCTCTGCTGACGGACCCTCTCACCAGAAAACCTACAAAACAATTGGAGCGTTGTAGAGGCTGCCGTGATCGAAACTAAATTTGAAGGCGCCATGCTGACCACTCATACAGCTGCTTGGTCACTACAATGTCAAATACACACAAATACCAACCTTATTTTTCGAATAAAAAGTTGCACAATGCACCTTTAATGCATAAATTCTATACTTTTTTTGATGCCATGAATGCAAATACATCTCTGCATATTTTATTTCGGAAGAGTTGTAAACATTCAAACAGGGGGATGTACGGAAATTTTGATTTTCAAAACTAAACGGGAAACTTTTGAGCAAAACATTGTAAAAAATGTCAGAGCTGCAGGTGAACTTGTTTAAGACCATAGTTTTTGTGTTTTTGGCAAATGTATATATGTAATAGGCGATTGTGGGTTCTGTCTAGAAGGAAAAACTTTATTTTATACAAAATTTAGATTTAATCCCAGTCTGAATATGATTTAATGCTTTTTAATGCCTTTTAATATAAGGTCTTAATTTTGGCATACCTCATTTAATGACTTTCAATGCTTTTTAATGCCCCGTGGCGACCCTGAAAAAAGTTTGGAAACCCCCGGTTATGAAAAAGAAAAAAAAAAACCTCCTGTGATAAAACACTGACATTTTCACATTTCCTGGGGGAGGACCCTCAGACCCCCTTTTAGGGCTATATAATCTACAACGCTATTATTTCAACACTTTTTCAGATTCAGTTGCTTTGCCATTTGCAGTCGAAAAGTCAAATGGGAAAACAGGTGCAGGTAGCTCAAAACGCACTGCCAAACATGCGCACAAACACAGTCAATGACAGTCACACAAAGTCAAATAAGTGAAATTATTTAAATTAGACTCAACCATCAGCCAGTGCCTCGGCGCAACCTGCGGGGAGCAATGGGTGATCGCGGTGCAGCATCCGGGGACTGGAGTACCTAAGGTTCTTAGCCTATTGTGCAAGTTTTGGGTTTGTGGGGGGGCTGGGAACTGCGGCACATGGAGGAGCCCCACCCGGACACGGCGAGAGCAAGCAAACTCCACACGGTCCAGGAATCAGACCCGAACGGAGAACAATATACGGAAATGATCTGCATTCCCAGTTCACGTTGTAAAATTCACTGACGTCAAAACGTGAAATGTAACAATGTAACTGGAAGGAAAAGGGGAGGTTCATGAATCTTGCCCTTATCGTTCGTTGTTTGGATTGGGTTGAGCACAGTACTTGCTTTATATTACTCTCACAGCGCGATATCCTTTCAACTGAGCAGAATTGCGCCTGTAATTGAGTATTGCTTTTGAAACTGTTGTGAGATAATATTTCAGTTCCTTTTTTGCTGGCTGAAAATACATTACACTTTGTGCCAGTTCCGGTTTCGTGTGGATGTGCCCAGTGATTCCAGATATAACCATAAAACCAAGTCCGGGCATCTGCAAAAATGACAAACGATACCATAAAAACATGGCCTATCCACCCTCATAATAAATCTATGGGCTGGTTAGAATGTACGACACCACATGAACCCAATCTATGCTCAGTCCGTTTCTCTCTGAAGTCATTCGCAGATAAGAAGTCAGTAAAAAAACACGCTTTTTTTTCTCCCCCCCCCTTCTGAGGCAGTAGCGGAGGTAACGCTCTTGATGAAGCCGTCGCGATAAGAACAAAAAAAAAAGATTTCTCTTTGAATCTTTCCCCGCAAGGACCCTCATGAACGCACGCTCTGGCCTAATTTGGGCGACGGCGGCGGCGCTAAAAATGTCTCGCAAACTATATTTATGCAGAACTGACTGTTGTTTTGTTTTTTGTTTTTTTTGCGAACTTGTGACAGTGTTATGATGTTCCAAAAACATTTGCAAAAAGATAAATATAACACTTTCTCCTCCACTACATTTCTATAAAAGCTCCAAAGTGGAAAGTCAGCTTGGCCACGTGTTTAGTTCACTTTTAAAGCCTCAAAATGCACACTCCAGAACAGTAGGTGGCGCTGTGCCGATGTACTATCAAATGCCACTGATTCACAGTGAGAAAGAAGTTTTGTCCCTGTGAAGTTCTTTTTTTGTAACACAGATTTGTACTGGAAATACCAACAGCAAATACTTGCATTATGGAATTGTTATGTGGGATATTGACCTTGCGGATATTGACCTTTTCGTGGCCCTCTGTTTTTGTCACATTTGTTTTTGTCACATTTGTAACTGTCTGGTCTTTGTGCGTGTGCTCAGTCACGCACATGTTGTTAGCATTTAGCCTCTCCCAGCAAAGGTATAGTGTCAAACTGGGCTGAAGTTAGAAGCTACCAAGCTGTTCCTTCCATCCATTCATCCAATTTTTCCACTTGTCCGTTGCGGGTCGTGGGGGCAGCTGTTGGAGCTGCCCAAATCACATTGCACCAGCCCCTATGGCTCCTCCTGCAGGTGGTGGGTCCACAGAAGGACGGCCTCATGGTTCTAACCGGGCCTGTTGGTCTCTCATAAGGGGCTTCTGAACCGCTCTTTGTCTGACCCGTCACCTAGGACCTGTTTGCCATGGGAGACCCTACCAGAACTCCCAGGATCATTCGGGCGCTCAAACCCCTCGACCACGTTAAGGTGGTAGTTCCAGGAGACGCCAAGCTGTTCCACGTTTTCCCATATTTAAATACAGTTACGTGAAACGTTACACGATCCAAGTCTAATTACACAAAATTAAACATGTCGATTAGTACTTCGACTCGTTATTACGCCTCACAATATAGTGCCCCTTTTAATCCGCTTAGAAAATCGAGATGTTTAATTTTGTGTAACTAGACTTGGATCGTGTAAAGGCTCACATAACTGCATTTAAATAGGAAAAACGTGGAACAGCTTGGTAGCTTCTAACTTCACCCCAGTTTGGGGTGAAGTTATACCTTTGCTGGGAGAGGCTAAATGCTAACAACACAAGACCAGACAGGTACACATCAACTCGTCTAAGCTCAGGTAAGAACATACCTCAGTATGTAAAAACGGTGGCCTATTCCTTTAAAAAAAATCCAGCTTCATTTATTGAAAGATCTAACTGGCTAATGTTAATAAATGGACAATGTTTGCTGACTATGTTCCCCAAAATGGCATATTTTGATGGAAACATTCAATGTATAACATTCAGTCCACATTCAACTCCATTGAAAGAATTGCGCAATGTTTCGCCTCAAAACCCCTAAATAAACACAATATAGTACCTTCAGAAAGTCAAATTGCAGTGACAGCCAGGAGCACTCTGCCACAAGACGGGAAAATGTGATTTGAATGTTCGACTATTTATAGCCGAAGCATAGTGCTTGGCAGAAGTTAATGTGTGCGAGTGGACTGAAGCTTTTAAGTGATCCAGAATTCTCCCCGGAGGAGCGTCTAGGTAATGGATTCACTGTGATATGTTTAGAAACGGGCTACGTAAACATGAGAGAGAGGAGCCCGGAGTCGACAACAACAAATAACAGCCAGAAGAAAGCAACAAAACTGGACTTTACCTTTGCCCCTTAAGTCGCTCCATTTAGAAATGCATCTGGTACTGCTGCACAACAAATCAGCAAATCAGAGTCATTGTAATATTAGGTGATACGATACACAGTTTGATGAAGAAACATGTTTAGTAAAATATCTCACATCAACACTGCCCTAACTTGGATTCCCCATCAAGGTAAAACATGTTCAAAAAGGCTAAATGTCGAGTTGAGTACTCCTCGTGAGTCTAGCAAAAAAAAAATAGCCAACAACTTCCAAAAAGCACAATCTGCTTTCACAACATGTGCTTTTTCTGCCTTCGCATTCCTCAGGTTGCTTGAAAATACTGTTGAAAGATTTAGCTTAGCCCTGCGCTAGCCTGTCAGAACTGAGCCAGTAGACTGCGCTTGGACTGCAAAAAAGACAAATAAATAAATCTGCGACATAGCATGATCATTGAAAAGAATAGCATCTGTTACTTTCTCTAATATAATAGTTTGGTTGCTGGTTAAGAGAATGTTTGGGAGCATACTAGGAAGTGAGATTGCTAGCTGAGCGCAGTAAGTCAAGCCTCAACCATAGACTGTAAAACTAAGAATGGGTTTGGCTGGCAGCTGGCTCCAGATGTTCCTAGCTTATATTTTCTCTTGAAAATATATAATCCATTTCCATGTGTTTGCAACATCGTCCTAATTGTATCCTTTCACTCTTTTTATTTTCATTTTCTCAATAACAAGAGCTGGCTCCAAAAACCAGCACTTCAGCTAGCCCGCGGTGAACGCTATGGGGGAAGCCATGCACCCTCATTCCATTCTTCTTTTTACAGTCTATGGCTTTAAGCCAGGATTTTCGGTATCATGAAAGTGGCTCAGTATTCAGCGTTTCTTTACTCATATGGGAAATTCAAGATTCCAAATTCTGGCATTATTGAAACCAAATGTTCACTGTTGTAGCAACTACTGATCCGAACACTTGTGCAATATCCAATTTGGGGCCTATCCAAAAGCAAATTTTGAACTTTTACAGATATTTTCACTGATAACAAGCTTATTTAAAAAGTAAACAAGATATCCAATATCCCCACTGAGCAAATCTTTGTAACTACACAAAATAAAATCATAGATTTAAACCAGGCTCTATCCGTTTGGATAATATGGTCATAAAAAATATAGGACATTTTGGCCACATTAGATGCCTTATTTTTGCATGAAAAAATAAAATGACAGAAAAATTCTCCCATAACTATAAAGATGCTTTCGTCATATGCTTTTCTACACTCTCAAAACCACTTAAAAATGTTGTGCATTATTCATTCACTCCACATTACGAAGCTAAGCAGTCACAAATGGCCCGGTGGCTGACCGACGGAATGGTGGCCGCAAAAATGGCGGTGGATGAAATGATCCTCTGATCGAAGCTGCGCTCAAACTACCCACCTCCGTGTTTGTGTTTGAACGCTGCAGACTCGGTTAACTTCATTATGAACAGACAAAACTACAGGCTATACATCTATGCGTCAGTGTTTATTACAGTTTAAGTAAAGTGACAGCGCTGGTTCTGCATATGTGCTGATGTCACTGACCTTGTCCAAGTGCTAGCATCAACACGTATGCTACCAAAGCTGTGCGCATAGCAGTGAGCATCAGCGCTAATGTTGCCTATGGCCGCTGCACCAGGATTTACCCAAATGACTAAGGCTGTGTTCAAAATAATAAACCGGCAAAATGTTGTGAACGTACATCGAGTATGGTACCATGGCAACTGGGGAGTTTATGCTAAGTTTACGTATTTGAGCTTTCTACTCTATTTCAAGATGGCTAAAGTTGGACAGGCCCCTGTGGAACAGGGGTAAGAGTTTGAGCCTGTTTTCGTCTATTTAGCATTTTTGAACCAACA
Organism: Neogobius melanostomus; assembly: GCA_007210695.1. Lineage (NCBI taxonomy): Eukaryota > Metazoa > Chordata > Actinopteri > Gobiiformes > Gobiidae > Neogobius > Neogobius melanostomus. The sequence goes on from VHKM01000515.1 coordinate 480,404, forward strand.
AAATGTAAGGTGGATATCAAGAGGTGTTTGAAATGATCCTCAAACACCTGAAAAAGGTTACTATCCCAGCTTTTCTCTATGAAGCGGCGTCACAGATAACAGAAATGGCGGGATAACTAACTGTATGTCCACTGTCTCTCCACATGAAGACAAGATATACAAATATACCAACTTCCTAGGATGTCCATTGTCTAGCACAGGGGTTTCTAAAACGCCGGACCAACAACTCGGAACCCCCCGCTGTAAAAAGTAATGAGCAGTATAATTTGATATGTGGGTAACACTTTATAATAATGGTACATGAATTAATGCATGATTACATGATGCATTCATGCATTCATGCATTACTAAATCATGACTTCTCAGGAACAAACATGATTACATGTTGGTTCATGGAGGACTTCATCCCTCAATTAAGAACATCTAACTACTGTAATAAATGTACATGAAAATCTTAATATTCATCATGATCATGAGGATCACATAAGAATACCATGTATTCACTAAAACAGCAATGAAATGACAATAAAATGATCAACCAATCATGATCATGAGGATCATGTATGAACATCATCACTCATATGGTGGAAATCTACTAAAGTTGTGCATTACCTAAACTTTTTAACCTGTTAAAGACCACCTTAGTTCTGAAGAAACAGCAAGCATTTCTGGATTGTTTCCTCAATTTGATTTTTTGTGTGGAAATAACAATTTAAAAACTAAGTACAGATAACCAAATAAGATCTCCAGAGCTGGTCTTTAACAGGTTAAAAAGTTTAGAATAATGCACCACTTTAGTTGAGGGGACATAATCATAATGAAATCATTATGTATTAATGATTAGCAAATGATAAGTTCAAGATTACCGTAAACTTTATCCTATAAAGTTATACTTTGTGTTCTTGTCCATAATTTGCAAGTAGATTTCCGCCATATAAGTCATGATGTTCATGCATGATCCTCATGATCATGATTGTTGATTATTTATTGTCATTTCATTGCTGTTTTAGTGAATTCATGATATTCTTATGTGATCCTCATGATCATGATTAATTATTAAGATTTTCATGTACATTCATTACAGTAGTTAGATGTTTTTAATTGAGGGATGAAGTCTCTATGAACCAACATGTAATCACGTTTGTTCCTGAAAAGTCATGATTTAGTAATGAATGAATGTATCATGTAATCATGCATTAATTCATGCATAAGTTCATGAAGATCATGCATGAACTCATGTACCATTATTATAAAGTGTTACCAAAATATTGTCTTGAAATGACCTCACGACCCCCGCCCTAGTGTCACGCGACCCCTACATTGAGAACGCCTAGTCTAGTGCACAGTGAGTCCCCTGTGGAGCCTGCCTGTCCAAATGAGGCCACATCCTTCCCGCCCTGTACTCTGACCCGCTCCGACTGGATCTGTTCCGAAACTGGGATGTGCAAATAAAAGCCGTGTTCCCCGGAGAGGGCGCAACAAAGAGAGGGGAATGTAGGCCCCGCAAAGTCTGTTTAAAAGTGTGCTGACGTCACGGGGGCACTCCATTGTCGCAGCTTACAGCAGATGAGGGCTGCAAAATGTAGAGAATGTTTCATAGAAATGTAGTATTTCAGGGGGAGAAAACATTGTCCATGGGCTGTGCACAAAGGTCACCCGAACCTGTATTTCCATAATTCTGGATAATCACTAGTCAGATCTGTTTTATCCAACATGGAACCGAAATTTTACAACCATATTTTACAACCATATTTTTTAACAACCATATTTTCCTGAGAGGGGAACCAATCAATCATTTAACACAGGGGTGCCCAAAGTGCAGCCTTGGGGCTAAATGCAGCCTTCAGACCCATTTTTTGTGGCCCTCAGGCTTCTTGTTGAATTGGCACACATGGCGAGATTTGGTACTTTTAATGTGAAGTTTTAGGGCCCACTGTTATAGCACTACTTAAAATATAAGCCGATATCTCCGGGACCAAAAGTGATAGACTTCCCCGTGGTTTTTCCACGGCTCAACCAGAGATTTAAAATAAACCCTCCTACGGGGTCGGCCCGTTATTCCGACATCCCTCCATTGCGACACACCGCCAATCCGACACTTTTTGACACCGCTATTCCGACAATAGGTCCTTAAGGTTAGGGTTAAGGTAAGGTTAGGGTTAGCTTGTAAACTCCACTATCCTTAAAGGGACTATACATAAGTTTAACCACAAATAAATGTATACAAATTTAACATTTCTTCCTCATACATGCTCCAGCAATGCCCTGGTGAGTAGAATGAGCCCTGGCCTTTTCACTTTGCCTCTATATGCCTGTAAAGTCACTTAAATAGTTTATGCTCGGGTCGAACAAGCAAACAGCGTAATGCGTAATAACGTCATGCGCGTTCACACTCAGCTGTAGCGTTAGCTGTAGCGTTAGCTGTAGCGTTAGCTGTATCTCCTCTATACTGACGCTGCTGAGCGAGTGGTAACTTCAGAAGGATGGATTTAGCGGAGAATAAGAGGAGACCGGCTTCAAGCACCATCGAAACTCCAGCCCAGACCCCAAATAACAAAAAGAAACAAAGAGTTTATTCGAGTGTGACAAAAAAAGGCGAAAGTCGAGTCTGATCGGCGTAGGCAAAGAACCAGAGTAAACATCGGAAAATGTTGAGAGAATCTCTCAACAGACCCGCAGCTTATTTTTGCTTGAAAGGTAAGAAATTATTACTAAATACGTGGGGGAAAAGTGTTGTTGATGCTTTAAAACAACGGTGTCCGACTGTCCGTGCATGTTGTACAAACTTCACTGAAACAAGCCATAAAATAATCATATTTGGAAGTTACCAAAATAGTTGATCTAATAGTTTTATACCTACAGAGAAGTTGTGTAGTATTAGTAGCAGACTAGTAGTGTCACTAAAAACAGTAATTGTGCTGTACCTACAAAACATTTGAGTAGTAACAGTGGTAATGGTGCTGTATTACAATGGCAAAAATAATGTTGCTAATGTTAGCTTTTCTTGGCCGCAAAATAAGCCTGACTGTTCACGGATTTATAAGCAGTGAAACGACTACAAAAGTGGACATGTGCCGTTTACAATATTACCATAGTTTACGAGTTAGCTACACTAACTTTGGGCCCAGGGAATCGAAGAGACGATTTTGGCTTTTCCTAGTAGCATTTCTACCAGTGGAAATATTTTATTATTTCAATTAGGCCTACGTTTATGCATACAAAGTATACGAGTATTTTTTTTCTCCTTCAAACGTTATTCATGCGTTTATCTGTATTATTTGGCTTCTTCCCTCGATTCACTTTGCTGCATTTGCTCAAGTATCACATCTTGGAAAATATTGACTCAAACTGATTTGATCTAAATATCTTACAAAACAGTAACATTTCTTACCTCAGTTGAAGTCATGCCTGCAAATCTGTAAATTAACCAGGACGGGACTGTTATTTCTGGTGCTCGTAAAGCCTGAGCGCCTCATGCACGAGCTTATCATTGAGGCTGCAGTTACGCGTTTGGCCTGAGGGGGCAATTGCGAGCACAAAACTGCTAAACTCCACACAGCCCCTTTAAGGTTAGGGCTAAGGTAAGGTTACGGCTCGTAAACTAACGAACTAACGTGTATCGGAATGGCGGGACGTTGCACAAAAGATAAAAGTGTCACCACTCCGACAAAGGGGGGGGAAAATGACAATTAGACCTCAATGTCGGGGTGGAGGGGTGTCGGAATGGCGGGGTGTAACCCCCTCCTACATCTTCCTCGGCCTCAGGGGAGCAGAGAAACTCTCCGGTGAAAAACGGTCACAAGTCTGTACTCCGATTTCATGTTTTTATGTTATACTATACTTTTCTGAACCCTTTTTTTGTTTTGGCATCAAATGATTTATGTCTTTCAAATGAGCTCCCTCTGAAGAACCTACTACACATGAATGTCCTGAACAATTAGCCCTATGCCCCTCATACAGCGCCCCCTGCTGTCACAGTTCAACACTGATACGTTTAGAAGCAACATACACAAGATTATAGATGAGACACTGGCCTGAGAAAAATCCACATTGGTCGACCTCCATTAGAAATATTTCTGTAGATTTCAATGATTGAAACCTTTACTATAATAATAAATGTTTAAATATAGGTTATCAAAATAAATTACTTAAATCTCAGACTATGTGTCGGCTATTGGCCAACCCCTTGAAATATCTGACCCCAAAAATCCAAATCGTTCGGACCCATCGACTTTCATAATTCCTCCACAATTGAACCTCAAAAACTAATATTTTATTGTGGGGAAAGAGCTGGTTTTAAGGCTCCAAGCCTAAATAAAGGTGTGGGGCGCGAGTTAAAACTCAATTGAAGTTTTCTCCGTTTTTCATACTGTATGGCCCTCCACACCGTATACACGTCAATATGCGGCCCTCAATTAAAAAACAAACAAGTTTGAACACTCCTGCTTTAACAGCTCAACCTAAAGGTAAGCAGCTAAAGTTAGCGACTTATGAGCGCAACAACTTATCTAAGAGTGATTTAAATCATGACGCAAGAGATGATTATATAAGGATTTTTGACTGTTTGCGACGCATAGAGGTCTATACCGAACCCTACTAGTGACTATTGCTACTTTTCAAAATGCATTACGGAAAAGTACACTACTATAAAATGGCACGACCACAATATGGTGCACTATAGGGAATCGCCTGGATAATCCGACACAGCTCACAGACTAACATTTGCCAAATCAAGAATAATAAAGTATTGAAAAGAGCCATGTTATATCTCCGTTAGTTGATTCTTGTATTAGTTTAGCCGCTTGATTTGAAAACATTAAAACCATCCATCCATCCATCTTCTTCCACTTGTCCGTTGCCGGGTCGCGGGGGCAGCTGTTGGAGCTGCACCAGCCCCTATGGCTCCTCCTGCAGGTGGTGGGTCCACAGAAGGACCGCCTCATGGTTCTAACTGGGCCTGTTGGTCTCTCATAAGGGGCTTCTGAACCGCTCTTTGTCTGACCCGTCACCTAGGACCTGTTTGCCATGGGAGACCCTACCAGGGGCACGAAGCCCCCGACAACAGAGCTCCAGGATCATTCGGCTCAACCCCTCCACCACGTTAAGGTGGCAGTTCCAGGAGGGGAAAACATTTTTTTTTAAACCAAATCTAATAGCAAGTCCGACAGTCCATGGAAAAACGGCACGTGTCCCAGAGTCATTCAGCCTTTACTGAGAAACTCAGTCTGTTTTGTAGCAAAGAAGCAAGGCAGAGCTGGTGAGCTGAAGCTTGTGTGGGGCACTGAGAAAGTAGGCTGAGCACGTGTCAGGGAGCTCACTGTGCTACGTCACAGCAGCAGCAGGAGCAGGAGCAGCAGCTAAACAGTGTCTTCAGAGGAGCAGGAACAGGCGTGTAAGCCAAGGACATGCACACGTTTTGACTTGTATTCTGCTAAATAAAACCTTTTGATTTGGCATTGCATCCAAATTCAAAGCGTACGTGCAGTCATGTTATTTTACATCCATGCATGTTTGAGTAATCCTGTCCGCTTTGGTTGTTTCTTCTTCCACTGCTGACGTGCTACCATCTGTAGATCCTGGATTTTGTTGTCATCATTGAGAAAACACAAAACTGTCCTCCACATTTTAAAAAGCCCATGAGCCATTAATGGACCAGTTCTGCGCCCTTGATTTGCTAGCATGCCACTGTCATTCCCACTGCTACCTACAGAGGGAACGCAAGGCCAATACAATTATGAAACATAAAAATATCAATGCCAAGGTACACAAATAACTTTCTTAAAGGAATAGGCCACTGTTTTTACAGATATGTTCTTACCTTAGTTTAGAAGAGTTGATGCGTAACTGTCTGGTCTTTGTGCGTGTGCTCAGTCACGCAAATGTTAGCATTTTGCCTCTCCCAGCAAATTATATTGTAAGGCGTCCTAACATAGGAGCACTTCGACATCCGCGTAGTATTATCTCACTTGCTGCGCGGACGTCGAAGTGCTCCTAAGGTATTATTACGCCTTACATATATGGTACCCTTTTTATCCGCTTAGAAAATCAACATGTTTAATTTTGTGTAATTAGACTTGGATCGTGTAAAGGCTCACGTAACTGTATTTAAATAGAGAGAACGTGGAACAGCTTGGTAGCTTCAAACTTCACCCCAGTTTGGAGCTATACCTTTGCTGGGAAAGGCTAAATGCTAACAACATTTGCGTGACTGAGGGCACGCACCAAGACCAGACAGTTACGCATCAACTCGTCTAAGCTAAGGTAAGAACATATCTCAGTATGGAAAAACGGTGGCCTATTCTGAGAAATACTGAATCAGGACAAACCAACACTTGCCACTGGATGTAGATGCACTCCCAGATCAGAGTCAAAGTGTGCACCTGGATTTAACTAACTCGGATCTGGGGTTCGCTGCAGTTGGTCAGGTCTAGATTCAGAAACGCTATGAGCACCAAAGAATGAGATCAGCTGACGACCTGAACATCCTGAATGACCAGGTTATTTCATCAACGGATTTCTTCTTCCCTGATGGCACGGGCGTATTCCAAGATGACAATGCCCGGATTCATCGGGCTCACACTGTGAAAGAGTGTGAGACCTCATTTTCACACATGGATTGGCCACAACAGAATCCAGACCTTAACCCCATTGAGACTCTTTGGGATGTGCTGAAGAAGGCTTAATGCTAGAGTGTGAGACATTATTTTGTGATGACTGCTATATTGGTCAGGTAGTGTATTACTTCACCTAATATTGTAATTGTAATTGTAATTGTAATAAGCCCTAGTCTTTTATACAGTCCCATCAGGATTTCGCGATGTTAGGATTGCAACTATTAACGCAAAATAGAGCAAACAACTTTTCCAGAAGTCCACAACTTTCCAGCAACTATTCCAATAATCCGCCATTTCCTTCGCAACTATTCCTTAACTCCGCAAATTAATTAAAATCCATTTTACTTGATAGAGTTGTGCATAGAAAGTGGAGTCCTGTGTCTCACTTCTGTCAGTCAGACTGAAGCGGGGCTCAGCGAGGACTTTGTATCTGTTCCCCGCCTGTCTGAGTTTCGTTTCCTGCTACTGGATCTTTATTTGGCGATAGGCTTTATCTGATCTGATCTAACTTTCCCTGTGATGCGGTGGCGTTTGTGGGAGGAGCTAGTGCTTTGAGGAGTCGCTGTTCTGTTGAACCAAAGCCTAAGCTTCGATGTTGATGTGTGAAACAAACAGACATTCGTCCTTTGGTGTGTTCTCCTAGGAGTCTCTGTTTAATCAGTCGTGTGGACTCAGAGCAAGACAAATGCTGTTTGCTCGTCCCACTGTCCACAGCTGAGCGGAGGACAGGGCCGATGCACAGGACGCACACGATTCTGTTTTTTTTAGATTACACAACTATCTTTTCTTAGTCCCAGAGTCTTTTTGATTTAAACCGATGTACAACAATCGCAAAAAATGCCAGCGAAATCCTGGAGGGACTGTTTATAAGTCAAGATGAAGCGCGATATCAGATAATTAGGTAGCGTCACAGTGTGGACTTTGGCAGAGGTCAGATTGAGGTGGGCCCTCTTACAAAAACAATCGCAAGGTCAACTGATTCACTGTTACCCCCCTCCGCCCCCCAAACCTGAGCATGTATCTGGGTCAACCATCAGCGCAGACAAACCCAACCCCCGCGGCCCAACCTGACCTCCGTTAAAGCCGTTTCAGGCCCAACATGCAAACCTGGTCGGTATTTGTGTCAAAACATGTGGCACACCACACCAGCGCGCGACGAAACTGGCAGCGGGAGAGATTGGGCGCGCGCGCACACACACACACACACACACGCTCCAAATGTGATCCCTAAAAGCAATGTCGATCGGTGCTGCAGTTGTGTTGCCATGGCGATGCTCCAAAAAGTGACACACACACAAAAAAGAGGAGAAAGAAATGGAAAAATATTCAAATGCCCGACCGGAACACTGTACGTACGTGACTGCAGTTGGGTCCACGGGCTTTAGACTTGTCAGGCGTCTTAAGAGCGGCCCGGCTGAGCTTATAATCAGCTGCGCTTGGATTCTCAAAGCAACTGTCCGTCATCCGGGCTGCACACACTCCATTTTCAAAGTGCTATTTTTACACGAGGATCTTGCATCGGCGTGTCTTCCAAGTGCTCGCGTTCGCTCTTCACGTCAACCAATACGGGCGAAATCATTGCAACATCGCGTGACATTAACCACGATCAAATTGGAATGGTTGAACGGTCACACAGTCTGCAGTCAGCGCGCAAGATATTGTCAAATGATCATTACCGTAATATTAGGTGGCGCTATATTGGTATCGTAAGAAACCACAATGTGTCGCACAATCACGGGGTTCCATTTTGATTCCGGAAATTTATTGGGAGGAAATTTATTTGCATCCCTAGATGGGCTGTGAGGGTAATTTCAAACATTAAAAACTGTCCAAACGCATAAAAGCAACCTCCCTCTTTCTCTTGGTACGGCTGCGGTTTTTTGCCTTTTTCTGCGAGCTGCATTTGTGGTTTCTGTGTTCCACATTGTTTTGCTGGATGCTTTTGAACGTCTTTGCCGTGTTTTTGAGAGGTTCGGTGGAATCTTTACTGCGAAGAGCCCATAATGGTCCTGAAGAAAGCAGCTTTTTAAAAGTAAACATCTAGCTTGTCAGCTAAACTCATTTGAGACCTACAAATTTCTTCTTCTGACACACTGAAGAGGCACTAAGAGCCTCCACATCTGCAGCACAGTGGAGTAGGGATGTCACGGTTACTGGTGTAGCGGTAAACCCCGGTAAAAAATGTTGACGGTAATATTTACCGTCTTGTTTTGAAAAACTATATTATCTCGGTGGATAGCCCGCGGTATAGGCAAAGTGAGCCTCACCGGCCGCCCTCTCATCTGCTGAAGGCGCACTCCGTAACTCCAAGACAAAACTTTCTCGAAGCTAGAATCATGTCCGAGACGGCAGCACTCAGGACGTCTATCAGCCTTCAAACAGGACCAAGTCTGAAGTCTGGCATATTTTGGGTATTTTAAGAAAGCCGAGGGACAGTTGATAGAAGACAGTTACCTGTTTGCAGAACATGCAGGAAAAAAAAGTGTCTGCTAAAGGCAGCAATACTTCGAACCTCATGACTCATCTGCGTGACCGTCACCCACAACTCTATAGCCAATGTAAGTAAGTTAACGTTAGCATTTTAGCAGACGTGCATGATGTGGGACTTTGGGTTGAGGGAGAACGTAACGAGTCGCCCCATAGTGCAGCCGCCAGCATATGGCTTACAGTATATGCTGGCGGTGTGGCAGATACCTCTGGCACAATGCGTTACAGGGCTCCTGGAGGGCAGATTAAAGTTGGTCGCCAATGCAATAGATTCACTCTCGCCGCATTATTATGACTTTAGCAATGATTACTGTCTGATGGCATTTTCCCAAATCTGCAAAGCGAAAGCAGGAAGGACACAAACGGAGAACAATATTCCTGATAGAGGGTTTATTTCGTTAAAAATATTCTAACATGGTTCTGGCGCTATAAATGGTACATGTAATAACCTCCAAACGATCAACAATACATAGTTATAGTTCATTTACTTTGACGTGAAAAGTTGCACTTTTGATATGGCTTTGTCTGTATTTTTAAATATAACAAACACTGTTACACTTTTTTGAAACTATTTCAGATTGTGTAGGACTATCAATGCTTCCTGAACTTATTAACACATATTAAAAAAAATACCGCGATAATACCGAAAACCGTGATAATTTTGGTCACAATAACCGTGAGGTAAAATGTTCATACCGTGACATCCCTACAGTGGAGGCAGGTTTCCTCTAGGTCAGGGGTGGTCAACTAGTCAGAGACCAAGAGCCGAAATCTTCAACCCTGATCCTGTGAAGAGCCACAAAGGCACTGACCATTCGCGAGATCCAGGGGTGGTAGTTTAAATTGATTAAATGTAATATTTAATCACAATAAACTATAACTTTATGCCTGGCCTTTCTCTTTTCTTTTCAATAATTGTATTAGATTTAATGGTTTTACTCCTCACCAAGATTGAAATAAATGTATATTAAAGAGGGGGTATTATGTAAAATTGACTTTTTCAAGCTTATATCATGTTATTATGTCATTCCCTCATTAAACACATGCCTGGAGTGTTGCCTTGGCTCATTCACATATTTTGAGTAATCAGTAAAAACTTAGACGGCAGCCATTTTAGGTGTAGCTATGCCTCAGTCCTCCTAGGAACGCCCCCACCTCCTGGAGACACCTCTGGACCTTTCGTCACCAGCCAAGCCACCAACCACTGCTCCTCAGCTCAGCAGAGCCCCCTCCCCGCACAGTAGTGTTGTTTAGATGCCACAGCAGTGTGCTGAAGGGGGCGTGTCGGAAAGCTTCTTAAAGAGACAGAGGCCTATTGCAAGACATTCCGTACAGCCATTTGTACGGAATGTTTGTTACAGTTACAGCACATGTGACAGAAGGTCAATGACTTTGCGTATTTCCGCGTTACGATGTCGCGCTTCGCATCATATGCTTCATTAGAGCTCCGCTTTTTTCCATTTCCTAATTTTGTCTTTTTCTGTGAATATGAGGCCAACTTTCATCAAATAAAGAGTAGGCTAATCAGAAACTTGAAAAGCACAGAAGCTGATCCCAGTGCCACGATCTGCCTGACTGTTGTTTAACCTACATCCCGACACCTTTTACACGCCGCCTCGAAAAGGAGCGATATACAGACTCTCATTCATGTGTGTAGGGATGGGAAACAGGGTCTGTAGGACTATGGTTGGATTTTTGGTCAAGATTCTTAACTAAGATTATTTCTACCAATTCTTTTGAAAAGAGCCGCATTGTATTAAACATCCAATCATGCAAAAAGCCGCACTCTGATTGGCCGATAGCCACGTGTTCGCCACCCCTGCTCTAGGTGCTATGGTTTCCCCAACCTCCGGGTCAGGTTGGCCCACAATGGCGGCTCAGTCGCAGCGGCTCAGGACTAACACCTGAACACTATTTCATTGTACGCTTGTACAATGACAAATAAAGCACTTACTTGCTTACTTATAAACAGAATATGTCTACATTTTTTTGTTGAATAAACTATTTCTGAACTATTGGTTGTTTGCTTGGGGTTTTTTTTGTATTTGTTTGTTTTTGAACCATAAAACATGTATATGACACGCACCCTGACCCAAGAAGTATGAGGCTCATGTCAACACATAACACAACTTTCCTAAACCTACATTCTGCTTAATCCTCTCTCCAATAAGCGGAGGGACAAACGGAAAAAGTATCATACCCTTGTTTTGTTTTATCACACCGTGACTGGTTAAATTCACTTGTCTCTAACTCGGATCATGACTCTGACCAATAGGAGGAGTATTACACAATATCATATTGGTGAATATATGCAACATGGATAAACACATGGAATGAGTCTATTATTCTATTTCCAAAAGGCCTTCTTTGTATCGGCCACAGCCTAAAACACCTCTTCAAACCCTGATGCTCAGACATGACAAAGAGGATTCCTTTCACCTCTGCTGTGAGAACTATTTCAGTGTATAACTCAAACAGATTCTCATGCTGCAGTTTTAATCTGTCTATCTTATTCTCAGGAATTGGTGACGTCATCGGACATCATCCATCCATGCTCACGCTTTTATCCGGTGGGCCTGACAGTCACCAAAAACTGCCACAAGGAGGTTCTCTGGACATAGAGCGGAAGTTTGGAATCTGACAAAAAATAATAATAATGTGCCTTTTTCACTTCACAAGATCGAGCTAACCAAAACGAAACTCAGGGTCAGGCAGTCTCTCATGCAATCCAAGAAATCAAACATGCCAGCAGCGAGAGAGCGACGCAACAGCGCACCCTAGTGACCGTGCGCGAGTGTGTCTTCTGAGCCAGCTTGTGCTTTACCTTAGGCGTCAGCAGCAGCTTGGCACTGGCGAGGGGTGCGCTTCCACGTGCTGAACGCCGAGCAGGGCCGGTGCGGGGGGCATCGTCGGGGGGGCCAGTGGGGGGGCTCCGGCAGCTCCTGACATGGTGCCCCCCCTCACGCAGATAGTCCGAGCGCGGCCGCAGTCTTCAGATCGCTTCTGCGGAGACAGAAAGGGGCCGGCGGTTAGAGAATTAGTACGACAGCAGACAGGAAATCTTGGATCATTTCTCGTTCGGTGGATGAACATGCTTTGCTTAAGAACACATCAGTTCACTGTCAGAAGATGATTTTGTATGGAAACATATATCAGCTAGTTTAGAGATTGCTATTGGCAGTGGACATTATTGGAGAAACAGCTCCACCTGGTGGCTGTTTATCATGCCCTTTGTGGCTTCTTTAATCGCTAAATATTGAGGCTTATGAAACATGTTCAGTATTAGGCATGATTCATGATTCTCTGGGTCTTAAAGCAGTATTAAGTAACCCATGCCCTAGTGGCCATAAGTGCCACTGCAGGTGTCGTAGCATTTTGCGTTTTGTTTTACTCATTAATTGTCCATGAGAGTAAATACTACGCTGACAGAAAAGACAAAGGGAGAGAGGGATATTGTACATCCAATTACACAATGGAGATATTTTTTTTCACTCAAACTTGGCTGTAAATACTGTTTTTAAGTGGCGCTAGCCCGCAGTTAGCTTTGCCCGTTAGCCTGTTAGCTTCTTCTTCATGATTCCATTAGTGTGTATTGGTGACACCTACCTGGTGGCAGCCAAGTTGCAATTGTGGTTTTCTGGCCAGAGACACCAGGGGGAGATGAAAGTCCCCCAATCATCCCATTAACACTTGTATTACCCCCAGAGGGACTACAGAAAGGATTTACCAAGGTAAACAAGTTACTTAGTACCAGTGTTGGGTGTAATGTTATTAAGTAATGTCATTACTTTGTTACTTTGTTACGTTACTTTGTAACGCGTTACTGTAATGACATTACTATTTTTGTAACATAGTAGTGTAACGCGTTACTGCGGCGAACACTGTAATGACATTACAATTACTTTCGAAAATATGATATCGTTACTTAATTGCAGTGGCGGGCCATGGGGTTTCAGTCAGGGCCTTCAATAGTAACCTGGGTTCACGCAGTCAAACGCGTAAACTGATCGATGGATAAAACTGCCTTTTTGCGTGGCACTTGTTCGCTAAAGGATGTATCAACAACGCAAACAAAGCAGCGGTGCCTCCGTCCCCAAACAAAAGCAAAAACCTTCGGGAACACTCGTACTACCATACGGAAACACGCGACACATGACAGGCGGAGACAAGCGCGTTATAACATGGACATTTTAGGAGATGTTTTGTTGTTGACAGAGCGAGACATCAGAGATCAACTCAAACGCAAAATCAACCGTAATAAAGGGATTATAAACTTACAGTTTGGTGCAATGTGAGATGCTTTTTTAGCACTCGTAGTCCTGTACCTGTTCCCTGCCCGAGTCCCAGCTCAGCTGACGCGAGAAACTCTTCTCCTGTCCGGGGAGCCAAGCGTCTACGTCCCGCTGTTGTCCCGCTGCTTTGCTCTAGAAGCTCGTCATAATGAAGGGGCGCAAATATCCGTGATCAGTAAATCCACTTCATTTTGCCTCGTTCGGACATTTCCAAGAGGAATATCGTCTTGCCCCTGCGCGGTTACATTAGCGGTTTTCCCAGGTGAACAAACATAGGGGAAGCTACTGAGCTACTGCAGGCCCTGGAGGGCGTACTGTTAATGTACATAGAATTCTGATTGGCCGATAATTCTGTCAGTCACGCTGGCTGTCAATCATGTGTGCGGCCCATGGTGTGGCCTGACAACACTGATGAGGAGCAGCTCGCCAGAGGTGTTTAAGGCTATTTTTGAGTAGGAAATTACAGTTACACCTCAACAAGACTCAACTGTACATTATATAAATAAATTAAAAATTAAATATACTATTGAGACATTTGACACTGCTGGCCCTGACGGCACACCGCTGCTTAATTGACTGATACCTACCGCGGCTCGATTTCCAGGAACCCAAGGTAACAACAAAGGCCGTATTAAATAGACTTGTGGCATCTTTCGTTGTGGAGGATATGCTACTCCTGACCTGTTACATAGCGTAGGGTAACTTGATGTTTGACTTCAAACCTAGAAATTGCATGACCCTGAATTTCAGGTATGATGTTTTAGAATAATGCAAAAGTGGTGTAACTAGTAATGTAACTAAGTTACTTCCCAAAAAAATAACTAAGTAATGTAAGGGATTACTTTTTTGAGAAGTAATGAGTAATATGTAATGGATTACATTTTTGAGTAACTACCCCAACACTGCTTAGTACTGCATTTGTTTATTATTGCTGCAAATGATGCTTAGCAATATGACATCACAATTCTAAACTCTATAGCAGATTCTTGAAAACTACATCATAAAATAAATGTACTGACAATATACAAGAGAAGAATAAAAGCTGTAGCTGTAATGACATTATAAACAAACAAGCAAAAAAGTGACTGACATGTAATGATCACAGTGAGTTTCAGCTGCTCAGTTTAAAAGCATTAACCATCTTCTCAAATCAGCAACAAATCACTTCCTTTTTATCCTTTTCAAAGTTAAAAAATAAATAAAAATAAATAATAAGTTCTAACCTACAGAAGCAGTGACCTTCTCAGTGGCGTTGCTCCCATCTATTGAAGCTAAAAACAATTAGCCTTGTGCAGGCTAATAGTGTAAACATAACCAGGTTAATCTGCTCCCTAAAACCTGTGAAATGGCGTTATAAACTTGTCTCCACAAACAATCAGGATGATAGTAATGTGGAAATTTTGAGATAGGACTTTAATTTATAATGAACTAGATCTTTATTTTTCTGTTTGAAAACTGGAAAAATGAAAGGGCATTTAAATCCTGTTTTCCACCGTGAATATTCTACGGGACTTGGCTCCTCTTCACGTGCATCTATCCGGCTTTCAAGGAGGTGCTAGCAACTAACACAGGTGCTATTTTGGTACCAATGGAGTTCGGGATGGAATGTTATAATTCACTGCTACCATGGAAATCCGCCATGTTTGTGGAAAATAGCAAATCACTAAGTGATAAACATCCAACACACTGAAGAACGTAAGGGGTGGTTTTCACTGATAAACCACCACCGCTAGCATTAGCCAGTGTTAGCGTACATTCTTTCAGCTGCCTCTTTGACTTGGCAGCCTTCCATTGTAACAAGTGCCAAGAAGTTCCCAGATAATTCTGTAACATTCAGTAGTACTCTTAGTTTTTTTGTTTTGTTTTTTGTTTAAACTTAACCTGTGTCCGTCTCTGCTTTGGAGTCCACTTGGCTAAACCTAACAGACAAATCACCTTCCCCTCACCTATTCATACCTGGAGTATTCTGCTGTTACTCTTTTCCAGACACGTGATTAGGCTGCTGGAGGTTGCCATATAAATGCAAAGTCATGTGACACCTATCCATCGCACAGTGATTGGTGGATACAGGGTCGCCCTGTCTGAATATGAGCAGGAAGTTACGTTAGTTGGATTTGACAGATATTCATATAGATTCAAGACCATAGGATGTGGTGGTGCTGTGGGTGCTGCAGCACCCGCCTGGTGGATAGTTTACACCAGTAGTTTCACGAAGGATCATTTCTCTCTGTCATTTTGACGGACAGGGTTGTAAAAATAATCCTTCATGAGCTGTTTTTATCAGCCATTAATTCATCTTTCATTATAAAGTACACAAAAGACATAGCTACAGTACCTATTATGTTAGGAAATAATCTAAGATTGCAGGATAACTGAAACTAAACTAAACATGATTTATGAACAGCATCATGGCCAATTTTGCAACATAAATGTGATCAAACTCATATGTAAAAGTCGTGACATATTCAGAGCATCATCTGCTCATCAACATAAGGCTGATTTTCACTATTGCAAATGCATATTGGCTTATATATTTGCATTTGCTCAATTTGAACTCAGTGTTTAAGACACACAGAGGGCCAAGCACACGCCGGCTTGATCTTCAACATGTCAAAATGACAGACGGACTTCAAAATTTTCCATCAAACCAAAAATTATTCCATCAATGACGAAGAATTTTTGGTTAATGTAACCTCTGAGTTACACATTGTAGGTCGTATCAACATGATATTAGCATTAGCAAAACATGTTCCCTTGGCTGTGCACAGATTTCAGAAACATGTTTACTTTGGTTGTTTCTTTTTTCAGAGCTGAAGTGCTCTGATCTGTATTTCCTGTATTTTGTTGCACAATAGATTGAACACGGAAGAGTCTGCCCATTTCTGCTCTCAAACTGCGTTCATTACGGTATTTCCCTTGTCAATGAGGTGTTACATCTCAAGGGGCTTTCCATTCATAAATTCTGTTCAATTATTGGTTAATTAGCATGCTATTAACTAAAATCGAAGGCTTGTATATTTTAGCACGTGCCGTTTTCATTTTAGCCTTCATCATGCCATCACTGGATGTCACTTCAACCAAATTTTGAGACTCGAACCAACACAGACCTTAGTGATAGTGTCCTTTCCATACACAATCATTTCAATGAAGAAAAAAGAGGTGAGGTAAATAAAAAAATGTACGAGTAAATATACACGTTATGTACCATTTGAAACAGCCTCCACTGTAGTTGCTCTAAGTAGAGCTGTGGTCTGTGCGAGTAGAGCTGGTTTGCTAATACAGAAGAAATCTACAATGATTATTTTGGAAGATGTCTTTTGTAAGCATTAAAATACCACTTCTCTAAAGTCATTACAGTTATTCTAAATGCATATTATTTGATTTGAAACCACAACATGATTATGGCGGTCACTGAAAGCTCGTATTGAATTGACTCATGCACAACCGGCAAATATAACAACATAGTAACAGTAATGTGTGGCAGCAGCAGAAACCGGCCTCTTGCTGCTGCGGTGATAAGAGCAGCAGTTCAAAATGAAACTTAAAACTATGATAGCTACAAGGTAACAAACTAGCCTCCACAGGGCAGACAGTTTGACCACGGACAAGTTTGGTGAAAGTGTCCAAACTATAAAACTATAAGAGGAGTCTTGCAGATCCGTCCGTGTCACGTATATTGGAGCGTCTGCTGGCATTTTGATAGTTCACGGATGAAATATGGGCACATGCATGAATGAAACTCTAGGTATGTTTTTTTAGACAAGGATCTTGAAATATGGTTAAAAGCTCAATAAAGTCAATTTTGCAGAATAGAGACTTTTTTTTTTAAACAAACCGTTTCATAGCAATTTTATAGCTGCAATGTTAAATAAAATTTCAAAACGCAGTAACATGTCCCCTTTGCTCCTGTTGCCCAAGACTCTGGAAATTCCTCAAAACACCCTTGTTTTTGGATCAAAAACGTCATTAACTTTACTGACTTATTGGCTCCAGTTTTGTACTTTAGGCAACATTTAAACACCCGGTTCATGTACGGATGCTGTGGAAATGAATGAGTAAAACAGTCAAATGAGTTTTGTGTAATGGTACTGGCTCTGTATCCTCTGTCCACGTGCACAAAGAAAGGTCTAGCTGTCAACTAAACACAATATTGTCTATCTCTGAATAACTATTTGAGTAAAGGTAGGTCATTTGTTTTCAGCTTCGAGGCCCTCTAGTGGCCCGTGGAGCCCCATGCGTCTGCACAACCTGATTCAGCCAGGAAACAGCAGCTCAGCTTCACTCTCACTGACAGCATGAGACCCATGTGACTGCTATGGTGGAAGTTAGCTTTAGTCCTGGTTTAGTCTTATTTCAGTATTGGTTTAGACCTGGCTTTGTTCTGGATGTTTTAGTCCTGGTTTAGTCCTGATTTAACCCTGTGTTTGGTTTTAGTCTCCGTTTAGACCCTGTTTCATATTTATAAAATAGTCTTTTAGTCTCGGTTTAGTCCTGGTTTAGTCCACGTTCTGTCTCGGTTTAATCCTTTAGTGCGGTTTAGTTTTTGTTTTGCCTTGGTTTAGTCGTAGTTCTGTTTAGTTCTGGTTTAGCCATGGATTCGTCTCAGTCCTGTCTTAGTTCCGTCTTGGTTTAGTCCTCTTTGTTTGGTTTCGGTTTTAATCCTGGTTTTAGTCTGTGTTCTGTCTCGGTTTAAGCCTTAAATCCTGGTTTAGTCTTAGTTCCGTTTAGTCCTGGTTTAAATGTGGATTAGTATCAGTTCTGACTTGGCTTAGTCCTGGTTTAGCCTTAGTTCCATCTTGGTTTAGTCTTTGTTTTGTTTAAGTTTGGTCCTGGTTTAGTCTTTGTTCGGTCTTGTTTTGTCCACATTTAGTCCCGGTTTAGCCTTAGTTCTGCCTTGGTCTAGTCAGTCCTCTTTGTTCTCTCTCAGTTTAATCCTTCATAGTTCCGTTTAGTCCTGGTTTAGTCCATGTTTAGCCCTGGTTTAGTCTTAGTTCTGTCTCAGTTTAGTCCTATTCTAATCTTGGTTCAGTCCTTGTTTAACCCTATACTCCAAGTTTAACCCAGGTTTACCCTCGTTTCAATCCTGAATTATTTCTTAGATTCTGTCTTTCAATTAGATTTGGTTTAGCCCTGCTTATCTCTTTTACTCCTCTTTTAGGCCTTTTAGCCTCTTTTATCCTCTTTTAGGCCCTCTTTTACTCCTCTTTTAGGCCTCTTTTAGCCTCTTTTACTCCTCTTTTAGCCCTCTTTTACTCCTCTTTTAGCCCTCTTTTTACTCCTCTTTTAGCCTCTTTTACTCCTCTTTTAGCCTCTTTTATCCTCTTTTAGCCCTCTTTTACTCCTCTTTTAGCCTCTTACCTCTTTAGCCTCTTTTACTCCTCTTTAGCCTCTTTTACTCCTCTTTTAGGCCTCTTTTACTCCTTCTTTTAGCCCTCTTTTACTCTCTTTTAGGCCTCTTTTAGGCCTCTTTTACTCCTCTTTTATCTTCTTCTTTTAGCCTCTTTTAGCTCTTTTACTCTCTTTAGCCTTTTTACTCTCTCTTTTAGCCCTCTTTTACTCCTCTTTTAGCCCTCTTTACTCTTCTTTAGCCTCTTTTACCTCTCTCTTTTAGCCTCTTTACCCTCTTTTACTCCTCTTTTAGGCCTTTTACTCCTCTTTTAGGCCTCTTTTAGCCCTCTTTTACTCCTTCTTTTTAGCCTCTTTTACTCTTTTACTCTTTTAGCCTTTTTTCTTTTTAGGCCCTCCTTTTAGCCCTCTTTTACTCCTTTTAGGCCTCTTTTACTTCCTCTTTTACTCCTCTTTTAGGCCCTTTTTACTCCTCTTTAGCCCTTTTTACTTCTTTTGTCTTTTACTCCTTTTAGCCTCTTTACTCCTCTTTTCTTTTTTCTTTTACTCCTCTTTTACTCTTTTACCTCTTTTACTCTCTTTTACCCTTTTCTCCTCTTTTAGGCCTCTTTTACTCCTCTTTTAGCCTCTTTTAGCCCTCTTTTACTCCTCTTTTTAGGCCTCTTTTACTCCTCTTTACTCCTCTTTTTAGGCCTCTTTTTAGGCCTCTTTTACTCTCTTTTAGCCCTCTTTTTAGGCCTCCTCTTTTACTCCTCTTTTAGCCCTCTTTTAGCTCCCTGCCTTTTACTCCTCTTTTAGCCTCTTTTACTCCTCTTTTAGGCCTCTTTTACCTCCTCTTTTACTCCTCTTTTAGCCTCTTTTAGGCCTCTTTTACTTTTTAGCCTCTTTTACTCCTCTTTTAGGCCCTCTTTTACTCCTCCTCTTTTACCTCTTTTAGCCCTCTTTTACTCCTCTTTTAGGCCTCTTTTACTCCTCTTTACTCCTCTTTTAGGCTCTACCTCTTTAGCCCTCTTTTACTCCTCTTTTAGCCCTCTTTTACTCCTCTTTTAGCCCTCTTTTACTCCTCTTTTAGCCTCTTTTACTCCTCTTTTAGCCCTCTTTTACTCCTCTTTTAGCCCTCTTTTACTCCTCTTTTAGGCCTCTTTTACTCCTCTTTTACTCCTCTTTTAGGCCTCTTTTACTCCTCTTTTAGGCCTCTTTTAGCCTTTTTCTCCTCTTTTACTCCTCTTTTAGGCCTCTTTTACTCCTCTTTTTATCTCTTTAGGCCTCTTTTACTCCTCTTTTAGCCCTCTTTTACTCCTTCTTTTACTCTCTTTAGCCCTCTTTACTCCTCTTTTAGGCCTCTTTACTCTTTTAGCCCTCTTTTACTCCTCTTTTAGCCCTCTTTTACCCTCTTTTACTCCTCTTTTAGCTCCTCTTTTACTCCCTCTTTTTAGCCTCTTTTACTCTCTTTTAGCCTCTTTTACTCCTCTTTTAGCCTCTTTTACTCCTCTTTTAGCCCTCTTTATCCTCTTTTAGCCTCTTTTACCCTTTCTCCTCTTTTAGGCCTCTTTTACTCCTCTTTAGGCCTCTTTTACTCCTCTTTTAGCCCTCTTTACTCCTCTTTTAGCCTCTTATCCTCTTTACCTCTTTTACCCTCTTTTAGGCCTCTTTTACTCTTTTAGCCTCTTTTACTCCTCTTTTAGGCCTCTTTTACTCCTCTTTTACCCTTTTTAAGCCCTCTTTTACTCTTCCCTCTTTTAGCCTCTTTTATCCTCTTTTAGCCCTCTTTTACTCCTCTCTCTTTTAGGCCTCTTTACTCCTCTTTTACTCCTCCTTCTTAGCCTCTTTTACTCCTCTTTTTACTCTTTTAGCCCTCTTTTACTCCTCTTTTAGGCCTCTTTTACTCCTCTTTTAGCCCTCTTTTACTCCTCTTTACCTCTTTTACTCCTCTTTTAGCCTCTTTTACTCCTCTTTTAGGCCTCTTTTACTCCTCTTTAGCCCTCTTTTACTCCTCTTTTAGCCCTCTTTTAACTCCTCTTTTAGGCCTCTTTACTCCTCTTTAGCCCTCTTTTACTCCTCTTTAGCCCTCTTTTACTCCTCTTTTAGCCTCTTTTACTCCTTTTTACTCCTCTTTTAGCCCTCTTTACTCTCTTTTAGCCCTCTTTTACTCCTCTTTTAGCCTCTTTTACTCCTCTTTTACTCCTCTTTCCTCTTTTAGGCCTCTTTTACTCCTCTTTTAGCCCTCTTTTACTCCTCTTTTAGCCCTCTTTTACTCCTCTTTTAGCCCTCTTTTACTCCTCTTTTACCTCTTTTAGCCTCTTTTACTCCTCTTTAGTTTTTATCTTTACTCCTCTTTTAGCCCTCTTTACTCCTCTTTTAGCTCCTCTCTTTCCCTCTTTTACTCCTCTTTTAGGCCTCTTTTACTCTTTACTCCTCTTTTAGGCCTCTTTTACTCCTCTTTTCTCCTCTTTTAGGCCTCTTTTACCCTTTTTTGCCTCTTTTACTCCTCTTTTAGCCTCTTTCTCCTCTTTTAGCCCTCTTTTACTCCTCTTTAGCCCTCTTTTACCTCTTTTACTCTCTTTAGCCTCTTTTACCCTCTTTTACCTCTTTCCCCCTTTTAGGCCTCTTTTACTCCTCTTTTAGGCCTCTTTTACTCCTCTTTTACTTCTTTAGCCTCTTTTACTCCTCTTTTAGCCTCTTTACTCCTCTTTACCCTCTTTTAGCCCTCTTTTAGCTCCTTTCTTTTTAGGCCTCTTTTACTCCTCTTTTACCCTCTTTAGCCTCTTTTAGCCCTCTTTTACTCCTCTTTTAGCCTCTTTTACTCCTTTTTCCTCTTTTACCCTCTTTTACTCCTCTTTTAGCCCTCTTTTACTCCTCTTTTAGCCCTTTCCCTCTTTACTCCTCTTTTATCCTCTTTTAGCCTCTTTTACTCCTCTTTTAGCCCTCTTTTACTCCTCTTTTAGGCCTCTTTTAGCCTCTTACTCCTCTTTAGGCTTACTCCTTTAGCCCTCTTTTACTCCTCTTTTAGGCCTCTTTTAGCTCCTCTTTTAGCCTCTTTTACTCCTCTTTAGCCCTCTTTACCCTCTTTTAGGCCTCTTTTACTCCCTTTTAGGCCTCTTTTACTCCTCTTTTAGCCCTCTTTTACTCTCTCTTTTACTCCTCTTTTACCCTCTTTTACTCCTCTTTTAGGCCTCTTTTACTCCTCTTTTAGGCCTCTTTTACTCCTCTTTTAGGCCTCTTTTACTCCTCTTTACCCTCTTTTAGCCTCTTTTACTCCTCTTTAGGCCTCTTTTACTCCTCTTTTAGGCCTCTTTTAGCCCTCTTTTAGCCCTCTTTTACGCCTCTTTTAGGCCTCTTTTAGCCCTCTTTTACTCCTCTTTTAGGCCTCTTTTACTCCTCTTTTACCCTCTTTTACTCCTCTTTTAGGCCTCTTTTACTCCTCTTTTAGCCCTCTTTTACTCCTCTTTTAGGCCTCTTTACTCCTCTTTTAGGCCTCTTTTAGCCCTCTTTTACTCCTTTTAGGCCTCTTTTACCCCTTCCCTCTTTTAGGCCTCTTTACGCCTCTTTTAGCCCTCTTTTACTCCTCTTTAGGCCTCTTTTACCCTCTTTACGCCTCTTTTACCTCTTTTAGCCTCTTACTCTTTTAGCCTCTTTTACTCCTCTTTTAGGCCTCTTTTACTCCTCTTTTACTCCTCTTTTAGCCTCTTTACTCCTCTTTAGCCTCTTTTAGCCCTCTTTTACTCCTCTTTTAGGCCTCTTTTACTCCTCTTTTAGGCCTCTTTTACTCCTCTTTTACTCCTCTTAGGCTCTTTTTACCTCTTTTAGCCTCTTTTACTCCTCTTTTAGCCCTCTTTTACTCCTCTTTTAGGCCTCTTTTACTTCCTCTTTTAGGCCTCTTTTACTCCTCTCTTTTAGCCTCTTTTACTCCTCTTTTAGCCCTCTTTTACTCCTCTTTTAGGCCTTTTTACTCCTCTTTTAGCCCTCTTTTACTCCTCTTTTAGCCCTCTTTTACTCCTCTTTTAGCCCTCTTTTACTCCTCTTTTAGGCCTCTTTTACTCCTCTTTTAGGCCTCTTTTACCCTCCTCTTTTACTCCTCTTTAGGCCTCTTTTACTCCTCTTTACTCCTCTTTTAGGCCTCTTTTACTCCTCTTTTAGGCCTCTTTTACTCCTCTTTTAGGCCTCTTTTACTCCTCTTTTAGCCCTCTTTACTCTCTTTTAGCCCTCTTTTACTCCTCTTTTAGGCCTCTTTACTCCTCTTTTCCCTCTTTTACTCCTCTTTTAGCCCTCTTTTACTCCTTCCTTTTAGCCCTCTTTTACTCCTCTTTTAGCCCTCTTTTACTCCTCTTTTAGGCCTCTTTACTCCTCTTTTACCTCTTTTAGCCCTCTACTCCTCTTTTAGGCCTACTCTTTTTAGCCCTCTTTTACTCCCTCTTTTAGGCCTCTTTTACTCCTCTTTTAGCCCTCTTTTACTCCTCTTTTAGCCTCTCTTTTAGCCTCTTTTACGCCTCTTTTAGCCTCTTTTAGCCCTCTTTTACTCCTCTTTTAGGCCTCTTTTACTCCTCTTTTAGCCCTTTTACTCCTCTTTTAGCCTCTTTTATCCTCTTTTACTCCTCTTTTAGCTCCCTCTTTTAGCTCTTTTCTCCTCTTTAGGCCTCTTTTACTCCTCTTTTAGGCCTCTTTTACTCCTCTTTTAGCCTCTTTTACTCCTCTTTTACCTTTTTACTCCTCTTTTAGGCCTCTTTTACTCCTCTTTATCCTCTTTTAGCCCTCTTTACTCCTCTTTTAGGCCTCTTTTACTCCTCTTTTAGGCCTCTTTTACTCCTCTTTTAGGCCTCTTTTACCCTCTTTAGCCTTTTTACTCCTCTTTTAGGCCCCTCTTTTACTCCTCTTTTCTCTTTAGGCCTCTTTTACTCCTCTTTAGCTCTTTACTCCTCTTTTAGGCCTCTTTTACTCCTCTTTTAGGCCTCTTTTACTCCTCTTTTAGGCCTCTTTTACTCCTCTTTTACTCTTTTTAGCCTCTTTTACTCCTCTTTTAGGCCTCTTTTACTCCTCTTTTAGGCCTCTTTTACTCCTCTTTTAGCCCTCTTTTACTCCTCTTTTAGGCCTCTTACTCCTCTTTTAGGCCTCTTTTACTCCTCTTTTAGGCCTCTTTTACTCCTCTTTAGCCTCTTTTACTCCTCTTTTACTCCTCTTTTAGGCCTCTTTTACTCCTCTTTTAGGCCTCTTTTAGCTCTTTTACTCCTCTTTAGGCCTCTTTTACTCCTCTTTTACTCCTCTTTTAGCCCTCTTTTACTCCTCTTTTAGCCCTCTTTTACTCCTCTTTTACCCTCTTTTACTCCTCTTTTAGGCCTCTTTTAGCCCTCTTTTACTCCTCTTTTAGCCCTCTTTACTCCTCTTTTAGCCTCTTTTAGCCCTCTTTTACTCCTCTTTTAGCCCTCTTTTACTCCTCTTTTAGGCCTCTTTTACTCCTCTTTTAGGCCTCTTTACTCCTCTTTTAGCCTCTTTTACTCCTCTTTTAGCCCTCTTTTACCTCTTTTAGGCCTCTTTTACTCCTCTTTTAGCCCTCTTTACTCCTCTTTTAGCCTCTTTTACTCCTCTTTTAGGCCTCTTTACTCCTCTTTTAGGCCTCTTTACTCCTCTTTTAGCCTCTTTTACTCCTCTTTTAGGCCTCTTTTACTCCTCTTTTAGGCCTCTTTTACTCCTCTTTTAGCCTCTTTTATCCTCTTTTACTCCTCTTTTAGGCCTCTTTTACTCCTCTTTTACGCCTCTTTTACTCCTCTTTTAGGCCTCTTTTACTCTTTTAGCCCTCTTTTACTCCTCTTTTAGGCCTCTTTACTCCTCTTTTAGGCCTCTTTTACTCCTCTTTTATCCTCTTTTAGGCCTCTTTTACTCCTCTTTTACTCCTCTTTTAGCCTCTTTTACTCCTCTTTTACTCCTCTTTTACTCCTCTTTTAGGCCTCTTTTACTCCTCTTTTAGCCTCTTTTACTCCTCTTTTAGGCCTCTTTTACTCCTCTTTTAGCCCTCTTTTACTCCTCTCTTTAGGCCTCTTTTACTCCCTTTTAGCCCTCTTTAGCCTCTTTTAGCCCTCTTTTACTCCTCTTTTAGGCCTCTTTTACTCCTCTTTTAGCCTTTTACTCCTCTTTTAGGCCTCTTTTAGCCCTCTTTTACTCCTCTTTTAGGCCTCTTTTACTCCTCTTTTAGCCCCTCTTTTACGCCTCCTTTTAGCCCTCTTTTTACTCCTCTTTAGCCTCTTTTACTCCTCTTTTAGGCCTCTTCTACTCCTCTTTTAGGCCTTTTACTCCTCTTTTAGGCCTCTTTTACTCCTCTTTTACTCCTCTTTTAGGCCTCTTTTACTCCTCTTTTACTCCTCTTTTAGGCCTCTTTTACTCCTCTTTTAGGCCTCTTTACTCCTCTTTTAGCCTCTTACTCCTCCTTTAGCCCTCTTTACTCATCTTTTAGCCCTCTTTTACTTCTCTTTTAGGCCTCTTTTACCCTCTTTTACTCCTCTTTTTGCCCTCTTTTACTCCTCTTTTTGCCCTCTTTACTCCTCTTTAGCTCTGCTTACTCCTCTTTTAGCTCTGCTTTACTCCTTTTACTCCTGTTTTCGTCCTGTTTCGTACTCTTCCCGTCTCTTCACTCTGTCCTTGCCAGATCCTTTTTGTCCTTTTCACCCTCTGCTCTTTCCCCCTCTCGTCCCCTGTGCTTTAGTCCTGTTTACTCCCCGGTTTTAGTCCCTGTTTTAGCACCTGTTCCCGCTCCGGTCCCCCTCACTTGTACGCGCGTCTTTGACATTACATAAAGATTATTCGAGCGGCTCGTGGGTAGTGCAGGCAGCAGCATCACCCGCGCTGCTATATTTGGGGACATCACAAACAGCTGAATATTGGCTGATATGCCCTTCTTCTTCTTCTTCTTCTTCTTCTTCTTCTCCTTCTTCTTCTTCTCCTTTTTCTTCTTCATGCGCGCTCACGTAACACAACACGGTGGGATTGAAATTGTACCACCACAAAAAAAGCCCCCAAAAAAGAGCATGACATCGGGGAAGTGTGGCTGGTATACAGGCAGCCTTTCCCGGGGCGTTATGTGGGGCATGCAGCAGGTTGCCCGGCGCTGGCTGCTTGCTCCACTTTTTTTTCTTTTTTTTTTGTGTGGCAACAAAAGTCGACCTGGAAATGTGCTGCCGTTCATATCCAAGGGCGGTTCAAGGGAGAGGGTTGACTGGGCTGCGGGGAGTAAAGGGGGGGGGGGGGGGTTGGGGACAGTGGAAGGGTTCGATGACTCCGGAGTTGGAAATAATTTCTTGTTTGTTTGTTTGATCAAGCAGAGTTTTTTGTTTTTTTCTCAGATGTCTGTGCGTCTACATTCATAAGTCCTGAGAGTAAAAGATATATTTATGGGAGTCAGTGTGATGCTTCTTAGTCCCATATCCTGCTATATAGTCTGGGGTTTCCCTTTTAATTCGAGTTTAGTTGTGATTCAGTCCTTATCTCGGTGCCTGTTTAGTCCCGATTTTACTTCTTTCCCCCTGTTCCAAAAATGATCTCGAACCGCCTCTGTGCTACTTTTGGACCGAAAAAAGGTACAGAAAGAAAGAAAGAAAGCGTAGAGCACTCACCCCATTCCCGTGACACATGTCTTCTGGCAGCCAGGTAGAGTGACATTGCAGCCTGTTACTCCATTCGGTCCCCAAAACCACAACGTCCGCGAAGCAGAATCCAATATCCAACAACCATTAAAAAAAAAAAAAAAAAAAAAAAAAAAAAAAAAGCCCCACGCGGTAAATCCACCTGTATGCCTTGGCACTGGCGCTCTCGCTTTTTTTGTATTCCGTTTTTTGTGTTTGTTTTGTTTTTGGAATGAAGCGTCTCCGCGCGTCAGAACGAGCTCCAAGGGGGAGACGCGCCGCGCTGTGGAGTCTCCGGCGACACGTTCCGCAGTGAGGGCTGCGTGTGCGGACAGGTCCTGCGCGGTGCGGTGCCGCTCGCTCCCTTTTTCCTTTTACCGCCTCCTCTTCCGCCTCCTCTTCGGTCCTCCCGCCGCTGCCGCTGCTGCTGCGCCGCTCTCTCTGCCGCCGATGCGCGCCGCGCCGCTTCTTGGGCAGACTGGAGAAGGGGATTCCGTCACAAATCACATCAAAACACGCGGGGTGTGTGTGTGTGTGTGTATGTGTGTGCGTGCGCGCGCGCGCTCGTTTTCTCTCCCTCTCCTCTCTCTGCCTCCCCCTGCGCGTAACAGAAGTTGAGGGGAAACGGGAGGCAGCGCGATGGGCTTGGAGCGAGAGCGCAGCGTGTTTAGCCCTCAGCCGGCCGCCCACGCTTCGCTGGTTCGAGGTACTTACACATCAGACTGCTTAATTAAACATATGGGCACGAGCGCGCGAGCTTCTCCAGTGACAGGAGAGGGTCCTCAGGAGAATGACTTCATCCAAAAAAACAAAAAAACGGAAAGGACAGCGCGCGTCAAAGGGAAGAAAGCAACTGATGCGTCACTCACGTCTCCAAAAAGAAAAAAAAGAAAACCAAAGGAGGAAAAAAAAAAAGGAACTTCCACTCGCTCCACCAAACTCGTGCGCTCTCCCTCTGGCTTCGTCTTTCACACGACTGGAAACGCGTTCAAATCCACGCGGGGGAGAAATCAAAAAAAAAAGAAGAAGAAGCGAGTCAAGACACGGCAGGAATGTCACGCGTCGCGTCCTCGTCTCCGCGTGGCATCACCTGCTGCTGGCGCCTCCACGCCGAATCCTATACCGCGCGCGTCTCTCCGTGTGGATACAGCGAGGCGCGTGTGTGAGATACGCGTGGGGTGACGGCGAGTTTTTCCTCACATTGCGCGCGCGCGTAAAGTAACATTTTTGGGGTGGTGGGGGGGATGAGAACAGCCGAGCACCAGTTCCTCCTGTCAGCTCAGCGGAGAAGACTCAAAGCGGGGGAAATGGTAAATAGATGCGACTTTTCAGAGGAAGAAGTGTGCGTTCTCCAAAACAAAAAAAATACACACAAAAATGCGCCAAATGGAGGTGTGCGTTTCGTGTTATTTAGCAGCGCGTCCACAAATAGCGCTTCCTCTCAAAGGTGCCGTTTCATAACGAGATGAGTGCGCCGTGGGTTCAGACGGTCGAGCATCACACACACGCACACACGCGCACACACACAGAGAGCGCGTTCCGGCACACTGAAGCTATTCCGTTTTATGTCAGTCACTTGAAATAATGTTAGGCCATTAGAATCCCGTGGCCGAGTGAAACGTGAAACTGCAGTCCCTGAACATCTTAGGGAATGGGCTTGACTTGGCTGCAGAAAACATTTGCATGGCGAGCAGCTACTGTATTCTGCCTCATTTAGTACACAGCTTTTACAATCACGAAATAAAAGTTCAAATAGTCACTGAGTCATTATCAATTGATGGTCTTTTGACTGAGGACAGAGAGGTGCGTGTTCTAACCGCCGGGGGGCGCTGCTGCGCAAAGCACAACAGGTGAAGCAGAACAAATAAACTTCTAAAAAGTGATAAACCCTAACCGCTTTCATCCCATTTTCCCCACTATTTCTCAGTCATTGTGGCAGAAATAATAAAATAGTTGCATAATATTCGTTTCAGTTCCTACACGGGACATTTTTATGAAACTACCAGTGGTGCGTATTGGCATTGGAGAGTCTAAAGCCCCCAAATTGGCACTGACCTTAGAAGAAAAAAAATATCGGTCAACTTCACTTCATTCACAAATGTTGACATGTTTGGTATACACGTGTTGCACGAAAGGCGACCGAGATGATGCTGTAATCCAAAGGTCATTTCCTTTTCTGTAAGACAGCAGCAGCAAAAAATGCAGCTATACACACACATCCACCGACGTTACAAACTGTCCCGTTTTCTCAAAATGAGGTTTCTTTCTTTCTTGCAACAACATCTCCACTTTAGTAGCTCCTACAGGCTCAATGATATTGAGGTCAGCAGACTGAGATGGACACTCCAGAACCTTCACTTTACTCTGCTGGAGCCAATGAGAGGACGACATGGCCTTGTGCTTTGGACCGTTGTCATGTTGGAACGTCCATGTGCAGATTCCAGGCTGATGAGTGACACTTTTCCTCCAAGGCAAGGCAAGTTTATTTGTAGAGCACAATTCATACACAAAGTGTTTCACAGTTGCATAAAATTACAATGACCCAAAGCAAACTGCCAAACTGGTGACAAAGTGGCTTAAGGATGACCAAGTCAATGTTTTGAAGTGGTCATCACAAAGTTACAAAATTACAAGAAAACAGATCAAATCAATCAATAAAACATCAACATAAAGTTAATCAATGACAGTAAAAGGCAAGAGTGCAGATAAAATACTTTCAGTTTTCATATGCACGGGTAAAAAGAGCTGTTTTCAGCCTGGATTTGAACATTGTCAGAGTTGAGGCCTGTCTCACATCCTCATGAAGACTGTTCCAGATTTTAGCTGCATGAAACTGAAACGCAGCCTCACCGTGTTTATTATTGACTCTGGGAACCACCAGGAGACCCCTCCCTGAAGTTCTCAGGGCCCGAGATGGTTCATACGGCTCTAACATGTCAGAGATGGACTTTGGTGCTAAACCATGAAAAGACTTGTACACAAGCAGAGCTGTTTTAAATTCTATTCTCTGAGTGACAGGAAGCCAGTGCAGAGACCGGAGCACTGGACTAATGTGGTCGTATTTCCTGGTTTTTGTCAGGACTCGAGCAGCAGCGTTCTGGATGTTCTGCAGCTCTAACAGCTCATTTAGAAAGGCCAGTGAGC
This sequence comes from Neogobius melanostomus, assembly GCA_007210695.1. Lineage (NCBI taxonomy): Eukaryota > Metazoa > Chordata > Actinopteri > Gobiiformes > Gobiidae > Neogobius > Neogobius melanostomus. The sequence goes on from VHKM01000515.1 coordinate 509,894, forward strand.
AGCCGTTACAGTAGTCTAACCTGCTAGAGACAAATGCATGGATGAGTCTCTCTAAGTCTGGTTTTGACACTATTCCTCTGATCTTAGCAATGTTCTTCAGATGGTAAAAAGCTGATGATGTTATTGCTTTGATGTGGCTGTTTAAGTTAAGGTCTGAGTCCATGATTACTCCTAGATTTCTAACCTGATTTTTTGGTTTTAGAGAGAGAGACTCAAGGTGACTGATAACACTTTGTCTTTGTGTCTGTGGACCAAAAACAATGGAAAACAGTATTCTTTAACATGCTGCTTTCATCCTGAAATCAGTTTTCACCAAGTTCCCTGAAGCTCACACACCCCCAAAACATGAGTGATCCAGCTCCGTGTTTCACTGTGGAATAGTGCACCGTTCATCACAGGCCATGTTGACTCCTCCAAATGTAACGTTTATGGTTGTGACCAAAAAGTTCCAATTTAGTTTGATCACTCCAAATGACTTTGTTTCAGAAATGTTGAGGCTTGTCTCTGTGCTGTTTGGGATATTGTAAGTGGATACTTTGTGGCATTCAGCTGAAGTTATCTCTTGGTCTTTCTTTGCCAATCTTGTTGGTCGACCTGACTAACACTGCTGATTGATACTCTCAGTGTCTTGAATATCTTTTTTATAACCTTTTCCCATTTCATACATTTCAACTGCCTTTTCTTGCAGATTCTTTGACAATTCTTTTGCTTTCCTCATGACTCAGAAACCAGAAACATCAGTGCAGCTCTGGATGAAAGATGTAAGGGTCTGTCAGGAGCCCCAAAAACTCACTGATCTTTTATACACACACAGTAATGACAAACACAGGTCACAGGTGAGGATGCTTACCTTTAGCAGCCATTCAGACCCGTTTGTGTCCAATTGTGTACATATTATCAGGCCAAGATCACCAGCGTATGTAAACTTTTGATCAGGGTCATTTGGAAGTTTATTTTTTCATTATGATTTAAAAGAGACTCAGTTGTTTGACCATAAATGGCTTCACACAACCACTAACTATGAGTGAAGTGTTATCATTCATATGAAAAATAGTCAAAATATATATATATGAAAACATAGATGGTGTTAATATCTAATCCTAAACCTGATTTATAGATTTTTAAGGCAACATTTTTACAGAATTTTTCACTAATAACTTGCTTATTCCAAAAACAAACACGATATCCAAATCCCCTCTGAAAATATCCTTGCAGCTAACATATCGACAGAATAAAAACATCATTTTAACCCTGGCTCTATCCATTCTTTAGATTTGGTCTCTGGACAGGATGATTGAAATATGCACGTATAGCAAACCAAACATGTCCCCTTACTGTATCTTGCTGTGTTTGTGAGACCCATGTTAGCTTAACCCTGCTGACTAGGCGCTGACCCACTCATGGGGTTATCTGCAAACATGGCCGCCCCCACCACCCACCCCACCCCCCACCTCCACAACGCCATTGTCCGCACTGAATATTTCATGCCGTGCTGTGTCATTTTCACAAACCGGAGTGTGGTGGCATCTTTCTTTATATGTGGTCTCGCGGAGGAGCTTTATTATTCAAGGCCTCTCAACCCCATTTTCTATTCTAGTATAGTGGAATTTAATCTATGTATATGTAAACAAAGCGATAAAAGATCTTTGAGCGCCGAGCGTCTAATTAGAAAAAAACATTTATATCGATTGAGAACAGGCGGTTGTTGTTTGCGTTTCCGTGACAGTGTTGCTCCCTGAAAGTAGCGAAAGATTCTTGTAAACTCATCCCTCTGGAGAACTGGGGTGCTGTATTAGAAATGCATTAGGAAAGTTTGGGCCCTCTTTGATCGTATGTAAATGGGAAAATGTGGCGAAAACAACTTTATGAAAGAGATTTGTAACGGTTCTGGGCTTGTAAGGTCCTCAACGCAACATCCCACAAAAGCCAGACATACATTACATGAAAGCTAAAGGGGACGTATTATGCGGAATGGACTTTTATGCTCCCATTTTGTATAAATAGATCAGTGCGTTCCAAGCATAGTTCCTGTCCCTGCATTTATGCTAACGCACGTTTGTAATGTCCCGCATGTGTTATCGAAAGTAACCACCAGAGGGTGCAGGAAAATGTACTCAAACGGGAGATGAAGAGCTAGGACTAAAACAATATGGCGCCGCCCGCGATGTTTTTTACGGCATACTTACCATCAAGAAAACGAGGTAAGGCAGTGGTGGTTTGTTTTGCAAATGGTTTAAATCACTTTTTAGAAGTTTAGTTTCCTGTTCGGCTTCACTTGTTGACCTGTGTACAGTCGTGTCCCCTATGCGTTTCGAACGGAGAGCATAAATTCGGCTTTAAACTGGTTTTCCTGTGTAGATTGGGTACATGGAGTGGTTTTACGGATAATGCACACTAGGGTATTAAGTAAGTAAGTGCTTTGCTTTATTTGTCATTGTTCAACTGTACAACAAAATTGTGTTCCGGTGTTAGTCCTAAGCCGCTGCGACTGAGCTTGCACCGCCACTGTGGGCCAACCTGACCAGCGTGTTTTTGGAGATCGAGGAAACCGTAGCACCCGGAGGAAACCAGGCCTGCACTGTTCAGCTCCACCTCTTCCTTCCTCCTGCGCAGCTCCCTCCGCTCCACAACAGTGTTTCACCATCTTCTCCTCGTTTGTCCCTTTTTTGTTCCTGTAGCGCCTCTTGTGACGCCTCCACCTGTGCTGCAGGCATGGGGGGCTCTTGGTGCCTCTTCAGTGTCTCAGAAGAATTTGTAGGCTATACGCTAGTGGTTATAAGCTAGCTGTTTGATTACTTTTAAAAAGCTGCTTTCTTCGGATTATGGATCCGACAAACCCCATAAAAAATGAACGGGAAAGTCGACTAGTTAATGTCTATGGCACTAGTCGACATAATTTATAGACGAGTCGACTAGTCTCTCTCTCTCTCTCTCTCTCTCTGCAGTCGTGTGTTGATGCTTGTGGCTTCCAAGTGTCTTGTTAATGTTCTCGTTAATGTTACACACTTTAATACAAGGTGTTCTTTTTTAAACGGCCCGGTGTCTGGAAAAACACGGGATAATTCCTAGTTTAACGTCGTCAAGGCAGAACCTCTTTTCTGTGTTTCAGTCGGACTATAAACAGTGTTACACCTGCCAAAACATTGGGGAAAACAACAAACTAGTGCTCCAGGATGAAGTTTTGCCCGAGTCTTCTGGATATATGTGCCCCGCCCGTCATGGATTCCAGGGACACAAGTCAGCAGCCCAAGTTTAGAGAAAAACGCAAAAAATTGTGATTTTCGCTTTTTTGCAGCAGCGTTCAGTTGAAGCCACGAAGAAGCCTCTACATGTTTAAGCTAGCAGTATTGGTATATTTAAAAGCGTACACTTTTAAGTTCAAACCGGCTTGATTTGGGAGATTTCGGAGCGTGCAGTAGGGACGTGACTTTGTCTGTGTGTATTACATACTGGGTAAACACCGGGTCATGTTGGATGGACGCCGCAAAGATTGTAGCAGATGAGCTGAACCGTGGACGTTATAACGAACGTGTTTGGAAGTACTTCTGCGAAGTGGATTCGTTTCCTCATGAAGAGCCTTGATAGCAAAGCAGCGACAGTGGGACAGAGATGCTGCTTTACTGCCCAGACAGGACGGCACTTCCAGCTTCAGCGTTAAAAAAAACTTCCCGCAAAAGCACCAAACAGTAAGTTTTGTATCTTTTTATTACGGTGGATTTTGTTGACACATCCTTTAGCGAACAAATGCCACGCAAAAAATGCAGTTTTATACATACGCCTATTGTCAATCAGTTTATGTGCGTTTGAGTGAATGAACTCAATGCCTGAGGACTGAAACCTCACACACATGACATGACAGGGAGGGGCTTTACAGGGGTATGGCTTTTCTAAATGAGATGTAATGAGCCCTATTGTCACTACGACAGCAGAGAGGTGAGAACAGCCCAAAAGTTTAGAAGCCGATTCCTCTCAGTTCCTAAACTTGCCACATCTTCTCCAAATATATCAGACTTCCACGTGTTACACATTGTTGGAAACTTTGGACTTGCACAAGCTATGTCCCGCTCAAAATGCCCCAAACCGAGTCGTGTCCCTCGTTCTCGTGATGGGTCACATATTCAGCCGATATGAGCGAGCTAAAGCCAAGACTGTCTCTCCACCGAAAACCACGACCCATCGCACGGCCCGGCTTTGAACCCTTTCTCTTGTTCTCTCCAAGCAGTATAGAGGGGTAAGGAGAGGAGGGCTGGAGGAGACAGAAGTGGCGAGACAAGCAGAGGAGAGAGGACAGACCTGCAGCTCTGTGCGATGCTTCTTGAGGCGCAGGTAAACGCATACACACCGATCAATACTTCGTAAACAAGGACTTATTGAACAGCGGGAAAATACGCCATTTGTTTCAAACCTGGTGCAATCCCAAGATATAAGACACCGCAGCTCCATCAAAACCGACAACAGCGAGCAAAACTATACGGCAAAATGGTTCCATTTGGGTCATGTAATGTGCGTTACCAAAATGGGAAACTCCAGTAACTACTTCTCATAATATAATTAGACTTAGCCTGACTGTTACATGTCTCAGAAACAACATGATCACTACAAATCTCTCCTCATGTCGGTGTTTTGTCAGAAACAGGGCAGTGCTTTATTCACCGTGATATGTTTTCTTCATGTTTCACATTCATGACAACTGGTTGTGTGATAGTTTTTGCCTTGACACTGTGTTTTGGTGACTAAAGGGATGTGTCCTTAAAGGGGGGTATTATGTAAAATTGACTTTTTCAAGCTTTATATCATGTTATTATGTCATTCCCTCATTAAACACATGCCTGGAGTGTTGCCTTGGCTCAAAAAAGCATAATACCCCCTCTTTAAGGGCAGGTCTGAAGCAATTCCGTGAGCTTTATTGCCTCTTACAATGTTTAAAGTGTTGAATAATGTTGTATGTGTGCAATAGATGATCACAAAATGCTAAAAAAATGTGTAATGTCTCCTATAAACCTTTGGCTTAAAGTACAGTAGGCATCTTTTCTTTTTTTTAATACCTTATTATTACATTAAATAGTAATGAACCATCAAAGACAGGAAAGTCGACAATGTGCCCCATGTGACAAACAGCCGCAGTCATGTGCATTATACTGTATCATTAATGCGAAACACTGAATAAGGAACAGAACTCAATTCAGAGAAATAAGTTTGGAAAATCCCTCTGATAAAATCTTCAAAATATTATTTTAGTCCAACACTGGAAAGTTTGGAGTCTTTGGAGCTAATAGAGATGTTGTTGCAAGAGTGGAAAGAAAACCTCATCTTAAGAAGTCTTAAAGGCCATATGCCAGATTTTTTTTTTTATTACAAACAATCAAAGAGGAAACCACTAAATAAATAGTTATGGTTCAAACTCATTATAACATTTCTAACATACTGTATGTATAATATCCGGATTCTTCACAGGGACGAGTTTATCGGCACATTTCACAACTTACACGGTCACTTTTCATGGTCAGTGTCACAGAAATGCGAGAAAATTTACCAGAGACTTCATGAAATGGATGCAAATGCTTTGTAATTAGATGGACAGTGGTTTTCTTCTCACAAATGTCTGAGTTTACAATATACCCCTTTAACTTTTCAACATTTTGCCACGCTATGGACAGTCACCTGGACTTGCCTTTGCCAAACACTTGCCTTTAAATAACACATCTGGCTGGTGTTATTAAAAGGCAACGTGCACATGTGTTTTATTGTTGCACGTAAAAAACATGTAACAGTGTTTTTATAGACAGCAGTGACTTCCTCCGTGGCGTTCTCGTACCACATTCTTGTTCAATGTTTTACGTAGTGTAGACGTGTCAACAGAGATGTTGGCCTGTGCCAGTCATTTCTGTAAGTCTTTAGCTGACACTCTAGGGTTCTTTTTTACCTCATTAAGTATTCTGCGCTGTGTCCTTGGAATCTTCTTTACAGGACGGCCACTCCTTGGAAGTAAAGCAACAAACTGTCTCCATTTAGAGACAGTTTTTCTAACCGTGGATTTTTGAACATTAAAGGAATAGGCCACCGTTTTTTACATACTGAGATATGTTCTTACCTTAGCTTAGACGAGTTCATTTGTACCTGTCTGGTCTTCACGCGTGCCCAGAGCCGGTTTTTCCTATACGCAGATTAGTCAAATCACGGTGTTTCACTGATTAATGAGCGTTGTTACGGTGACAGGCTGTTTGACAGGCAGCGCTCACTCACTCTCTGCCTACTTTGCCACATACAACACCGAAATGGAGCAGTCTGCTGAAGAGGATGAGCAGGAGAGACCTACCGCCTTCCTCCTGTCACTCCCAAGTTCCCAACGCGTGAGTGCCTCTCCACTCGCGCCTCCACTCGGGCCGTCTCCCGGTGTTCGCCTCATGCTCGCATCCCGCGCGGCTTTCCCGTCCCCCGGCCCGGGCGCTGCTCGCCTAATGTTTACTCTGCTCGGACCGGGCAACTATCTTGTTGTTTCGAGTAGGGTATCAGGCCAGTAGTTTGGTGAATCGATTGGTTTTTCAAGACAGCACTCAAAGTGTTCCCTTATTCGACACGAAGAGTTCACTGGCACTTGTCCATCAGGTTTTTTTTGTTCATAAATTCTCAATGCATGCAACTGTAAGTTTCTGGAAACTGCACTTTTTATAATTCACCCACAGATGTGCGGTGTACAGAGGTGAGCAGTAGGCTTGAAACAGAGCTAGTTTCACCTGTACAGAGCAGGAGGAGAATTTCCGAGACAGAATGTTCGCTTGTGCATAAAACATCCAGCACTGACGGTAAATGCCTCATCATCTGTTAAACGATCAGTTATGATGTGGCCGAGGTACTTGACAACATCACATACATTCAAGATGTTCCCGAGAGCTTAAAGTGATCTGTCCTTCTTTGTCCGACATAATGACGCTTTTAATTTGTATTTCACATCCTGCAGTTCCTGCAGTGAATAGAGGAGAGAAAAAGCCAAAAAGCATAAAACAAATTACTGTCTATCTGATTCTCAGTGGTAAGATAAAAATATAACCATCAGGTGCAGGTTTCAGTTAGTTTTAAAGTCAGTGGTTCCCAAACTGGGTCAGTGACCTTTTAGCATTTTAAAAAGTGGGGGAAAATAGACTAGTGGTTTCCTAAACTCCAGTCTGACAGTGGCTTAGTGCTTAATGGTTCTCACACAGTGGAGCAGGGCCCAAATTGAGGTTATGTTCCACTTCTGCCCTGCACTACTGCACAGTGGAACTGTTTTTGACCATAAAGGGGTTCACTCTTCATCGAATAGCCATGGGATGTGAACTGTAGGGCCCCCGAGTGGATTTTTGCTTATGGCCCCAGAAGGGCCAGCACCGGCTCTGCGCGTGCCCCCCTCACATAAACACAGCACAGACGGTGTTAGCATTTAGCCTCTCTCTTCTCCTCTATAGCTCCAAACGAGGTGAAGATAGAAGCTACCAAACTCTTCCACGTTTTCCCTATTTAAATATGGTTACGTGAAGTGTTACACTATAAAGTATAATTACACAAAATTAAACAATGTGGATTTTCTAAGCAGATAAAAAAGGAGAACTATATTGTAAGGCGTAATAATACCAGGAGTAATTCTGCATCCGTGCAGTGATATCTTCACTTTACTATGCGGATGCCGAAGTATTCCTGGTATTATTACACCTTACAATATAGTTCTCCTTTTTATCCGCTTAGAAAATCCTAAGGTAAGAACATATCTCAGTATGAAAAACAGTGGCCTATTCCTTTAAGACTTTTAGAGATGGTTCTGTAACCTTTTCCAGCTTTATACAAGTCAATAATTCTCGATTGTAGGTCTTCAGAGAGCGAGGCATGGTGCACATCAGACAATGCTTCTCAACAAGAGACCATTCTTAACTAGTGTGTGTTTTTCAGTGTCCAGGGCAGCTTTAAGCCACACCTCACACCTGACTCTAAATGTCTGCATAAATGTGTCTAATTAGCTCTTGAAGGATCCTTAGCCATGAGGTGTACTCACTTATTCCTCTCTGTCCTGTGAATGTTTACATGTTATGGCCAATAAAAATATGATACAATGTAAATGTTTGGGTAGATGTTAGTTTAAGCAGACACTGTAAGATTGTAATAAAGATCAGACCACATTTTATGAGCAATTTAGGCAGAAATGTTAGAAATTCCAAACGGTGTACTTACTTCTTCGTCCCACTGTAAGCACAGGTGACAGCTCTAGAACTTCTACAATGGAACATTTCTGTACAACTGAGAGCCTGCACAGCAGTAGGACAGCCCATCCACACACCCCTGAGGAAAAGCTCCGGCGGGGGCACCCATGGGTGATGAGTCCTCCAACGCATACAGCTCACATGCAGCGGTGCAGAAGTCACTGATAAAAGCGCAACCTCGATTTAAACGTCGTGTTGATTCCGAGGCGCAGTGTGGGGTCCCCGGGGAATCATCCAGGGAGGGAGGCCCCTGGGAGCCCGGCTCGGTCCCAGCGCAGACAGATGGAGCGGGGCAGACGGGGAGCGACCCTATTACACATGTATACAGCCTTGTTTTGTTTACCTACATCTCACATCTCTCATAATTAGCCGCGGTATGTTCGCTTTGCTTTATGCTGCAGAGATCCGACAAACAACTGCATGGAGGATCAGAACTGGGGCCCATTTGCCGATATTTTCAGCGAATATCTACTTTTTTAAATGACCATATTATTTGGATTACAGCGTCATCTACCTTGGCAAATACAAGGTTAGGTAGATGACATGTTGCACAAACTCATTAAACAATAAAGGTGACTTTGGTCCTTTTTTTACTCTGACATTAAAACTAAGGGCCTGATTTACTAAGCCAGGTTCTAAATTGAGAGTAGTACTTAAAATAATCAAGTTCTATAATGTGGTCGTGTTGCACCTGATTGACCGTTAGAAACTGTGTATTTTTATTACAGCAAACCTGATACTGTACGTGCGTGAGTAACGGTCGTGCAAAACTGCTACTGCTCTAATTATTGACAGAGCGCCTTTAAGGGAACATTTAAAGGATCTGTATCATGCTATTTCAGCCATTCCAAAGTAAAGTATAGGCATTTATATGATATATTGTACCACTATCACTATGGAGTACTCATTTTTGAGAGAAATATAAGTATTTTGGGGGTATTTTCCCTACCCGGAAGACAAAACGCTTCGATTCAGTTAACTCCACCCCTCTCTCCGCTCATTCCACATTTGCAGTATTATAAACACACACAAACACACACAAAGAGAACCTCCAAACGTGAATGGCTCTACTAAATATAAATATCGCTGCAAAAAGTGAAGTTACTTCACATAATGCAGTTATAAGGAGTTGACATGTGCAACACAGTTTCATAAATGGCTAACACACACGCTAACACACACGCTAACACACAAGCTAACACACACGCTAACACACACGCTAACACGCGTTTTGATTGACTCACCGCTCAGTCTGCCTTCCCCATAGGTTATGGACACGGGTTGGTTATAAAGTTAATCCACTTGATTCTGGCCAAGGTTCACCAAGCATCCATCAGGTTGGTTGATATAGTCGCTGAATCCTGGAAAGAAATTTTGGCGAGTGCACTCTTCTTTAGGAAGGCTGAATAGTCCTGTTCCTCTCGTAGCCAAATGCGCATCCGTGACATTATCGTTGGGTAAAAAAAAGAACAGGCGTGTCCAGAGTAGGTTAGAAAGAGCTCAGTCTTCAAAAACATGACTTCGGATCCATGGATCTATGTTCGGATCCTCCGGCTGGGGGTGCGTGTTTACTCTCAGCACAGACGCATCAAGAGTTCCTTTTTTTTTCTCTCTCTCTCTCTTACAACAAAATAATGAAAAGGATAATGAGCAGGATTCAGGAGGATTACTGAGAACTGCGTGAAGGAAGCCAAAAACCGCTCTGGGGGTGTTTTTGATAAGGAAATAGCATAACAACATGGTTAAAAACTCCAAAAAGTAGATTTTGCATGATATAGCTCCTTTAAAACATTATCATGTATGTCTACAATCATCACTTTAACTAAAGAAAATGAATAATAGGAGTGTTGGCGCAGTAATAATAAAACAAACCTCCATGCCCTCCACGCGCTCATCCAGCAGTATCCACGCGCTGGTTGCAGGAGTGCTAATTTTTCTTGTGCCATTTTACTCCTTGCAGTCGTGATTAATAGTATGGCACCTGCTAAACGATATCATTGCCAAGATCAGAGGTATAGTGTCTAACCCAGACTTAGAGAGACTTATCCATGCATTTGTCTTAGACTACTGTAACCACTGCTCACTCTTAGACAGCAGCAGGACATCCAGAACCAGGAAATACGGCCATATTAGTCCAGTGCTCCGGTCTCTGCACTTGGCAGTCTTTTCATGGTTTAGCACCAAAGTCCATCTCTGACATGTTGGACCTGCCTTGAGAACTTCAGGGAGGGGTCTCCTGGTGGTTCCCAGAGTCAGGACTAAACACGCTGAGGATGTTCAAATCAGAGTCCTTGCTGGATTTAAGCAGTGCGAAATGTCGTCTTCATTGTCACTTTTTGTCAACTTTTTTGTTGCTTTTCATCACTTTTTTGGCGCCTATTTTTATTAGCGTTTTTGTCACGTTTTTGTGGTGTTTTTTTTTAACTTTTTTTCGCCGCCATTTTAACCTTTCCTTTCAAGAAGCTTTTAGATTTGGGTAATGCCGGGCTAGAGAAAATGTGCTTGGTTAGGGTGGGGGTTTGAGGTTTAATCAAAGTTGTACTCCGTGCATCCGTACATTTTATGTTGACGTTTCATGGATTGATTTGAACTGCTCCCTTGTCATTTGATGTAACTGTGAAGCACTTCGAATTGCCTTGTGTATGAATTGTGCTCTACAAATACATTTGCCTTGTATTCATGTGCATTTTCCTTATTGTGGTTTTGCATAATTCATTTGCTTCCTTACGCTATATTATGGCAGCGGCCTTTAAGCCATTATTAGACACGCAAATCTCAACTGCCCTCTGATGTTACAGATATTTTGATTGTTGAAAAACCAAACAAACCTGTGTGTGTGTGTGTGTGTGTGTGTGTGTGTGTGTGTGCGTGCGTGCGTGCGTGTGCGTGGTGCGTGTGTGTGTGTGTGTGTGTGTGTGTGTGTGTGCGTGTGTGTGTGCGTGCTGTGAGCGGCTCAGCTCTCCTCCTTTTGGTGAAAATGCTTCCTGTACATTCTAACATGATCAAAAGCTGAGAAAAGCCGGTTTAGCTGGATGCGTGCCCTTTGTAGCCTCTCCCAGTGTACTACCGTCGCAGCACTCAGCCTCTCCAGCCCTCGCTCATTGTCCGTGTGTTTTTCTCCATTCCCTCGCTCCCTCGCTCCCCTCAGAACCTCCACCTGTTGCGGTCCTGTGCTTCTCCTTCTCCTCCTCCGTCAGCCTCCGGGGCCTGCCATGAAAGCAACAGACCGATTGCGTAACGCGCCGTGCACGAAGAGTGCGAGGGAGAGGAGAGTGGATGCACGCGCGCTCGCTCTTTTGTGGAAATACTCTAAATAAGGTTGCAATGGCGTTTCTTTTTTTTCTTTTTTTCTCCTCCTCCTTGCCTTCCTCCCACTTGGCGTCTGGCTGTTGAAGCATGGCGTACATTTGGTGGGACAAAGGCAGGACTTCGCCTTAGGAAGCGAGCGATCACATCCTGGACTACGTGGAACCTTACATATGCTACATTTTGAAAACGGGGTTTGTTCAATTCTTGTTGGTAAATAAGGATTATTTGACCTATTTTTAGAGTTCGGGAAAGCTTTTTCAGAAGAGTCCTGGTCCTTCGGGGGAACCTATTGTACATGTTTTTAGTGTTAAGACAAACCGGAGATCAGGCAAAGTCCTCACGAACAGTAGCTGGCACGACCAGACTGTTCCTCCATGTTAAGAGATACATGGAGTCTGGATACAGTCTGGAATTGTGCGATTTGAATATCGCCAAGACGAGCCAATCATAGCACGGGAGGCGGGAGTTAACAGTGCGTCATCTTCCGCGCTAGGATTTCCCATCAAACACCAGTGGCCGTAACCAAAACAGTGAAGATGGCGGCCGCAACACAACGATCTTTTACCAGTGCCGTTCCTTTTGTTTTACATGAGCTGGACTTGTCCTTAAAGCCACAGCAAGAAGCTGCTCTGAGGGCTTTCACCGGAACATTTACTGCACGTGTGGACAACAAACAATCATGGCGGAGGACGTAAACGCACGGCGTAGGTCGTTTTGTGTTTGATTGGTTCGCTCTCGTTCAAACTGTGATCATTAGCCCCGCTTCCAGTCTCGATTTGGAAATCGTGTCCTATTACCATAATTCCAGACTCTCTTTATATGGATTATAAATACATAAATAAAGTCAGTCTGGCTTTATACTTTATAGGCTACACGAACAGGCCTCTGGGATCTCGCTGTGATTAAGCGATAGCATGAATAGGGAAACATTTTAAATCAACAGGTATCAATTTGAAACTTTTGCTGAACATTAAAGGTCCTATATCATGCAAAATCGACTTTTTGGAGTCTTTAACCATATTGTTATCCTATTTCCTTATCAAAAACACCCCCAGAGCGGTTTTTGGCTTCATTCACGCAGTTCTAAGTAATCCTCTTGAATCCTGCTCTCTGAGCAGCTGCTCCGCCCTCTCCTGGGAAACGACTTAGCTGTTCAGTTGTGTCGTCACAAAGGAACGGAAGTGCTCTACGTCTGTAATGTAATACCTTACGGCCTGATTTTAATTTATAAAACAGCTTTTTTGTTGTTGTTGTAAGAGAGCAATGAAGAAAAAAAAAAAAAAACTCTCCGTCTCCGACCGTCTGTGCTGTCCCGAGACAGTAACCAAACGCTCCCGCGGCCAGAGGGTGCATGGTTTGTGAAGACGGAGCTCTTTCTAACCTACTCTGGACACGCCTGTTCATTTTGCTTACGATAATGTCACGGATGCGCATTTGGCTCTATTAGATCCTTGTTTTGGTTACGAGAGGAACAGGACTATTCAACCTTCCTAAAGAAGAGTGCACTCGCCAGAAGTTGGAATTTCTTTCGGGATTCAGCTAGCGACTATATCAACCAACCTGATGGATGCTTGGTGAACCTTGGCCAGAATCAAAGTGGATTAACTTTTATAACCAACGCATTCTCATAACCCGATGGGGAGGCCAGCTGAGCGGTGAGTCAATCAAAACGCGTGTTAGCGTGTGTGTTAGCGTGTGTGTTAGCCATTTATGAAACTGCGTTGCACATGTCAACTCCTTATAACTGCATTATGTGAAGTAACTTCACTTTTTGCAGCGATATTATATTTATAATACTGTAAATGTGGAATGAGCGGAGAGAGGGGCGGAGTTAACTGAATCGAAGCGTTTTGTCTTCCGGGTAGGGAAAATACCCCCCAAAAATACTTATATTTCTCTCAAAAATGAGTACTCCATAGTGATAGAGGTACAATATATCATATAAATGCCTATACTTTACTTTGGAATGGCTAAAGAACCTTTAAATAGAAGAGAAATAGAATTACCACTTGTTTTCTGTCATTTTATGTTTTCATAGAAAAATATGGCCAAAAATGTCCCATATTTTCAGTGACGAAATCTAAATTATGGATAAAGCCAGGTTAAAATGTATGTTTGATTTGTTGACATAGTTAGATCTTTTCCTAGGGATTTTGGATATTTTGTTTAGTTTTAAAATAAGCTTTTAGAGGAAAAATCTGTAAAAAAAAATAAAAAAAAAATAAAGACATTTTGCCTGCATGGTTTTGAGGAACTATTCATTGTGAGTTAGGCATTTACTTAGGCAAGTAGTTATTAAGTGTTAGTCACACTTATGATGAGTTAAGTGTTAACTCATCATTTATAAAGGCTAAGTAAGGTGTAGTTATTATAAAGTGTTACCAAAAATCCCTCTGGAAAAATCTATAAAATATGTTCAGTTTGAAGTCTGTAGGAGCTACTTAGGTGTAGATATTGTCGCACCAATGTGAGAAAAATCATTACAATAATTAAACAGTACAGTACAATAATTAAACATGTTATTGTGAAGGTAAGGTATCTATTTTATCCCAGGTGAAAGTTTATACGTACAAGACCAATTTAGCCCAAAACCTGAACATTGAAATAAAGATCCGTTTTGCTGTTTGTGTGTCTCCTTAATGGCTTACACTTGTTTTGTGCTTTACCAGCCGGAGGGGACAATCGATACTCTGTGGTGGTGAGCTACAGCGTAGCTCCATGCGCTACATGTGTAAAATGAAGTGAAAGCAGGGGAGCTTTACAACTTTACAAAAGCTCAATAAAGGTCAATTTTGCATACATCCCTGTTAAATGACCTTAAAATGAAAGTGAACGCATGTCCTGGTATGTTTTTGAAGATCAAGATCCAAAGGAGTTGATTCTGCATAATACCATAGCCCTGTTTAAGGCCACATCCTCGTGCATGGGCGCCGGCATAAATAAGCTCTTAAAAGCTTTCTTGTCACAGTGTAATCTCATTGAAGGGTGCAAAGGACCCCCAGTCACGACTAGGACATGACCTTTCCCTGGATTGCACATATAAATCTCCCCATTTAGTATGCACTCATCTACGGCGTGACATTGACGAACGCGGGCAGCGGGGCGCCATCCCATCTCCCGCTACACGGCAGGAACATATGGGTCTGTGAGGTTGGATGAAGCTGAAATAAAATGACAATATGGAAGGTTGTAATTATGGGGTAAAGTGACATTAAAAGGTTTTTCATGTGTAAAGAGATGCATGGAAATGACTATTCATAGGTTTCAGTGATTGAAACCCACGGATTGGTAAAGGTCTAATACCTGTAATAACCTGATTATTTTGTATCAGGATACTGTTTAATTCATTAGTAATAACAATGTTTAATTTCATGTGATTATTGATTTCATATTTGCTAAAAAAAAAAAAAAAAATGCACTTTGCAAACGTTCATAAATACAGATCATTTCATTATAAGTTAAAACCCCAGTATATTTTATTTAGTTGTTTTGACTGCGCTGGCGTCAACCACACACGAAGCTACGCACTGTGTAGAGCGAGTGAGCGAGCGAGAGAGAACAACACACGAGGAGCACGAAGCAATGAACTGCAATGGCGACGCTCGCAGAGGTTTTGTGCTTGATAAAAACAGTAAAAAGTGCATAGAGCCGTGCTTCTGTCGGCCTGGATTACTTCCCCTTGCTCCGGAGGACCGTGGCGATCGTGGACGACCAAGGAGAACCAGACGGGGAGAGACGGTGTGGCCGCTGGAGATCTGTACTCACCTGCGTTGAGGACGACAGCCAGGACAGTGGATTCCTTTTGACCGTGTGGACCGTGAACGTGAGGAAGATCGGTAGGATTAACCCAAAACCTTTCCAATATGAGCTCCAACGCACGCCAACAAATGCAAGCTTGCTACTAAATCAAGTGCACTCGTGGTAAAAACTTGTGGTAAAAACTCGTGGTACAAACAGTTGACTCCTTTTGAGGGGAATTCATTTTTTTACTGTACAATTATTATTATTATTATTTGTTCAATACAATCACTTTTGAACTATTTACTGTCTGTGTTTTTTCATTACTACACTGTAAAGATATTCACTTGGTCATTTTTATTTAGACATATATTTTAAGTTATTCAATAGAGTTTATATCTGGGAAGCCTCATTTTAATCATTTAAAAGGTGAGGATCATACTTTAACCCTAGATTTGTTTGTTTTTTACATTGGAATGTCTCTTTTACCATAGTAGTGACACAACGAGCCGGGTGGTAAAAGGGTTACATACCGTAGACCAGGGGTCACGAATTAAATTTCACCAAGGTCCGAAATGAAAAAAAATGGTCAAGCAAAGGTCCGGAACATACGGGGTTATTCACGGTTATATCAGGATTTTAAAGCCTTTTTTAAAACTATTTCTGTGATTTGAAAATAATGCAATCAATTGAATCCTGTTATTGTTTTTTTGCTCTAAAAATAAGTTTTTGCTCCTAAATATCAGAGTGCATAGGCTACTGTAGCCTATTATACACAATGTGCACATAATATATGACAGTAATGTGTTTCTTTGCTCAGTTCAACACACTGAGCCCTATTTAGTCCAGGTTTAGTCCTGGCTTAGTCCAGGTTAGTCCTGGTTCAGACCTGCTCGGGAAACAACCGCGCTATTTACGCATTACCATCGCGCATGCATATTAATTAGGGCGTCCTCCGCTTTTTTTTAGCGAGCCGTATTTCAGTCATTCCGAAACCGTTTCTAAAAATGTAAAAAGTATCATGAAGCTAAGATGTAGGACTTTCTCTTTCTGTTCGTCTGGGCTGTAGTTTACCGCTCTGGTGCAGTCAGAGAGGGAGAGGGAGGGAGAGAGGGAGAGAGAGCGCAGACGCAGCTGCTAGTCTGAGGGAATTCACGGTCGGGTCCAAAGTTCGGATCCAAGGTTCGGGTCCGGAATGGCTGGCGCGTGGGTCCGGATCCGGACCGAGGTCCGCCGTTTAGTGACCTCTGCCGTAGACCTTTAAAAAAAAAAATCAATTTCTAGAATCCAGGAGGATCTCATCTCATCCAATTGTATTACATTCATAATTTAAAAATGAGAACAGTTATTTTTCATTGTTAGTAGTGACTCAAAAAAGTAATAATAATAAAAAAACTATAATATAATCTACAAAGTAAAATGTACCATCCAATCATTCTTTGTTGCCTTTGTTCTGTGCACTTTTATAGTCACTAATTCTGATTCATAGGTTGTAGTTTTTAATTGTGCTGCACTTTACCATATCTGGATTTCACTGTAGTACGAGTGATGCTGCATGTCACAGAGAGCGGCTGAGGGGAAGAGGTCACAGCAGCTGTAGCTGTTAGCTTTACGTTAGCTAACTGCTAAAAACACGAGGACATCAGAGCAAACGCAGCAGGAGCACATCAACCGCTGCAAAACGTGAACATAAAAGATCATTATAGTAGTATTAAAGACAAAATCAGTGACTTCTTTACAGGTGGTAGAACCACAGTTAGAGAAAGGCTGCTCTATATCATCCAGCTCCAAATACGTGTCAAGGAAAGTCCTCCAGAACCATCACACTAAACACGGGGCTCCCCAAGGCTGTGTGCTGAGCCCCCTCCTGTTCACTCTGCTGACCCATTACTGCGCTCCAAAGTACGACTCAAACCTCTTCATCAAGTTTGCAGACGACACAACAGTGGTGGGTCTCATCAGCAACAGAGACGAGTCAAACTACAGGAGTGAGGTGAGCAGTCTGGCCATGTGGTGCACACAGAACAATCTCTCTCTAAATGTGGAGAAGACAAAAGAGATTGTTGTGGACTTTCGAAGAGCGCGGGTCCAGCATGCTCCTCTAACAATCAACGGTGCTGCAGTGGAGAGGGTGACCAGCACTAAGTTCCTGGATGTGCACATCACAGAGAACCTTTCCTGGACCATGCAGAGTGCATCACTGGTAAAGAAAAGTAATCAGCGTCTTACTTTCTCCGCAAGTTAAGAAGAGCCAGAGTCCAGCCTCTGTTATGTGCAACTTCTACAGAGGACTATAGAGAGCATCCTGACCAGCTCCATCACTGTGTGGTTCTTCTACTGTACAGAGGGACTATAAAGAGCATCCTGACCAGCTCCATCACTGTGTGGCAGTTCTACAGAGGGACTATAGAGAGCATCCTGACCAGCTCCATCACTGTGTGGCTCTTCTACAGAGGGACTATAGAGAGCATCCTGACCAGCTCCATCACTGTGTGGCTTCTACAGAGACTATAGAGAGCATCCTGACCAGCTCCATCACTGTGTGGTCTTCTACAGAGGGACTATAGAGAGCATCCTGACCAGCTCCATCACTGTGTGGCTCTTCTACAGAGGGACTATAGAGAGCATCCTGACCAGCTCCATCACTGTGTGGCTCTTCTACAGAGGGACTATAGAGAGCATCCTGACCAGCTCCATCACTGTGTGGCTCTTCTACAGAGGGACTATAGAGAGCATCCTGACCAGCTCCATCACTGTGTGGTCTTCTACAGAGGGACTATAGAGAGCATCCTGACCAGCTCCATCACTGTGTGGCTCTTCTACAGAGGGACTATAGAGAGCATCCTGACGAAGCTCCATCACTGTGTGGCTTCTACAGAGGGACTATAGAGAGCATCCTGACCAGCTCCATCACTGTGTGGCTCTTCTACAGAGGGACTATAGAGAGCATCCTGACGAAGCTCCATCACTGTGTGCAGTTCTACAGAGGGACTATAGAGAGCATCCTGACAGCTCCATCACTGTGTGGTCTTCTACAGAGGGACTATAGAGAGCATCCTGATCAGCTCCATGTGGCCACTGTGTGGCTCTTCTACAGAGGACTATAGAGAGCATCTGCACTCCATCACTGTGTGGTTCTTCTACAGAGGACTATAGAGAGCATCCTGACAAGCTCCATCACTGTGTGGCTCTTCTACAGAGGGACTATAGAGAGCATCCTGGCCAGCTCCATCACTGTGTGGTACGGCGCCAGCACTGCCTCCTGCCGAAGGAGCCTCCAGCGCATCGTGAGAGCAGCGGAGAGGATCTGCGGAGCCCCCCTCCCCACCATTAAGGACTAGTACTTCACCCGTCTCACCCGCAAAGCCGTCAGAATCACCAGGTACCCTACACACCCATCACACAGTCTCTTCAAGGTAATGACTTCAGGGAGAGACTGCGGAATCTACGGGCCAGGTCCAGTACAACCAGGCTATCAGGAATCTGAACTCCTCCCTTCCCTGCCCTCCCTGTGCTTCCGCCCCACAGCAAGGACTTGAGAGAAACGAACATTTTGATTAATATGAATTGACAATAAAATCTTCAGAATCTTTATTAAAACTTTCTCACCTCCATCAGCAGTATTAGTGCTTCGCCTGTTATTTGCCAAGACAGGCTCACACAAGCGACCATCTTGTTCTGATACAGACTAGTGATGGGGGACACTAAATTTCACAAACAGAAACACTCACAGAAAAAGGTTCACCGTCTCACTTGAGCAGGTTTTTGACCTGATTTTTTTGCACAAAGAATGTGTGGCAAATAATAATTTCACACAAATCGGCGGCACAGTAGTACAGCGGTTAGCGTTTGTGCTTCACAGCTAGAAGGTCCGGGTTCGATTCCCACCTTTCTGTGTGGAGTTTGCATGTTCTCCCCGTGTCTGCATAGATTTCCTCCGGGTACTCCGGTTTCCCCTACCACTAAAAACATGTACAATAGGTCAGGATGAATGTGAGTGTGTTTGAGAGTGCACATGGGGGATGACGGATGGAAATTAGCCCAAGGCTACAATCCGGTGTGGCTTGTTCATTAACTTGCACTGTCCCGACCAAATAAACCTAATAAAAAATCACCGCTGATGCCAACAGAGGGCGCATGGAGTCCAAATAAATCCACGCCACTGTCCAATGTATTCTGTATGTTTCAACTCCTAATTAAGGTAAAATGTAGAATGAACATAATTTTAGAAATGAACGCCTTTCCAGTATCTAAATATAATTGCAAAGATTGTAATGAAAGGCATTTAGCTGTGTTTCCAAGCTCTTACATGCAACAAGGTCACAAGCCAGCCGACGAAGGTGCAACTAATGAAAAGCCGGCGATATGAGGAGAAAATGAATCGGTGCTGCAGAGAGTGGGGACTTTAATTCACTGCACTGGGCGCTTATTGCCTTTGGACAGTAATAAACAAGAAGGATCATTGAGGAGTGTCGTTGCGATGACCACAATCACATCTCTCATACCCAAGTTTTCAGCACGCGACGACCGGAGACGCTTCTGTGTCTGCGGTGAATAAGCTTTGCCGGGAGAGCTACTCTAATTATGAATCGAGATGTGGCGTCTGACAACCACTCCATCACAGGTGAGTAATATCAGAACCCGGTTAGAAAGTGTGCACTGTGTGGAAATGGTTGGACGTTGCGTTTGGTGTAGTGATAAGTGGTGAAGGTTTGTGTAAAAGCGTGGGCCGATGTGATTTGCTACAGAAATATGTTGAGTGCGGAGAAACAATGACTTTGATCAACCAGTGAGATGCTTCGCCCACAAAGAGCGTGGTTTCAGTAACTAACTCAACCTTAACCATAATCAATGGTAACGATAACAAAGGATATGACGACCAAAAGGCACACATGTTCGTTAAGTTGAAGCTTAAATAGTCGACTGGACGGAGTTTAGTTGGGTGACGACCCAAGCTAGAGCGGCCTGTATAAAACTCAGGCCTATATCCTAGGAGGACATAAAACAGAGAGGTATGCGGAGTTTGACAAAACACGGAAAACAAGCTGTGAAATGCTCACAAACCTCATCAATAAGCACTTTAATAACATTTATACATTTGTAGGACTCTTCGCCTGCGATTTGTTTGCTTTGTGCCACAATGAAAATAGTCAAATGTCATAAACGTGTGACTTAAGTTTTCGCTTCGCCGACTGATTCATCTGCACTGACGTCGGGCTTCTCAAACTTTCCCACGTGGAGTAACACGAGGCATTTCCGTGTTGCATTTCATTTCAACATTTCGATATGTCGCTATTGTCATGACTCGCGGGGTTCAGTGCCTCGCTGCTGTGGCCGCTGTCTCCCGTGCAGCTGTGCTCTGAGCCCCGGGCCGACCGGAGTCTGTCCCCGCTGTGGGTGTGCTATGAGTGGGTCTGCTCTAGGTGCTATGAGGCTGCAGCCACAGCGGGCCGGCGGCAGAAGCACACACGGGGAGGGAGATTGCGTGCAATCAGAAGCAGAGACAAATGAAAATATGGAGGATTTGGGCTGAGACCGAGCGATCCACGGTCCTCTTGTTTTGGTATGAAAAATGCTGATAACTGGTCCTGTCGATCTCATTTCCAACTTTCATTTAGTTAAAAACAAAGGTTCATTCTTAGATTTAGTTCAGTTAAAACTTCAAAGTCCTACACAACATACAGTCTGCTGACTAGGGAGCTGCAGCAAGTCCATCCATGCTGGACGAGCCACTGGTACTTTCCATATTACATTTCTCCGACTGTTGAATCACTTTCTTGTGCAGCTGGGGTATTGGACCAATCGTGTCAAAGCGGTGAGACATTCATGACCAAGTCGGATCTTTTGAACAACTCTTTTGTGCGAAGAGTTTGAACTTGTAGTCGGTGATTGTCTATCGGTAACTCACTGTCCACCACGAAATCTTTAGAACATTTATTTATTCGAACAAGTCCGAGCTAATCCCCGTAAGAAATGGATAAAAAGTACTGGCAGCTTCAGGGTAGCAGAAATAGCGTAGCCACATCGTGCAATGAGCCAGTTGTTAATCCTTGGGCACAGGAAGTGACATATTTCATCTTTACAAAATGGACACATTTATACACGATTCAGTTTAATGTTTTTTGATTCAGTTAAGGATATCACACAGTACCAATTTACTTGGATACTGGAGCCGAAGTAACAAGTGAATTTCTTCATTGTGAGATCAATAAAGACTATCTTATCTTATATGGAAGACATTCTCAGAACTAATGCCGCACATAGTAGAAACTAACTCTAAATTAGTGAAAATGTAAATATTTACATTAAGAATTGAACACCACCCCTAATGACGCACTAGCACAGCCAATCAGGCTGGCCTTTGACAGTAAACAACATGGCTGCCACCATAGACATCAGACTGAAGTCTGGTAAGATGTATGGAAATAAACCACAAAATCTTTGTTTGGAAGATTTTTACTAGTTTTTTGCCACGCTGTAACTTGAATGAACCGCGGCGAACGCGGTGCAAAAAAAGTAAGTCTCTATCTCATAGTTCCGAAGTTATTGCTGATTGAAATGCACTACCTTAGAATCGAGTCAAGTGTTTTCTGAATTGATATCAACTTGTTCAAAGGAAAATCTATGTGATTTCGAATAATCAATTAATTAAACCCAGCCCTATATCATATATAGTAAGTTCAGACCGACCGATATGTTTTTTGGGTCCAATACCGATACCGATATGAAGGGGTTGACCGATATATAGGCCGATATTTTAGGTTTTTATTTTAGGTTTTTAATGTTATGCCCATAGGTAAACATGTATTAATATAGTAAAGGTTTCAATTATAGAAATATATGGAAATATCTCTAATATAGGTCAACCAATGT
This sequence comes from Neogobius melanostomus, assembly GCA_007210695.1. Taxonomy (NCBI): domain Eukaryota; kingdom Metazoa; phylum Chordata; class Actinopteri; order Gobiiformes; family Gobiidae; genus Neogobius; species Neogobius melanostomus. Next base: position 532,042 of record VHKM01000515.1, read on the forward strand.
GGGTTTTTCGATATTTTTGCCAAATTTTTAAAATGGTCTCATCTATAATCCTGTGAATGATGCTTCTAAACGTGTCAGTGTTGAACTGTGCCAGCAGGGGGTGCTGTATGAGTGGCACAGGGCTGATTTATTCAGGACATTCATGTTTCTTTATTCATGGTTCTTCAGAGGGAGCTTATTTGAAAGACAAACATCAGTAGATTCCAAAACAAAAAAATAGTAGGTCTTTACTGTATGGTTCTGAAATTATACGCAAAAGCCTACCACATAAAATATATAAAGTAGGTGTACAAACTCTCTCCGATGCAGAAATCAGGAGTCTCTATCACGTTCTGTTCTGGAGATATCAGCCTTGAAGCTGGTTCTGGTGGTTTTCCTGCATAATTATGATACTTGCAATGGTTTTATGAGCGATTCACACATGTCTGAAGAATCCTGCACTGCCCTGCCTTTGTATGTGTCTTGCCATATCGAACCATCACAAAATGCCCGTCTCCTTTAACAAAATCTTCAGGCTTATCCAATAATGGTTTATTACTATTACTACTATATTACTATTACTATTAATATTTTCAAGGAACAAAGTTTTCCCCATCTGCAAACTATAACTTTCTCCCGAACCAATAGAAAGAAGGGCCCAGCTTAAGCAAACTCCCTTCTGTCTTACGTAAGGGGTACTCTCTCCATTCTCGGGCGGCCGTAGCCACTGTAAAAACATTACAGATCCCAGAAGATTCAGTTCAGCCGAGACGTGATTGTTCTCCTATAGCACCACGCGGACCTCTTATGATCACTTCTCATATCGCCTGCGTTTAATCTACTGGTGATTATGGAATATTGTGCAAACAGGCAAGAGGCGTGTAATAGGAGCGGGGCGTATCGGCAGACTGCTAAATGTTTTATTATGGGGCTCCATAATTATTGGGAGCCCCATAATAAAAAGCGCCTTTCCCTAATGCGGTCTGGGTAATATTCAAAGCCAGTATGTGAGGAGCGAGCGGGGATTAGCTTCGTACTGGGGAAAAATGTTTGCTATATGATCGAAGTTTGTTCTATTTTTCTTCATTCGGTTCTGCTCAGTGAGCAGAACCGAACTATGGTGGTTTACCATGCGTGAAGCACATGCAGAGAATACAAATTTGTTACTAACAAAAGTAAACACGTTTATATAGGCAATAAGTAGAAGGAGGGGAGAGTTCAGCCTCGATGTTTTGTGGGAGCTTTCCAAAGAATGTACTTTAATTTGAATGTAGTTTTGAAAGTACATTTTGAATGTACCGGGTTCCAAATTATTATGCAAATGATATTTTTCAAAGATTTTCTAAATTATCAACTCAAATGACAGTCAGCATAATTTTCAAGTCTTTAACTGTTAGAGGATAATATGAATGTGATCGAAAAAACATCCCAGTGATACCAGTATTTTATTCCATCCATCCATCTTCTTCCACTTGTCCGTTGCCGGGTCGTGGGGGCAGCTGTTGGAGCTGCCCGAATCACATTGCACCAGCCCCTATGGCTCCTCCTGCAGGTGGTGGGTCCACAGAAGGACCAGCATTGTATTCAAAATAAATATAATAAACAATTCAAAATCTACTGTTCCAAATTATTATGCAACTCATTGTTTCAATAGATTTTAAAGAACTGAAAATGGTCATTTGTTGAATTTGCAGCATTAGGAGGTCATATTTACTTAAATCAAAAGATATTTCAATCAAAAACATCTTAACAGGTCAAGTTATATTTTAACATAGGACCCTTATTTGATAGCAGTTTCAAAATTCTTACATCCATTAAACTTGTGAGTTTTTGGAGAGTTTCTGCTTAGTTTTCTTTGCAGGATGTCAGAATAGCCTCCCAGAGCTGCTGTTTGGATGAAAGAGAGCTTTTGTTTAAGGCTCCAAAGGTTCTCAATAGGGTTGAGGGTCAGGGTATCAGGGTATTTATCTGCACAAACCCGTGTGGGCTCTGAATCAGCCACAAATCTCTTAACAGTACAATGATTACGCCTAATCTTTCATGAAATATCGAAGGTTTTCATACCTAGTCCAAGGCATTCAACTATTTCACGCTTTTCATCAGCAGAGATCCTTTTTCTTTCCCATATTGCTTGAAAATGGTGGTCTGCTTAATAACGTGGAACGTCCTTTTTCAGTAGTTTTTCCTTTACTACAACTAATCATCACAGGCGTCTGAGATTGATGAAGAGCCCTGAGATTGATGAAGAGCCCTGAGATTGAAGAGCCCTGAGATTGATGAAGAGCCCTGAGATTGATGAAGAGCCCTGAGATTGAAGGGCCCTGAGACACAATACCATCCATGAGTTTAATTGAAAAACAGGCTAAGCAGGAAGGGCCTTGGATGGGGAGACCGTTTGGGAAACACAGGAAGCCTGGGTGAATGTAGTGAGTGAATGAGTGGTTGGTGGTGGTCAGAGGGGCCGATGGCACAGACTGGTAACCTCGCTTCCATCAGTCTACCCCAAGGCAGCTGTGGCTACAACTGTAGCTTACCACCACTGAGTATGGTGTGAATGAATAATGACTACATTGTAGCGCCTTGAGAAACTTGGTAATACCGGCTTGTAAAGCGCAATACAAGTGTTATTGTTATTATCATGACAGAAGCACAACAACTCAAGAGTTAGCCCAAATGTCGACCTGGTTTAGTTCTGGTTTAGTCCCAAGTTTTCTTTACTGTATTTAGTCCAAGTTTAGTATTGTTTAAACAATACAAAGTTTAAACCCTGTTAGCGTTGTAGCTACTGTTTGAACTGCTGAAGTAGAAATACTGCATTTTCCCCTAAATATTAGGCCTAATTCCAATGTTGAATTTCAACATTTTGATTTGAACTATGAGTCAAAAATCACAAAAGGCTGTGTGTAAAATGCAGGGTACAGTATTGGTACAGGGATATGATAATTAACAGACGACATGAGCCTTCCTGTATTTAAAAGACCAGCCGCCACCACACTCTACCCGTCAGGCAAAGGCAAAATGTAGCCAAAATAAAATCTTACACTTGTCTTACACTAGCCTGGCTAACGCCAGACTAAAATCACAAGTGATATTTAGTCTGGGGACCACCAATTCATTTTCTCGTAGGAGAGGTGTGGTTTACGATTGTTCATAGCCGTTTATTGGGCGCTACGAATGTCTCTCATGCGTCTGCACGTAGCCATAGCCAATCGTATCATGGTATCAGATGACGTATGACGTACCTGCTGTAAACGTTTGAGCTAAACTATTTAGAACACGTTCTAAAGCTTGATCCAAAGATGGCATCGCGTCTGCTGCTGTCATGTTAGATCCGTAAATATATATATATTTTTTTTTATCCCTAAACAAACTACAAGCTTCCGTATGTCAAATAGCGCGTCATCGTCTTACCGTCCCTCCTCGTTCTGTGATTGGTGCCCAAATCCATGGAAAAATGTCGGCCATGGTCCCCAGACTGTTGTGAAGTTCGAAAGGATTCGAGCGCACACAGCAGTCTGGCGTTAGCCAGGCTAGTCTTACACTAGTTTTGATTTGCAAAAGGATAAACTACAAATACTAGGTCTGAGGAATTCTTATCAAATTTGAGAAACGTTCGCTCATGTCTATTTCTTTAGCAGTGCAGAGATCAGATAAATATGTTTTGAGGCAGGGGGAGCGACTACACCGGCTTGTGGCACAAACGGATGCGGTCATTTGTGTCTCCATGGTAACGCAGTGAACCTGCGCAGAGAGGAGGGCCGTTCATTCACAAACCTGCGCTCATCCCCGCAGGCTGCGCAGACATTCATTTCTTCATGACATGATGGGAAAGCACGTAAGTCATCTGGACTGGGTTTTGCCTCTCATCCAAGCCACTTCCACCACTCTTAGTTTCCCCATAATACAAAATCTGTCATTTATCCTTAAAGCCACACCGTACTGTACGCAAGTTTTGAGGATCAGTACTTCACTTGGCTTGTTGCATGTTGGGGCTACGCTAGTTCCTCTGACCTGAAGTTGTGAGCGCTAGCACTTCCTGTCCATAGCAATTTCCATTAACATCTTATCCCCCACCTGAACCAAGCACGTTTACTCCAGTCGAGAAGATTTTCATTTGTGTAAAGCCGAACTGGAGAAAATGTGCTTGGTTAAGGCGGGGTTTAAGAGGTTAAGATTAGCTTATAACCCGCTCGCATAAGCTTATTTTTAATGATTCTGTAGTGGACAGTGAGTTCCTGGTAGATGACTTACAACTTCCTGTAGGATGTAAATCAGGATGTAAATCATTTCAGTGGAGGAGACGCCTGTGTTTATCAAGACTGTGAGAGAGTTTGTCTTGAAGCTAAAGGCTAAGATTCATTTCATGCGTTATAAAAATAGAAATAGTGCCGCAAATGTTTACCAATCTGCATAAAAACAAAACTCTTGCCTATAGTTTTAATGTTATAACCCATGTTAGCGATTAGCTTCAAGACAAACTATCTGACATTTATAAACACAGGCGTCTCCTCCACTGAACTATTTACATCCTACATCAAGTTTCTAACACGCAGTAAGTGATCCTCTACCAGGAACTCACTGTCCAACTTTTTTCGAGAGAGTCTGAGCTAATCTCCATAGGAAATGAATACGGACAGGAAGTGCTGGTGCTCACAACTTAAGGTCAGGGGCACTAGCATAGCCATATCATGCAACAAGCCACTTGAGTAGTATTTGTGTTGTGAACGTATTACTTTTACTCTACAACCTTTCAAAGATAAATGTACCATATTTTCCAGACTATAAGTCGCACTTTTTCTCATAGTTTGGCTGGGGTGCGACATATACTCAGGTGCGACTTACTATATATCAAACCATATAATTTCACATGTTTGTTATTTGCACACTGACAGACGCTAGAGGGCGCTCTAGGCTTGTGTACCAGTATCTGCTACTCCTGTACCACTGAAGATTTAGAAACGATAATGGAGCAGCAGAAAGAAAGTTTGGAGTGAGGCAGAACTTGTGAGGGACCGGCGAAAAGCGGAGGTTGCTCTTACTGCAATGAAGAAAACTAAAAAAAACAAATCGAGAAACGAGTTCGCAAATGAGAACTTGAACAACGTGCTGCCGGGAGAGGCTTGTAAACGGTGCAGTTACGCCTCCATGCCCAGGTAGTTGCCAAGGCTGGTGCGACTTCTACTCCGGAGCGACTTATAGTCCGGAAAATACGGTCATACTTTCTATTTTCCGCTACATTTCTCTCCCGGCTCCGAAGTGAAAAAGTTAATTTGAGGTTTTTGTTCATTATAAAAGCCTAATGCACACTCCAGAACAGTAGATGGCGCTGTGCAGGTGTTCTGTCAAATGCTACCAACTCACAATGAGGAAGAAGGTTTGTCCCCGTCACGTTGCCGTATCAAGGGCGAATTCAGGCCCATTTTCCAAACACTTATTAAAACAGATTTGTACTTTATTCAGTGAATTCTTGATTTCCCCAGCAAATACTCAGTGATAAAACTTGTACTTGGACTTCTACAAAAAAAATCAAACACAGCCTCACTGATGGGCTCTTTGCACGCACGCTCACCGATTACACCCCTAATTGATCCAGTGCTTCCGAGAGTAACAAGTTTCCCCTCTGCAAAAAAAAAAAAATCATCCGTTTGGAGGGAAAAGCATGGTTGCCATGACAACACGAAGAGATGGCATACGTAAAAGCAGTATTTTTAGTAGTCGCCTATTTCAGAAAGCGTTGGCACGATTGCAATCCATTGGAAACAGGTGAGCGACATAATTGGAATTATGTTAATGATCCCCAAAGGGAAATTCAAACGGACAGGCGATTTATAAAAGGAAATAACAAGAAAGTGGCGTGAAATAATATCAAATGGTCCTCAAGTCGTCATTGGTAATGGGTTACAGGAGTGGATGACAGTACATAAATAAAACAATATAACATGAATAGGATAGAGAATAATAGCAGCTATGACAATAAGTGTTCCTTTTCTTTTTTTCTCTTTTTTTTAGGAAAATAATCATAATGTGGACAGTTTTATCACTGTAATAAGGCTGATTTAAACAACATAGTGTTGCCTAAAATACACCAGATTACACTAAATTGTATCTGATTAATTCTAAGACCCTGTTGCCTCACACAACATTCAGGGAGTATCTCAAACAAGAGCACCCCAAGAAAAGTGTCATTCTGTAAAATGGTTTAAAACTTTTGAAAATGAACCAGTTAAACGCAATATAAAATACCTTCTATACCCTGTGCAAGTACGCACAGCACAGTGTATGTCGGCCTAATATGGCGTCTGGAGCAGGGATCATTTCGCTCCTCCACTTTGACGGAAAGGGTCATAAAAAATCCGTCATGAGCTGTTTTTTTCCGTCATTAATTAATCTCATTATGAACATTTTTTAAAGAAATGTATAGACTATAATGTATATAGGCTGCATATTATTTATCTTAGGACAAATGTGAGATTGCAGGATAAATGGATCTGAACTAAACATGATCTGAACAGAGTCATGGAACACAAATTTTGCAACATGTGTATAAACTCGTGCATTAAAGTCTCAGAGGACGACATATTCAGAGCGTCATCTGCTCCTCAATGTCAACGCTCATATTACACGAATAAAATGCAAATTATTATTATTATTTGCATTTTCTCAATTTTAACGTTTACAGGACAGCAGTCTATGAAGCTGCTCCACGCGCCGCCCGATCTGTCTGCTCTTACCTACAGTACATGCACCACGCCGTTTCTCCCGCCTTTCTCAGTCCTTTGTGTATTTATCCAAACCCATGCGTTCTCCGCTCCGATGTGAGGCACTAAAAAGCTGTTTAGTTGCCGTGTGAAAAGCGAAACCCCACGTTGTTAAAGCAGTACTAAGTAACGTGTTTACCTTAATAAATCCTTTCCGTAGTCCCTCTGGTGGTAATACAAGGGTTAATGAGATGATTGGGGGTCTTCATCTCCCCTTGGTGTCTCTGGCCAGAAAACCACATTTGTAATTTGACTACCAAGTAGAAGCTAGCTAAGAAGCTAACAGGCTAAAGGGGAAAACTAACTGTGGGCTAGCACCACTTTAAACAGTATTTACAGCCAAATTTGAGTGATTATTTTTTTTCCATTGTGTAATTGGATGTACACCATCCCTCTCTCCCTTTGCCTTTTCTGTCAGCGTAGTATTTATTCTCACGGACAATTAATAAGTAAAAAAAACGCAACTTGCTACGACACCTGTAGTTGCACTTATGGTCTCTAGGGGCAAGAGTTACTTAGTACTGCTTTAAAGCTGCTCTAAGCTACACCGTTTTGCTGGACTGGCATTGTTGCATTCCCACATTGCATCGCTAGATGCGCCACACTCGCAAACAGCAGCGAACTTTGTGGCGCAGAAGGAGACCAGCACCACACCTCCCTCACCTCGCAATCCGTCATAATCACGGACGGCCTTCAAAATTTTCTGTCAAAGCTATAAATATTTCGTAAACGACAGAGAATTTTCGGTTAATGTAACCTCTGGTTTGGAGTCTTATACTAGAGTTTCATCACCTCCCAAAGCCCACTTTAACCACTGTTTAAAGCCGAATGAACGTTATAGACTAAGCTGACAATGATAAAAATAGTATCCTCGTAGATCTTTGTAGTAAGAAAGTAAGTAAACTAAGTACATTTTATTTATATAGCACTTTTCACAGACACTCTGTCATAAAGTGCTTCACAGTAGTAAAACATATAAAAAAATAGAATATCTTAAAATATAAGCAAACCCATATATTTGCTTATATTTTAAGATATTCTATTTTTTTTATATGTTTTACATATAAAAAAAAACAAAAACAAAAAAACACTGGGGCACTGGGGCGGTTTGCAGCCGAGTGTGAAGCGGCCGGGATGAGGATCAGCACCTCCAAATCTGAGGCCATGGTTCCCCACCGGAAAAAGGTGGCTTCCCCGCTTCAGGTCGGTGGGGAGTCCTTACCTCAAGTGGAGGAGTTCAAGTATCTCGGGGTCTTGTTCACGAGTGAGGGACAGATGGAGCGTGAGATCGATAAACGGATCGGTGCAGCGTCAGCAGTGATGCGGTCGCTGTATCGGACTGTTGTGGTGAAGAGGGAGCTGAGTCAGGGGGCAAAGCTCTCGATTTACCGATCGATCTACGTTCCCACCTCACCTATGGTCATGAGATCTGGGTAATGACCGAAAGGACAAGATCGCGAATACAAGCGGCCGAAATGAGTTTCCTTCGCAGGGTGGCTGGGCGCACCCTCCGAGATCGGGTGAGGAGCTCAGTTACCCGGGAGGAGCTCGGGGTAGAGTCGCTGCTCCTTCACGTCGAAAGGAGCCAGCTGAGGTGGCTAGGGCATCTGTTTCGGATGCCTCCTGGTCGCCTCCCTCGGGAGGTGCTCCAGGCATGTCCTATTGGGAGGAGGCCTCGTGGAAGGCCCAGGACACGCTGGTGGGACTATGTCTCCGAGCTGGCCTGGTGTCGCCTCGGGGTCCCCCAGAACAGCTGGAGGAGGTGTGCGTGGATCGGGAAGTCTGGGCATCTCTGCTGAGACTGCTGCCCCGCGACCCGGCCCGGATAAAGCGGAAGAAAATGGATGGATGGATGGATGGATCTTAAAATATAACATTTACAATCACAGGCAATGCACAGTCAGTAGGTTTAATTCAAATTAAAATGTAAACGGTATACTTCTTTCACCACAGGGACAAAAGAAAATTTAAGCCTCCACAAAAGAACGGCAGCAAGAATGTTCTATACGGCGGAATATGACAAGAAATGAGTTTTAATTGTAGCTTCAAAAGAGCAGGTACCTGTAATTACTGACTGCAGATTTCCCGTCTCCCATTCTGTATTATTCAAACACCTCCAATTCTACACATCCAAGTTTCTTCTCTGTCGACTTTTACATCTCAGCTGGTGCGGGCCCGTATCTGACAATCACTCTGACGGACAGGCCGACACAATAGCACGGAGTAGTCCACCGGCGCAGGATTCACTCCCAGCGTTGCACCGACTACACAAGCTAAAACAAGTAGTAGCGAAAACTTTAAGAAACAGTTGGTAAGTTATGAGATGGAAGACCAGTTTCGACTTAATTCTCCAGGCAATTGTCTTAAGGAGCAGATACGCGGAAAAGATGCCGCGTCAACACGAAAAGGTCACACAAGGCCCAGAAATTTAAACTGGGATTATTATGGAGCCTATAGGGTTATTGTTAATAACGCTATAGGCTCGGTTGTAGCCACCAAATCAATATCGATGGCTCACGTTAGCCCAGCACAGTGTAGCTCTGGTTATCGAGGCCACACAGCACTACGGAAAGAATTCTCACGGTGTCCAAGTTTTGCCGGATGCCGCAGCCTTCTCTGATTAAGCCCAGGAAATCACACAACCAAACAGGAACCGACAGAACTGATCGTAACTTTTATTTTGTCGCTCTTTTATCGTTTTTGGTGGGGGATTTTTGTGGCTTTTTCATCACTTTTTATTGGTGTTTTTGTTGCTTGTTAGGCCCGAGCGCCATCAGGGCTGGCGAAGGGGCTCTTGTAATCGTATAGAGTTACAAGAGCTCCCCCAAAGTGCGCGGAGCGCACAAAACGAGCGCGAAGCTCCTCTCGTCGTGCACGTTCCGTGCACGTGCACATGTATCAGAAAACGAACATTGTAATTGGAAGTGCGAACAAAACGCACAAAACGAGCGCGAAGCGCTCCCCTCCTCTCAAACACTCACTAACGCACATATATAATGCAAAAATCAACATTGTAATTGTACAGAGCCCATAAAAGTCAATGGCGACTGAGAGCCCTGGGTCACTGACGGGCATGAAGTGCCCGTCAGTGACCCAGGACCTCTACCATGAAGTAGGAATGCGAATCCGAAAATATATAGTTTATGGTACCCGCGTAAGCGGGAACATTGTTTTCGTATGGGAATATTATTAGGCCCGAGCGGCCTGCCGTCGCAAGGGCCTATTGTAATCGCAACGCAGTGCGCGGAGCGCACTGTACCTAGGTGCGCGGAGCGCACGAAAACAGCGCGAAGCGCTGTCCCCCTGTCAACCGTAAACTCACCGTGTAAAACAGTGACTGCCCACACCTCTGGTGTGGGCCCTTTGTACTTATAATTGCATGAAAATGAATGGGTATGCACTGCAACGGATGACGGCTCGCGCCCCGGCCCGCTGGTGGTTGAGAGCTTTCCAAAAATGTAGAATATGTTGTCGTCGCGAAAGCGACTATATTGTTTTTGCAAGAAATATTATTATTCTTTCTTTCTTCTTCTTCTTTCTTCTGCTCTTTGAGCAGCAATTTGACCCCCTGAACATAGTTGAAAACTCACCAAACTTTGCCCAAAATTCAGGTCCGGTGAAAAATTAATTTAAATGTGTGTTTCATATTGGGGAACTAAAAAATGGCGCGACAGCGCCACCTACAAAAGTGAAAATACATTGCGCCTATGGAGGAGGGGCCAGCGTCAACTTTGTCGTAGAGCGACAAGATTCGGTACAGACATTTGTCATGTGGTGACAAACAAAAAGTATTATTGTGGCCACACCCCCTGAAAAACCGGAAGTCCGCCATTTTGACAGGAAGGTGGGAAAATGCTGAGTCAGCGTTTTCGCTGACGTTGCATTTTAACGAACTCCTCCTAGGGCGTTTCACCAAATGAGCTCCAAATCGCTCCAGCTCATCTCGAGATGTGGGGCATCAAAAGTTATCCAAATTTTTTGGCTAAGTTTACGGTTTGTGTGCGGCGAAGCCGCAATCTTTACGAAGAATTTTGCGACTTATCGTAAACAACAAAATGCTCCCATTCGCACAAACAAACTCCGATTAAAAATCGGAAATATATATTTATTGACCTTTCACCCCCGGACACAACAAATGTGAAAAAGTGACATTGGGCGCGACAGCGCCCCCTCTAGGCTGAGAACAAAAAATGCATTATCGGAAAAAAATTAGTTTCTCGGAAATGGATAAAATTCGGCACAGAAATAGTTGATGGCATCCCGATCAAAAAAGCCAATGAGACCCATACCGTATTTTGTACGGTGTTGCCATTGAGACGACCGAGGCCCCCATGTTATCCTAATGGGACTGACACATAAATCTCACATTATACACAATTACAGCGCGTTAGCGCCCTCTGTATGGAGCTTGTGGACAGTGGTCATGGAAGTACGGCCCGTCAGGGCCGTCCGATGCTGCTTGTGAAATAAAAAAGATTTGGGGCGCGCTAGCGCCCTCTGCAGGTTGGAGCCATTATTCACATGGAGAGGCTAAAAATGTAGTTTGCATGTTTACTGACAAAGATTTATAGCACATCAGGGCAATAAAATGTAGTGTGGCCACATTAGCGCCCTCGGTAGGGTCATGGCGCGGCAATGTACGCGCTAAAGGAGGCACGGCCCGCGAGGGCCGTTCGATGCCGCTTGCGGCTTTAATTCTTTCTTTCTTTCTTTCTTTCTTTCTTTCGCACCGTCGCAATTTTCACCCAGTGAACATTGACGAAAAGTCACAGATTTTGGCCCAAAATTCAAACCCGATCCGACGCAACTTTTGACTATTTCCAAATCTTGAATTTCAAAATAGTGGCGCGATAGCGCCACCTCAGTTTTTTTTTAACATTGCAAGATAGGACTTGGCCAAAAATGAAGTTTGTCATAGAATCATAAAAATCGGTACAGACGTGCATCATGACAAGTTGAGCAAAAAATATTATTACGGCAACGCCGTGCGCCATATTGGGTGTCGGCCATTTTGAATGAAAGCCCGCGAAGCGGGAATCCGCCTTTATTTTTCACTTCTAAATCTCCTCCTAGAGCGTTTATTGGAACGACCTAATTTTGGGTGGAAAATAATCTTGAGAAGTAGAACTTTAAAAGTTATCCAAATTACTTTTCTAAGTTTTACGGTTTTTATGCGGCGAAGCCGCAAACTTTACGAAGTATTTTGAGATTTTTCACAAACAAAAAATGGCTCCCATTCGCACATATGAAGCTCGATTTCGCTCATTTTGTTATCAGTTGTTAAAGTGGCCATACCGCCTTTGCGATGCCCAATCCCGTCAGACCTTGGAAGCTAAGCAGGGTAGGGCCTGGTTAGTACTTGGATGGGAGACCGTTCAGTAACACCAGGAAGCCTAGCGAATGTAGTGAGTGAGTGAGTGGTTGGTGGTGGTGGCTGATGTGCGCAGACTGGTTGCCTCGCTTATCATCACCGAGTATGGAGTGAATGAATAATGCACCAAATTGTAAAGCGACTTTGAGCGTCTGGAAAAGATATAAGACTAATGCATTATTATTATTATTATTATTATTATTAAAGTCACAGTCCTCAACACTTTCATTTGGCAAAATTCAAATTGGGCGCGATAGCGCCCCCTATAGGAATTATATGGAGAGTACAAATTTTAGTTTTACGAAAATTAAAATAATTTGGCACAAAATTCTATTTGGTCGTTCTGATCAGAAAAGTCAATCACACCCATGCCATATTTTTCACGGTGTTGCCGTAGCAATGACCAGAACGTCCCATTTTATTCTGATGGAAAAATTTTAAACTCTATAATTCAGCGAGAAGTGAGGAACCAAAGGTTCCAAAGTACTTGGATAACCTTTGTGGATGATCTGCGGCACAGCCGCAGCCCTAAGTAAAATGTAAAAATTTGCTTCAGTTTGCAGATATAGTGTGATACATATTCATACTAATTTTTCTCTGTATAATGTCAAAATTGAGCGCGGAGTGAGCGTTAGCGCATTCCAAAAATCCTAAAACTAAGACCCTTGGGAAAAAGTTAAAAACAAACATAAAGGCAGTAGCAATACCATAATTTTAGATTGAGGGTGACAAAAGGGTGCGAAGCGCCCCCTTGCTTTAGGCAGGGCGGTCGGCGAGGGCCGATAATGGCCGCTTACGGCTATATTTTATTGTGTTATTGTTGCTTTTCTGGCACATTTTTGTCACTTGGTTGACACTTTTTTTCGAGAAGCTTTAAAGCAGTACTAAGTAACTCATGCCCCTAGAGGCCATAAGCGCCACTGCAGGTGTCTAGCATGTTGCATTTTTTTACTCATTAATTGTCCGTGAGAGTAAATACTACGCTGGCAGAAAAGACAAAGGGAGAGAGGGATATTGTTCATCCAATTACACAATGGAGATCTTTTTTTTCACTCAAACTTGGCTGTAAATACTGTTTAAGTCGCGCTAGCCCGCAGTTAGCTTTGCCCGTTAGCCTGTTAGCTTCTTCTTCGTGATTCCATTAGTGTGTATTGGTGGCTCCGACCCGGTGGCAGGAAAGTTGCAATTGTGGTTTCTGGTCAGAGACACCAGGGGGAGATGAAAGACCCCCCAATCATCCCATTAACACTTGTATTACCCCCAGAGGGACTACGGAAAGGATTTATTAAGGTAAACAAGTTACTTAGTACTGCTTTAAGATTTGGGTTACAGTATGTCAAAATTGGAGAAAATGTGCTCGGTTCAAATGGGGGGTTAGGAGGTTAAGTTACTGGATCCATAAAGCCGTTCACACTTCGGTTTCCCACTACTGTTGCAATCTCTGCATGGTGCTATTGGTGTTGAATGAAAAGCCCAATGCCTGCAAGACTAAACTCTGGGCCACATTACCCGATACGCACTTGCCGAATGACCGTGTCAAAAAGAACTTTTTGTTGAGTATAAAAGTCACTTGATTAGCTCTCCTCTGCTGGCACAAAGGGCAATAACAAGATACACACCACCATTGTTGGCCAACAGCATGCTAACAAATCAATGGCACCAGGATAAATGTGGTTTTAGTGCAGAAGGATATGGTTTACATATATATACGGACTTTGAAAATTCAAAGGAAACAAAAAAAACAGGAAATACTGATCAGAGAGCTATCAGCAGTAAAAGAAGATCAACCAAAGTAAACAAGATTATTCAAGATTGCGAAAACAAATAAGCAAATGTCACGGGGTGACTAAAGTGACGTGTGTGTGGGTGTGTGATAGTGACCCAGCCCCTCACATCAGTCATAACGAGGCACAGGTGTGGTGTGACTAGAGCACAGGTGACAGGTCTCTCCACGCTGAGCAGCAGACGGACAGATACGCGTGGCACCGGAATAGGAGCAGTTTGGTCGAGGTGCGAGTGGGACAGCGGGACGACAGAACAACAGGAGTGGCCAGTGACAGGAGGCGTCGTGGAAACAGTGGAGGGGGAGAGTTCGGCAACCCCCTCCTTCCAGCTAAGTGCCCGTTTAATCGAGCTGTGTACGCAAGGCTACTGCTGGGCTTTGTTGTTGTGTGTGCGTGGCTTGCAGTGCCGTGTAAAAGTGGATAACCTTGCGGACCAGCTTACCCGCTTATTGGAGGGCCTTTACCTGTCACTGGCCTGTAGTATTGACGGCCTGTCCCCTTACGTAGGCTTCTCCCCCGGAGCGGCGACGTCGGAGCAGAGGAGCCGTGGAGAGCGGACGCACCACTGAAGCAGCGGAGGGGGAGAGTTCGCCATCCCCCTCCTCTCAGCTAAGTGTCCCGCTCTTCATTTTTGTGGCGTCAGCCGATAGACGCACAGTTCGAGCACGGCAGTAAATGTGCACAAATGTCCTGACGGCCTGTGACCTATGTTCCCAGATCCCCGTGTATACCTTCAGACGTCCCCGCATATACACAACGTGGACGGAGCGCTCCACGCCTACGGGATACTGCGTTCTGAACGGACCGGCGCACCTACGACCAGCCCAAGTTCTTTTAGATTTTAGACTTTAGCCTAGGCCTGAGACTATACTTTTAATCCTTTTTTTAACTTTTGTACAATAAATTTGGAAAACCTTTTATAGTTGTGTATTGTTGTTTTTAATAGAGATACTCCCCCTGGGACCAATTGTAGTTTTTAAAGGCTCGGGGCACTAAGCCCCGTGACACAAAATACCAACTCAAGCAGGGTTTGACATTAGCACCCGCCAAATGTGGGTAGATTTGGGCTGTAGCGGGTGATGCTGTCTCCCTCACTAGCCACAGTAGCGGGTCAGACTGCTCCCATTCATTTTCCTCCAGTGTCCCCTCATTGACATCTGAACATCATTCTACTGCACTATAACTCTCCTGCAGGGTTTAAATATTCTCTCCTTGAGCTCCATTGTCTCGTCTCGTTTTCAGACTGGGTCTGCGTCTGTCACGTGCACCAGCATGCGCCAAGAAGCACTCAAGCAGCAAGTTTTTCTCCAGACAAACTACAGTCATTTTGATATGTGGTATGAACGCAGAAAACAATGGATGAAAGTGCAGACAGCACGCAGTTAATGAATGCAATGAGGAAAAGAGAGAAGGACGGGAGACAAGCGACGCGGTGGAGACGGCGGATATTCACCTCCAACACTTTGGTCTCAGTCTGGACTCTGGAGAAAGCTACAGCGTGTTACACAGACTAAAGCTCAAGCTAAAGACTGCACTTATTCTCTGTCACACTGGCCAAGTCCTGCTCAAAGAGGAGAAATTATCAATAAACTTCAAATGCAGAGTACAATTTTCGTTGTACAGTTGATGTATAATGACAATTAAAGCTCCTTTACCCAAGGCAAGCTGTGATTCTATGTTTTGGTTGATCTCTTATTTGGTTTTCTATGTTAATCTGATGTTAACATTACAGTGAAGTTATACGTTTTAGTTTTGGCTAGTGAAATCAGTTGGTGGCTAGTAACTAGAAAACCACTAGCCACAGTGGCCGGTGACCAAAAAAGTTCATGTCAAGCCCTGCACTTCAGGGTTATTTTTCACATGGTAAAAAAATCAAAAAGGCCAATTTTGCATGATATATTTGCATATCATTTAAATTTATTGTATACACGATCTAATTGACCATAAAGAAAGCAACTTTTACCTATGTTGTGGTAATATTTGACCAGTAGTATATGTACTCGTGCTCAGGTAATAAAATCAAGTGCTTTGCCCACTACTTACTATGACTTGCACTCATCATTCTGTGCAAACAAAAAGGCCCCCACCTCAGCGCTTACCGCCGCCGTCCGTCCTCCATGTTGGCCTAACGCTGTCTTTACATCTGCTCTTGTTGACCTGATGGGGCTGTCGCGCTGATCACCGCAAAAGTTCAGCCGCAGCTAGGGTAAAATCAATCAGCGGTGATGCAGTGTGCCACGCACCTAATTATCCCCAGCCACAAAGGTCACGCCATACTTCAGTCGTTCAGCCAGGGTTTACAAACTTTAAGGTTTTATGGAAATGAACCCTTCTCATTGGGACAAAAAGGTTACCCAACACTTTCATTGTAATAGGTTTGCTTCTAGTGGGGATAATGTTAAGCTAAACGGAATTTCTTTCGAAGGTTTTGTCCACATCGTAATGGTGGGCGCTGTGGATGTAGTTTACGGTCAAACATCGGTATATTTTTATTAAAGGTCCTATATCATGCAAAATCGACTTTTTGGAGCTTTTAGCCATGTTGTTATGCTATTTCCTTATCAAAAACACCCCAGAGCGGTTTTTGGCTTCATTCACGCAGTTCTAAGTAATCCTCCTGAATCCTGCTCTCTGAGCAGCTGCTCCACCTCTCCTGGTAAACGACTGAGCTGTTCAGTTGTGTCGTCACAGCGGAACGGAAGTGCTCTACGTCTGTAATGTAATGCCTTACGGCCTGATTTTTATTTATAAAACAGCTTTTTTTTTTTTTTTTGAAAAAAAAAAAAACAGCAACCCTCCGAAGCGTCTGTGCTGTCCCACGACGCTAATCAAGCGCACCCACGGCTGGAGGAGCCATGGATCCGAGCATAAGTGTTTTTGAAGACTGAGCTCTTTCTAACCTACTCTGGACACGCCTGCTCTTTTTTCTTACCGATAATGCCACGGATGCGCGTTTGGCTACGAGAGGAACAGGTCTATTCAACCTTCCTAAAGAAGAGTGCACTCGCCAGAAGTTGGAATTTCTTTCCGGGATTAAGCTAGCTACTATATCAACCAACCTGATGGATGCTTGGTGAACCTTGGCCAGAATCAAAGTGGATTAACTTTTATAACTTTTATAACCAACGCGATCTCATGGGAGTCCAAACTGAGCGGTGAGTCAATCAAAACGCATGTTAGCGTGTGTGTTAGCATGTGTGTTAGCCATTTATGAAACTGCTTTGCACATGTCAACTCCTTATAACTGCATTATGTGAAGTAACTTCACTTTTTGCAGCGATATTTATATTTATAATACTGTGAATGTGGAATGAGCAGAGAGAGGGGCGGAGTTAACTGAATCGAAGCGTCTTATCTTCCGGGTAGGGAAAATACCCCCCAAAAATACTTATATTCTCTCAAAATGAGTACTCCATAGTGATGGAGGTACAATATATCATATATATGCCTATACTTTACTTTGGAATGGCTAAAATAGCATGATACAGATCCTTTAAAATCCAGCGGCGGTAAATGGCGGTGCATGTGTTTATTAGCCAAATGCTTGTACAGGAAGAGTTTTTAATGCACAAGACCAGAACTGCAGGAGGTACGATGACGGGACCAGAACTCCAGCGCAAAAAATAATGCATCAGCAGCAAGCCCCACTGGAAGCACAAACAGGGTGACTGTATTTTTCAAGAGAATGAGAATGGTGATGTTTTGTGCGCTATAATGCAGCCTACAACTACACTAACAAGGCAATCACATACAAATATAGCAAATACTGTAGCCTACTATATCGTAAGTGAAACGTATCACTGCAAGCATAGGCGCCAATCCCGTGGGTGCTGCGTGGCTGGAGCACCCACTCAAACCTTTGGGCACGCAGGCGAATTTGACCAAATTACAAAACAAATATTGATTCAATAAATTTAGCCTAACCTGTAAAGCCGCTACTCCCTGTTTTCTGCGAACATACGAGCATGGGCGGTCCATAACATTAATGTATGTGCGGCGGTGGGCCATTGCTCCGCTCGTCTAGCTCCATAGTTTTTTGTTTTTTTTCATGGGCACCCACTGGGAAGAACATAAATCGGCGCCGATGACTGCTAGCCTCTCACAGACAAACTTTTGCCCATCACAGCACAAAGCATACAGACATCCACGCTAGCACCATTCTGAGCACGACCCACGCCCTCACATTTTTGGATAAGAACAAACCTCCTCAAATCGTGAACTCCTGTGAGTAACTCCAGCGCTGGGTCCCACTGCACCTGAGGTGGACCAGCCCTCTTTCTGACCGCGGGAACGGCCTCTGCGCCACACTGCTGCACTGCTTGAGATCTCCCCACAATGGTTCAGTGATATTGCGGTGAGGAGCCTGAGATGGACACTATAACAGGACCTTCACTTTATTCTGGTGGAGCCAGTGGCATCAAACAGCTCCATATTTTCACAGTAGGTATGGTGCACTTTTATTTATTTATTTATTTATTTGATCGGGACAACACACATTAATGAACAATCATATACAAGTTGTACACAAATTGTAAATGTGTCAGATTATAGCAAAACTGCTAATTTACATCTGTAGTCCCTAGGCAGGTCACACAAGTAAAACAATGTATGAACAAAACATACATACAAAACACAATATAAAACTTTACAAATTACATTTTAGTTAAAATGAGTGCATGACTGATTTACTTTGATGTGATGTTTAAGTTGTTTCTTAAAAGAGCTGTAAGTCGGGCATTTTTGTTGTTGTTAACAAAGCTAATGATGGCCTATGATGAAAAGTGCACCATAATTCAATTCAATTCAATTAAAAGAACGGGGAAGTAGTGTCCATCTCAGTGTCCTGACCTTAATATCATTGAACCACTGTGGGGAGAACTCAGATGTGCAGTTCATGCAAGACAGCCCAGGAATTTACAGGAACTGGAGGCTTTTTGTCAAGAAGAATGGTCCGCTTTACCATCAGAAAAAAATAAAGAACCTCATCCACAACTACCACAAAAGACTCAGAGCTGTCATTGATGTTAAAGGGACAATACACAGTATTAAAGGAATAGGCCACCGTTTTTACATACCGAGATACCTTAGCTTTGACAAGTTCATTTGTACCTGTCTGGTCTTCACGTGTGCCTTCCGTAACGTAAACACAGCACAGACAGCGTTAGCATTTAGCCTCTCTCTTCTCCTCTATAGCTCCAAACGAGGTGAAGATAGAAGCTACCAAACTCTCCCACGTTTTCCCTATTTAAATATGGTTACATGAAGTGTTACACTATAAAGTATAATTACACAAAATTAAACAATGTGGATTTTCTAAGCGGATAAAAAGGGGAACTATATTGTAAGGCGTAATAATACCAGGAGTAATTCGGCATCCGCACAGTGATATCTTCACTTTACTGTGCGGATGCCCAAGTAATCCTGGTAGGTGGTAGCTTCTATCTTCACCTCGTTTGGAGCTATAGAGGAGAAGAGAGAGGCTAAATGCTAACGCCGTCTGTGCTGTGTTTACGTTACGGAAGGCAGGTACAGATGAACTCGTCTAAGCTAAGGTAAGAACATATCTCAGTATGTAAAAACGGTGGCCTATTCCTTTAAGAACTAGGGTATGTAAACTTTTGCTCAGGGTCATTTTGGTACTTTCTTTTTTCATTATGGTTTAAAATTGTACACTCAGTTGTTTCACCATTAATGGCTTCACACAACCACTAATTATGAGTGAAAAAAAACTTTTTGTGTTATCATTCATATTCTTTGAAAAATAGTCACACGCACACACACACAAAAAAATCAAAATTTCTGTCAGAGTATGTAAACCTTTGAGCAGAACTGTAGATCGTGGCATGTGCTGTAGAGCCGTGTTCAGTGGAAAAGTGGCGTAAGTCGCTTTGACTCATTGACGGTCGCTCCATCCCATGAAACATCGACGGACACGCACACCTGCACTTCTGTCATATTTTGTGTTTCATGAAGTGTCCTTGGTGAATGTTTATATTTGTATGTATTTACATGAATACATTTTACCCAATACATTCATATCATATAATTCCTATTTCCAAATGAACTTATTCTGTTCATTTATGTTTTCACAGAGAAAACATAAATCTGATCGGATATAAAGGCTGTTTACAAAAGTCAACTCAATGGCGTCAAAGCATTACAAAATTCAGTTTATGACGGGCTCTGAGTGAGGGTGTGTTGAAAGATTAATTAAATGAGTGTGAATGACTCAAAACATAACTCGAGGAAGAAGAACAACATTGCCACATGACTCTAGCTCTAAAGAGTCAATTAAGCAAAATACTCAGCCCCCTGTTCCCTACTGCAATAAAAAGTATATTGGATGGAGCAGTTTGGAGGTGTTTCCACAGCCTAAGCCTGGTATCCCTTTAAGTGCACCCTGGCCAACATTTGCTCTTAATGATTTGTCTGATAATATGAAGGAAATGAAAAAAATAATTTTGGGAAAAGTATGGGATTTTGAACTTGCCAGGAAGGTAAGGACGGTTATCCAAAGTGTAAACCAACGGCCACTGGTTGCACTGCTTTATGACCGCGACGCTAGGGCCGCCATTGTCCGCCGTTGCTGCAGTACCTCCATATGTGGGCGGCAAAACAAGCTAGTTTTCTATTAGTTAGCATTTCACTTTAGAAACGTTTTAAGCAACTGTAAAGCCTGGTTTCTCATTTTTTTGGAACTTTCTACAGCTAGATATTGCTACTGTGTTAACGCTGGGTTAGTTACAATTAAAGGGACCAGGCTGGTTTTCGTAAGAAATTTTGTAGAAATCTTGTATACTAATGAGGGCCGGACTTTGATTGACAGGCCGTTAGCATTAGCAGGGCGCGGGTGCGGCTACGATCAAACTACGTACCCGCGAGGGCCAAATCTACAGTGAAGATCCCGCCCTTATGCCCTTTTTAGGAACATGCTCCGTCACAGCAGGGGAGGAGGAGTCTGTTCTGAGTCTTGTTCTTTGAAACCAACTCATTATGGAAACATTGGAAATCACTTTACATAGTCTTTTAATGTATAGAATCAAAGTTTACAAGAATAATGTCTTACAATACATTGTACTGTATATTCTTAAGCATCCAATAGTACTAGGTTATCGCTGCCATCTGATACTGCTCCATATAAAGCCATCATTACCATATTTATATATACATATACACGGACAGTGCATGTATGTATAAACAGGTAGTTTTCTTCTTGTGTCTTGTATGTTTTATCATTCATGAGTACATTTCAGTGTGTCTTGATCTATGCATTAGAAGAAGCAAGGTTTGGTAAGCTGTTTCCAGAAGGAGGCAGCCTTCGAGCTCCAGCCCACCTCCTTCTCAACCTATCTTTCGTTGTACATTTCTAGGAGTGCTTTTGGGTGTCCTGGTCTGTGCATTAAAAGAGCAAATGTTTTGGTGACCTGGTACCAGGATGGTGGTCCCACTCTAGCATCGATCACCTCTCGCTCGCCCTAGTATTGTGTTTGCATGTATTTAGTATTATATTTATTTGAGTAGGAGTGTGGATATATTTAGCTTGGTTGTGTTTTGCGGGCCGGATTGAAGGATATAGGCAGGCTGCATTGGCTCCCGAGCTTTAGTTTGCCATGCACCTCTGGCCTAAACTGAACAGTTGCTAACACAGAGGGAGGTAGAAGCTCCTCCGACCTGGGCCACCTCTGCGGAGGGTTCTGGAGCGGTTGGCCAGTGAATGGATGACGGAGAAGCAAAAATGAATATGAAGTTTTTAAGATGTCGTAGTCCAGAGAGGTTTGATTATAATAAAAACATAGCAGACTCCCCTTACCTTATCAGAGTATCAAAGCTCTCAATTTACTGCTCAATCTACTTTCCAACCCTCACCTTTGGTCTTGAGATCTGGGTAATGACCGAAAGGACGAGATCGCGGATACAGTTGGCCAAAATGCAACCCGGCCCCCAGATAAAGTGAAAGAAAATGGATGGATGGAGAAAAATAAGTTTTGCCTGTAGTAATTTCCCTAAATCATTAAGAGGTTGAGAACAGGTTGAGTAGTTTAGTTTATTTGTTTATTTGAGCGAAAAAAACTAAATCAAGTAAAGTCCAGTCAAGTCCCTTTCCAGTGTGCATCATTATAATTGAACACCACTGAACCAACTTCATGGATAGCGCTCATTATTTCCCATTTCTGAGCGCCTAGATCTTTTTTTCTTGTAATCTTCCAAACTTTTACTTAGCCGAAATGTCTAACATCAATTCACCAAGCAACGTATCGCAAAATAACCCTTAATTTCCCTCTACGGGAGAGCAGAGCACACCAAAGTGGACGTCGGCGTGCGGCAGGCATCAGCGTAATTTGCAGGTTCAGCTCTGGGAAGCTAAACTGTTGTGCGGCGTCGATAACTTGGGGCACGGCGAGGCTCTGTGCAGGGGGCGGCCGCCAAATCGAACTAATTGGGCTTGTCCAAAGAAGGAGCGAAAATAGCTCCTCTGCAGGCACTTGCATTTCACAGCAGCTCTATTAAGAGCGCGGCCACGGGGAGGAGTTTTAATATCAGACTGCAATAACAAACAGGCCGGGCCATCACTCCGTTTGCTTTATCACGACGCCCAAATACTAAACAGCGTGTTAGAATTAGGACTAAAATACAATTACTCATTTACATACTATCATTGGTAGTAGTAGTAGTAGTAGTAGTAGTAGTAGTAGTAGTAGTAGTAGTAGTGGTAGTAGTGGTAGCTGGACATACTGAATGACCAGGTTTTTCCATTGAAGGATTGGTCTTTCCCTGATGATCAGGGAGCAATTGGCCACCACTGTGTCCAGATCTTATAACCCCGTTGAGAATCTGTGGGATGTGCTGGAGAAAGCATTGCACAGTGGTGATGGTGATGTCATCAGGAGACATGGAGTCAACTTTCATAGTTACACTGATGATACACAGTTGTACATCTCCATGTCTCCTGATGACACCAGGCCAATGGATGCACTTTTTAACTGCATTTTAGATATCAAATCCTGGATGGCAGAAAACTTTCTCCAGCTTAACCAGGACAGAACTGAAGTTTTAGTCATCGGCCCAGAGAGAGAAACTTTTACCCAAACTACAGTCATTGTCTTTTAATCCTTCCTCACAGGTGAAGAACCTGGGTGTGATTTTTGACTCTGAGCTGACTTTTATTCCACACATTAAGAATATCACAAAGATAGGTTTTTACCATCTAAAGAACATAGCCAGAGTCCACCCCATTCTCTCTCGGGCCAACACGGAGACGCTGATGCATGCTTTTATCACCAGTCGTATTGACTACTGTAATGCCCTGCTTTCTGGTCTTCCCAAAAAGAGTATCTCAGGTTTACAACTTTTACAAAATTCAGCAGCTCGTGTCCTGACGAAGACCAGGAGGCGGGACTACATTACACCGGTTTTAGAGTCGCTGCATTGGCTCCCCGTGTGTTTCAGGATCGATTTTAAAGTTATTTTAATGGTTTTTAAATGTCTTAATGGTCTTGGTCCTTCTTATCTTTCAGAACTGCTTTTACCTTATGAACCTTCACAGCCCCTGCGCTCCTCCGGCAGGGGTCTCCTAGTTATTCCTAAAGTCAACAGAAAGACTCACAGGGAGGCGTCTTTCCAATATTATGGCCCTCGCCTCTGGAACGACCTGAGGAGGAGCTCAGGACCACAGAGAACGTTCATGTCTTTAAGAGCAGGCTTAAGACCCACCTTTTTAGCTTAGCTTTTAGCTGATATCTGTTTATTTATTGTAGTCCCATTTATTTATTTATTTATTAACCTTGATAACTTGATATTTATTGATATTTTGATATTTATTTCTAGTTTCTTACTGGTTTTTACTTTGTTTTTAAACTTTTAATCAATGTTTTTTTTAATGCATAGTATAGGACACTTAACAAAGGATGGTCCGGTTACTCGGGGGCTGCTCCCCTCTGGCAGCTGGTCCAGTCACAGAGAAAAAACAAACAAACAAAAAAAAACAAAACAAAAAAACGAATCCCTTGTAACACACATCATTAAGATCATTCTTGTTATTATGAGCATCAATCGGTCTGCGATTAATGTACCTTTCATGAATAAATGTGGAGTATGTTATGTATCAAACATTTTGATACAGAGTAATGTTATATGGGTTGTAATGGTGATGATGAATAACGATAATGCCAACACGGTAATGAATTCGGTATGGGAAACAGAAATAATACAATGGTTGTAGAGTGTGAGATACTGTGAGTGTTGACCTGGTATAATGCAGTATGGCATCTGTTGAAATGTAACCAACTCGGTTGATAGTTGTCTTGTAAGATGGTAAGAAATATGCAGTGTTGTTAGTTATTGTTATTAAGTTTATGAACAGGGGTGGGAGTCAATAAGCTTGTCTTCTTCCACTCCTTTTCGAGTTAGAATGTATATTATTATTTTTTCTTTTTTGTTTTTTCTTTTATTGTGTATATATATTTTTCTGTTTTTTTCTTGGATTTTGTGCCTTAGCTCGAAATAAAAACTCAAACAAACAAACAAACAAACAATGTTTTTATACTGCTTCATATATTTTTAGAATCTCCAGTGTTTCCTCTGAAGGAGCCCTCTGGGGAGCGGTGACTGGCTGTGGCTGTGTGGGTGCTGTCCTGTGGGTGCCCGGGTGGAGGTGTAGTGTCTCTGCCGCGCCAGTCTGCTGCTCCCGGGGAGGACGGCCCCTCTGATGGGGTTTCCTCACCTTGGTCATCTGTACCCAGCCTTATGTACTTGATTCTGTGTGTGAGTGTGAGTGTAGAGTAAAGGGTAGGGGGTGTAGGTGTACGTGTGTATTGTGATAACTGTATATATTGGGAGGGTGGGAGGGTCTGTTGGGCGAGAATGTTTTAATGTCTTTTTAAATGTCAAGCACTTTGTGATGCACCTGTGTATGAAAAGCACTCTATAAATATTGATTGATTGATTGATTGATTGATTGATTGATTGATTGATTGATTGATTGATTGATTGATTGATTGATTGATTGAAGTCTCCTCGCGTGGCACGAGGATTCCTATCCTTCCTATGTGTTGTATCATCGGTCGCATTGGCAACCCCCAAAATTACCTTGTGCATAATCTGGGACCCCCACTGTGAAAACCTATTAATAATATAGATCAGTGCTTCTCAACTGGTATGGCTTCCGGACCCACCATCTCTCTTGGATAACAAGCCGTGACCCGAATAAGAATTTAATTTGCAATATATAGTATAATGCAAAATAATGTAATTTTCTTTCAGAAATTATTTTGAAGAAGCATTAGATATGCTTTTAAATATGAAAATAACATCACTATAACTCAATAACAGTCATAATATTCATTTAAAAGGCTTAGTGCCTCTATACTAAAAGACAAAGCTCGCGACCCTCTGAACATGGTTCTGCAACCCACTTCTGGGTCCCGACCCACCAGTTGAGAACCACTGATATAGATAATATCAAGCAAAAAAATGTTTTTTAAAAATCTGGTTTAATAATAATAAAGATGGCTTACATTTGTAAAGTGCTTGAGGCCTATATTACCAAGTTTCTCAAAGCGCTACACTGTCGTCAATATTCATTCACACCATACTGGAGGTGGTAAGATACTGCTGTAGCCACAGCTGCCCTGGGTAGACTGCTGAAGCGAGGCTAGCAGACCACCACCAACCACTCACTCATACTCTACATTCATTCTGGCCTATTGTACATGTTTTTAGTGGTAGGGGAAAGCAAAGTACCACTTTCGAACCAGGGATTGAACCCGCTGTACTACCGGTATTTGACCTCAATTCTCAGTGTATGCTGATTTAAATAAACAATTATATTGTATACATCTGTATTTTTCTTTTCATATTTCCTGAAAACACTCGCCAAGGCAGGGGAAGTGCATGACAACACAACTGTGTCTGCACCAGCGAGAGTCGAACTGCCACTCATGTATCTTTTAACATCTTAAACAATGTCAAACTATTGGGCTTTTTTTTGTGTGTGCAAAATCTCATATGATTCTGTTTTCTATGAGGGTAAGTGAGTAGTACTCTTGAAAGGCCTCCGGAGTCTCCTTTGGCCTGCAGTGATGAGGCAGTGATGGCTGTGGGATTAAGTGAGGTGCAGTGGAGTAGGCTACGAGGCTCAGGGTAAGCCCTCGCTTCGATGTGACTAGAGGAACGTGCGTGTGCCTGTCTACTAAGTCATGCGGGGACTCAAGCCTGTTCATTATAAGCAATGAGTTGTGAGGGAACAGTGGGGAGAGACAATCCACAAACTGCCAGGGCTGGTGATCGATCTCACGACACCGAGGCTGTAAAGGAGCCTGTAGCAGCCCACGCATATGTGCAATGACTAAACCCCTAAAGTTCGCTCTGACAAAGTCTCCCTTTACGCCTCTTAATTTTTTTTTTTTTTTGGTGATGTTTATTATTTCACTTCCCTATTGGACATGCGCACTGGATTCCATATCTTTAGCTGTGTAACCATTCTGTACATAATGGCCATGAGCGAGTCCTATAGATACAGTACAGACGGCAACACGTCACACGAGGGGGTGTGGCCTAGCGAGGGGGAAGAAAGAACATTATTTTTTCACTTGCCAAGTCAAAATCGGATCATTATTTTTTTAACAGCAGATTGTGAAAAACCGGCACTCGATGCAAGCGGTTTGCATGAAGCTTACGTTAGCATTATGTTGTACACATTAAACCACTTTGTGTCTCTTTATCTTTACTGGGTAGAAAATATTTCCATATTTCAGCATTTCTTTTTTTTAAGTACAATTGGGTGAAAGAGTTGTTTGTGTTTGTTGTCTTTGTCATCTTTGCTTTCCCCGTCTAAGTTGACCATTTATGGACGTCCCCACATTTCCATCCTTAGAATATGGAACTCTCCCTCTTCCGTCTTTTAAATTTTAGTGCAAATAATGTCAATTTTGATCAACTTTTTAATTGATGCGCTCGAGTTACCCGGTTAGCTAATATTCATATCCTGGTAATTACAATATTTTGGATAAGATGTTTATATGAGAACCAGAGAAACCAGGATACTCATATCCCTGTTTACATGAGCAGCTACATTATCCTGGATATTTAGGGGGGTGGGGTTAATAACAAATAGCTACAGTAAGGCGCTAACCACTTTAACGGTGTTGCTAGCTCATGGCTTACTTTTCTCTGAACACGGGAACAAGATCTATACAAGGAAACACTTAAGACTGTAGAGCCCTGTCCCCACTTCAGGAACAGACGTGACAAGTGGAAACAAACACAGCGCAGAGTCTAAAGTGACAGTTTAGTCCGAGATCAGCGCTGACAGCTACTGGAGCAACCGCAGAGTAAAAGAAGTGGTTGTTTTGGGAAGCTTACAGCAACGATTTGTTTAATTTTTACAAGACACAACGTTTTTTAAAGCACAGGTGCAATTGCTGGGGGAAAGTTTCTGCTCACACATGTTCAGTACCTCAGCAGCAGTGAGAAACCAGGATACTGCATTATAATGGCACAGTATCCTGGAAAATGTTTCACATCTCAGTGAGTGTGTTTACATGCACTGGAGTTTCCCGGTTATTATTGGGAGCTTTAAATATTCCGGTTTTGTCTTTGATTATTAGCCATGTTATGGTCATGCCAGTTTTGGGGATACAGTGGGAGGAAAAAGTGAGTACACTGTGTGGAATTTCTTACATTTCTGCCTAAATTGGTCATATAATGTGGTCTGATCTTTAATAAAATCATAAGAATGAGTAAACAGTGTCTGCTTAAACTAATACCACCCAAACATTTACATTTTATCATATTTTATTGGCCACAACATGTCAGGACAGGGGGGAATAAGTAAGTACACCACCTGAATCTCACTAAACTAATGTTTTCCAGTAGTGCTATGGAGCATCCAAGTGCTCTTTGCAAACCAAAGTTAAATAGTTTGGCAGGAACACACAACGTCATGTGAGTAGGAAAAATGGAACAGCACACCAACATCAAAACCCTCTCCTCACTGTGAAGTCCGGAGCAGGAGAATCATGGTGCGGGGCTGTTTTGTTGCCTCAGGGCCTGGACAACGTGATATCATCAATAGAAAAATTAATTCACAAGTTTATCAAGAAAGACCTGAGACATTCACAACATGCATGGAATAAGTAAGTGAACCCCTGTATTAAATAGCTGCCTGATTCTTCTTTTGCAGCAATAAGTGCTTTTCTGTAGTTGCACATCAAATTAGATGAATCTTGGACCATTCCTTTTTACAAAACTGCTGCAGTTCAGTGAGATTCAGGCGGTGTACTTACTTATTCCACGCTGTCCTGTGAATGTTTACATGTTATGGTCAATAAAAATATGACAAAAATGTAAATATTTGGGTGGTATGAGTTCAAGCAGACACTGTTTAATCATTCTTGTGATTTTATTAAAGATCAGACCACATTTAGTGACCAATTTAGGCAGAAATGTAAGAAATTCCACACAGTGTACTCACTTTTTCCTCCCACTGTATCCCCAAAACTGTCATGACCATAACATGGCTCATGCTCATCACAGGCTTTATTCATCAAAATAAAACACAGAAATAAACATGACAAACATATTCACTATACCTCAAATCAATGCACACTTTTTTGCTAGCAAGAATTACTTATTTTCCATAATGCGTACATCATTCCTTGAACTTAGAAACATGAAATGCCAATGATGAGGATGTCTTAAGTATTTAAAAAGAATATATATAACGTTAACTCCAGATAATGTCTATATAATGTCCCCGCAAGATTCATGGACCCAGGACATGTGTGTGTGTGTGTGTGTGTGTGTGTGTGTGTGTGTGCGTGTGTAGCGCTAATGGCAGAAAATGTGCGTCTAAATGATCGCTTATTGACTGCAGGCTAAGACTAAGTGCTGGGGCTATCACGCTGGATCACGGGAAGCATGGGCGCGGAATTTTAATTAGTTCCATCGTGTGACTTGGCGGATCCATAAGAAATCGGCATTTGAATGGAAAAAACAAATAAGGAACAATGACCGCTTGACAAAATCCCATGTTAATACGCCTGTTGCTTGTGGGGCTGTAAGCAGAAATGGATGCATAGGGCTGTTCATAGGCCATATGAACGGCATCCAAAATGTCCAAAATGTTATTATTATTATTATTATGCTCTGTTATTGGCTGCTGCACTCCGTCGGTTCACTTTTGGGTCAGTCAAATAGCCCACGCTTCTCCTGTGTGCGTCCAAAATGAAATTCAAACATGTTTGATTTTTTGCGACTGGGGTCTGGTCGCATCTGCCGCCCACATTACACGATTCGAACATGAGTCGAGTCGTTGAACCCCCCCCCCACACACACTACGAGACACCAAAGATAACACAAACCCCTCCCCCCAAAAAACCGAGGTGACAGAACGTTTGCTTTCGCTTTACACAAACTTTGGAATGAGCTTCCTTTGAGCATTCGATCTGCCTCCTCCATTGAGAGTTTGAAGTCGCTCTTAAAAAGGCGCCTTTAAACATTGGCTTAGACAAGATGAGCTGAATATCAAACATTATTGCTCTCATTTTTTAGCTTTGTTATGTATGTATTTGCACCTTGTATATTGCCTATTTTTTCCTCCTCTTCTTTGAAACTTGTACAGGACTTTGAGCAGTGTCGAGTGTATTTTAAATGTGCTATATAAATAAACCTTGGCCTGCTTGACCATCGTCTGTGACTGCCTTCAACGAGTCACGACTCGGGAAGACTCGGCGTGACTGAAAATGACAGTAAAATCGCAGGGGTGGATCAATCAAAACTCAATCAAACCTTTATTTCTATAGCACATTTAAAAACAACTACTGTTGACCAAAGTGTAATTCAGTAGTGTACTCCATTTTGCTGGAATGATTGCACCTCTCCTGGAACCGCCACCTTAACGTGGTGGAGGGGTTTGAGCGCCCGAATGATCCTGGAGCTCTGTTGTCGGGGGCTTCGTGCCCCTGGTAGGGTCTCCCATGGCAAACAGGTCCTAGGTGACGGGTCAGACAAAGAGCGGTTCAGAAGCCCCTTATGAGAGACCAACAGGCCCGGTTAGAACCATGAGGCCGTCCTTCTGTGGACCCACCACCTGCAGGAGGAGCCATAGGGGCTGGTGCAGCTCCAACAGCTGCCCCCACGACCCGGCAACGGACAAGTGGAAGAAGATGGATGAATGGATGGATGGAATGGTTGCATTCCCACATTGCATCACTAGATGTGCCACCTTCGAAACTGCGAGCGAACTTTTCCCTGCAGAGACAAAAACTGTAAACTTAGTTCTAAATGGAGGTATATTGATCTAAATGCCAAAAAAAAACCAAACCAGACAAACTTACATGAAAGTTGCAGTTTAGCAAATAAACAGAAGTCTCAAAATGTTTACGTTGCTACATATCTAATTTATGCAGACACATATTGCTCACAAGATTAATGAGATGTCCATATCTCATTGAATCCATCATCAGAGCAGCGTGTGGTCCATGGTGTGGAGGGGAGTGAGGGGGAGAGCCAGGTGAGAAGAACAGGGCTCACTACTACTACTGGTGAAATAAATTCAAAAAGACATAGCTGAGGGCAGCTTAAGAAAGGGCTATGTCCAGTGTCTGTTTATTTGTTGTAATGTGGCTATCATTTGGCCAATGGGGAAGAGAGAGGGTGGTTGGTCTGACCCCAGCACACAAGGGGGGCTCCACGGAAAAAGGTTGCAGCTCTGCTCTTTACCAGTCCACTCACTGACTCTTCAATCATCAATCAATCAATCAATCAATCAAACTTTATTTATGAAGCGCTTTTCATACCGAAAGGTATCACAAAGTGCTTTACAGAATACAACATTTAAAACAATACGCCCGGCATCCCATCCCTCCGAATATATACACACATTACACACACACTCAAACGTTTACCCCACCGTCTACGCACACACCCCCTCACTCACTAACACACACACACACACACACACACACACACACACACACACACACACAAAGAATAAAATAAATAGATACATAAGGCTGGTACAGATGTGTGGAAACCCCATTTGAGGAGCCGACTGCGCCGGAGCAGTAGTCCAGCACAGCTACAGGGAACTGACCCAGGAGATCCCAGAGGACACACCTCCACCGAGCACCCACAGGACAGAGACACCACACCTCCACCCGAGCACCCACAGGACAGAGACACCACACCTCCACCTGAGCACCCACAGGACAGAGACACCACACTCCACCTATCACCACAGACAGAGACACCACACCTCCACCTGAGCACCACAGGACAGACACCACACCTCCACCTGAGCACCCACAGGACAGAGACACCACACCTCCACCTGAGCACCCACAGGACAGCACCCACACAGTCACTGCTCCCGAGCCACAGGGCCCTTCAGAGGAAACACTGGGAAAGCCTAAACATATAAGAAACCATCTAAAACACTCATAAGAGGCTCCGGACCTCTAGAAAGGCTCGTAGGTTCGTTCACTGATAGAGGACAGAAAATGTTCCAAAAGTATACATGATATTTATTTATCACAGTTTCCTTTAAAATCTTTCGTTCACATTTCCATTATTTTGTGATCTCAGAGGTCGTCAGTCCATAGTTCATCGGTTAACATATTCTTTTAACAGAAAAGGTCCATATAAAACTAATAAAATGAGAAAAACAAGGGGGAAAACAAGGCAGCAGGAGAACATAAAGCAGCAGGGCTATGACCAAAGCCCTCGACCTATAAATTAAGAATAATGTTAGACTGTAACTGAAAAGTAGGAAAATGACCGTAACGCTAGCTGGCTCATACCGTCGCACGCCCGCACGAGCTACTCGGCCATCCCGGTGTTTCGATAGTGCTCACACCGCACCCCAGCAGACCCCGGAATGCCAACCGAGCAGAGCTTTGGACGCCATGTGATGGTGCGCTATGAAGCCCTCAACCATCCGCGACACTACAGAAGAGCTCGTATTAGCGGCCATACAACATACGAAGATAAATGAACGGTAAATATCTGCAATATCTACCTGACAGAAGACGTACACACACCCTGGGCACTCCCAGCCCAGCGGACCCAAGGCGGAAGTACGGAGAATAACAGAGGACGAATGAAGAAAGGGAGGGACTTTTATATGATTTTAAGGGGTCGAGCGCCAGCTGCTGATGTTCTGATGCTACATACTAATAATGAATATTAAATTAATAAAATCTACTAGCCTATATTTAACAATAACATTGGTAATGCCACATATATATAATTAGGACTAAATAAATAGATGTCAGTTAAAAGCTAAGCTATAAAGGTGGGTCTTGAGCCTGCTCTTAAATACAATCTTGTAATAATCTTGTAACTCTTAACTCCTCACTGTGATTTGTTTTGATCCTGACTTTTATTTCTAAAGCAACCTTGAAAGTCTCCAACTGCAATATCACCAATATTAAAAACAATGTATAGAAAACAGGCTGTAACAAAGCATGGACTGAAGTGAGTGATGTCATTGTGGAACAGGTGGAACAGAGCTCTTGAGAAAGAGACGAAACTGATTGCTCAACAACTCTCGGTATATGTTTTCTCAATGAGACGCCAGCATAAAATACGGTTATTGCTCCTTCATATAAAAACAAAAATAGCACGACTTAATGTAAACCCAATCTTTACAGCGCTCGGTAAAGCCAGTATAAGCTGTGAAAAGGCATTGCCCCGGGGGGGTTAGAGAGATCCGCTGATCAAGTTAGCCACACTGTATTGGAATAAAAACTAATTACGCCCTTCTTTGCTTAGATTTACTGGCAAATCACACGGGCTGCGGTTATTTTCGGAAAAGGGAAATCACATTCCAATCTGCGCGTGAGGAATGACGAAACAAAGTGGAAGGATTCGCCCGTTTCTCTCAACGACAAAAAAAATAAAGAAAGAAAAAACACCACACGTGATTCGATTGTTTGCCAAACGCTCTCAGTCTGCAATCTGATTCCACTTCCCCCTATATTTGATCAACACATCATGATTGTAATTATGGCGCACGCCGCGACGCATTTCCGTAATTATCCGCGACTGAAGAGACAGGAGAACGCAATTAAGCGAGGGAGACGAGAGTGAAATCTGCTAACAAGATAATGGCTCATTAGTGCGCTGCGTTTGGGAAGTCGAGTTCCAGTCAGGATTTTTCTTGAATAATAGTGAAAAATAATAGCGATGGTGATAAATTGGCTGCATGTGTGAGGCTGGACTATAAATGCCGCATTACCATGAACAATGGAACTATTTATCTTCCATGAAAAAAAAGCTTCTCTAAATGCTAATAAAGGCTGCCCACGTGCATACAGCGCAGCGCCTTCTGTCAGTGTGTGGCCAGGCTTGTCCAGTCGGTGATTCAAATGTGGTACAAATACTCTCTACATGTTCACTATTTAACTGAGGCATATTCTGCTTATTTTTCTGGCATTCTGGGATCATCTATTAAAAATCGGGAATCTTTCTGCAGCAAAACTGGTAGTAAAACTATTGCTGATGGGACATACCCTCTCCCAATTGGGTCTCAAGGTTGACCCCAAGAGGCAAGACCCGGAAGACTTTGGTAAGCTCTTTCCTGGAAGGCTGTGGGTGACTAAGATCTACTACCAAGTTTATTTACGAGACAAAACAAAATAATAACTATTAAAAATAGATAACTAGAGGAAGAGGAGGAGGAGGCGGATGGCTGGGTCCGGACAGAAACGGGTCTGCCGCTCACTTCCACATGGTGACCCAGTGCCTTGCGAAAGTACCACACTTTGAACTTTTGCACATTTTGTCATGTTTACAACCCTAAAAGATTTTATTTTGAATTTTTTACTGAAAGTTCACACACAAGTAACAGACAACTGAGAAGTGAAAGCAAAATGATACATGATTCTGTTATTTTTGTTTTAATATGAATTAGACTTTAAATCCAAATCCATTCAAAGTTTGATATTAGCCTAAATGTTCAAAATCTTGAGAAAGCACTTTTTGCATATTTTCAAGTAGATTATACACACATTTTGAAAAGAAACATTCAAGCAGAACTAAGTAACTCTTGCCCCTCGAGGCCATAAGCGCCACTGCAGGTGTCGTAGCATGTTGTATTTCTTTACTCATTAATTGTCCGTGAGAGTAAATACTACGCTGACAGAAAAGACAAAGGGACAGAGGGATATTGTACATCCAATTACACAATGGACATTTTTTTTTTCACTCAAACTTGGCTGTAAATACTGTTTAAGTGGCGTTAGCCCACAGTTAGCTTTGCCCGTTAGCCTGTTAGCTTCTTCTTCGTGATTCTATTAGTGTGTATTGGTGACTCCGACCCGGTGCAAGGAAAGCTGCAATTGTGGTTTTCTGGCCAGAGACACCAGGGGAGATGAAAGTCCCCCCAATCATCCCATTAACACTTGTATTACCCCCAGAAAGACTACGGAAAGGATTTATTAAGGTAAACAAGTTTTTTCTTTAATAGTCCAACAGTGAAAATTAGGCCTAACGCTGACGTTTGTGACTTGAGGTGACTTATGGCTAAAGACATGACTTGACTTGACCCCATGACCAATTGACTTGGACTTGACTCGAGATTTGGGAGTAGTGGGAGTAGTGACTTACTCCCACCTCTGATCTGTTGTAAGTAATAATTATAATTTTTATATCAGTGAAGCAGCAATTTTAATGAAGAAACGTTGGGATGAAAAGTTATTTTTAATGGAATTTATTAACTGCTGATATTAAGTGATAAAGCAGTTTGACTCATTTCCCATTGACGTAACATGGTCGGCACGGCAACAGTTTAGAATAAACAGTAAAGAAAGCTGTTTAGATTATTGTGTTAACCATGTTTGTTTAAAAATGTATCTAATATCCACTTTAGAGAAAAAGTAACCAAAGATTAGCAATGTGACTTTTTGGACCAATCTTTTCTTTTCTTTTTTTTGGTGGAATGTCTGGTGACAGTTGACCTAGGAAAGTGGACGAAAAATGACCACTGACATTTAGATTTTTGCAGCATTACGTTTGTGACGCCCAAAAAGATCCCCTTCCAAATTCAAATCAAACAATATTTTTGCCCATAACCATCAATAAAGCAGATGTTCGGGATGAGCCAATCGCTTTTACTTCTCTCTCCCAAACATAATTTTTTTTTAAACAAGCGGCCGCAGTCTCCAAGCTGGCATGGCAACCGGTCGGGCCGCCGTTGAATTGTTGTCAGTTGTTTGAACATAAAATCCGCAGCGGGAACCAGAGGCGAGAGAATCACTGACAGCTGTTGCCATGGGCTGCAGCCAAACTGGCCGCAGCCGTGGAGCGGTATCATCCGCGGAGCCAGCAGTCCGCCCGGGAGTGTGAAAGAGGAGACACATTATCACCACATGTGCGAGACTGGCACAGGAGGGGAGAGACAGAGTGGGCAAAAAGATGTTCTCAAGTGAAAGAGAAGCGCTGTTAAAAAGGCGACATACAGTATCAAGTCAAAATCACCTTTTTATCCTGAGCTTTTCTTCTCATTTTTCTTGCGTGTTTGAGTAAGCCAGATGCGGCCCATGAGATGATTTCATGTGGCCCTTTGTAGAGCATGAATTTCTGAGTAGGTCAAAAAATAAATAAAGAAAGTAAGTCTCTAGTCCAGTGGTTCTCAACCTTTTCAGCTCTGGGGCACCCCTACGCACGCTTCCCACAGTCCGTGGCTTCCCTACATATTTTGTTGTTTCTGCAATATAACCCTAATGTCTTATGTGTCTCACATGAAAAGAGCTGTTTTAGTTCAGGAACAATGATAGGATAATACAGGTTAATTTGGCCACAATAACCTTAAAAAAGTCCTGATTTTATAATCCCCATAAACTGCAGCAGGCTTAATTGAAAGTGTTTTAACCCAGGCTGGTGAGGAAGTCTACTAATGACAGAGACAGTGCACAATTTAACATTGACCAAAAGGAAAGATGCATTGTACCAGGTTATAGCAAAAATGCTTATTTCCACCTGTAGTCCCTGGGCAGGTTGATCAGTGTGATCATCGAGTGTGAAGTGAATAAATAATGACTTTATGTAGCACTTTGAATATGTGTGGCCCGCGACCCACCGTGGGGGCTGAATTTTGGCCCACGACCCAAACGAGTTCGACACATTCGTGTGCAATCCCAAGGCAGGATGGAAAAGACTGATGCCATCCTGGTTGCCTCGGGGTAATCGGCCTCATCTTTTGGCCCAATAAAATCTCTAAAAGAAGAAGAAGAGATAAAACGCTGGTGCCTTCTGTGTCCAGGACATGTCCAGCAGGGACTGGACCAGGATCCTTCTCAGATAGGGTTGTTTCTCAGAGTCCTTAGTCCACTTCGCTGACTTCTCAGGAGTGGGCTCCTCTGCAGGAGAGCCAAGTGTCCTCTTAACACAGCTTCTGAGAGCATTTGGAACAGCCTCCAGAGCGAGCGACTGCGGTACGTCATGTGTCATGTCATATGATGAAATATCAATCTATGCTTACAAAAACAACTGTTTATGAATAACAGCTGTTAGTTGGATGTCTTATTGTTTGAACATTTTGGCCTGGATAAAAGAAATAATGTTTGCGCAAAGATTTGCAAGGAATTCAATTCAAATAATAATAATAATAATAATAATAATAATAATGCATTGGTTGTATGTAGTGCTTTATGATCATATGTAGACATTTTACATTGCACTATTCATGGCTGAAATCTTCGCATGGATTTGGGGACCGATCACAGAACGAGGAGGGATGGTAAGACGATGATGCGCTATTTGACATACGGAAGCTTGTACTTTGTTTACGGATTTTAAAAAAAGTTTATTTACGGATACAACATGACAGCAGCAGATGCGATGCCATCTTTTGATCAAGCTTTAGACCGTGTTCTTAATAGTTTAGCTCAAAAGTTTACAGCGGGTACGTCACACGTCATCTGATACAATGATACGATTGGCTATGGCTACGTGCAGACGCATGAGAGACATTCGTAGCGCCCAATAAACGGCTATGGACAATCGTAAAACGAATTGGTGTTCCCCAGACTAATATTACTTGTGATTTTAGTCTGCCATTAGCCAGGCTAGAAAACCTAGGTAGACACGAGGAAAACAAAGTCTGAAAGGATCAGGCATAGCAAAGGCAGTATGACTAAATATGATTAAATATGTTTAGGAGATCCAGTTTATGTGCCTAATTTCTAATAGCCAGCAAACTTAAGTTAACAGCCAGAGACCTATCTATTAGGCCTTTCATTGGGATTTAATTTTAATTTTGCACAAACATGGAACAAAACAAACAGATTGGTTCCTGTGCCTGACATGGCCTACCCCTGATCTACGGTGATGCATGCATTACATGGAAGACTGAGACATGTTGGAAAGTCTAGTTTATGCTTTATGTTTGTATACGCCATTTCTTTGCTCTATTTACCTCTAATAGAGAACTAAAGCCACAGATATCAGGAGGATGTTTGGTATAGCAACAGTAGAATCCAAAACATTACGAAATATGTCTTTAAGCAAACGAGCAGCCTTTGGTTTTAGCTTTCTCCAGTGGTTTCACTTTGCATATTACTTGTACATGTCTACTTGCCAGGATCCCAGTGCCCAAGTGTATCCATTTCATAAACTTATACTTGTCTATGTAAAAAGTCCCTGAAGCTTGTCTTCCAACAAAACTGCATCCTCTTAAGCGGAGGAGTTGGAGACAGGGACTTTTGAGCTGGGATTTTATAAATAGCCACGGGAGTTATTTTTTGCCACGCCATAAATAAATCCACCTGCTTCCACTAAATCTGGACTCCGCTCGCATTTTTCGGTAACAGATGACCCCTAACTGTCGTGTCAGAGAAGCAGTTTTTATTTTGAAACCAGTGTATCAGGACGAAGACTTGCTCTGTGTACGATAGCCTAATGTGTTCAACTATGCAGAGGGCATCCAGATCACCGTCACTGCATCCAACAGATCAGTGTGTGGATGATAACAAATTTCCCCAACTAAACACAGACAAAAGCTGAAATCACTGTCTTCAGCCCACAGAGGCAAAGAGAAAGTGTCGTCAGTCAACCACTAGTCGCAAAAGAAAATGTACTGTACGTCAGTCCAAATGTCTCATAATAAATGCGAATTTCAAAAGCAAATTTACCTGTGTTTCCATCATGGAATTATTGCAAATAAAGGGCGGTGGTTACCTGGTTATGGCAGGTGGCTGCATGGCGTAACTGACTCTGTGCATAACTTAAAATCATAACAACGCCGCCCAAGAAGTGACTTCCTGTTTCGATCCAGCACGCCAAAATAAAAGCACACAGCTCGTCTCATTGATTAGTTCAGCAGGTACTTCAATCAATCAATCAATCAATGGTTTTGTATAGCCCAATATCACAAGAGGAGTTGCCTCATAGGGCTGCACCGAACATTAAGGCAATAAAACAGAGCAGTAAATAATGTAAAGTTCAGGTGAATCAAGTATCCAGGCAAACATAATGTCCAAATAAGCGTCAGCAGTAGGTGGCGACGAGCGGCGCGGGTGTCCCCTGTCCTTAGACTCTCCAGCACGGCAAGGAAAAAACTCAAAAACCCAGGGGGAGAAAAGAGAAACCTTGGGGAGAACCACAGAAGGAGAGATCCAACCCCATGGACGGACAGGCTATAGAGACCCAGGGCCGATGGAGTCCCTTCAGCAGACGGGCCAAGATTGCAGACCGTCCAGTCCTTGTTGTCAATCCAGTAGGCAGGGTTCCTCCGTTCCTCCGCTCGGTCTAGACAGGCACTCCCGAGGGGGAGTGGGACAGGGGACACCATGTGAATAGTAATGAACAGACTACAGATAAAATAAATATTGTATCATAATAAGACACAGTTTGCAGTAAGAAGAAGAGGATGGCGCTCAGTGTACCGTACTTCCCACAGCAGTGTTTCTTCTAAGGCAGCTTTA
Organism: Neogobius melanostomus; assembly: GCA_007210695.1. NCBI lineage: Eukaryota > Metazoa > Chordata > Actinopteri > Gobiiformes > Gobiidae > Neogobius > Neogobius melanostomus. The sequence continues at coordinate 570,857 of VHKM01000515.1, forward strand.
CTTCAGGCTGTGGGTTAGAGCTTTACCTAACTGACCTGATCATAAGCTCATTCAAAGAGGTACGTTTTTAGTCTAGTCTTAAATGTAGGGACTGTGTCTGCTTCTTTAACGTGAGCTGGGAGTTTATTCCATAAAACCGGAGCTTGGTAGCTAAAGACTCTTCCTCCTACAGTGATTTTGGAGACCCGAGAAATCACTAGTAGCCCTGAGTTTTGAGAGTGGAGTGCCCTGGTTGGCCGATATGGAACGATAGTGTCTTGGAGATAAAGCGGAGCCATACCCTTTATGGCTTTAAATGTGAGGAGCAGGATTTTAAATTTGATTCTAAATTCAACAGGAAGCCAATGGAGAGACTTTAGCACAGGTGTAATGTGTTCTCTTCTTTCTGTACGCGTTAACAATCTTGCAGCTGCATTTTGAACTAATTAAAACGTTTTTAGGGAACTTTTAGGACACGCTGCTAGCAGGCAGTTACAGTAGTCCATCCTTGATGAAACAAATGCATGGATAAGTTTTTCTGCATCACTCTTAAGTAGGATGTTTCGTATTTTAGCAATGTTGCGCAGGTGAAAGAACGCAATTTTACAAGCCTGGTTTATATGTGTTTTAAAAGAGAGGTCTTGGTCAAACAGAACTCCAAGGTTTTTACTGTAGAGCTCGTTGATACGCTAACATTATCCAGGGAGATGATCTGCTGAGATAAAGACTCTCTTAGTTTTTGAGGACCTAATATAATAACCTCGGTTTCATCAGGGTTAAGGAGGAGGTAATTTACAGTCATCCAGGTGTTAATGGCTTTTACGCAGGAACTAAGCGTATCTAATTTATCTGTCTGACCTGGTTTCATTGATAAGTACAGCTGTGTGTCGTCCGCATAGCAGTGGAAATGTATATTGTGATTTCGGATTATGTTACCTAATGGAAGCATGTACAATATAAATAAAATTGGCCAGAGAACTGAGCCCTGTGGCACCCCATAGCACACTTTGGAACACGGTGGAGACTGTTGGTTTACATTAACAAATTGGTGCCTATCAGATAAGTAAATTTAAACCAAGAGAGGGCTGTTCCCCTGATGCCTACGTCAGTTTCTAACCTCTGCAGGAGAATATTGTGGTCGATTGTGTCAAAGGCGGCACTGAGGTTTAACAGAACCAGGATTGAAGCTAGTCCGACGTCAGCTGCTAATAACAGGTCGTTGGTAACTTTGACTAAGGCGGTCTCTGTGCTATGATAAGTTCTGTATCCTGACTGAACTTTTTCAAATAAACTATTGTCCTGTAGGCGGCGGAAAAGCTGCTTAGCCACTACTTTTTCAAGGACTTTTGAAATGAAAGGCAGATTAGATATGGGCCTATAGTTTGCTAAAATATCGGGATCGAGATTGGGTTTTTTCAAAAGTGGTTTGATAACAGCATATTTAAAGGACTTTGGCACATACCCATTTTCTAAAGATGAGTTAATTATTTTCAATATGGTATCTGAGATTTCAGGAGTAATTTCTTTGAGGAGTTTAATTGGAATTGGATCTAGAAGACAAGTTGACGGTTTTGAAGACATAATGATTGATAATACCTCAGCCTCATCTACAGTTATGAATCTGTCTAAGACTTTAAAAGGAGACAATGATTCTACAGCTGGATTTAGATCAGAACAAGGGAAACTTATTATTTATTTTATCTCTAATGGTTGTGATTTTATCATTAAAGAATTTAAGGAAGTCATCGCAGCTAAGGGTATCAAAACCCTTAGCTGCGATATCAAAACCAACCAGAGGTCCACAGAGGGAGTGTGTTCTTCTGAAACAATTAGTACAGTCAAACAACATAGATTAGATAAGAGAGGGACAGTCAGACCGTCCAATCAAAGAACTCTAATCCATATCCCTTGCAAAAAGATTCCATCCACTCAAACACAGACAAATCTCAAACATGCTGTACTCAATGCCAGATCGTTAAAAAACAAGTCCTTTTTAATAAATAGTTTTATTTCTTCTTATAATCTAGATTTTATGTTTTTAACTGAAACATGGCTTGACAAAAACACTGGTAACGCAGTGTTGATTGAGTGTAGTCCATCAAATTTCAATTTTGTGTCTGAAACACGCCAAAATCAGAGGGGCGGGGGTGTCTGTGCAATATTCAGGACAATATAGTCATCCACAAATTGTCATTTGGGGTTTTTGTATCATTTGAGTATGTGTCTTTCAAAATGGAGATAAAACAATCTTCCATTCTTTATATGACTATTTACAAACCACCACAGAATTGTTTTATCGAAGACTTCACTGAATTACTTTCATTTATATGCACTGATTTTGATTGTTTAGTCATTTCAGGTGATTTTAATGTGCATGTGGATGTGACCAATGACAGGCATGCAAAAGAACTTAATGCTGTTCTTGAAATGTTTGGTTTAACTCAGCACGTGAGTGAGGCGACTCACAACAAAGGTCACACTCTAGATCTAGTTATTACAAAAGGTGTTAATATATCAAATGTGAATGTTGTTGATGCTGCTTTATCTGATCATTTTTGTGTCTTTTTTGACTTGTCTGTTACACCCAAACCAGTGGTTGGGCCTGGAGTTATTCAGAGAAGACACATAAATGATAAAACAGGGACACAGTTTATGGAAATGATCAGATTTGAAAATCCTCCATGTTCAAATGTTGATAATCTGTTGGACTCTTATACATCAAGCGTCTTAAATGTTTTGGATACTATTGCTCCTGTTAGGTTAAAATGGTTAACAATAGACAAAAGGCACCTTGGAGAAGTGAAGATTCGGTCAGGGCACAGAAAAGGGAGTGCCGAAAAGCCGAAAGGAAATGGCGCAAGTCAAAGCTCCAGGTTCATTGTGAGATATACAAAGAAGTGCTTTGTGAGTTCAACCAGATTTTGCGTGGAGAAAGGGAGAAATACTTCTCTAAAATCATCACAAACTGCAGAAACAATCCTCGTGTTCTGTTTTCCACAGTAAACAGATTAACTAACCCTCCAGTTTCACTGCCCTTAGAACTAATCTCTACATCTAAGTGCAATGAGTTTGCAATATTTTTTCATGACAAAGTCCAAGGCATTAAAAATGCCATAATTTCCACAACACAAATAGCAACCCTGCCACCAGCTAGACACCTTGAGCTGACACATTTCACTCCTGTTACTGACAAAACAATCGAAGAGGTTATCTCCGGTCTGAGTTCATGTACATGCTGCCTTGATGAATTACCCACTAGATTTCTGAAGTCTGTGCTGACCAGCTTGTTACCACAACTTGTTCAGTTAGTTAACATCTCATTTGAGACTGGAGCATTTCCAAAGGCCTTGAAAACCGCGGTCATTAAGCCTCTTCTAAAGAAGAGCAGCCTTGATCCCAAGGTACTGAACAACTACCGGCCCATATCAAACCTACCGTTCTTAGGAAAAGTCCTAGGGAAAGTAATATATCAACAGCTCACTTACTTTCTCCTATCTAACAATGTGTTTGATACTTTCCAGTCAGGATTTAGGCCCCACCACAGCACTGAGACAGCTCTGATCAAGGTGACAAATGATATTCGTATGAACACAAACGCAGGTAAGGTCTCAGTTTTAGTTCTGCTGGACCTGAGCGCTGCCTTTGACACAGTGGACCACAGGATCTTACTTCACAGGTTAGAAAACTGGGTGGGAATCTCTGGTACTGCTCTAAACTGGTTCAAGTCCTATCTCGAGGATAGGACGTACTTTGTCGAAATTGGCAACTGTGTCTCAGACAAAATTTCCATGACCTGTGGAGTCCCCCAGGGGTCAATCTTGGGACCCCTCTTATTCAACTTGTACATGCTTCCATTGGGTCAGCTAATAAACAGCAACAATGTGTCGTACCACAACTACGCAGATGACACTCAGATCTACGTGTCACTGACGGCAGGTGAACATGGGCCTGTAGATACTCTCTGTCACTGCATCGAACAGATCAGTTTGTGGATGCAAAACAACTTTCTCCAACTAAACTCAGACAAAACTGAGATCATTGTCTTTGGCCCACAGACACAAAGACAAAGTGTTATCAGTCACCTTGAGTCTCTCGCTCTGAAACCAAAAAATCAGGTTAGAAATCTAGGAGTAATCATGGACTCAGACCTGAACTTAAACAGCCACATCAAAGCAATAACGTCATCAGCTTTTTACCATCTGAAAAACATTGCTAAGATCAGAGGAATAGTGTCAAAACCAGACTTAGAGAGACTCATCCATGCATTTGTCTCCAGCAGGTTAGACTACTGTAACGGCCTGCTCACTGGCCTTTCTAAACGAGCTGTTAGACAGCTGCAGAACATCCAGAACGCTGCTGCTCGAGTCCTGACAAGAACAGGAAATACGGAAATACGATTGTGGATTTTCTAAGCGGATAAAAAGGGGAACTATATTGTAAGGTAATTCGGCATCCGCACAGTAAACTGCGCGGATGCCGAATTACTCCTGGTATTATTACACCTTACAATATAGTTCCCCTTTTTATCCGCTTAGAAAATCCACATTGTTTAATTTTGTGTAATTATACTTTATAGTGTAACACTTCACGTAACCATATTTAAATAGGAAAAACGTGGAAGAGTTTGGTAGCTTCTATCTTCACCTCGTTTGGAGCTATAGAGGAGAAGAGAGAGGCTAAATGCTAACGCCGTCTGTGCTGTGTTTACGTTACGGAAGGCACACGTGAAGACCAAACAGGTACAAGTAAACTCGTCTAAGCTAAGGTAAGAACATATCTCAGTATGTAAAAACGGTGGCGTATTCCTTTAACGCTCAATTGCAAAAATGTGTGGATAAACCTTTTATGCGAATTCTTGTTCTTCAAGATGTGCATTAAAAGCAAGTGATGGAAACACAGTTACAGTTTAAAACTGAAAAATCAAGTTTGAGATCTACTGTAGGGTAATCATGGACTTCAACAGCCACATTAAACCAAAGACATCAGCAGCTTTTACCATCTGTAAAATATTGCTAAGATTAAAAACATAGCATCTAAACCAGACTTAATCATAATAATAACGTGGCCAGCAGTTTCCGTAATAGTGTTTAGGCAAGTTACCTGGTTAGGGCAGTTGGTTGCATTTACTTACTCAGAAGTCTTGCATATCCTAGTGTGAGTTTGGGCACAAACTATGGCGAACTTGGTTAATGCTTGCAAGAACGCAACAGCAACACGGGCAGTCTTGCACATTTGGGATAAGATATTTTTTGGGCAAGAGACACTGCAGGCAAAGGTCAGCTCCGCCGACTGTCACGTGAGGTTTTACATTTGCTGCGTCAAACTTTGGGGGTCATCCATGCAAAAAGTGGATCCAAAGCAGTCATTTTGAATCAGGTAGTATTCTCTCATTTATATCAGCCCTAAATCTGTAATACAGGCAATTGAAAATTATACGCGGTGCTATTTTTCCAGCTTGCATCAACGTTAAGCACCCGTCTTGATGTACGAAATCAGTTTCCATCTTCCAAAATGCGCACGAACGTTTATTCGCAACAATCAAAAACCACCTCAAGCAAGCGGATAAACGTTTTATGCAAATTAAGACTTCTAATTGGGGATTCCATAAACTTCAATAATGCGCATTAAAACCAAATTGATGGAAACGGCGCTAATGTAGCCTGAACGCGACACTTAACAAATCCAATCGCACTGATGGATGAAACGGACTGGAGTGTTGCAGAGGTTTTCTCTTTCCATAACTTAGCGTTATTTAAGGCTGAACGATATTGGAAAATCGAATTGCGATTTTTTTCTTCAATATTGTGATTAAATATGCAATTATTTTGGTCCTCTTCTCATGTATTTTTCACTTAACGCAAGCAATAAATCAGTCTGTTTCATAACAAACAATATTAGATTATTTAAAGTGCACATTTCATTAATAAAGCAAACAAAACTGCGGCTTGACCTATTAAACATTTGTGAGTATGTGGACTGCACTTCTTAAAAACTGTCTGAACCTATCTGTACAGTCTATAAATAAATTAAAAAGATAAATTATAGATATAGATATAACAAAAATAATAATAATAAAACTCACTGATCCAGTCAGTAACATCACCCATACTTAAGTGCAGGAAAAGTAAGAACAAACATCTGCTTTAACCAGTTGGACAATATTTGGAAAATTAATACAAAATAAACTATTGATTATTTATTATTTTGGCCAATCAAATCCCGGTCTGAGCTGCGACTCGTAGTTGCTTCAGATGCGCATTATTGATGGACACGGAGAGGCCAGATGGAGCACACGCCAAAACACAGTGGAATTAGGAGCAGCATTTTGGTTTTGGAATGTAACTTTGGACAATATGAAGAAAGAGAAGAAAATTGACCCAAGGAGACGGGGACCTGAGGTGCCAAACACAGACACATTTTACTTTCTTTGGCTTCGCAGCCATTTAGTGACATTTCAGCTTAAACAGCACATTTTCTCAGTAAAATAAGACATGACACGGACTCCTGCCTCGGATCGTAGTTTCCAACACTTTTCATAGAGCGGTTTAGTGTTCATCTTCTAGCGTCTGTATTACCTACGGAGCGCATTATGCGGTAGATGCAAAGGTAAATAAAGGCACATCGCCTCCGCGGATACTTTATGGTCATGAGCTGTCATTATGCTTTGAGAGAAGATCTTGTCTTGATCCACAACATTCCCAAACATAACTACTTTTTACTCTTTACAAGCAGCACTGGCTCACTTATATGGAAGCAGAGACGTGTGAATCCAGAGGTGAGGGAGTTTCTATGATCATCAGAGCCGGTAGGAGCGAGGGAATGGAGTGATTAGCGCTGCGGCTAGCGCAATGCTAATGGAGAAGAAAGCAATAGTCCTTTGCGGTGGCGTTATTTATTCATTTATTTATTTATTTGTTTATTTGGTAGGGACAGTGCAAGTTAATGAACAAGCCAAGATTGTAGCCTTGGGCTAATTTTGGGCTGCATGATAAACGCTGATATTTTCACTGTACATCCACAAACTACCGCACACCTATAGACTGAGGAATAAACAAAAGCACGCGGTGGAGTGGACGTCGCCGCAGTATCTCGCCATTCACTTCAATGGGCCGCGGCCATCAGCTGCATGGGCCAAAATCGCATGCCTCTGTGATTTCGAAATCGCGTTGTGTAATATCACGATAAAGTTGCAAATGCAATTAATCGTTCAGCCCTAGCGTTAGTCACAAGTCAAGTGTCAGAGGCCAGGGGAGAGGAGAGCAGTGAGGGGAGGGGCCACATTGTGGATCACAAGAGACTGATAAAATAATTGGTTAAGTAACTAAAACTGACTAGTGTGGAGGGGGGGGAGTAAAGTGTCCCCACCATAGTGACACCAAACCTACGCCCTTGAGGTAACCTAACAATATTGTCGCAGATTTGGGATGCACGCAGGATTAGTCAGTTTGTTTATAAGATATACAGTACCAGGTGAGAGAAGTGCATGTGATAGTTTGTGAATGGAGCGTGCAGCAAACGTGGAGGTGTTTCCTCAAAGGGAATTGTGCCACCATCCGCGAAAACCTGCCCAACCACTCAAGACGGGACATTATCAGATTGTTGTGAAAAAGTCATATGAGATGTTTGAAATGGGGCGCATAACACATACACACAGGGGAATGACGGTTAATCCGTGATATTTAACCTTTATTTAACCAGGAAGTCTCTTGAGATAAATCTCTTTTCCGAGGGAGACCTGGCCAAGAGGCACCAGTGACATTTATAAAACAAGTAACAATTAAAGCACAATAAAAACAACTTACAATTAATTCTAGAATAACATGTACACTTGGGTAAGGCTCTCAGACAGTGCCGATTTAAAGGAGCTCATGGGAATGTGTTCCTGAAGCCGGAAAGAGTTTTTTGAATATCATTCCATGACTGGGGAGCCGCACAGGAAAAGCTGTTCTGCCCAGTTCAGTGTGGATCCTCGGACCAGAGAGAAGAAGTCGCTTAGAGGAGCGGGAGTTGTACCCACTGCACAGGTACGAGGGCAGTTTACCCAGTATGGGCCTTGTAGATGAAGATTAGCCAGTGCTTCAGTCTCCTGGTGTTGAGCGCAGGCCATGAGAGCAGAGAGTACAGCTCACAGTGATGGGTCCTGTAAGCTGACCCCAACACCCGATGTCTCAGAAATGCAAATGAAATGTAAGCACAAAGACCGAATATGTATTTCTAAACATCCGGTGAGCGACACGGGGGACGCCATGCATGCGCGGCTCAAGGACATGAAGGCAGCAGTGGCAGAAGTGCGGGCAGCGGGTATGATCTGAAACGAATGGACGCACAGCGGGGTTCAGGCCAACAGCAGCCGAGCTTTTTACCACAATTCAGCCCCAGCCAGAAGGAACCCCGTCATAGAGGAAGGCTCGCCGCTGAGTCGCCCCCCAAACACAGCACCGACTTAGCATCAGGTCGCTGGAAATACTGTTTAAAAAGGACTGGAGGGTGGGGATTAAAGAGGGATGGAACACCGGCTATATCATGCTTTGGTGAGGCTTTTTCAACTGCAGTTAATACCCCTTAGATTTGATTCTTTTGTTGGTATAGTATTACCTAAAATATCACACGTGCCTCAATAACCGGGCGCATTTCTCCAGTTCGGCTGTACCCAAATCTTAAAGCTTCTCGACTGGAGAGAAACAGTGTAATGCCTCATTTGAAAGCTAAGACCTACGAAAGTGATCGGAACATTTTAGTCGTTTTTTTCATCGCTTTTTTCAACACTTTTTTCAATGCTTTTTTTACGTGTTTTGTTGAATTTGTGTTGCTTCTCCAGCGCGTTATGTCTCTTTTTGTCATGATTTGTCATTTTTTGCTGTGTTTTGTTTGTTTTTTGCTGTGTTTTTGTTGTTTTTTCAGTGCTTTTTCTCTTGGCTTTTTGCTGTGTTTTCGTCACCTTTTTTATGTGTTTATGTTGCATTTTTGTTGCTTTTCTATCACGTTTTTTTGTTGCTCGTGTGTCCCTTTCTTGTTGCGTTTTTGTTGTGTTTTCATCCTCATTTTTTTTTTTGCTTTTTTGTTTGAAGCTTTTAGATTTGGGTAAAGCCAAACTGGAGAAAATGTGCTCGGTTCAGGTGGAGGTTAAGAGGTTAATTAGGTGATAAAACAAATGTTAATTAGGTACAAAATAAAAGTACTCTACAACACCAAAAATCAGGTTCCCCAGCTTTAATGAACATACATGGGTCTCATGCATGTAAACAAGCACACTCTCATTCTGGCCTATTGTACATGTTTTTAGTGGTAGGGTAAACCGGAGACAGGAAGTAGCACTTACTCCAAAAGAAACATCAAAAAGACAGTTTGGAGTTAGCAAATATCCAAGGATAAAGACTTAAATTTGTTGAGACATATTCTGTGGTCTTACAAATAAAATGAGATTTCTTTTTGCCATCATAACCATCGTCACACTTGGAGGAAAAAGGGGGAAGGCCTGAGAACACCATCCCAACTGTGAAATACGGGGGTGGCAGCATCATGCTGTGGGGTTGTTTTGCTGCGGGAGGGACTGATGCACTTCACAAAATAGATGACATCATGAAGAAAGTAAATATTGGAGCAACATCTCAAGACATCAGCCAGGTAGGTAAAGCTTGGGCGCAGATGGGTCTTCCGAATGGACAATGGCAAGGCAAGTTTATTTGTAGAGCACAATTCATACACAAGGCAATTCAAAGTGCTTCACAGTTGCATAAAATTACAATGACCCAAAGCAAACTGCCAAACTGGTGACAAAGTGGCTTAAGGATGACCAAGTCAATGTTTTCAAGTGGTCATCACAAAGTCCTGATCTCAATCCAGTTGAAAATATATGAGCAGAGCTGAAAGTGCATGTGCACGTAAGGCGGCCTACAAATGTGTCTCAGTTACACCTGCTCTGTTTGGAGGAATGGACCAAAACTCCTGCCAACTATTGTGAGAAGCTTGTGGAAGGAAATCTAAAACGTTTGAGCCAAGGTATACAATTTAAAGGCAATGCTACCAAATATTAATGAAATGTGTGTAAACTTCTGACTTTGTAAAAAAAAGTAATACAGTAATAAAAAATCTCATACTTCTGGCATTTAGCAAATAAAATAAAATAAATTCTATTTGCCCTAAAACAGTAAAAGTTAATTCTGGTTTAATGTCAGTGAGAAAAAAAAATGCAAATGTGTCTTTTTATGAAGTGTATGTAAACATCTGGTTCCCACTGTACATCAGAGTGGGGGCTGGCGTTGTGGATGAGGGAGATGCGCTAAACGTGGGGTTACAGAAACCTGCATGAATGAAACGAAACACAAATCCAGTGCAGGGATCAGCATATAACTTTAAAAAGATACAGTACAAAACGGAGGCACTCAAATAAAATAAATGGTTAAAGGTCAGTCATGCTGTATATATGCAATCCGCTCCCGTAAAAGAACCATTAAAGAAAGGGGGGTAAAAATCCAGTTCCCCATTGAGTCCTGGATACTCTGTTGCTTTATAAGTGTAAATCCTGAAGGACTCACTCTGCAGGAGCCTTTTAAGTCTGTAACCTCCTCTTATGGACTCAGGAATATGCTCTAAAACAAGCGTGTAATGTGTTAATGCCATGGTTAGAATAACACAGTGCCACAGGGATATGTTTCCCAACCAGGGGTAAGGGGACCCCTGGGGGTACTTGGAATTATTTCAGGGTTTGTTTGTCTTTTTACAATGAAACAGAATTTTCAAAGGAATGCAGTTTAACTGATATTTTGCAATACAATGTATTAGTGATTTAAAAGCCACAAGATTATTTGGCCCTGAGTAGATGAATATTGTACATTTTTCCTTTATTTAATGGCAATGCATCCAATATAATAATTGTACATGGCTTAAAAGGTGCTTAAAGAAATATTTAGTTAATCGTTGACCACCAATGTTTACATACTAATGGCACTTTTAAATTGATTTTCATTTCGTTCAGTAAAAAAAAAACTCGCAATCCTGCAGATTTTTTTTCTTTAAATTAATTGTATTTTTTTACACATTTGTTATATGATTTTGTCTGTCTCTGTAAAGGTCACATACAACAAACAAATAAATAAAAAACAAATCCAACAATTTTAGATTGTAATTGTTTTACGCCATTATGACTCCCTGAGGAAGGAAGAGGGTGTAACGCTAAGACGCTAACATGTCGGCTGCAAGAGAACACGACCGATTTCGCAAGCACGAATCAGGTTTTGAGAAAAGGAAAAAAAATAAAAAGAAGAATTTCATAAGTCGCTGCGGGGATCACTAGATAAATTTATCAGCAGCAGCACTGCGGTGGCTGAGCAGATGCCCACATCTGGCGGGTCTGAAAATGCTAATCTAGTGGCAACAGCTAGCATCACCGCTACTATTGCAGAGCCTTGCGGGCTTCAGCAAGACCGGGACGAGGACACTGAGGACGAGGATGAAGTCCAAGGTGAGGGATGAGGATAATAAGTAGCTGTGGTAAATACAGAGTATTTCATAATTAGGTTTGAGCTGGACCACACGATCAATTCTCTTTTTTATATTACATTTTATCAGCATTTGCCGTGGAAGAGGAGGACCCGCTAACAGCTGATGAAGGTTATTGCTCAAACAGTGAAGTATCGCTGCACCATGTGGATCTTAATGATCCCAGCAATTGGCCCATTTATCTGGATTCCAAAACAATGGATTTACTTGTGGAAAAAGGACCGTTCAAGGTCTGCAACTTTGATTACCCCGTGAATCAAGAAAAAAGACACTTTTCAGATGACTTCTACTGTACGTAAGGAGGTTGCCCAATGGTGAAAAAGCTCGCAGAGACTGGCTTGTTTATTCGAAGTCGAACCAAATTAGCTAATGAAGGCAATAATGACTGGAGACATTTGAGTGCTCTGCTGAAACAACACGAAACGTCCTCTGATCATATCACGTATGCTGCAAAATGGATGGAGACAAAACAAAGATTACATCCACACACGGCTATTGACAAGTCGCACCAGAGAGAGATAAACAGAGAAAAGGCACACTGGCAGGACGTTTTAACACGCATTTTAGCGGCTGTGCAGTATTTGTCTGAGAATAATTTGGCATTTCAAAAAACTCTATTGTGAATGACACAAAGCGGGCAAAATATTTCTCTGTGCTTCTTGATTGCACACCGGATATGAGCCATCAGCAGCAAATGTCACTGATTCTTCGTTTTGTCAATATGACAGCAATTGAAGTAAATGTAGAAAATGTCACTGACTTCATCCCAGTGAATGACCAAACTGGAAAGGCACTATCATGCGCTCTTGGCAGAACTAGAGTCCCTTGGACTGAGCATAAATGACTGTCGGGGCCAAGGATATGATATCAGGGCGAATATGAAAGGACAAAATCAGGGAGTCCAAGCCCATATTCTGTGTCTGAATCCTCGGGCTTACTTCATGCCATGCGGTTGCCACAGTCTGAATTTAACACTGGGAGACATGGCAAATGCTGTCCAAACGCAATGACATTTTTTGGTATTGTACTGTAACGCCCTCTATGGTTCAATCACCAGGGTCCAAGGAGACAGGACAAGGAAAGAGTTTAAGTTTGTTTATTTTAGAAAAAAGCTTTAAAATGTTTTAAAATCTATTGGGGAGGAGCAGGTAAGTCGAATGGGGTCCAGTTGGTTTGGGGGTCCAGGCTTTTGGTCGGCAAGGGGAAGCTCTGTAACAGCTGGCACGGCTGGTCTGGTGTTAGATCCCAGCGTGCCCCAGTCTGTCCGCGAGCCGACTCGTTTTCCACCAGCCTGGACGACTCTGAACACCAAGGCAAACAGAGCGTGAGAGAGAGGTATAACAAAAAGTTTATCAATCCAGTTTCTTTGAATGTGAATGCTGCTGCAAGAGACTGACCTGAACACCAAGGCAAACAGAGCGTGAGAGAGAGGTATAACAAAAGTTTATCAATCCAGTTTCTTTGAATGTGAATGCTGCTGCAAGAGACTGACCTGAACACCAAGGCAAACAGAGCGTGAGAGAGAGGGAACAGAGGCAGTGGTTCGATCCCCATACACTTTTTCTAATTCATTAAAAATTCATTGTGCAGTACTGCGTCTTTCTCTTGGCAAAATTCAAATTTCCCTCTTTGCTTTCCCCTCCAAGCAACAAAGAGTCAACTCTGCCCTGTAGTCTTGTGGTATCCCCTGTAGTACAAACATTGTTTCCAAGTTACTTTTCCACTCCCCTAAGCTGATTTCAGAGTCTTTTCCTTTAAATTTACTATTGACCATGTTGAGCGTGGGAAACATCGCAACAGGTCTGTATTTTCACCGGAAGTGGATTATAAAGACCTTGGTGCCGAGTTTGCAAATATGTTGTGTATAGTTGCAATTAAAAATAACGTAGCATTATGAACAGGTGCAAAACAAAAATGTTGTCGGTCCAGTTGGCCGGTCAAAATAAAATAGGTAGCCTATTCATACAAAATAAATACATTAACATGATTAATTTAACAGCAAATCAATAGTTATTGTCTATACAGCTATAGCTTTTATTTTGCCCATGGCGTGATCAGGGCGTCCTCTCGGGGAAAGGTGATTTTCAATCAGCTAATTTAAACTGTGAACTAAGGAAATTAAAAACATGGATGGACATTAACAAATTGTCCCTCAACTTAAATAAAACAAAAGTAATGTTTTTCGGTAATTATAATGGAAAACCAGACCCAGTAAATATAGACGGTGTAGTTTTAGATACAGTATCAGAAATTAAATTCTTAGGAGTCACCATTGACAGTAAATTAAGCTGGAAACCACACATAAGTCACATACAAGGTAAAGTCTCCAAAGTATCTCAATCATTAATAAAGTAAAGTTTTTCTTAAATTACAATGCATTATTTTTATTATATGGTTCATTAGTTTTGCCATATCTAAATTACTGGGTAGAAGTTTGGGGCAATAACTATAAAAGCTCATTACACCCCCTTGTTATACTCCAAAAACGGGCTGTAAGAATTATACATAAAGTAGGATATTGTGATCACACGAATATATTATTTCTGCAGTCTAAACTGTTAAAATGCATGACTTAGTTGATTTCTCTACTGCCCAACTTCTGTTTAAAGCTAACAAAAATGTGCTACCTGCAAGGATACAAATGCTTTTTGCACGCACAGAAGGGGGATATAACCTGAGGGGGTGTGACAACTTTAAGGTTCAAGCAGTGTCTTCCACTAGGAAAAGTATGTGTGTGTCTGTATGTGGAGTTAAACTCTGGAACAAATTGGGGGCAGAATATAAACAATGTCCTAATATTCATCATTTCAAATCAAGATATAAAAAAATGGTATGGTCAAAGTACCAGAAGGAGGAAATGGGTACTTGATTGCTAATGGGTGTTACAAAGTGCTGTGTACTTTAAAGGTCAGATCTAATTAATAATGAAGTATATTGTTGTTACTATTATACTATTGCAGTTATTATTGTTATTATTGTTGTTAGTATCATTATTATTATCATTATGGTTGTTATTATTATTGTAAGAGGATATAACATGTAATTCAGTAAACAAGAATAACTAAGTGATTATAGTGTATTAGTAATATCTTACATTAACTATATGCCTTGGCTGTTTTTGTTTTATTTTATCTATTTTTTTGTTTTGTTTTGTTTCTTTCTCTTGTTTTCTTTAATTGCCATTGTTATTGCTATTGCTGTTGTGTTATTATCATCATTATTTTAACAGCCCAAGATTAATACCTAACAATCTATATATTATTCTTAGAATCAAACTTAATAGATTCAGAACGCGGTATTGCTATTGATGCTGTTGGTAATATAAAGGAATTAAATTCTTAGAAGTAAAACATGCACATATCCATGCACGCCGCATTCAACATAACCCGTAGTACAGGGCAGACATGTGGGGGCCGGCAGCTCGAGGAAACTCTCTTCTGGCAGCAGACTCCTAAAACTTGTCTCTTTTAATGCATAGTATAGGACACTTAACAAATGATGGTCTGGTTGCTCGGGGGCTGCTCCCCTCTGGCAGCAGGTCCAGACACAGGAAAGAAAAAGAAGAGCCCCGACTCCTCTTTAACACACATCATTAAGACTAATCTGGTTATCATGAGCATCAATCAGTCTGCGATTATTGTGCCTTTCATGAATAAATGTGGAGTATTTTATGTATCATTCAAACACTTTGATACAGAGTAATGTTATATGGGCTGTAATGGTGATGGGAATAACAGCAATACCAACATGGTAATAAAATAGGTATAGGAAAAAAATTAATAAATAATATTTTTTTTAATTGTTATAAAGTGTACGATACTGTGAATGTTGACTTAATATACTGCATTGTTGCATCTGTTAATATGTAACCAACTTAATTGTTAATCGTTTTGTAAGATAATAAGAACTAAACATTGTTGCAACCACATTACTCTGCAAGTATATGAACAGGGGTGGGAGTTAATAAGCTTGTCTTCTTCCCACTCCTTTTCGAGCTAGAGTGTTGATTATTATTTTCTCTTTTATTGTATTTTCTTTTGGCTTTTTTGCCTGTGTTGTGTGTAGCTCGAAATAAAAAATCAATCAATCAATCAAAAAAAAAGGTCAACTCTCTGAGCTGCAAAGTTCTTGTTTGTTAACAAATGTCTCTGCTGAACAATAAAGCAAGCTATAAGATCTGTGTTATCTGGTTTGGTCTGTGTCAGCCATGAGTCATTCTGTAATTATGAAGGACCAGCCGAGGGGCGGGCATATGCTCCGCTGCACCTTTGACATGTCATTTACCAATTTTGCTGCCATTTGGAAGAAATAACGTTTTTTCATCTTAAGATAATCTACATATTTTTGTAATAATTATGAAAGCATTTTAAACAACAATAGTAATACTTTATTGTTAGATATTCATGTTTGACTCTCAGACTCATTGCGCAGATACGCATAGGTTAAAATAATTCAGCTAAATCACCCCACTCAGATCGCCTATTTTTACTGTATATAGGGCCTACAAAAACATTCTCAAGAGCTTACCTTTGAAAATAAAGGCTTTGCGGCGTGCGCAGGTACTACTAGCCCCGAGCCCCGTCACCTGCTCCAAGCCCTGCGCTCGCGCACGCGTGTGTGTGTGTGTGTGTGTGTGTGCGTGCGAGCTCTGATGCTGCACTGGAGACAGACGCGAGGACACGGGTTTGTGTGTGCGCTACTCTTCACACACCGCGCGGGATGATGCTGCATTCACGGACAACAACAAGAGGAAAACTTAGAATTACTCTGGTCTGGGGAAAAAAAGTCTAGTGGAACCTCTGGTAATGAATGACAAGTGTCAGAGCAGGGCCTCGCATTTCAAGTTCGCACAGGGCCTCGCAGCGCCTCAAATTTCAATTTCAATATGATACAAAACGGAAAAATGAAAATTGAAATCACAGCATGGTAAATGGTAAATGGTCTCAACTTATATAGCGCTTTTCCACCTACGTTAGGCACTCAAAGCGCTTTACAGCAAGGATCCACTCACCCATTCATACACCAATGTACGCAGACACTGGAGGCAAGCTGGGTGAAGTGTCTTGCCCAAGGACACAACGACAGTGTGCACCTTCAGGAGGCGGGATTTGAACCCCTGACCTTCCGATCATGAGACGACCCGCTCTACCATCTGCGCCACCGTCGCCCATCACCGTCGCATCAGAGCGTCATTTTGTTTTATCGATTTGCGTATAGCCAGAAGTTCGGCTGTACGGTTCAGGTCCCACCTGAAACACTGGGCCCGTCTTTCGGGGTGCAATTTCTAAAAGGGAAAAACTAACACGGAGATTGTATACACTTTTGCAGTTGTTCAATTTCCAGTTCTTTGTCCTGGGGTATTAGCACTTTTTAGATTCTATGACTTTCTCCGAGATGGTATTGGTTATGCACAGAGCTAACTACAGCGCTATGCTAGGTGGCCAACGCGCCCGTAGCAGGCTGTAGATGGCACTACCTGGGATGCGTAACTCGTGCGCTTCCCCGAGCTCCTTTCTCCTCCAATAACACACGAGTCTTCTGTCCACCTAGATGTACTCTCTACATTTGCGAAGAATGTACAAAACATGAACTGAATGTTAAATGATTTTGGTACACAAATATTCAGAATCATAAATGAAACCGCTGTTTTACTTAAGCTCTCCTTGGGGCTATGCAACTGGTCATCTGGGGAGGTGGTCCAGGTGAGTACGCAAATGTTGAGCGTCCTGTGAACAAAAACTCGAACTTCAAAGTAGAGGAGAGAAAAGCTCAAAGGACAGCACGACCTACGCGCCCCAGGTTGTGCCACCTTCCCAGCCTGCGAACGGCGCACTGGCCACTTTGGCACAGTATGTTTAGCTCCGTGCGTAATTGTAGCTAAAGCGATCGGTCCAATACATCTCGCAGAATGTCAGATTCTACACAAATGTAGAGATTAGGATTACGCACCCCAGGTAGTGCCATCTACAGCCTGCTACGGGCGTTTTGGCCACCTAGCATAGCGCTGTAGTTAGCTCCGTGCATAACCAATCCCATCTCGGAGAAAGTCATAGAATCTAAAGAGTGCTAATAATACCCCAGGACAAAGAACTGGAAATTAAACAACTGCAAAAGGTGTATACAATCTCTGTGTTAGTTTTTCCCTATTAGAAATTGCACCCCGAAACACGAGCTCAGTGTTTCAGGGACCTTAATGGGAACCGTACAGCCGAACTTCCAGCTATACGCAAATCGATAAACAAAATGACGCTCTGAAGCTGTGATTTCAACTTTCATTTTTCCGTTTTTGTATCATATTGAAACATGAAAATACGTGCCATTTTGAGTGATTGTGTTTCATTTTATGAAATGAAAAATGCTTCTAGCACACGTTTCTGGGTAATTTCATTGTTGTTTTCAAATTGAAAATTGATTGAACGAACAGTACACGGACCCAGGTTACTCACTGGCCTTTCTAAACCAGCTGTTAGAGCTGCAGTACATCCAGAACGCTGCTGCTCGAGTCCTGACAAGAACCAGGAAATACCACCACATTAGTCCAGTGCTCCGGTCTCTGCTCTGGCTTCCTGTCACTCAGAGAATAGAATTTAAAACAGCTCTGCTTGTGTACAAGTCTTTTCATGGTTTAGCACCAAAGTACATCTCTGACATGTTAGAACCGTATGAACCATCTCGGGCCCTGAGAACTTCAGGGAGGGGTCTCCTGGTGGTTCCCAGAGTCAATAATAAACACGGTGAGGCTGCGTTTCAGTTTCATGCAGCTAAAATCTGGAACAGTCTTCATGAGGATGTGAGACAGGCCTCAACTCTGACAATGTTCAAATCCAGGCTGAAAACAGCTCTTTTTTACCCGTGCATATGAAAACTGAAAGTATTGTATCTGTACTCTTGCCTTTTACTGTAACTGATTAACTTTATGTTGATGTTTTATTGATTGATTTATCTGTTTTCTTGTAATTTTATGCAACTGTGAAGCACTTTCAATTGCCTTGTGTATGAATTGTGCTCTACAAATAAACTTGCCTTGCCTTGCCGCCAGCAGATCGAAACGACCACAACCATATGGACAGAGGCAAGGGGAGGTAAGAACAGGACCCTATGAAGATAATATTTGTTTTAGAAGGCGGAACACGCATGCATTTGTTTCCTGGAAGCACTGTGACAACATACCGTCGATTAAAGCACTCCGCACACGAATCGCACACGGTCCTCTCATTCAGTACGACCGCTTTGCAGAGCTTTACCCCCGGCGAGGAAAACCCCCACAGCCCACGGGGACGGTAGAGGCATGAGCTCGAGGAAGACGCCAAACATGCTATTTAATGAATGACAAACCACACGGAAACTCACCAAGGACGCATACGGCGAAAGTGTGGTTCAGTTGCGCAGCTTTACGTCTTGTGCAACTGAACAGAGTGTTTGGCACGAGACGCTGGCCAAACGCAGTAGCAACAAACCAGGGCTACGTGACGTCAGAGGTGAACAAGGTGGGCCGAGGGTAAGATGCGCCCCTAATATAGAGTCGGATCTAGCGGTGATTGGTTAACCCGTGCAAGTGCGTACCACCACACGAGGGGAAAAATGCAAATGGAGTATTACATGTAGCAGAACATGTGCCAGTGTAAGGTTGGTAGTTCAGGTGGCCAGCAGAGGGCACCACCTTCCAATATATAAAAGCCCCTCCCATCCTCTCATTCCTCCTCTCCCCTGCACTTCCTGCTCCGGCTGGGTGTGTTTTTTTTTTTTTTAATTTGTTAAGTCAGACTGGCATTGTTGACAACCCAATTCTATACTCAATAATTCCCATCATGAATGAATGAATGATGTGTTACAGTAGCCAAGTCCCGAAGCCATACCAATATAACTTCGGCTCGTGCATAATTACTACGCAAGTGAGTTCTTTGATCACATTGTTGTAATTTTATTTCAGACTGGTTAGGATACCTTTGTGTTTTCCCTTCTTTCTCTTTCGGTACAGTGATGCAGCTTTTGTCTGCACTGTATAGTCCTGTATCTGCAGGAAGGAACCGGTGTCCAGGTTCAAACTATGAATTATTCAAGGAAATGTGGCCGTTGCCTTAAGCTAGTACACGATAATTTAAAAAGAAGCTACAGACCCAGAGTGGTGCGGCTATGGAGCAGATGGACACTGGTCATGGTTTTACTTTTCACAGGTGGGGATTAGTCAGTGAAATGCACTCGTGTAACTTTTGGGAATAAATCTCTTGTAGATCTGCGCTACTCTTTCCAGTTTAACCAAAATGTGACTCTTACTAGGCTTTTTAATATGCTTGGGTACTTGGGTATGCTATGTGTACGTTTTAGTTAAGAGAAACAGCATGAACAAGCAGCCCAACAGTATTGTTTGGGAGCTATCCTATTTTGTTGGCCATATTTTTACTGTTAAGGCGAGAACTTAACCAAAACTATAGGACTAACCTTGAACTGGGGCAAAAAACTGGATCCAAGCCGACATAAAGGCTGATCCAGCAAATTACTATTCAAAGGGGATTAAACATGCTCAAAGCAGGCCTAAACCCGGACTAATCCAGGACTAAAGTCATGAACAATGGAGGAGACTGCACACAAAAGGCATATAATACTGTAAGACCCATGTCAATATATGACTAAAACAGGAATCAGGAGTAAGGTCTATTCCAGATCAAACCTGCCCTATAGGAGCAATAATGCTGAGGAGCGTACTATGGTGCACTCAGCCCTATCCTCTGGTCTCACTGCAGATACTTTGTCTTTAATCTGTTCATTGCTATTCACATGGGGTCCCACGGGTTGATTTCACAAACTAAACCGTAGGAAAATTAGAGTCATCAACATGGTAATATCCTTGAAGAGCAATGACACAGCCAATAGTTCGCTAAAGATAAACACGCTGCTCTTCGCAGATGGAGCATGTCAACAAACGGGGGGAGTAGCCTATTCTCCATCCCCTGTACAGAAAACCCATACCATAAACCAGGGGGTCCCAAACTTTTCAAGCCGCAACACCCTCGGGGATCCCCTTCTGTAAAATGTAATTAGCATTTATAAGAATTTAAGGTGCAAAACCTTTCAAATCTGGTTAGTTTGAATACTGTATTTTGGCTTAATTTCACTAAAATATGTTATCAATCAAAAATGCATCAAATTCAATCAGAATCAGTCAGAAATGTAAAAAAATATCGTCTCAAAATCATCTTGCGACCCCCACTCCAGTGTCCCACGATAGACTACGGCAGACGTCTCCAGCCTTCTTTTTATTTTATCCGGCGATCTACTTTCATGCTACAAAAACGTCTGAGAGATGTTTAAAAAACTCTCGATCGGACATGACACTCATTGACATGGCAAACGTGGCGGCCATCTTGTGCCTGGCCGGCGAGTCTTACCCCTTATCAACCAATGCAAAACCAATGCAAAATTTTCATTGATTCAAGGGCAGAATGTGAGACACACTCATTGTTTGTGATTTGTCATTTCTTTGAAATGTCTCAATTTTTAGTCGTGTTGTTTCCATATAGCATTGATTTCTCCATTCATTCCCGGGGTTCAGTGTTAGCATTCACTCTATCACTGTCCCATGATCAATAAATATTGGTCATGTGCTGTTAAAAGTACAGAAATACTGTTTTAAAGTAAGAAACAAATGTTATACCGTCAGGTCCAGAAATATTGGAACATCGACTCAATTTTTTTCTTTTTGGCTCTATAAACCACCATAATCGATTTGATGCGCTTAAACTGCAGACTTTCAGCTTTAAGGGGACTAGTGAGTATAAAAATGACCAACTTGCATCTAGTCCCTTTAATTTGAGAGTATTTACATCTAAATCAGATGAATGGTGTAGGAATTAACCGTTTGCATGTGTGCCTCCCACTTTTTAAGGGACCAAAAGTAATGGGACATGTGGCTGCTCAGCGGTTCCATGGCCTGGTGTCTGCTCTTCCCTCATTATCCCATTTATAAGAAACAGATGAGACAAGCCATTATTAGGTTGAAAAATCTAAACAAACCCATCAGAGAGATAGCAAACATATTAGGCGTGGCTAAATCAACAGTTTGGAAAATTATTAAAAGAAAGAACACACCGGTGAGCTCAACAACACCAAAAGACCTGGAAGACCATGGATGACAAATGTGGTGGATGACTGAAGAATTCTTTCCCTGGTGAAGAAAACCCCTTCACTATAGGTCGGATCAGAAACACTCTCCAGGAAGTCGGTGTATGTGTGTCAAAGTCAACAATCAAGAAGAAGACTTCACCAGAGAGAATACAGACGATTAACCACCAGGTGTAAACCACTGGTGAGCCTCAAAAACAGGAGGCCGATTAGAGTTCCCCAAAAACATCTAAAAAAGCCTTTACAGTTCTGAAACAACATCCTAGGACAGATGAGACAAAGATCAACTTGTACCAGAGTGATGGGAAGAGAAGAGTATGGAGAAATAAAGGATCTGCTTATGATTCAAAACATCCGACCTCATCAGTGAAACATGGTGGCGCAGCATCATGGCATGGGCTTGTATGGGCCAATGGAACTGTTTCCTTTGTATATATTGATGATGTGACTGTTGACAAAAGCAGCAGGCTCATATTATTCCGCCGAATGCTTGGACGCTGCTTCACAGTGCAGATGGACAATGATCCAAAGCCACTGCCAAAGCCACCAAACAGCTTTTTAAGGCAAAGTGAAATGTTATTAAAGGAAAACCCACCCTCAAATCCACATTTTTTTGCTGATAAACCATATAAATGAGTGTCCAATAGTGTTGTCTACATATCCTGGTCATAATTTTGGCACTTTAGTGCAAATTAGTTGAAAGATCAACTTTATGCCTAAAACTGTCAGTGAGGCACCATCTACAGGAGATCTGTCTTTACTGCATTTGATTTTTGAACTTGGCGCCACTATTTGCCCAGGCGTGAAGCCTGACGTCAGCAGTGTGCCCTGCCGCTCTGGGCTATAAAAGCGTCCCAGTCTCGCTCACGCCCCCGTAGCGAGTTGGAGAAGGAATAGCGAGAGAGTATTTTCATCGATTCAGCGATTAGTTATAGCAATTAGGTAGATTTTTTTAGCATAGCTTTTTGTATTATAGATAATTGTGTAGTGTTATAGCATTGTTGTTGAATATTGTTGTTTTAGTCATTAGTTGCTTTTATTGCTAGATTAGTTAGCTGAATTTAGTTTGTTAGTATTTGTTTTAGAGTTCAATATCGTGTGTAATTTTAGTGTATATTGTTTATTGTACTGTACTGTACTACTGTGTATTCGCTGGCACTCCATGCTCGGACTTTCTTTACGAGTTGAAGTAAATGAAAGTCAGATGACTCAGGCAATGTCAATCACTGACCCAGACCCCTCCCACCCCTCCCGCGCGTCCCTTAGTCCTCCAGGCCACGCCCCTTTTCTGTTGAGATTTTCAAATCTGAGGCTCTGAGGCTGAGGCTCTGGAAGGGGGGGTTAGTAACTCATTAAGTGGCCAAGTCAATCACCTGACATGAATCCAATTGAGCTGCATTTCACTTGCTGAAGACAAAACTGAAGAGAAAAATGCCCCAAGAACAAGCAGGAACTGAAGACATTTACAGTAGAGGCCTGGCAGAGCATCACCAGAGATGAAACCCAGCATCTGGAGACGTCTATGCCTTCTAGACTTCAGGCTGTAATTGACTGCAAAGGATTTGCAATCAAATATTAAAAAGGAAAACGTTTGATTTATAATTGTTGCTTTGTCCCATTTCTTTTGGTCCCTTGAAAAGTGGGAGGCACATACAAACAGTTGTAATTTCTACACCGTTCATCTGATTTGGATGTAAATAGCCTCAAATTGGCTCGATGTCCCAATATTTATAGACCTGACTGTATTTTACATAAATAGAAGTGAATGATTTGAAATGTTTGACAGAGGAAAATCCATGACCAAATGGAGATAAAGTCTGTGCCTCCTATAAAACTGAAATAACATTTGAAAAACTGTAAAAACTGTAAAAACCTTACTGTAAAAACCTTATGTCAGATCTGGCAAGATCTGACAATTATCAAAGACCTGAAATAACTCAAAATAGATCAAAACGGTATCAAGGAAATACATGTTACCATTTGATTCCATTGCTCTGGGTTAGGCCATGTCCTATCTTTTACAGTTTTATTAAAGATTTTTGAACTTATGCTTCAAAGACATGAGTGTAAATTACGAATGGTGAAGTTAACCCCGGAGAAATTGTAGCTGAGATGACTTGAGTTTAGTCCTTACTCTTTACTAGATTGAGCCAAATGTTTGCAGATTGTGCTCAGCATGTTCAGAACAAAAAGCATCTAAAATTTGAGTCGCTGAGCGTATAGTGGAAATGTAGAAAGCGTTTGGCGAGCTATACCAAGAAAAGACTGCAGATCCCTGGACTACAGCATACACCTTAAACGCAGAATAAGGGGAACTTTCACTACGTCAATGTGCTCACCGGGATATGCGACGCTCTGTAAAGTTGTACAGCGGCTTCTCCCGCTCCAGGGCCGCTGCAGGGGCAGGAAAATGCTGAGGCTGAGAGGAGATGATCCGAACACTAACACTATCGCGTTAAGTTACTCGTATGTATATTGTCCCCTACTTTTTTCTTTACGTGTTCGGTTGTTTTCAGATGGTGTCCTTTAAGCTGTACATGATTAGATTTCGAGGCGTTTCATTAGAAAGATCAAGCAATAAAAATCACAACCCCGTTCACCTTAGAGGGACGGAATGATGAAGACAATGTCATCGGAAACGGCAATATTAAAATGCATGTACCAAACCAGTGCAGATGATTTGCCTATTGGCTGAAGTCTATTTAAGTCAGTGTTTCAGACAGTGTGCTAAAAATAGCCTCTGCTGCGTACCTAAAGGCTGTTTTTTTTTTTTGGGGGGGTGTGTGTCAGTGAAGGAAGCAGCGCTGTGTGGGCTGTGCTGGGCGGTTCAGATTGGCCACAGGTTTGTCATCAAAGTTGCGACGGTTTGTGACGGGCTCGCGCCGAGGAGAGACGGCAAGGTCGTCAAGGTGACAGAGAGCGTGTGTGTGTGTGTGTGTGTGTGTGTGTGTGTGTGTGTGTGTGTGTGTGTGGTCACGTGGGTCCATCTGCCGGGGAGTCGGAGCACTGCTGCCTGCTGGATATGTGGATCCTGATGTCGGATGTGAGGAGGCTCTCAAATGCCAGGGTTTCTGTGGGACTGGGGCTGGCATAATGACAAATGGTTCACGTTCTAGAATCTGATGAGGGCATGGACCAAAATGTATTCTATTTGGGACAGAGACCGTTTTTGTATGAAATCTCCAACAGAAAATCTACACATGTTTTGATTTTGTAATGACCGGATCATATTAATCTTTTGGCTGAAAGTGCTTTTGGATATTGTCACCATTTTTGCACACCTTTACGACAGTATAGTGAGACCCTAGTTAATTTGTGCTGACAAAGAAGAGATTGTATTTCGTGCCTGTTTGTGTTTCATGTGGATCAGTCCATAATTGCAAAGACATTACCCAGAAACCAAATCATTTATTTATTTTTTTATTTTTTTCTTATTAGATCAGATTAAACTTTATTGTCCCTTGTGGGAAATGTGTCTTGAGCTCGCAGCTGCTTGCTGATTTAGACAAACATAGTTACATACAATACAACATGGATACATTCTACAGCACAGAAAAGAGACAGTCTATGCATCTAGTGTGGCTGGCAAGTGCTGTGGCTGACATTACATTAAAGAAAAAGTACAGCTTTACAACTCAAAGTTTGCAAAGTGAGGAGAGACAGAGTGGAATTTTAAAGTAAGCAATCAAATTCCTCCCCAGAGAGCCCTTCTTATGCCGTTTTCACACATGTTTTGTAGGTCGCCTTGAGACCGCCTTAGCTCCAACTGTATTTACTCCAAAGTTAGTTCAGTCCGTGTTCACACGCGCTCACACAAAACATCGCAACATCAGCCACGTAACAACGATCAGCTGTTCAACGAACTTATTCCCATGACAACAGGCATCGACCTGTCAATGTGCCGACAACGATACGTGCAAACGTACATGCACACTTCCCCGATGTTACTGTGGTCACTCCTCTCCCTCGTGGTTAAATACACTGAGGCTTATAGACGCACAGCTCAGAGAAATGTACTTAATCAGCACATGGAGAGGAAAGTTTCACTGCAGCAGAAGGGGAAGACAGGAAAGAGAGGCGTACCTGATGATTTAAAGTTAATCCATTTTGCCTCGTCAGAGTAATCCAAACGTCCTCATGCAGCGCGTAGTCATTCTTTCTTCGTGCAAAAAAGAGTTATCAAAGCGAGAATAGTTCACCAGAGGTCGGCCGCATTAGCTGTTTAGACCGGCTTAAAGTGCTGCGGTTAGATTCACACTAACCCTAAAGTACCGCTCTCAGGCCGAAAGTCCCTTTAAGTCGACCTAACTAGAGCCTGTGTGAAAACGCCCTTAGTTTGCAAAATGAGGATCAAAGTAAACGATAAAAAAAATCAGGAAATGCTTGTCTCATTGGTCGATGCGGATACAAAACTATGATTAGTTGCTGAGATCCGGGAAGGAGGGACTTTACAGAAAATAACATATATATATATATATATATATATATATATATATATATATATATGTATATATATATATATTATTTATTAAAATGCAAGACCAGGTGGTCGATTTTGCATTTTATCAAATTTGTAATTTATTTAGACTTCTGGACTATCACTTTAAAGTGGTTATTATTGTATTGAAGCGTCCTGAACCGCCTGCCTGAGGGGAGAACTTCATAATCCCTAAGTGGCCAGGATTTGTGATGACTTCCTTGCCTGGTCAAGAGCTAATCTCAACTCCCCCCCACAAAATGCAAATGACGACCAGTTTAACAGCAACAATGCTGCCATAGATTCAGAATAGTGACGTATGTCCTTATGTTTATGTCGTGAGTCGTCTTCATGCTGAAAATGTGACTTGTCACATAAGTTACATCACTCCACGAGACGCAAGAAAAAAGAAGAAAATATTTATCCTAAGGAAAATGACAGAATAGCAACTCACAGTGACTTAGAATAGTAACTTTAATCTGATTACTAGTCTGGAAAAAGTTATGCATTAGTCAGATTAGAGTAACTTGTTACTGGCATCACTGCACGTGACGAGCCACAAGCAGCACAAGATGGAGCCTCCTGTGTTTGTGAACTCACACATACTGTGGGAAGTCAGCGTGCAGGCCAGGTCAGTTGTTCTCTCCCTTTGGACAAACCGTTACTGTTTAGTGTGTTTCTGTCTCAACAACCCTGTTTATCCTGATTACTGCGTGTTACCTGTCTATTGATCCACCATGGGGTGGGACTCATTAGCTGACAGGTTCTTTATTTAGGATGTGACTTTATCTTTTGTATGTCCTAGCCTAGGGGCCTTGGCCTTTTTTAGCGGTGCGCGAGCTTTTCCCAGAAAACAATTCTTTCAATATTTATCTACTGAAAAAGCATAGGCTGCATCTTAGAAGTGGCAAATTCCTCCTTTCTCCTTAAACTTAAGCTTTGAGGCTGACGTCATGAGGTCGACCCTGAGGAACCTTTTTGCAGTGAGGAACAAGAGCTTCAGCTGCTGTTTCTGCATCAGGACAATCTGAACCTTCCTAACCCAGTGGAGGAACAACCAGGAAGTAACGTTGTACAATATACAATCCACTAACTAATTTAAGACAATTACCAACCGGACAAATATAATCTGAGCAACTGCACAAATGTCAGAACGATGTGTGAAATAAACAACTCTTTATAAACTGCTCTGTTCGATTATCACTGACTGTTTCAAACTTGAACCACTGTGATATGAAACTGCACAGACTGACGATGAAAATACTGTTTTCTGCTGCTACAGCTCTGTCACAGAGATAACAGAGAGCCATTTAGGAAAAAAAATAATCTCGATTTTCGATTCTATTGTATTTATTCATAATAAATTAAATACATCTAGCTCATTCATAAAATTAGATACATCTTTTATTCAAACCTCAGCTCAAACAAAAACAAATGCTTTCATCAAATCTCATTTAACGCACAAACGTCTTCCATTGTCTCGTCCAAACTCCCAAACTAGGTACCGTTTGTGTCAAAGAAATGGCTGCAAACCTGTCGATTATAAAGTCCCATGACGATTATTGAGATAGACCAAAGTAGAGATTGCGATTTCGATTAAATTTCTATTAATTGCCCAGCCCTAGGTCAAATACTCACCAAATCCTGTCCTTTAGTTCACCGCAGACAGTAAGTGTCTGTTCTTTCACAGCGGGTCTTCTGCAAATGATCCATGTGGCTTCAGTTTCTTTCTTGTAAAATGTAAACAAAAGTGCGTAACATTGCCATTAGTTCATAGATTTACTATGCCGAGTTCAGAAACCTTCAGGAGGCAGCGCAGTGGCTTGTGGGATTGTTCTTAGCTCCTCATGGGCTGTTGAGGAACATCCTGAGGTTCCTCTAGGTATTAAAGGAAAGATCACAGCTCCTTTACTCACTCCCTCCCTCCTAACTGCACTGACACATTCGGATGCTCTTTGTCACGGCTGACGATGATGATGAGGAGAAGGAGGTTCCTAATGTGCACATCTACTTAGTGTTCATTATTTTTGATTACAAAAGAACAGTTAAAAGGCAGGTATGGAGACAGTTCTTATTCCGAGCATGTTACTTAATCAGAAATATTCATGATAACAACGTTGCCAATTACATTGTTCCAATAAATGAATGCTAGAGCAGATCATCTGGCAACCTGCTCACCCATATAAAGATGTCATGGCATGTTCGTGCGGTGAAAATGCTCTCACCTTCATTTGCTATGCTCCATGTTGCCCTTGAGCCATCTCATGACACACTTTCTCCCATGGTGTTCTACTGAAAACCACAGCCAGTTATAAATATAAAATCGTCATATTGTATTTCGCTAATCCGGATTTATCCGCCCATTTGCCGTGGCAGATGCAAGTTTGAAAGGTATTACCTGCACATTATTCTTATTGGGATTTTAGATATTTTCCATTTTATATTAAAAAAAAGAAGAGGACATAAACAGTGAAGTGAAACGAACTCTACGGAAAGTTTAAAAGACAAGATGTTGAGTTTTTATACTATTCCTGTTTATTTACTATTAAGTGAGTCTCCTGGCCCACCTTTTTAAGTGAATATTTGAGAGTGTTTTTTTTTTTTTTTTTATTAACACATTTACCCCTGACTGTTTGGATTCCAGGAACGTATAACCACATAGTCTCTTAAGTTGCTGCTGGTACAACAATCAAACCAATCTGTTTATTCCACTGTTTTAGATAAGTAGAGCTTACTCTATTTTTGATGATTTTGTTCATAGAAGTTTTGAGTGGGATGGGGACCAGGGCCACAGCTCGAGGCATACTGTGAGGTTCCACGCAGGTGAACCACACTTGGACAGACAGGATAAGTCTCCTATTATCAGTCAGAGAGACCCATACCAGTCCTGTGAACATTTGTTGTATGTGTAGCCTATTTGTGTTTGTGTCTCTATCACCATCTTTGCTATAATCTGACATATTTACCACGCAAATGTTGTAAATAAATAGTTAATTTCAAGTTGTAGTTTTACAGTATTTAGATTTAAAGGTGGAGCCAAAAAGAAAAAAAGAAAAAGAAAAAAAGAAGCTGTGTATTAAATGTATTAAATAGATACTAAGAGGTCTATTGGTCAAAACAATGTTCACAAACAGAGTATTGCTTCTGTAAAAAGACCTGCGCAGCAAAAGATCTGTGATTTAAATAAACAGCTCTTCATGCCTGGAAAAATCAGCTGTTTGCCCACCATTCAACAAAACATCCGGTGAAAATTGCGTAAATAAACCACAACAACAGCCTTCCCCATACCTTTGACCGGCTCTCCTGCCATACCACCCCCTAGTGGCAAGGCAGGAAGCGCGACACAACATGCAACATCCTATGGGGACTTTACACCTCTCAACTTTAAAAGCCTGGTCTCATGCTTGCAATCTACATCTTGCCCAGGGACTACTGCAGTGAAAGTGTATTATCTCTGATCAAATAAATTAATAAAATAATAAGATGAAAAAAATAGAAAATTATTGTGTCTATAGTTTCCTCCTGTGACAACTCTGAGTTGGGTGGCATTTTTTTAACCACTCGAGATTATGCTATGTGGATTTTTAAAGTATTTAATTTATAAAGTAAGGCAGTACTTTGACAGTTCCTTACATATTACGCTAGACCTAAATACAGTAAGACCTTCCAGTTGCCAAATTATTACTTTGACCATCCCAACAAGCAATGTGTGTAATGTAGTCCATGTTGATTATATAATAGAAATATATATTTTATACATTTTTTAAAATTATATTTTTATTTAAAGCAGCAGTCCCATATGCGCCCAGCAGATGGCGCTCAAGGCTTTGCTAAATGCGCCGCCATGTTGGGCGTGAGCAAGAACAACATTGGTAAGAAATATTTACGTAAAATGTGATTTTATTATGGCTAAGTTTTGTTTTCAATACCGTATATTTTTATTTTTAGCGCTAAACTTACTGTAAGAGACGCCTGAGAAAGCGTTTCGCCCTGTTTTGTTGTCAAAGTTTGTCAGTGAACATATGCTACGCTATGGTAGGCAGCTAACTAGCTTCATGTTTGCTTTGATTTTATACTGTTGTTGTGTGACCGGAAATTGTTAAATTATGTAGTGAATAAAGAAAAAAAGTAACAATTAAACAAAAAAAAGTATCTTGTTACTTACAATTAATCTTATAGTTAATACAGAGTTCCGCTCTGACCTCCCCCAGACTCTAGATATCATACCTTAGCACAGACCCTATGGTTGAACTGTAAAAATATTTGCATCTTGTTGGCAGACACCATCTAGTCCCAGATGTCTGAGGAAATGGAGGCCCTAGTGAATTATGCCACATGTGAGTGCCAGCCGAAGAACAACACTTTGTCCCACAGTGTCTCCCCATAGGTGAGAATTCTTGATTGACTGAGAGTGACATCATGTCCTCTTCCTTTGCAGGTTGTTCTTTAATTGAACCTGATTCCAGACAGACTGTTCAGGCGTGAGGCTGCAGCTGCTGCATCCTGAGCGGAGGACTTTCTGGATGCTCTAGTCTACATCTCTCCACGGAGGTCCTGGCCCTCATCACAAACAGTTAAGCCTGAGATATTTGTGCATGAAAAGGATTCAACCTGATATCCCTATGTCATGGACGAAGTCTCTTTTCTCTTTTTTGCACTGTTCCGATCAAAAAAAGCGCTCAGATTTTCCTCCCTCGTTAGACGAGCACCCGCAGAGAGAGAGAGGGACACGGAGCTATTTATTTTCTATGTGTGACACATGTTGCCTGAACCAAGTCAGACCCACACACAATGGACTAGTTTCAATAACTTTGTGAAAGTTTATCTGTTTGATGAGAGCAGTGGCCTTTTATGTCTTATCCTTCTCTCTCCGTGTTGTAAAGTAGAAGATTAGCGTTTGTCAGGATTAGTGTAGGAAAAAAGTAGTGGTAATTTACTTTGACGATAAAGGTGCATCTTCCTGTCTTTTCCTGCCCGAGTGCAGTCTCTAATCCCCCTGCCAGTGAGTTCAATTAAACACAATATGAGGGGTTTGCTTGCGGCTGATTGTGTGGTTTGATTTGTTCCTAGACATAATATTTAATAGACCGTCATTCCTCACTCTTCCCCGTTTACCATAATGACCACGTTCGAGGGGAAATCATGGCGGATTTACGGACTCCTCCTCCCCAGCTCTGATGAAACATGTTCCTAAAGGGCATAAGGGCGGGATCTTCACTGTAGACTCGGCCCTTACGTGACGTGTAGCTCGAGCAGCTCCAATGCTAACAGTCCAGCCTTCATTAGTACGAGTTTCTAAAAATGTTCTTACGAAAACCAGCCTGGTTTCTTTAATTGTTATTATACCATGGTCTGGGTGAATACTCGATTCTGATTGGCTGGTGATGCTAACAGCGTGCATTATTTTGGTATAACCGCACACGTAGTCCGGTAGTTAAATCACTGGGATATCACTCCGCTGCGGGCATCGCCATAGCAACGCATAACACAGCTGAATCAGACAAACGCTTAATTAGTGACTGACATGAACGAATGAGATGGATTTTGTGGTTAATTTCAACGTTTTTTGCCAAAACAAAACTTTGATGAATGGGGAATAGAGGAGAGCAAGCAGCTAGGTTAGGCTTCTGTTAATAAAATATGAGCTTTCCATTTCTACTGAAAATAGTTAAGGCACTATTCATTATTTCAACGTATAAAATGATCCCTGCACTTAAGCATATTTGGCTGGATTAGTAAAGTCACATATAAAAGTTTCAGTTTGTGGGGCCAAGGTGTAAGCGACTCCACTGCAGCTGTTTCAGTTGAGCTCGTTGAGCTACATGTTGCTAGCTAGCTAACTAGCTTTAGGTTAAACAGCGTAAAAGTGAAATAACTCCTGCCCAGGAGGCCACATATCGGTGTTTACTTCCACGGAAAAGAGCAAGGTTAGTCCTGTTGTGTTGTGAGTCTGGCGATGCAGCGTGTGCTTATGTTGTTTCGTTGAGCCTGACGAGATCCTCACAGCAGCGAGAGAATGCTCGCTCTGAGACGAGCGTTCAGACAGTGGCCGCTTAAAAGCCCACATAACATAGTCCCTGTAGTTTGGCATATTTACCGAGTTTAGTAAATAAAACAACATTTGTTATAAAATGTTACGTTTGTGGGACCATGGTATAAGCGGATTAAACAACTCGGAGCCGTGCATTAGACGGTTATAATGCACTTCGCGTCGTGCATTATAACCGTCTAATGCACGGCTCCGAGTTGTTTAATCCTTATCTAACCCAGCGTTATCAAACAAAATTTTAAAAATTAGAAACCAGGCTTTAAAGTTGTTTTTAACGTGTCTAATGTGTAATGCATTCCAATGAGGGACTAGCAGCTATTAGGGATGTCACGGTATGAACATTTTACCTCACGATTATTGTGACCAAAATTATCACGGTTTTCAGTATTATCGCGGTATTTTTTTAATGTGTGTTAATATGTTCAGAAAGCATTGATAGTCCTACACAATCTGAAATAACTTCAAAAAGTGTAACAGTGTTTGTTATATTTAAAAAATACAGACAAACCCATATCAAAAGTGCAACTTTTCACATCAAAGTAAAGGAACTATAACTATGAATTGTTGATCGTTTCGAGGGTATTGCATGTACTATATAGCGCCAGAACCATGTTAGAATATTTTTTAACAAAATAAGCCTTCTATATCAGGAAAATTGTTCTCAGTTTGTGTCCTTCCAGTTTGCTTTCGCTTTGCAGATATGGGAAAATGCCATCATTGTTAAATTCATAATAATGCGGCGAGAGTGAATCTATTGCATTGGCGACCAAGTTTTATCTGCCCCCAGGAGCCCTGTAAGCATTGTGCCATTTCAATATGGAGGTATCCGCGACACGCTTATATGCAGGCGGTGGCGCTGTGGCTGCACTATGGGGCGACTCGTTACATTCTCCCCCAACCCAAAGTCCCCACATTATGCATGTCTGCTTAAACGCTAACGTTAACTTACTTGCATTTATATATTTATTGGTTTATTTGGTCGGGACAGTGCAAGTTAATGACATACATGGGTCTCATGCATGTAAACAAGCCACACCGGATTGTAGCCTTGGGCTAATTTCCATCCGTCATCCCCAATGCGCACTCTCAAAACACACTCACATTCTTCCTGGCCTATTGTACATGTTTTTAGTGGTAGGGGGAGTACCCAGAGGAAACCTACGCAGACACGGGGAGAACATGCAAACTCCACACAGAAAGGCCCCGTCCAGTTGGGAATCGAACCCGACCTTCTAGCTGTGAAGCACGAGCGCTAACCGCTGTACTACCGTGCCGTGCATCGGCTATAGAGTTGTGACGGTCACGCAGGTGAGTCATGAGTTTCGAAGTATTGCAGCTGACGGCGGCTGGTAAGGCTCACTTTGCCTACACCGCGGGCACGGTAATTTGCGGTAATATATTTTTTCAAAAACATGACAGTAATTATTACCATCAACATTTTTACCGGGTTTAGTTAGTTACATTGTTGTGTGTAACTAACAATGTTAGTTACACACAACTAACATTGTTAGTTAGTTGTTACTGCCGATCCATTGGCAGTAAAATAATCTGCCAATGGATCGTTCTTTTTAGGTACAATAAGATGTTTTAAGTTAACTTTACTTGGTAGGGTTGGGAAATCAAATGTACTAGAAAAACTAGTACGAGGGAACTTCTCTTTATTAGTTTACATATTGAGTACACATGACACACCCAAGTTACAGTAACTTGAATTATAAGTTAATATAATTGTATTAATCTGGCTGATTTGTTTTAATTTAGCAACGCAACTTAAGGTCAAATATTCTTAATTGGAGTCATTTTAAATTATCAAGCTTTTTATTTATTTTATTTTTTGCAGTGTAACTGGCAACACAGATAGTAGGTCCTGTTTATGAAACATGTATACAAATCCCTCACCTTGAACTCTTGTTGTGTCTCCTTGCGAGTGCTGCGTACCTCTGTGTAAGCCCAGCATAAGGACTAGGCGTCGGCGCGCCCACCTGCAGAGCTCATCCTCTCCGCAGCCGGAGCGTGTGTGTGGAACTCAAGCCCCCGGCCGCTCTCCGAAGAATAGCGCTCGTTAAATATTCATTCTCTGCTCCCGGTGGCACACTTTGATCCCCACCGACCGCCGACCCCCGCTGCTGCCGTGGTGAGTGAGCCCGGGCAGGCACAGCAAGGCAGAAGAGCCGATATGGAGCCCATGGAGAAGAGCTGCTAAACGGAGGAGGGGGGGATTTTATCGATACGTACGCTCTTTGTTTTTTTACTTTGAATCTAGATGGGGATGGAGAAACATAACTACGCAGCTGCGGTCACGTGAGCGTCCACAGAAGAGTGCCACAAAGGTAGGCCAAGTATTGAGCTAGCTTTGTAGATAACGCTAATTATTTGTTGCTAGTGTATGCAGTCTAGAGTAATCTGTAAAATGCAAGAAAGTACTGTATGTACTGTAAGTCCAAATGACAGACGATGAAGGAATGTAGTTGACACAATGATGCTTATGGTTTTGCGATTTTTATTGTGATGTTTATTAATTCACTTCCCTCCTTATTGGGAATGAGCACAGGATGTGGTAAATATTCCATATTGTGCAACTGTACTGTACCAATGGGCCATGAGTTTCTATCCCCGCTGTGTCCTTCTCTCAGTTTCCTCCAACTTTTTTTCAGAAAGTTACTGCTTCACTGGTGTAAAAAGTATGTAATTCTTACCAGCAGCATTATCCCAATTCATAATTTGAAAAAGATTGAAATGCTGTCATTTGCATGTGATGTAAATATGAACAGCGCTTATAATCAGGGCAGTTAGAGATGGGTTGAGTGGAAAAACCTTCAAGGTTACTGAAGCAAGAGTCAGTTACTTTAAATGATATTTTTCTGAGGATGTGGCACTCTAAGTATGAATCATGTATCAATTTCAGTCAGTCAATACCGTTACTCTCCTTCCCGAAATACAGTTACATGCTTGGTCAATGTTACACATGCACAAACATGGGAGAAAGTGCACACACTGGGACATAAACATGAAGTATTTCCCAGCATTTGTCCCTCTTTAAACACCACAGCAGGAGCAGCAGATTATAGCAGTATTATAACTCTCACAGTGACAGACACATGCTATTTTAGTCCTTTTGGCGACTAAAGGCATTCCCAGTTCTATTGTATTACTTTGAAGGGCTCACACGCCCCCGGAGCACATGGCTACTTTACATGCGTGAAGAATGGATGTACTTTAGCTGCTGATTACAGCTGTTAGACTGATTCTACTCTAAAGGCTGTATACTGTAGAAGCACTGGAAAAATAGGGTTTTAGCAGAGCCACCTCAGTGAGTGATTCACTCTGATTGCCATTCACCTCCTGAACTCAGGAGAAAGCAGGAATTGATGATTGATTGATTGATTGATTGATAACACGATGACTATTGTACTACTGTTCTCTGCAGCGTCATGCACCTTATTGAGGTTGCTTCCCTTGGTGTTGTTGTTGCCAACTATGAGCACTGACAGATAACTATAATGATAACTATAATGTTCATTGTTGATTGACATGTTGTGGATTGTATGTTTTTCTATATGTTCTATTTTAAAAGCGGCGGCTGCAAACTTAATTGCCCGCTTGGGATAAATAAAGTTTTCTGAATCTGATTAAGCTGCTGTGGACGTTAGCACTAGCCGGGTTAGCATTAGCGAGTGCATTGCAATTAGCCTATTTATTTCTTATGGAACCACAGTTATGGTTGTACTACAGAAATGGTTTGGCCGTACAGCTCGCCTCAACATTGACCTAGCACGTATTTCTGAAGTGGGAAATTGCATACTCACTCAGTAGAAGTAGAAAGTATGCAGAAAACAAACAAACTCTTGGGAACAGGCCCACATTTTCCTCTAATTTCACTCAAGTCAAGAGCTTCTTGCTGACCCAAGCAAATGTATTTCGTAGGAACTTTTTTTGGGTGCATATTTTAGCAGGCAAATCTGTCTACTTCATTAAAGGTAGAAGCCTGCATGTGGGGCTAATCAGAACTACTCAGAAACTCGTCATTAATTGATATTGAAATAGTTGATAACAGTTCAAGCAATTTAAATTCATCATCCAGAGTATAAATAAAGTATTAAAAGATTTTATCACTGGTACAGAACAGGAATTAAGAGAAAAGCAGAACGATAAAATAAATGATGATGACAAAAACCCTGTTCTGATTGCATGCTCCTAAAAAGTCCTCAGGCATAGTTTTAGCTTCATGGTACAAAAAAACAACATTATCTC
The DNA here is from genome assembly GCA_007210695.1 of Neogobius melanostomus. NCBI lineage: Eukaryota > Metazoa > Chordata > Actinopteri > Gobiiformes > Gobiidae > Neogobius > Neogobius melanostomus. The sequence continues at coordinate 607,231 of VHKM01000515.1, forward strand.
ACATTCAGATGCAAAATCATCACGGGTTTGCAGCCCTACTAGCATTTAATTCATCTTGGCTAGCATGGAAGAAATACTGTAGTAACCTAACTTATGTAGGAGTGCAGATAGAGAGGCCAAAAGTATCAAGTGCTAACTTTCAAATATTCCTCCTGTAAAAACAGCATTGTTTTTCACCATTGTTTTATCTCGACCTTATCAAACCATTGCAAGAGAAAAGCTTGACTTTGTGGCGGTTGTTTTCTGATGTTATTTCTGAAATACTTTACTGCAGCTTTAGATTCACCAATATAATCCAGTTAATATGTGATGTAGTGAAGAGTACAGATGTTACTTGTAAAATAAGCAAAAGCTAGATAAACACTTTGACTGTGTTCCTTTCCCTCGAGGCTGGGGTGTAGGTGTTGAGCTGGTCCACTAGAGAGCAGCACCCAGCAGCCCTGTACTATGTGTGTGTGTGTGTGCATGTGCTTGTGTGTCACACAGGCTGGTCTATTGCTCTCCCCCGTGGTCTGAAACGTCTTTGATCAGCCTCATCAAGCCCAGCTCTGCGAGGAGCCTGCCTCTCTCTTCCGGGCAGGAATCCCAACGGCACAAGGTTGTCTCTGCAAATTCTATCAAAAGATGGAGAACCACCTGCCAGTAGTGATGGCCGGGGGAAATACAGAGAATTACAACTGAAAGCTGTTCATCTTTGATAAAGTCTGGCTGTGTTATTCAAAGTGGAGGGTGTTAATGCTGTTCGAAATGTTTTCACTCGAGCGGATTTTAAGTACCCTCAATGACCTTCCCAACAAGTACCAGACAGAAAGATTGAGTTAACAGTGCACATTTTGAACATGTCTAGAAGCATTCGTATTTGAAAGAACCTAATGCAAGACTCGAGGACTGTGCACAAGTAATCACATTTTGATTTCAATTAGGATTATCATACCCAACAGTTACAACTTTACATAATCGAGTTGCAAGTGGATGCTATTGCTTTATTCATTTATTTCGTCAATGTTTTCCAATCAATTTCATAGAATGTTTTATTTGGAATGATGGTGGCGTAGAGAGTAGGGTCGTCTTGTGACAGGAGGATCGGTGGTTTGAATCCCGCAGGTGCACACTGTCGTTGTGTCTTTGGGCAAGACAGATTGAGAGAGTGAATGGGTAACTGGTTCCTTGATGTAAAGCGCTTTGAGTGCCTAAAGCAGGTAGAAAGGCGCTATATAAATGTGACCATTTATGCTGATTTACACACTTTTCAGTCATCGGAACATGTGAGTTATCAAAATGTATGAAATTACGACAAGAACACTTTAAAAATGTGACAACAAAGCGGTGACAATGCGACAAAAAAGTTCAGTCGACAAAATCAGTTTTGTCGGTCTTGTCGCTCTTAGCTTTCAAATGAGGCGTTGCACTGGCCTATAGGTTATAAATAAAAAATACATGGTAAATGGTCACATTTATATAGCGCCTTTCTACCTGCTTTAGGCACTCAAAGCGCTTTACATCAAGGAACCAGTCACCCATTCACACTCTCATTCATACACCAGTGTACGCAGACACTGGACACTATAAGCTTTTAGATTCAGGTAAAGCCGAACTGTAGTAGAATACGCTTGCTTAAGGCGGGGGTTAAGAGGTTAAAAATATTGATTGAAATGAATCACACTTTACTTTAGCGGCACAGACACTTTTTCAGTTTTCTTTTTCCTGCAGGACGTTGCTATAGGGATGAACACCACGTAAAGCCAAAAACGCCTAATGAACCTAATTGGACTACAATCAAGGTTTGATTGCAAATATTCTTGCAGTCCTTTTCGCTGAAGGGTGGGTGTCTTACTGGGCATTTGTCCGCAGATCATTTCAAATCTAACTGGTGCATGCTTTGCTTTGTCCTTGGACACTTCATTCACCTTGCCAATGTGGTGTGTGGTTGATGGTGGTCAGAATAGCTGATGACGCAGATTAGCCATCTGCGTCCATCAGTCCACCCCAGGGCAACAGTGGCTACATACCTAACTTACCACCACACAGTGTAGTGGCAATTAGTGGCAATTAGTAAATCACAAACTGTAAAATATGTCTCCATGTTTTCTTATTATGTATAAAACCTGATGACTTTGTAGTTCAGACCTCTTCAAACCGGTTCTAGAATGTGATTCTTTTTTTAATTAGTTTAGCCGTTGATATTCCAGTCTTGTAAAGCATCTAAAATGTGTTTAAAATGTGCACTGGAAACAGAATCTTGATGATAAAACATTAAGTGCAATTATAAAATTACAATTTGATGGTTCTGCCCTCCCTCAGACTACCCAGCATCCTTGTGCATTCTGCCTCTCATGACAAGATAGACTTACACAGCGAAGAGCAAAAGATCAGGATCTGGCAACCTAACACCTTTACCTCACCAACAGGACAGATGAAGCAATCCGAGCCGATCCCTGTGGAAGAGGAATAATTTGCCTGATGGCACTAATAATCACAGCTCTGTTACCGATCCATGGCCGCCGCTCTTGTGTGCGTTTCAACGAGCCGTCGTTCTTCCATTATTGATACGCAGAAGGGCGACGTCATTTGCTCAGTAGGTAAGTGGTGTTATGTGTGCTTAGATGGCCGCTCTCTGCTTCGGTGGACTGTTAGGTAACATTCCATTTCAACAGACATAGAGGCTTGACTGTCCTTTCCTTCGTATTGGCTTCTTTACATCGCTTTATTCACTGAAGTCCTACACTCGGTGGTGTTGGTGATCTATTAGATTTGAGGCCCCGGCTGCTTTGGTGCTGAGTCACCGAAACATGGCTGCTAATCTGTGTCAACGATCTTTCCAACCACTAGCCATACCATCTTAGCATTGCTCAATCTAATAAGATCTCTCTAGCTAATCAGGTAGGGCCCGGGTAGTACAAGGATGGGATACCGCCAGATGCCATTCATTCTACACTGCAGTGACCAAAAATAGAGATCGCCACAAAAGATAAAGACAAATTGAACCATTGACTTGAACTATTGAGCAAATAAAGGTCACTTGCTCTAATATTTGGTTGGACCACCTTTATTAACTTTGACTACAGTGCGCATTCGCTGTGGCATTGTTTCATTAAGCTTCTGCAATGTCAAAAGATCCAGTGTTGCTTTCATTTGACCAAGATCTTGTACTGACGATGGCAGAGTGTGACCACTACACAAAGTCTTGTTCAGAACATTCCAGAAACTCTCAATGGGGTCAAGGTCTGGACTCTGCGGTGCCCAATCCATGCAGAAAAGTATGTCTCATGGTCCTTGAACCACTGGCTTTGTCAACTTGGGACTATGCCCGTGCCATCAGGAAGAAGAATTCCACTGATGGAAATACCTGCTCATGTGGGATGTTCAGGTCGTCAGCTGATCTCTATCTTTGGGCATATAGTGTGGTTGTTACGTTATGTCACTTTCGAGATGTGTTAGACAGTAGATGAGATACAAGCCACATTTATTTGAAGCAATGAACGACCTTGTAAAAAAAAAGAAAAGGATTTCCCTCAAGCATCCGAATTGACTATGAAGCCCTGGCGTCTGAACAGGCTTTGAGTGTCTGGGAAAGAGCTCTTGCCCAAGGACACAACAAGAGTTGGCACTAGGCAATGTCTGACTTTGGATGAAATTGTGGTATTACAGAACACTTTTTTTTACATGCTCATCTCTGGTAAAAACACTCTGGGGTCCTGGGATGTCAAGTGAGTATCGCCATTTTAAGTTTTCAATCCAAGATTACCGTTGAGTGCAAAGGTTTAGGCTCCCTGTTAAGTTACAGATGAGACATTTTCTAACATTTAAAAATGATATAATAACGTAAAAAAAAAAATATGACAAGTATCACCGCTTTAAATGCTTTTCTCGGCAGCCAATTCGATTCTAATTTGAGGGTTTTTTGTCCTTTCTTCCTTACTAAAGTCTTCCAGAACTAAGAGATTTCTGGACTGTCTTGCACACTGAAGTTCCAGCAGGAGGTCTATCCACAGATGATGTTTAGATCAGGAAACTGTGAAGGCCACAGCAAAACCTTTTCCAACAGATGCTGAAGGAAACTGTAACACCATCTGTCCACCATGGACTACATCATGAGGTGCTGTCTGAAGGTTTTGCCGTGGCCTCAACAGTCTCTTGACCCAAACGTCATTGAAGAGCTGTGGATGGACCTCCAAAGAGCAGGGCGTGACAGATAGCCAAGAAATCTCTTGGTTCTGGAAGGCTTTTGTAAGGAAGAAAATTCCCTCAAAATCTATTTCAAAGAGTCGAAAAAAGCGTGATACTATTTTCTTTGATGTTATAGATATGCCTCATCTCTAACTTCATACCTTTTCGGGATCATTTAATCTTCCTCTTGCTTCATTGTTCGCATTAATAGAAATTTCGATCCGGGGTGCTTCAACTTTCACACCCCACTCTGCATGTCTTTTTATATGGGATATGGCAAACTAAGTGTAAAAAACTGGAACTGAAACTGGAACAAATGCATAGCAACAGCGCCTTTATCCAAATGTTGTTCTTCTGCGGAAAGATCGGAAAACACAAAAACGATTAACTTGTCACATGCCGATAACGCAATACATGATACATCTATCCATCGTTGACATTTCCTACTAATCACCCTTATCTGCTTCGGGCCATGTCACCTGTCTGTCTCTCTCTGTTTCCTCAGCCTTCTGTATTATTCATACCCCGCCCCTCAGCCGCCCGCAGCAGCTCGGGTTTCAACCTGTGGAGCCGGATGACAAATGAAGACTCCTTGTACGAGCCGCCGCAAGGTACTCCTCATACTCCGTCACCATCACCATCGCGGCGGCCAAGGAGCAGGTCACCTGTCCCACTTCCTGCCTGGCCTGACACACATTTCTGATCCCACGCACACACCGGCCGCGAGGCCACAGTACTGAATGGAGCCGTAGTAGAGAGAGTAGGTCACAAGGAAGGAAGCGTTGAGTGACCCGCTTACTCAAACCAAGAGTTGTTTGGATTGTCTTTAGAAGGAAAACTACCGCCAGAAAACTTTGAGGATATACAATTTGAATTTTTTGGGATTGTAATTTGTGATGGAAAGTGTTGTTAATTTGACGCGGTGACAGTGGAAAAGTCTGCAATCAGCTGCCCACAATTACAAAGGTAGGGAAACGGTATTTAAAATAATGTTGTGTTGTTGTGCAGCTTTTTAATATGAACTTGTGCCTGTACTGATATGAATGAATGGTTTAATTGGGACGTTATGACATCAGAACAAGAAATCCTATTTATGTATTTATTCCAGGGAGACACTTTTGGCAAACCTTTTTTTCCGGTTTTTGGGTCAGATTGGTCTCTAAACAGGTGCTTTCACCTGGAAACAAAGAAATAGTATACGTTCTAAACATGCTTATCCCACTCCCTCATGGTTAAGGGAGAATATCTACACTAAAAGACTTGTTGATATTTAATTTTTTGCAGCAAAGCTTATGTCATGGAGAGAAAAACACATATTTTCACCTGCAGTGTGTCTCGCTGTAATATTACAACTCAAGATGTGTTTTTTTTTATTATGGAACACCATGGATCAAGGTCAAACATTTTTATTTTGCATAAATGGGGTTAGATATACGTCACTTACGACCAGGAAAGCAAAGAAAGAGGTCAGTGAACTACCTTATTATGCTGAATGACTAGGTTATCTTCACTAACGTCAAGATCTTGTATTAATGACTAGTACGACTTATGTGCAAAAGATTTTCCGTCGCGTCAAGGACTGAACGCCGTTTCTGTGGTGGCTGATTCATGTTTGAAAATGATGTCGCCTGGTGTTGTCATCTTAGAATCTGCCCATGTATGGAATAATATGGTCACTCAGTATATTTAGGTAGTTCGCTGACCTCTTTCTAAGCTGTATTGTTTTCATGACCCAAGGCTACGACTGTCTTGTTGTTAATTAATTGGCCAACCCAAGAATAGAAAGGAGCTCTGTCTGTGGTATCAGGGTAACACAAGGACAGGTATTGCTGTTCCACTTAATTGTTTTGGAAGGCGCACCATAATCACTGAATAATCACTTGAGATGGAAACAGAATTAGCATACTGCGGCAGTGTTTCTCTACTTCACATCTGCAAGACCGAACACTGCCTAGAAGCAAATACTTAAAGGGTTATGTGGTGACTTTTTGGAGCTTTTAATCTGGTATAAGAAAAAACATACCCAAAGCAGTGTTTTTTAGTTCATGCATGTTTGAGTAATCCTGTGTCTGTCTCCTTCGCTCTCAAATGTTACATCCCCCTGATGATGTAATGGGGTGATGCCCTGCTCTAGGAAAAGGTCTTCTGTTTTTTCAAAATCCAGACTTATACATCTACACCAGATCATTTCAGTCCTCAAATCGCCTTTGACTTACCAAAAGCATTTCTTAGTAATAGCAAACAACTTTTTTTTTTCCTTATTTAAACTACTTTACTCCAAGTCCATGTGCCGTCTGCTGGCAATAACACAAATAATGGCTGAATTAGTCTTACTAGTTTTGCATACATATTTTTGTGTACATTGGTTTACTAAACTATGGGGGCATGTCATGCAAAATCGAATCTTTATATTTTTTATTTTTATTATTATTATTATTTATATATTACTGGTCATTTCGTTTTCTACTGCTGATCTGGATTTCCTGAATTGTGTTGTTTCATAGATGAAACAACAAAACTGTTTTCCACATCTATAAAGCCCATCATCAGTGTTGAGTAGAAACTGAGTACATGTATTTAGAGTACTCATTTTGAGTAACTGTATTCCAGTAAAGTTACTATTTAATTTGAGGGTATTTAGAATACAGTTACTTTAAATAAAATGAATACATTCCAGTACTCAATCATGAAATTGTTGTTTCATATTCATAACAATAAGAGAATGAAAAGGTTAAAACAGCTGGAAAAAAGTTCAGCTCTATGTCATTCTGGACTTATTAATTATTATTGGTAAATAAGTTGATAACAGGTGATGACATAATTGTGTAGCTACATGTTTTTATTCATACGCAACTTTTATGCATGATTATAATGTAAATCAACGTGAAAGTACGCTAAGTATTCAGAATACAGTGCTCTGATTGGACAAAACAACGGAATATGTATACAAAATTTTAAGGCAAGTACTGAGTATTCAGTAACTAAATACAATGTCAACACCACCCTTAATCCATCACTGAACCTGTACCGAGCAGTTCAGTTCTCAAGTGTGTTCATTACAGTGCCATCCAGGCGCTATCTGCCATTAGCCAAAAGTGAAAGCCTTGTTTTCGCTAATCTATCACAAAGTCATTCCCTTAACTGCCTGCAAAGGGTGTTGCAGACCAATTTGAAATCCTGACCAGCAGTATATTAGTATTTTTTCTTACATAGGCATTTATTTATTTTTTTATGTAAAATGTCAATGTTAGCATTCCCAAAATAATGTTTTAAAGCCCAGTATGTCCACTTTAAAACCCCAAATACCAATGGTGTTCCGAAGTGTTCTTTAAAGCCTAGATAATGCATTATATAGTGGACAGAGTTTATGCTGTCATGAGTGTGTTATATACTGAGTGAATGTTTATTTCTAAGCCTCAACGTGACTTGTCTTTCCAGGAGCCTTCATGGGGGCCAGATTTGGACTGAGCAGGTTTGCGTTGGCGAAGGGGAGATGTCCTCACTCACATACAAAACCTGCATGTCTGTTCTGGCGTAGAAGCAACCTTGCATAACTAAACCTTCATTTATTACAGGTAACAAGTTGTACAACATTACAGGGCCAAGTAAAGTTACATGCAAGAAAGGCACATAGTCGAGAAAATACACAACCGCTTCATGATATTAGAGCTTTAGCAGTCAAACATACGTACTTTAATAATCGAATGTTGCACATGAAGTTGTAAAAATGTCACATTTAATGGATATTCCTGCAATACAGTAATGCAGTGGTTCCCAAACTGTGTTATGCATATCCCCGGGGGTATGCAAATACATTTTGGAGATTTTCTTTTTTTTAATTTCAATCGAATGACCGGTTAAAACTGCCACACGGGAAACACACTTATCTTATTCAGTCTTGCATATGCTTGTTCTGGACCTAAATGCCGTCCACTCCAGAACCAAACCTCAAGAGCAGAGCTTTGGACACGAGTGCATAAAACTCCACGGAGACCTTTAACATGAACAGCACGAAAGTTTATGTCTTTACTATCTATCAAAAATAGAGGACCCAGTGCGTGTGCCGTCAGACTGATTGGAGACTGATCATTCTGATTCAAGGAACGAGGGGAATGAAGCATCTGCAGCTGTGTCATTCCCCGCCTCTCCCGCTCAAACCGTGGTTTTGTATTTGTCAAGTACATTTAAAAAACAAGTTGATACATGGCAACGTATAAATGACCTTCGAGAACTTAAACCAGCGCACTCGGATCTGTAGCTACCTCCAAACCAGTGTCTGATGTTCAGAATGAAAGCAGTAGTCCTGGTCCACTGGGACAAAACGCCCAGACTGACCCCAGATTTGTTTTAAAAATAATTTGAAACTGACATTTTCTTCCTATTTTTGTTTTTAATTAGGCCATGCCTACATATTTTTAAAGTGATAGTCTGAACTTTACATTGTCTTATTGTTTGTTTTGTTTATTGCCTTAATGTTTAGTACAGCCCTGTGAGACAACACTTGTTGTGATATTGGGCTATACAAAACCATGATTGATTGAAGTCAAGGAGCTTGATGGTTTACTTTTGAAAATTCTGTTCCTGCTTTACTCATTTTGCAAACTAAGAAGGACTTTGTGGGTAAATTTGATTGTTTACTTTCAAATTTCACTCGATCTCTCCTCACTTTGCAAACTTACAGACTATCACTTTAATAGCCTATTACCCAGACAAGCCAAAATGGTGTAGATGTCGCAAAACCAGTTTGAGTTCATTGTAATAATGGATGAAATAGATATTTTATTATCTGTGCTATATTCACACTGTTTTCATTTGCGTCTAAGTGCGGGTTTCGCGACTGGTCAGCCAAAGCTTCAGGGGGTACACGGCTGCAAAACGTTTGGCAACCACCGCAGTAATGCATTCTGGGTTTGGCTATGGGCAAACTGACTATTTAATTTTATTTGACCTTTATTTATCCAGATAAAACTCATTGGGATTAAAAATCTCTTTTTCAAGAGTGTCTTGGCCAAGATGCAGGGGAACAAGTTACAATTGTACACTCATAATCACAAATTAACATTGCATAATTAAATCAAGATAATACACTCAGATAAAACAGCTACATGTGAAAGACTTTGTTTCTAGATGTGTCAATAGTGATTTAAAAGTATGAAGTGACACAAGTTCTTTTAACTGAAACTCCTTCTGTAGTTCAGTCCAAGAGTGCGGTGTAGCAAAGCTAAAGTCCTTTTTACCCAGTTCTGTTCGCACTCTGGGCACAGAGCTGAGAGAGCAGGCTGTAGCCGCCGCTGCTCCTCAGCTCAGTGAGCTGCTGCAGACAAGGAGGGACAATATTTATGTCTGTCTTCTCCTTTCTATACACTTAGTTTAAAAAAAAGCATGTTCATGTTTTGGGCCCCGTAGTCTGCTAATACTGTACCTTGAAATGTTGCTTAATTAATCCTGTTAACTGTTAATTCTGAATCGTCTTTGCAAATCTTACAAACATGTTTTTTTGTCTTTTTCTTTCTAGGCATCACTGTAACCATCAAGGTGGGCATGTTGCGTTGTTAGCAACATATCAAAATGCCTTTCAAGAAAGACGCCAAAAAGGATGCAAAGAAAGGTGGAAAGCCTGAACCGCCGCCACCACCACCACCAAAGAAAGAGGAGGAGAAGAAAGGGAAGGGTGGAAAGGACGACAAGAAAGGAAAAGATGACAAAAAGGGCGCAAAAGATGACAAAAAAGGAGGCAAAAAGGGAAAAGAGGAGCCTCCGCCCAAGGGAAAAGACAAAGGGAAGGACAAAGGAAAAGGGAAGAAGGTAGAGTCCGAGGACGAAGAGGACCTGCTGAGCGAGGAAGAGGAGGAGGACAGTGACGAGGATTCAGAGGATGACAAGCGCAAAAAAGGCAAAGGGGGTAAAGGCGGCAAGGGTAAGTCCAAGAGACGGGACGACGACTCTGACTCGGAAGAAGATGACGAAGATGAGGACAGCGAAGACGAGGACGACCCCAAATCCAAAAAGAAAAAAGGGAAGTCTGACGGCAAGAAAAAGAAAAAGAAAGATCTCTCAGGCGCCCCGATTAAGGATATTCAAAAGAGGGGCCTCAAGGGCGTGTCCAGGATGTTTATGAAGTTCTCGGGCTTCAAGAAACGCAGGAACAGCCGGAAGAAATTCAAGGGTGCGTCGCGCCTGTTTGTCGGACTGGGGAAACGGAAAACTAAGATTGCCAAGAAGAAGCGACGCAAGTCTATGCTAAAACACACCTCCAGATTAATGTTTCGGTTCAAAGCAAGCAAAAAGAAGAAAAAAGAGAAGGAGGCCAAAGAGAACGCGGCAGCAAACGGCGGCAACAAACCAACGTATATGCTCCTGCGCTTAGGTGGACAGGACAGTCAGAAAAAGGGCTTCTTCAAGGGCATGTTTGGCCAGAAAGATCCAGCTGGGTTCAAGAACCGAAGCAAGGTGCTGGGCAGGGTTGCTGCAGCGACCAACTGGTTGACAAATCGTTTTCTGTCTAGTAAAATGGGAAGCCGCAGAGGACTGAAGGGGCACAGTCGAAGAGGATACCAAAATGGTGGGTACGACTACGGTGATGAAGCTTACGGTCATTATCCACACAATCCTCACAATCCACGACACGCAGGCCACCAGACAGGTTATGGGGGGTATGATGACGGCTATGGAGGGTATGGGGATGAGGCGTATGGAGGCCAGGGGCAGTATGGAGATCACTACGAGGATCCCTATGGTTACTATGATGGAGGAGCAGATGGGGCAGACTATCAGGATTTAGGATACTATGAGGAAGAAGCCATGTATGATCCAAATGCAGAATATTACGAAGACGGTGTTTATGATGATGGAATGGGAAACTATTATAACCCCTATGGATCCACTCAAGATTACTATGGTCAGGGAGATGATTATTATGGATACCAGCAGCAACAGGCGTACGGAGATGAGGCTCTTGACTACTATGCTATAACGGGTGATCATATATACCCTGGTGGTGTTCAGGGCTACATGGATTACGGGCAAGCGGGATACTTTGATAGTGGCCAGGCAGCTTATCAAAATCCTTATGCACAAATGCAAATGCAGGCTGGACTTTCACCAGACATTCAGATGAGCTACGCACAAGCGGGAATGCCCTACGACTTTAGCGCTCAACAGGCAATGGCAATGGCACCATCAGGCCAAGCATTTGGGTTGCAGGTCAAGGAATGGACCAGACTCAGGCACTTTACGGAGGTCAGTTTGCAAACCAATTTGATCAGTTTGTGGATAACACCGGAGGCATGCAGGGCGGAGATGTAGCCTTCAGAGTGCCTAGACCTCAGGTTCGGCTTTTTGGTAAAGAGCGTCTCGATGTTCCACTTCTACCACCACCGATTTTACCACCGGACCCAGAGTTTGAAGGCATGTCGGAAATACAATACGAAGATCAAATCTCTCTTCCTCCTGGCTTAGTTCCTGGTGGTATGTTGTCAGTACCACAAATGGGCCTGCAACAGCAACAAATGATGATGGCCCAACAAGATCAGATGATGATGGCCCAACAAGATCAGATGATGATGGCCCAACAAGATCAGATGATGATGGCCCAACAAGATCAGATGATGATGGGCCAGCAAGGCATGATGGCCCCTCGGGAACAAATGATACTTCCCCCACAGAGTCTGTCACCCACACCACAAATTATGCTCCAAGATCAGCAGGGCATGGCTTCTATGATGTCACCACAGCCTCAAATGATGTTACCACAGCAACAAGCAATGTTACAAGATCCAAGTCTGTCTCCCCAAATGATGCCAGCTATGTCGCCCCAACCACAAATGATGTTACCGCAGCAGCAGATGATGCTGCCACAGCAAGACATGGCGTCACCACAGCAGCAGATGATGCTACAACAGCAAGACATGATGCTACAGCAGCAACAGTTGATGTTATCACAGCAAGACATGATGTTACAGCAACAGATGATGCCCCAAGAGGTTATGTCTCCTCAGGAGGCAATGATGCAACCCATGATGTCACCACAACAGGTATTTGAAATTGTTTTAAATCTTACATATAGCAATATATGTTAAGAAACAGCCTTTGTTTCAGTTTGTTTCATGTAATTTAAAGGCACCTTTCATTGACTATGTTCACCCCTTTGGTGGTTGCCATGGTGCTAAACCTTTGATTGTAATGCTGTGTTTAGGTGGTCTTGGGTGGTCTTGCTGACACTACATGCTGTTCTTCTAAATTGTCTCGTGTTTATTTGTTTTTATTTCTGAAATAAATTGGAATGGTCAGCTATTCAGTAATATTTAGCATTAGTAAACGTTTAATTTGCTATAGAAACATATCATGTTATTTTAATTGGTCTTTTAGGATGAGCAAATCAAAGGTAATGACTCGCATTTCTCTTTCAATTTTTAGTGAATATATCTATTTAGCTGACTACGAATAATAAATCTTGAATCGTTCAGAATTGTTATTTAAGATAAAACAGCTTGCCTTTGCTTTAAAAGGATAAAATAAATAAAACAAATAACCCAATGCTCCCCCCCCCCCCCCCTTATAGCAAATGATGGCTGACCAGATGATGATGATGTCTCAAGATCAGGGTTATGGACCACCATCGATCCCCACACCTAGTGCTATGATCATAAAGCAAGCAGGCATGACTCCTCTACCTGCTCGCCGAATGCAGGCCTCGCCCACGCCGTCTCGTCGCTCTGTTATGATGCCCTCTCCTCAGATGCAGCGTCACCCCATGGCCATGCCAGCGTCGCCCATGATGGCCCCCAGACAGATGCCCTCCCCACAGCCTTCAATGAGAGGTGGCTTCATGGGCGCTCATAGACCACCCTCTGTCATGTCAAGACGGATGTCGCCTCCCCCTTCACCGCGCTCTTCTCCCCTTGCCCGGAGACGGATGTCCCCTCAGAGATCCTCCCCTCCCATGGCTCGGCCCCCGTCCCTTCACCACTCGCCGCGCCTCTCAGTGATACGTCGAAGTTCCCCGGGTTCACCAAGAGCGTCCATGCGACGTCGCTCTCCTCCCGGCTCACCGCGTGCTTCCATGAGGAGGCCGAGCCCGCCCCTGCTGCACCCAGTCCTGCTCGCAGCCCATTTGGGGGAAGGAAAACCGAGTCCCCTGCACGCCCACGTTCGCCAACCCGCGCATCACCGCCAGTTTCACCTCAGCTCAGCAGGAGACTTTCTCCCTCGCCTTCCCCATCACATCGTAGCATCTCCCACGCTGGACCAAGACCTGCCCGGGCATCCCCTACCCTCTCCCGCCGTTCAACCCGTTTGCTCAGGGAACCAACTCCTTTAGCCAGGCCCCGGATGGGGGTACCTCTAGGGACAGTGAGACCTTCCCCCATGGGTCTTAGGGGACGCCCAGTACCACCTCCAACCCAAAATGTGCGCCCATTCCGCACCTCCTCAATCCATAGCAATAGGTCTTCTGTTCTCACAATAGACTCTTCCCTTCACTCGTCGCCTTTTCACTCCCCTCCCATGGCACATCGCCCGTTTGGGAGAAGAGAATCGGGCCGACTTCCCCCGCGGCCTATTGCCCGTGGGCGCCCTCTGATTGCTAGGCAGTCTCTAAGGAGTATGCCCCCTCCATCACCCCAGCCATCGCTTAAACACATGGGATACCCATCTTCCCCAAGACTCTCTCCGAGACTTTCTCATCCGCCTTCTCCAATCATGTCTCCACACGCCTTTAGCCCCGGACCTCAAATGCCTGCAATGTACGCCAACCCTTACGCTGACCAGTCACAGCAGTACTTCGCACCGGCTCCCCCATGCTCTCCCGGGCTATGCAAAACCAAGCAATCCAGCAAGCTTCATTTGCATCTCCTTTCGCAGCTGCTCCAGGTGTTGATGCCGCGGGGATGGGTGCGGGCTTTGTAGAGCAGTATGTTCCCTCCTCCCCGTTGCTTTCCGGCGCGATGCAAAACCAAATGATACGCGATGCATCGTTTGTTTCTCCGTTACAAAGACCAGCCTCGCCCTATGAGCAACCGATGGCACCTTCTTCGCCGATGTTATCCGGAGCGCTACAAAACCAAGCCTTAAGAGATGCTTCATATGTTTCTTCCATGTCACCATACCAGCAACCGATGGCGCCGTCTTCTCCCATGCTGTCAGGAGCTCTCCAAAATCAGGCTTTAAGGGATGCTTCGTTTGTTTCTTCCATGTCGCCATACCAGCAACCGATGGCGCCGTCTTCTCCCATGCTGTCAGGAGCTCTCCAAAATCAGGCTTTAAGGGATGCTTCGTTTGTTTCTTCCATGTCGCCATACCAGCAACCGATGGCGCCGTCTTCTCCCATGCTGTCAGGAGCTCTCCAAAATCAGGCTTTAAGGGATGCTTCGTTTGTTTCTTCCATGTCGCCATACCAGCAACCGATGGCGCAGTCTTCTCCCATGCTGTCAGGAGCTCTCCAAAATCAGACTTTAAGGGATGCTTCATTTGTTTCTCCCATGTCGCCATACCAGCAACCGATGGCGCCGTCTTCTCCCGCGCTGTCAGGAGCTCTCCAGAACCAAGCCATAAGAGGAGCGTCCTATATGTCTCCACTTCAAAGGCCTGTATCTCCGTACGCATCTGTACCGTCGTCCCCAATGCTTTCCGGCGCGATGAGGCACGGACAAGCGTTGCAAGGTTTGGGGTCTTATCAGCTTCAGAACCTGCAAACACCCTATGGACCAACCGTTGTAGGACCTTACGGTGATATAATCGAACCAGGCCCTGCACCGATGCTTTACGATGCTCTTCAGAACAGATCGGGCCTGCAAGGCATGTCGAATCTAAGATCTCCCATGCGAAACCCGTACGCGCCCGCCACCCCACAGCTGAACCGAGCTTTGCAACAGAACCCCGCACTCCGTCAAGCATCTTTTAATTCGCCGATGAGCTTCCGATCACCGTACGCACCCGCCTCGCCCATGTTAGGCAGCGCCCTGCAAAACCAACAGCTGATGAGGTCCACCTACAGGTTGCCAGACGGATCCCTGGTGTCCCCCTATGCTGACCCTCGGACCTCACCTTTGCTCGGCAGTGCCTTGCAAAATCAACAGCTTCGAGGGGCGTCCTATACTTTGCCTGATGGATCAGTCATACGGGTAAGAAGAACCAAGAACTATTTATTACTACTCATGATGTGTAGTTATTTGCGCTGGGTTACTTTTAAACTTTTTTTGCCTCTCCTTTGAGAAGCTTCCTGTTGAGGAGTTAAACTTGCCTTTTAATCCAACTTGTTTACTAAA
Organism: Neogobius melanostomus; assembly: GCA_007210695.1. Lineage (NCBI taxonomy): Eukaryota > Metazoa > Chordata > Actinopteri > Gobiiformes > Gobiidae > Neogobius > Neogobius melanostomus. The sequence continues at coordinate 622,662 of VHKM01000515.1, forward strand.
AACAAGCTTTCACCCTGTTAAATTTTTACTTTTTGAGTAATGTCACTTCAAGGTCCTAAGGTGATTCTAGTACTGTGTGAATCAATATGTCGGTGTTTTAAAAGTTTTTAACTCTTGTAGTTGGATGAAGGCAACATCAATTCCTCACTTCCAATATACGTACTCGGTCAATGTATGCTGTGCATACGCAAACATGGGAGAGAGTCCAGAAGGGACTAACATCAGTGCAAATGTGCCAGAACTGTAGAAATATTTGCGGGAAGGGAATTGCAGTCTAAAAAGTAGGCTTGAAAAACCTAGTCAAGCAGCAGAAAAGAGAATTGTTGAGCTTGAGCCTGAGAAGCCTGAGAAGAGAAAAATCTAAAGCCTGTTTGTTGCTTAGCAGTAAGACTCTGTGACTGTCAGTGGTGACATGCCATTGGTCCGACAACCCATTAGTCCAACGTCTCATTATTCTGAAAATTTACCATTGAGCAGAGGTGCCATTAGTCCGACATCTCTAACCCAGTTGTGTTGTGGATTAGAGAGCCATATACAACCACTGGCCCAAACCTTAAGGTCAGTGGACTCTTGCCTGAACCTAATTTTAATTTTCAACCCCTACTCAATGGGACATTTTCAGAATAATGAAACGTCGGACTAATGGGTTGTCGGACTAATGGGCCTGTCAGTATCGCCTGGTCACTCATTTAAATTGCTATTTATCATATTGAGTCATGCGGTCCGGCCATAGTATCTCTGTAGTACAGCCATAACCTTGGTTCCATAAGAAATAAATAGGCTAATTGCGACACACTCGCTAATGCTAACGCTAGCCGCATTATGCTAATGCTAACGTCCAAAGCAGCTTATAAATACGCTCAGTGAGGAGGTTCTGTGTCGCTAAAATACCTTTGCAGTGCTTTCGTGTAGCCTTTAGAGTAGAGTCAGATTAATGTTAAATCAGTCCAACAGCTGTACCAAGTAGGCATGTGGTCCGGGTGTGACTCAGGCCTTCAAAGTCAATAAAGTAAAATAACTGGGAAGGCTTTAATTTTTTACTATTTAAGCCAATAAGACTTAAATAGCATGTGCTGCCACTGCTGTAGTGTTTAAATGGGCTTAAATTGCTAGGAAATTCTTTATGGTTGTGTCCCAACTTGCACTCTCACTCCCATGTTTGAGCATGTGCAACTGGAAGTCAGGATTTCAAAATGTATTTAACTGTCCATTACGTGCCATATTATAGCTAAATTAATACAGTGACGCCATCAGAGCTTTACACTGACCCAAATTCTATCTCTATTTAAAAAGTGGTACATAGAAAACAATTACGATATTACAGACGTAACCCGATTGTGTTTTATGTGTTTGTCATAGTTGTATGTCTTTTGTTACACAGGATCCAAGAAGGCCCATGTCCCCGAATCTTTCCAGAGCTCTTCAGAACCAAGATCTCCGCGGTGCCACGTATACTCTCCCTGATGGCACCATTATTGATCCCAGACAGCAGGTAACCTCATATTGAATTTGCGATGCAGTTACTTTTTTATTTTTGGTCAAAATAAAGAAACATAGCAGATTATTCTTTCTCAGAAGATTGTAATAAGACCTTTTTTTTACCTATCTGTTGTTGCCAGTGCAGTGAATTGCATGACGGCCAGGGAGGGGAACGGCTGGACAAGGTGTTTAGAAAGTGAGTGTCAGTGATGGGGAGGGGGGTGGACTCTGGAGCATGATGAAGTCACTGACTGGTTGAGGAGGTCATTTATCCCGGTCGCTATAAGATTGTGTAAGGGATCTTGCTCATGTGCACTTAATTATTACTATTGTTAGTAACTTTTAATTGATTTGTGTATTGTGTAACACTTTTTACAATATATATTTTGTATGGAAGTACTCTCAGTGTATGTCACACACTGTATGCTACGAGGCACCTGAATTTCTCCTTCAGGCGGTCAAAAAAGAATTTACCTACTGTATCTAGCTATGTTTTTTGTCTGTTTGTAGCAGTCGATTTCCCCAAATCTGGCAAAGGCACTGAATAACCCAGCTCTGCGCAAAGCTTCCTACTCTCTCCCCGATGGAACAATTGTGATCGACCCCAACCAACCTAAAAGTCCAAACCTGACAGCTGCATTGTCAAATCCTTACCTCAGAAGTGCCTCCTACAGACTCCCTGATGGCACCATCATCATTGATCCACGAAAGCCTGTGTCACCAAACCTGGCAGCTGCACTGCAGAACCCAGCTCTGCGGAACGCCTCATACTCTCTCCCAGAGGGTGTCCATGATCCCAATGTTCCATTGTCACCAAACCTGACCAAGGTTTGTCAATTATTTATTAAGTATTTTCACCCCATTGAACATTCTGTAATAAATGTTCCATCTGCAAAGACATAATCTATTACCTTATAGGCTCTCATGAACCCAGCCTTGAGAGGTGCAACATACCAACTCGCAGATGGGACTTATATCGTCGATCCAAACAAGCCCAAAACCCCAAACCTCTCAGCTGCTCTGCAGAACCCCTACCTGAAGAGTGTCTCCTACACCCTGCCAGATGGAACCATCATCATTGACCCTCGGAAACCAGTGGGACCTAACCTGTCTAAGGTTTGTGCTTGGCTTTTTCTACTTACAAGATCACTTTGGTATTTAAAAAATATATTTCTTTGATATTCAAAAAATATTCTCAAAGAAAACCACTGTAACACTGTATAACAACTACACAATATAAGCATTTGTAAAGGATTTATACATAGATCATCACTGCCCAGACTATGAATATGTTGAACTCTATAGAACAACTAGCCTAAACCCTTTTCATGACAAAGGAATGATGCGCTGAGAAATGCTTTGTAATTGTTGTGTGAATGAGTATAATTTCTCAATGCTTTATAAACCATTCATAACGGCAGGGTGCGATTTGCTGGGGGGATGGGGGGGATTTTACCCCGTTCTGGTTTTCTTGTCCCCCTCTCTGTTTCTTTTATCCCTATCCCTACTTCTGCTGTGTTATTGGGGGTGGGGGAGGGGGTGTTCATGCACCTGCTGGCCAAGTGATTTCATTTTCCATGAGCCGCGGGTGATCTCTGCTTTAGCGGCTTTGATGCGCCCAGAGTCTTTACTCTTCAGATGATGCTGCAGAGAGTGAGGGTCTGTGGAGTCACAAACACTCATGGATCACATGCCTCGTCACCAGCAACTTTGCAAATAGTTATTTTTTTCTTAAATAGGAGACATTGAGCGCCACAAAAGTGTTCTCTGGACCACTTGGTTGTGTCTGTTTACTTCCAACACGCTGCACACACGTTCTTTCTCTCTCTCTCTCAAGCAGGTGAGGGATGGGCGAGTTTGACTCATGGGGCCTTTTCAGGGAATATGCGACGGCCAATTGTCGCTGCACCTTGTCACTGCTGCTGCAGTGACTTTATTCTCTTGGTCGTTTCTGTCAAATCTGTTGGCCCTCTGGGGGCCCCAGGCCTGATGGCAAGCTCCGCCTCTGAGTAACTATCCCCCCTCCTGTTTTTTTGACAAATCGCACCCTGCATAACAGATTTGTAATGTGTTGAAGCGTTACCGTGGTAAATATGATATTTTTGTGTAAATTCCTGCAGGCTATGCTCAATGAACAGCTCCGTAAAGCGAACTACCATGTCCCAGACGGAACCATGCTTGTCCCCGGTCAGAAGCCCAACCTGTCCTTTGCCTTAGGACAGAACCGCGGCCTTCGCTCCACAGGCCTTTATCAGCTCCCTGACTCCTCCGTACTGTCAGGGGTCCGCAACCCCACTCCCCCAAACCTGTCCTCAGCCATGCAACTGGACGGAATTCGTGGTATGAAGTTTAGGTAAGTGGACAGAACACACAAATACAGATTGATTGATTTATTTTTGCATTTGAAAGTTTATTAAACAATACTCTCCAGATATTCCAGATTTCTATTAGAGTGCTGATAACACTGTGATATACAGTATTAAGCTGGAATGGCTATCGTAAAACCGGTTCATTAAGAGGATGGACTTTTTTTTTAAACATAACGCTGCTTGATCCAATCAAAGGCTTAAAGCTGTGGTAATCAAATGATTATCTTGCAGTACAGTACCGTATTTTCCGGACTATACATCGCTCTGGAGTATAAGACGCACCAGCTGAAAAAAGCGTAATGATGAAGGAAAAAAACATAGATAAGTCGCTCCGGAGTATAAGACGCACTAGTCAAACATTGCCTAATGAAAAAAAATCAACCGGCTGAATAGGCGTACGGCATGCTAACATAACACATTGATAGTTAGCTACATGAAGCATAAACAACGAACTACGTAAATATGTGTCTGGTATCTTAACGTCACATTAACAGATCAGATAACTATAGCATAAAGAACATACCAAACTCTCCATGTCACTCCAAATCACTAAATCCATTGAAATCTTCATCCTGAACAATCGCCCTGACACGGAGGAGGACACCTGGACACAGAGGCGTAACTGCACCGTTGACAAGCCTCTCCCAACAGCACGTTGTTTAAGCACCCATTTGTAAAGTCATTCCTCTAGCTGTGGCTCTAGTTTTTAGCCCATGATTAGCTTTTTTTCAGGTTTACTTCATTGTAGTAACCTCGGCTTCTCACTCACTACAAACTTTCTTTCTGCTGCTCAATTAGCCTGCAGTGCCCTCTAGTGGCATGTGAAATTATTAGGGCAGGGACTCGATTAAAAAAATTATCTAATTAATTAGAGGCTTTGTAATTAATTAATCGAAAATTAATCGCATATAAATATTTGACCTGAGAACAGTTTTTTCATAAGGATTTTTAGTATACCATTGAATAATGACTGAATACATAAGCTTAAGCAACAAAATATTGTTTATTTTTGTTCAACCAAGTCCAACAGACCAGTGCAATATTGCCATTAATTGTGCGTCTGCAGGAAAAAAGGAAACTGAAGTGTGGAAAGCAAAGTGTGATTAATTTCGATTAATATTTTTAATCGCACTAAACCTCATGTAATTAATTAATCGCAATTAATCAAAAAAAGTCCCGGCCCTAGAAATTATATATTTGGATTACAAAAAGGGGGGAAAAAACACATATTAGTCGCTCCGGAGTATAAGACCCCCAGCCGTAAAATACGGTACAGTGGTCCCTCGTTTATCGCGGGGGTTACGTTCTAAAAATAACCTGCAATAAACGAAATCCGCGAAGTAGTCGCTTTATTTTTTACAATTATTATATATGTTTTAAGGCTGTAAAACCCCTCACCACACACTTTATACACTTTTTTCTCTAGTTCACATGGATTATCCCTTATGCCTGGTGTCCCTGTGTGATTTTATTTGTCTAATAAGATTTTTAGATTCACATTACAGACGTGGGGATGGTAACATGAGCTGCTCTCGTCTCCGCTGTGCGCTTGTTCAAACTAAGAGACAGTCATCGACCAAAAGCGAGGGACCACTGTAATCCTCTTTTGGCACCATAGATCTACATTGTAAACATGACATTTGTGACGGAAAAACAGAGCATGTGCGCTGTTATGTGTTTTGTACCAGGAAGTCAGAGGCTAAATTACCACAGTATTAGCATTCGGGATCCGTCCTGTTCACGTCTCATCTCTGTCTCGCTATGAACTCCAACTGAGACGAGCTTCTAATGAACTCCAGTGAAAAATCGGGATCTGTGGAATGGTGTTAGAGAGGTTAAGGTTAAAGGGACTAGATGCAAGTTGGTCATTTTATACTCACTACTGCCACCTCAGGTCTAACACGTAACTGCAGTCTCTATATTCAGCTCGTGCATGATGGCAATTCGGACCTGAAGTAACAACTTTTTGAGTGACAGTGCAGGATTTTAGAGGCAGTTGTGGTGAATAGGTCTGGGCTCATTCTACACATTAGGACATGGCTGGAACATGTAGGGGGAGGAAAATACATAATTGTACAATGCGTACCTGTCTGGTCTTTGCGCTTGCGCTCAGTCACGCACATGTTGTTAGCATTTAGCCTCAACCAGCAAAGGTATAGCCACAGACTGTGATGAAGTTAGAAGCTACCAAGCTGTTCCACATTCTCCCTATTTAAATACAGTTACGTGAGCCTTTACACGATCCAAGTCTAATTACACAAAATTAAACATTTTTAAGTGGATAAAAAGGGAGTACTATATTGTAAGGCGTAATAATATTAGGAGCACTTCGACTTTACTGCGCGGACGTCGAAGTGCTCCTAAGGTGTTATTACGCCTTACAATATAGTACCCCTTTTTATCCACTTAGAAAATCATCATGTTTAATTTTGTGTAACTAGACTTGGATCGTGTAACTTTTCACTTAACTGTATTTAAATAGAGAAAATATGGAGCAGCTTGGTAGCTTCTAATTTCACCCCAGTTTGGAGCTATACCTATGATGGGAGAGGCTAAATGCTAACAACATTTGCGTGACTGAGCGCACGCACCAAGACCAGACAGGAACGCATCAACTCGTCTAAGCTAAGGTAAGAACATATAGTATGTAAACACGGTGGCCTATTCCTTTAAAAACTAATATAATGATTGTCTGAAGTGCTGAAAATTCCATGACTGAGCTTCAGAGACAAAATTGCTGTTATAAAGTAAAATTCAAACTTTGACATTTATTATATAATGACACAAATACTGTGTCACGTGAAATATGACCACATGAATTTGACGTATTTTGCAGGTTGGCAGATGATTCTGTCCTCACGCGCCGCTTCCACAATCCAAGCTTATCCGATGCCATCAGTAACCAGCAGCTTCGCTACGCCTCTTACCGAGTGCCAACGGGCCTGTACGGGAAGGACAACGAGTTCGCCGTGATCACGCCGTACGGGCCCCACTCGGGTCACTGGGCTCGCAACGCCAGGGGCGGATATGACGGAGAAGACGTGTGGGCGGCCGAGAGGATCCTGCCACACGGTACACTGCAGAATCTGTCCAAATGGTCCATGTACCGAGAGGCGGGCATTTTGGACGGGTACACGCCGACTCTGAGGGCAGAGGAAGAGGCTCAGGACACAGAATGGTCCCCGGAGAGAGACAGGGTGCCCGGCCAAAGCTGGTATGACAAGGTGAGGAGAATGTATGAGCGTCAGAACCATTCATTTACTTTGAAAGACAGTTTGATCCCCCTCCTCTTTCTGTCCCAATCCATTCGTTCTCTTGTTTATTCCATACATTTACACGACTGGAAAGGGCATAATTAAAACAAAACTTCTTCCCATGTGTGATGTACCAGAATGCAGGACATCACATCTCAATTATATGCGGGTAGTTTACTCAAGTACATTTTAGTGTAACTTTTAGTTTTTCATTTTTTTCTACTTGAGTAATATTAGAATTAAGTATCTGTACTTGTTCCACTGGGAGTATATCTTTAAGAGAAAAATATTAATTTTGATGTGTAAAATAGATGTGTTTTGTGTTTTGTTTACTCAAATCTTCATAAGGATTTCTTTGAAAATATTACAATTTTCAGATTATTGGTTGTAACTTGGTTGTAATCTCAGATGTGTTCCCTTTTGCAGATATATTCAATCCTAACCATGCCTACAACCGGCCACAGGGTAAAGCGCTGGGCTGAGGGGATGGAGGACATGACCCAGTTGCCGTAAGCAAACACAATCTGCACATGTGACAAAATAAATAATAATGTGGAAGTCCAGTTTAGAATTTAGAAATACCTATACTTACAGAGCTGGCAGAGTCCTAGACTCGTTCTGGCTACTAATGAAGCCGTGGAGCTCCACAGCCTCATTATTATGCTTTATACCATTGTAATGTGAGGCAAGTGTTGCACGTATTGCATCATTGTTTTTTTTTTAAAGATTGGGATGATGTCAATGTCATTTTTATTTCTATAGCACATTTACAAATGGAACTGACTGAGTCCCTCCGTCTTTGGTTACATAGTATATTGCTTTAAGCAGAATACAGTATTAGGGTGTTTCCCAATCCAATGCAATATTGGCATCGGATCTTATGCCAAAACCATGTATTTTGTAGGTATTGTATCACCTATACAATATGACAGATGAGGTTCACTGTGTATGGCTAATGCTAGCAGAACACCAACTGCAGCCACTGTAATAACTTTAGTAATCACAGAGAACGTATTCATATAACTTCAGTCTGGTGACTAAAAAAAGCACACACATTACATGTTACACATTACATGTTACACATTACACCTTATGCACTGATTCAATCAAATACAAATGCACATACATCCAGCAAGTATATCCACTAAGTGAGCATGCTAAATGACCCACTAAGTATTTGTGTACTTAGTGGGTCATTTAGCATGCTCACTTAGTATGTGCAAATGTGGATCAGTAATCTCTGCATTTTTTTACACACACACAGCATACTCTCATTTACACATCAGATTTGGGGCCATAATTCTGTGCTACAGGATATTTCAAACAGTAAATTACATGTGCTCGTCTAATTAGAATATCATGAAAAAGTGATTCACTTCTGTTATTCAACTTAAACTGTGAAACTAATATATGATAGACTCATTACATGCAAAGTGACATATGTGTAGCCTTTATTTGTTATAATTTTGATGATTATAGCTCATCTTGTAAAAACCCTAAATTGAAAATCTCATAAAATTAGAATATTTTGAAAATGGACTGTAAGCCATAATCATCAAAATTATAACAAATAAAGGCTTGACATGTCACTTTGCATGTAATGAGTCTATGTCATATATTAGTTTCACATTATAAGCTGAATTACAGAAATAAATGAACTTTTTCACAATATTCTAATTATATGAGGAGCACCTGTAAATGCAACATGCCCACCAAATAGCATTTTCTTTACACAAACAGCTCACATTCATCCAAGTCCCTTCTCAAAAGTTTCAACTCACTCTGTATCAGGTCTCAAATTGCCTCAACTACAAAGCTTTTGTTGCTACCAGGCAGCTGTTGCTAAAGTACTTTTTTTTCTTTTTAAGTCCCCATATTCAAATAAAAGAGCTGTGAGCTCGAGCAGCGGTTCTCAACTGATTTGTTATTAGGACCCACCATCACGCTAGGATGACGAAAATTATATTTTGACTTATATAATGCACACTGCACAGTCACGTATTTTCCCCAGATGTGATTGTTGAAGAAGCATTAGATAAGCCTAAAGAGCTCACATCATGAAAACAAGCTGATAACTGTCATTTTTAACAGACTCATATGTTATTATACTTTTCAGAAGATCCATATTGAAAGAAATGGCTCGCGACCCACTAAAAACGCTTCCACGACCCACTTTAGGGTCCCGACCCACCAGTTGAGATGATTGATTTTGTCAGCCAGCTGCTGTGATTTCCTTTCTCTTTGTTTTCAGAGAGCTGAATGACACCACCATGATCATGAACCTGAAGAAGCGTTTCGACCAAGAGCTCATATATGTACGCGTCCACTCATCGCTTCAGTTGTTGTGGGCGTTCCTCCACTGACGGTGTCATTTGTCCCGCAGACTTACATTGGCAGCATCCTCATCTCTGTGAACCCTTACAAGCTGATAAACATGTACGGCACGGATATAGTGCTCATCTATGAGGGCCGCGGTCTGTGCGAAAACCCGCCGTAAGTGTGCACCCCACAACCATATGTCCACACGCGCAGCCTGTGCGACACTTAATATACTGTATACGTGTGCATCTTGAAATGTCATGTCCATGTAATGTAGGCTTTCAATCAGTGGTGGTCAAAGCCATTTCATTACGCGAGTGAAAGTACGGATACTCAGTTGTCCACCAAAGTTTTACTGAGGTGAAAGTACTAAAGTATTTGCTGTAGAAAAGATTTAACCTCTTACCCCCCTCCTTAAAGCAGTACTAAGTAACTCTTGCCCCTAGCGCAACTGCAGGTGTCTTAGCAAGTTACGATTTTTTAACTTATTAAATGTCTTGGAGAGTAAATACTACGCTGACAGAAAAGGTGAAGGGAGAGAGGGGTGTTGTACATCCAGTTATACAATGGGAATATTATTTTTCACTCAAACTTGGCTGTAAATACTGTTTAAAGTGGTGCTAGCCCGCAGTTAGCTTTGCCTGTTAGCCTGTTAGCTTCTTCTCCGTGATTCTATTAGTGTGTATTGGTTGCTCTGCCCCGGTGGCAGTCAAGTTGCAAGCATGGTTTTCTGGCCAGAGACACCGGGGGAGATGAAAGACCCCCAATCATCCCATTAACACTTGTATTACCCCCAGAGGGACTACGGAAAGGATTTATTAAGGTAAACACGTTACTTAGTACTGCTTTAACCAAACATATTTTCTCCAGTTCAGCTTTACCCAAATCTAAACGCTTCTCAGCTGGAGCTTACAGTAATGCCTCATTTGAAAGCTAAGGCGCCGAGTTTGTGGCCCATTTTTTCAGCGTTTTTGTTGTGTTTTTGTAGTTTTTGTCAGTTTTTTGTCGCTCTTTCGTGGCTTTCTTGTTGATTTTTAATTGTTTTTTCCATCACTCTTAACTCGTGTTTTTGTCGCTTTCTTTGTTGTGTTATTGTAGCTTTCCCGGCACGTTTTTGCCGCTCTTTTGCTGCATTTTTGTCATATTTTGGAAGCGTATTTTTGCTTTGGGTTTTTGTCTTATTTTCATTGCTTTTTTTCGTGTTTTTTGTTGCTTTTCCATAGCTTTTTTTCCGTTTCTTATTTTGTCGTGTTTTTTTGCACTTTTTCCATCTCATTTTGTCACGTTTGTGTCACTTTTTTGTTTGTTTTTTTGCTTTTTTTTATCCGATTGCCCATCGATTGTCCATCGCTTTTTTTTTTTGCTTTTCACTCTTAAATCGTGTGTTTTTGCCGCTTATTTTGTTGCGTTACTGTTGCTTTTCCTGTCCTTTTTGTCGCTCTTTTGCCACTTTTTTTGCTTTTAGATTTGGGTAAAGCCAAATTTGAGAAAGTGTGCTTGGTTCCGGTAGGGGTTAAGAGGTTAAGCATTCAAAGGAGAACGTGCAAATCGGTGTAAATACTGTAAGTGTTATGAATGACAACAAATAGCGCTCGATTTCACCCTCTGTACGGCAACCCAGAGGGGACAGACCTCCTTTCTTGTCCTGAGCCATTGCCATTGATAGTACAGTTGCACAGTAAGTTGTCAGTTTTTCCTTTTTTTTCCTTTTTTTTAAGTAAAGGTAGTGGAGTAGAAAGTATTATATTAAGCACTCAACTGTAATGGAGTAAAAGGACAGTACTTGTTTCTGAACACCTCTGCTTTTAATGACCAAGCAGGTAATATAAGCTCTGTTTGTTTGTTAAAGACATGTATGCTTACGTCCTAGATTTTGAACTTCATACTTGAGTGTTTACTCATCTACCTGCGCCTCACGAAGCATCACACGGGGTTTCCCAGCTGTGCGCGATGACAGTGGAGACAAGATATGTCCAAAAGAGACGCGGCACAAATTGTTATCTAGCAGCACTTGCAGTTCCTGTCGTAGAGCCGAAGACAGGTGTAAACCGTAGGGATTTTATTGGAACGGCAGAAATATTTTGGAAGATCTGGCAAAGATATCAGATGATATGGTCTTCGCGCCAATCCAATGCAGGTTAAAATCATAAACCACCCTTTTCATATATTCTTTTTTGTCATAAAAAAAGCCACAATTATGCTTGATATGTCCAGTTAAAAGTATTTAGATGCTATTAGCGTGTTAAATGTGTTTATCCAACAGTTCTCCGGCAAAAACGCCATTTTGTTTACTATTTTGATCATCTTTTGGCTAATGTTAATCATTGCATGTTGCTGCCTCTCACCAACACAATGTCGGATTTTGTCCATAATGTTACATTTGTATATGAGCTGCGTGTAGAAAAATCCGACAACAAGTGGATAACCAGACCAAAAAAAAGCGAAGTCCGAGTACTCTCTCTGCAGTCATGTCAACCTAGTGAGGGTATTTAAACCCAGGCGTAAATGCCAGCACTCTCGGGTGTTACTAAGAGGCTCCTGTTACACTGTTGGTCGGTTTCCAGGGGAGAGTTTGGTTATACATTTCACTTCCACTTCACATCCATACACAAAGATCCACTTGAATAATGTTCCATAACTCAATACAACTGCCAACACGACATTAGGATGTATTCATGTGATAGAACGTTCTCACAAGTTCATTAATTAAAGCCACACTGCGGAACTTTACAGGTTATAGGTTGCTACGTCCAGTGCTTCATTTGGAAATCAGGGTTTCCACTGATTAATCTTAAGGCGCTCAAATCTGGAGCCACTCGTGCGATGGGGTCTGGAGCGGTTTGTTTGTTAGACAGGGGAGTGGGTTGGGAGACATGCTACGCACGGCTACGCATTGATCGAATGAAAGAGAATGCACACTCAAGCAAATAAAAATAAAATATACTTTTATCATATTTAGCCAAGCGCTGACCTATTTTGCGTATCAGCATCATATTCCGTGAAAATAGTGTGTTAATGTTGAGCTAAAGCAAAAACTAGAAAAACAAAGCTAGCTTACTAGCTACAGCTGTTTCCGGTGGGGCACTCGCTCTGAAGAATATAAATGATGTATGTCTTGTTTGGAAAGTATTAGAAAGCATCTACCACTAGTTAAATCAATGAGGTGAAATTGATTTAAAAATGTGTCAATGAACATAGTTTAAACCAGTTTATCCAAAACACAATGAAACTCAAACCCCTTGTGATCCGTGCTGTTTTGCTTCCATTCAAAGATAAGTAAGTAAGTAAGTGCCTTATTTGTCATTGTACAAATGTACAACAAAATTGCGTTCTGTTGGGTTAGTCCTGAGCCACTGCGACTGAGTGCGCCACCATTGTTTTTGGAGGTTGGGGAAACCAAAGGAGTACCCGGAGGAAACCTGCATCGCCTCCTGGTTTGCCCCAGTTTCAGAGCGTGGTGTCCTGCACTGGTCAGCTCCTCTACCTCCTCTATCCTCCTGCACAGCTCCCTACGCTCCACAACAGTCTTTCACCCTCTTCTGGGAAGAGCGTAGCAGACCAGTATAATTCGTCTTATTCTCCAGTCAACAAACATTAGCCAGAACACTAGTAGTCTTGCCCGGATACCTCCTCGTTTGCCCATTAATTGTCTCCTATAGCGCCTCTTGTGACGCCTCCACTGTGCTGCAGGTGACTGGGGGGCTCTTGGTGCCGCTTCAGTGTTTCAGAAGAAGAAATGTGTAGGATGAAATTTTTCCCTGAAACGCTACCACCAAAAACAGAGAGGAAAGGGACATGTTTAGCCAAATGGAGGCTCAAATTCAGCACTACTACACAAAACCAGTAATAAAAAAGCTTGTTTTTCATTCTATTTATTTCATAGTTATTGATTTAACATAGCCATGGAATGCGGATTAGAATCCCGCAGTTGTGTGAAAATATTTGTGAGTTGGTGATTTCTTTCAAAAACCCTTGCTTTATCAAAGTATCAATACTTTCAATACTTTTTAAGTTTCACAATACTCACTGTACCGCAATATGCATTGTATCGACCCCAAAATATTATGATGCATATTATATTGCGGATCTACATTAAAGCGCATCGTCCCAGCCCTGACTAGCACTACCCTGCATTGTACAATTGTTTAGCATCGTCTAGTACCGAACCTATTGTTGACCTTCAAAGCCCTAACCTTACACTGGTGTTTTTGTCTCCCCAGCCATATTTTTGCCATTGCTAACTTATCGTATTCCACCATGATGGATGCCAAAAAGGACCAGTGTATTGTAATCAGGTATGCGTTTCTAATTTTGATCAATATTCAAACCAGCCGGAATATGAATAATGTTTTGGAATGATGTTGTCAGTGGAGAAAGTGGCTCAGGAAAGACAGAAGCGACCAAACTGATTCTGCGTTACTTGACCGCCATTCATCACAAGCGTAATGTGACTCAGCAGGTAGCAGTCATACATTTTTTACTACATTTAACGTTTGATTGTTTCGTCTTGTCTTTTCTTTTCACTTTGTGGCTTCTTTTTCAGATTGAGGTAAGCTGCCAAGTTCAGTGTTTGGGTTCTGTGCTTTGGTGAGTATCTTCATAGCAGATACCTTTTCAGATCCTCGAGGCCACGCCCCTGTTGGAGTCTTTTGGGAATGCCAAAACGGTGCGCAACGACAACTCTTCACGTTTTGGGAAGTACACACAGATCTACATGGAGGGGTAAGTGTGACTGCTAAAAACGTAAAGCGTAAAGATGGGTAATGTTCCTTCTTTGGAGATGCCGGACTTTGCGTCGGTCAGAGTTTGTCTGTTACGCAAACCAAGGACGAGCGACCCCATGTTTGACCTTCCAAGTCTCACCAGGTCCAGATCAAGTCTGGGCCAAGACGGATCTGAAATAGTTTTAGATAGATCTAAATTGGACATAATGTTGTCTATAATGGGTGTACACCATGTCTCTACCAGGCTATGGGACTCCTGAGCCAGCTGAGGCCAGAGAGGCATAAACCTGTGTCTGGACAGTTTGGAGAGGTCATGGAAGTGGACTTTGGTCAACCTTGAAGAAATTGTCTGGTGCTTCAGGAGGGACTGGTGTTTTTATCTTATTGGTTCTCCAATGGTTTGGTGTTGGGACCCGCCAGCATCCCAGGATGACCAGCCACAATCCAAAACAGCATTCAAATTCAAAATTGGTATGAATCGAAATTAGCGTTTCACTCAAGTCCTTGGTGTGGGGCGGAGGATGGAAGCAGAGGGAGGGCAGGGAAGGGAGGGAGATCAGCTGCCTGGTGAATAAGACTGTTCTTCAGTCGACTGGACCTGGCCCATGGATTTCACAGTCTACTCCCAGGAAGGCATTAGTTATCCGTAATGTGAAATACAGTATTTTCCTTACAAAAGATTGTTGAAATCATGATAGAAACAATCAAATAACATTACTATATAACTAACACAGACTTGGGTCGTGTTTCTTTACTTTTTCCGTGTATAAATATTCAAAGAAATGTTTTCTGAGAAAGGCTCGTGGCCCACTTTTGGGTCCTGACTCACCAGTTGAGAAACACTGGTTTACAGCATATGTGAGGATGTTGCTGGATGGTACGCAAATACCTTCAGGATATTTCAGAATATAAGGAGTTATTTTTCAAAACAAAAACAAATGTAATCAATTTTGGAATGAGGCTGTAACATAACAAAAAGTGTGGAAAGTGTTGGGGTGTGAATACTTTCCGGATGCACTGTATGTGAGCATTTGACTCCTTTTACCCACTTTTGGATGGTAACATTCTGGGGCTGTCTGTTGTATCATTGTTGCTGAGGCACTTTACTGCATCACCAATATTGCTACTGTGGGAAGCATATTTCATTTGGATAGTCAACAAAGTGTCGAATGACATACGTAACGGGGCTGTCCCACTAACACACTTGAGGAATATTCGAGCCTCTGAAGATGTGTCAGTCCATTACAGATGCATGAGCTGTTACTTAACTCTGTTCTGTGTACTATGTTGTATGTACAGAGGGGTGATCAGCGGTGCCATAACGTCTCAGTACCTGCTGGAGAAGTCACGCATTGTCTTTCAGGTAACTACATACCGGAATCACGCACACGAGCACGCCAGTTACAGGCAAACCATGAGTCATCACTGTTCCGTCAGTGAGGATGCTTTTGTAACATACTGTCAACCGGGATTTAACCAAGCAGTTCAGTAAGAATTACAACAACAAAATCGACACTTTAACTTTTTGACATTTTGTCACGCTATGGACCACAAATATAAATATATTCAGTTGAAATTGTATGTGAAAGACACACACTATAAGTGACACACAATCATGAAGTGAAATGAAATGTATACATGATTCTGAAAAGTGGGGTCTAGAGAGTGTAGAGAGTTGTTTGGTTTTGTGGTAACCAAACTTCTCCGTGTGCTGGACAGGCCAAATCAGAGAGGAACTACCACATCTTCTATGAAATGCTGGCCGGTCTTCCTCCCGAAGAGAAGAGCCCGTTGTATCTTCAGGAGGCCGAGACCTACTACTATCTCAATCAGGTGACCACACGTAACTTTTACAATGGCGTTTCTTTGTTACACAACCTACCTGGAACTGTGTTTTGTTTGTCATTCATTCATTCCACTTTGACAAATCGTTTCTGTCTCCTGTCTCAAGCACATCCTGAAATACATTGCTTTACTTTACAATTAAGTTCAGGAGCAATAGGAAGATTTGAGTCGACCCAACAAAAGCACAGCGGCCAGAAGTGGTGCATTTCTATTCCAGTATTCTATTTTACATACAGTATGCACAGAGTCTTGGATCCTCCCGTTTTTATTTGATTGTTCCATTCTAAGAAGCTGATGAAACCAGGAGCAATGAAACTACACAGTCTGTGTTTACTAATGTGACAGGGCAGTGCGCGACTGTGCTGTGGATACTGAAGTCGGAGAGTTATTACAGTACCTATACAAATCCCCCCACTGTATAAATATTAGTTCTGTTGGTCACATTAGAGTGTGTTTGCGTTATCCTTGTACTGCCGGTTTAGCTCAGATAGATAGGCAGCAGACTTAAGGACCTGGAGACTAGTTGGAGACTCGAGTTGCCGCTGGTCACGGAGATGTCTCCGAAACGTCTCCTAGTCTCGTTGAAAACTAACAGGTTAGATTTCAAGACTTTTTCAAGCCTCCGACAGGTCTGGGACACATTGCAGGGACGTCACAGAAACATCTCACAGGTTGAGGACAACAAATAGTGTTCTTGACGTAACCACAACTGCTTGAGACCTCTAGTAGCCCTCTCAGAGACCTCTAGGAGACCATACGGAAACTCGCCTTATCTCCAGGGGATGTCTCGGAGACATCTTCGTGACCGGCAGTAACTCGAGTCTCCCTTGGTGCCAGTCGCGGCAGTCTCCGCAACGTCTCTGCAACGCTCCTCCGGTGAGATAGACCCTTTACGTGCAGTGATTCGTGAATTTCAAACCTCAGAACTCCACTTTTTTGTTTCCAGATTTAATACGATATTGGGAGTATATTCTAAGTTTAAACCATTTTTTGTTCATATTTTTGGTCAAATATATTCTGGCTTGTTTGACAAGTCCAAACCGAAGCTACGGCGTTGTGTAGTTGGGCGAAAGTCTTTTCAAAGAGGCAGAGGCTTCAGGGACTACAACACACAGACATACTTGTTTTGTGAGTAGTGTTTGACAGATGGTTCTAAAATTAAGGATCACTCAAACATGTGCAGCGCTGTGGACACAAAGCTCCGGGCTTGTTTTAGATGAGCAGTCCCCAGTACATCTCCTGAAGTCATATATTGAGACGGCAGTACACTGCTCGGTTACTTATGCCGCCTGCATTTTTTGGAACAGCCATTACTTCTTTATTGTTTTATATTTGAACTGTTTGTTTTTTTGGCTACAAAGATCAACTGATTGCTTTTTCCTCTAATAATTTGAATTGGGCAGCTTTCAGGCAGATCTTAGGTAAGCTTTGGGCTGGAAATAGTGAATTCTATCTGGCAACACTGATTATAGACCGAATACTTAGAAGTTGTAATAAAAGTTTACTATAACTCTGAAATGTTTCCATCAGTATTACTCCCAAAGAAAATTATTCATAAAATCTAGTTAATGTATTTAAAGTGCTAGTCTGTAAGATTACAAAATGAGGAGAGAGAGAGATTTAAAAAGGTTTTTTGTGAATAAGCTATTCCTCATTTGAAAGCTAAGAACCTCCATAGTTTAGCCACTGAGCTTTAATGACTGGAGCCTGCACTGACACTGACTTTATCGGGGACAGGAGCTGGGATTGAGGAAGTTTATTTCCAGACTGGTTTAAACTACAGGATCTGGCAACAATAAGAGTGGAGCTTATTCTGCTTCCTGTTGTTGATAATAGTCCTGAGACACAGACAGATTATATTTATAAAATGTACAATGTACAAAACACTCTTCCTCCCCTAACTTAAAAAAACATTGTTTGCATCAATAACACTGCATTTTCATGTAAGTTTTGCTCTTTTTGAGTCTGTGTAAACCAGAAAGCGACTTATCGATTACTAAAATAGTAGTCAACTATTTCAATAATCGATTAGATGTCGGTTAATTGATTAGCTATAGTAGCCCTAGTAAATTCCTCAAAATTACATGGCAGACAGCTAATGGCTAACACAACATGAAAATATCAATAAATAACAATAGCACTAAGACTTTTCTTAAAAAAGAATCAGCCTAGTTGTTTCATTTTTGTTTGGTTATTTATCAATACCAGCCAATTAGGTGATCCTATTATAGATCATTTAATAGCTAATAGTGCTATTAAAAAATCTTCACCAGTTAAAGAAGATCTATTGGTTCATTGTCTGAGGCTTTATACAAAGCTGACGACAGCTGACTGTCATGTAGGGAGGAGACTGCTCCATAGAGGGTAAGGACGACGCGGAGGACTTCAGGCGACTGTTGGGTGCCATGGACATCCTGTGCTTCACCCCAGAGGAGCAAAGCACCATCTACCGCGTTCTGTCCTCAGTGCTCCACCTGGGCAATGTGTTCTTCCAGCCTCACCAGGTCAGCCTCTTTCCTGACATTCATATTGATGCAGTTCGACACACAGGGGAAAGCAATAGTGGCAATTTTCATGCATAAAATTAAATCAACGTGAACTTGCAATACATTTTTCCTCCTGTTTATGTCAGTGATCCACAGCAAAAGTGTCAAATGGAAATCTTTAGATATTTTGTTTCCCTATTCACCTGCAGTGTCTCACTTTAGAATAATAATGAAGTAAAGTTCATGATACTGTACCTGCGTGCATGCTTGTGCAGGTGGAGGGGCAGGAGGTGGCCTCGGTGGTGAGTGCACAGGAGATCCGAGTCATCGCTGAGCTGCTGCAGGTGTCACCGGAGGCTCTGCAGAAGTCTGTCACCTTCAAAATGACGGCAAGTTTTGGGGAACGCTGCAGGTTCTATGAGGACCACAGCAGTGTTTCTCTAACTGTGGTCCAATTGGTGGTGTAATAGTTGTTTTCTCTGCAGATCTAGATGTTTCATTAATTCTCTGTGGTTCAATCTAGTGTTCTTTTGGAACAACATCTGAAGAAGAGTGAAAACAAATCACAAAGGCTGCTTAATGCTGCCTTCATGTGGTTTCGTAATTATGTAAAATACTACTTGCAGAGTAGAAAATTCTCATCTCGTATTTTCCTTTGATGCCCGAGTTCCCGAGATGAGATAACCTTTGACCATTCAACACCACAGAGAGCAGCGATAACACATTTTTTATGCCTTTTAGTCGATTTTTATGAAAGCTACACTATGTAGCTATTAAGCTACTCAATTTGATCTCCTTTTCCACTTATTGTCACGTAAAAAAAAGCCATACTTTGTATCTTTTACCAATCAAAGCAGATACAAAGTAGCAGTAGGTCTGCAGTTTGTAGACTACTTTCTCCCGTGAATTTATTGGTTTATAGGGGATTGTTTCTTTGTTTTTTTGTTATATTTCACTTTACTACGACACAAAAGCACCTACTGTACAACACACAATGCACTCGTAATTTCCATTTCACCACTGGAAAGGATGATCTTTACCAGAGCACATGAAGGCAGCATTTGACTAATAGAATATGAAGGTTTTGGGAAATGGCTAAAATGAGTTTTGTGCTAAGAGAGTGCTGACCTTCCAGGACGCGGTGCGGGAGAAGATCTACACTCCTCTGACCGTGGAGAGTGCTGTGGATGCCAGGTGAGAGAGCACAAGCACATTTCAAACAAACAGGTTTCTGCTGACACTCCACTCCACTTGTTTCCCTTACCACAAAAAAACATACACGTACAATAGCCAGGATGAATGAAAGTGCGTTTGTGAGTGTGCGAGAAACTGATGGATTTTCAACTTTTTCTCTCACTTTCATCGAGATAGACCCCTCACGCCTCATGCTCCAGTGGTCTGTCTTTTCTTATTAAATCCACTGGTAATACGTCCAACTTCATTGCCTCCTTGTAATCTCTGTTTTAGAGATGTACAAACGGCAGACCTTCTCAACAGTGTCGGTAGAGTAGGGAGGATTGCATGACACTGTTAACCAATCATGCTTAGTTTCCTCGTACAATGTGTGACGCCAGTCTTTACAAAATTGACTGAAAGATTGCGTCCCCAGCATTCGACAACAAGAGAGTTTTTTTCTAGCGCATATGACATGAGTGAGCTTTTGTCAACTACAGAAGGACTGACCCCAGCCGCTGTAGGAGCTGGCCACGTTTTACAGCGGAGAACACGGACGTGTGGGAGCGGGAGAACCCGTCGTCAAAGTACCCTGTTGACGACGGGTTCTCCCGCTCCCGCACGTCCGTGTTCTCCGCAGTAAAACGTGGACCGAATGGGTCAAATCAACCAGAAAGTTAAACTCACTCTTCACAGACAGCAGAGTCACTCTCTAACCGAGGACAGTCAGATCTGGACAGTAGTTTGTCCGATAGAAGTGAGTAAAGTGTTTGTAGGCTGTTTGTCTCAAAGGGAGTTCATCACAGCGGGTCTGACTGAAAGGAGCGCCGCTTGGTAACCTACTGTTTTCATAACCACAGTTCTAAGAATGTGCAGGGTTTGAAGTTAATCATATTGAAGCTTTGATAACAAATACCAGTCAGGTGCAGTTTCAGCTTATTTTAAATCAGTGGTTCTCAAACTGTGGGTCAGGGACCAGAAGTTAGACATAGCGTCTAGGCCTGAGGCTAAGTAGCTACAGTTTCTGAAATGATGAGTGAATGAAGTGTTCTTGAGGCCAGGGCCAAATGAAGAGAGTGATGAGAGAACAGTGTCAAATTGTGGCCCAAAAATATAGTCTGTGAAATGATTATTATGCTGTGACAAACAGTTGCCACAGGAAGGGTCGGGGGTTGTGGGGCCCATGTGAAACGTTCTTGTCCCGGGCCCCACAAAGTCTGTCAACTGCCGTGTGTAGGAGTATTCAAATAATTATTTTAAAACCACATTTTGCCGTTAAAAATGTTTACAAGTGGTCTTACTGTTTTTACTTTGGAGGTCCCAGGATGTTTCTTTAGGGGTTGTGATCTTCATTGCTTTAAAACATTTGTGGACTCTGCCCTATAAGCGTTTGTTCTGTTCAGACAAGCGTTATCTTTCTTGTTTTGTAATTGAGTGATCAGCGGATGACCTGATTGTTGCGACAGGCCAAACTGCCTTGAGAATTTAAGTTTGAAGCAGAGAGTGAGCCAGCCTCTTTTTATGCTCCCCTTGAGTTTTTATTTTTTATTATTTTGGCAGAGGCGTGTGAGGACAAACCATGTCAGAGCTGAGGCCAGACATCTTTCACATGTCCTCTGTTGCCATGGGAACCGCTGTCTCTGTTGCCGCGGTAACCGCATTGTGTGTGTGTGTGTGTGTGTGTGTTGTTGTTGTCCTCGCAGAGATGCGGTTGCCAAGATCCTGTACTCGCTGCTGTTTGGTTGGCTAACGGAGCGCATCAACGGACGGGTCTACCCACGCCACGAAGCCCTGTCCATCTCCATACTGGACATCTATGGATTTGAGGTCCCAGTTAAAACTGCAACTACAATAGGCACAAAAACGTCAGGCTGGTTCAAGGTTACCTGCAATGGGTTTCATTCTTATGGGGAAAAGAGTGCTTAAAACTTTATGTACGATCGCTGAGCTTTTGACTACAATTAAAGGGGACATTTTATGCATAATTTAAAATCTGCTTCAGGGCACCTCTGCATTGATATTTTACGCCTTAAAGGGATATTTCAGGATTTTTGACATAGGGCCTCATTTCCTAGTTATCCAGAGTGTTGTTGATTTCTGGAGATATATTTTTTTTAATTCCTGCAGTTCTTATATTTGAAGAGTTTAGTGGCGCTAGGCTAGTGCAAGGCTAGCACATTTCTACGGTAACAGCTAGCCTGCATTAAAAACTGTCTGACACCACAGTGCACCTGGGGCAAATCACTTATAACGCTAGACTAACGATATAAATGTCTGTGTCGATAGAATAATTATAACCATTTTGCAAATAACTTATATTTGAGCAGCATCAGCTGGTTGTAAGCTAGCGGCGGAGTGATCTGCGAGAAAATAGTCCCTCAGAATGCGATAATTAATGTGATGCAAGGTCAGCTCTATTTAAAAAATTATTCCACTAGACTCTTCAATTCAATAGACTCTAGACTCTGCATGAATTAAAAAACTATTATCTCCAGAAATCAACAACACTCTGAATAACTAGGAAATGAGGCCCTATGTTAAAAATCCTGAAATATCCCTTTAAAATGTAACTAAATGTGTACGTATGGACAGGATGCTTGAGAAGTGAATACTGCTGTTTTATAGTGGGGGTATTAGGCTTCTTGTGATTATTTGATAATCATTTCAGACACATCTTCACCAGTATCTTACACTTTGTTAGGAAATGCAATATTGATTCACAACTGCTTATTCACATTCTCCCGTTGCCTTATTTCCTGCGTTCAACAATCGCACTGTCCATAAGCCTCACCTCCCTCGGTTCTCCTCACTCCCCTTCACAACAAACCTCCGTAGCGTGCCTACCGGGACGTGTCTGGACTTGCCTCAGAGCGTGATGCAGCATGTTGCTCTTTATTAGCGACGCTTCAGCGGCTGCTTTTGCCTGTCGGTGCTCTGCATCTGCGATGGACGCTCCCGCTACTGCACAGAGATGAGAGGAGCCAAACAGGAAGTCAGGCGCCCGTCAGGGAAGATAATCTGGTGAATTTCAGAATAAATTCAGTTAGCTACATTAGCCAAATTACCAGAAGTTGGTAGCTACCATGTAGACCATTTGCAAGACAGAGACAGAGAGATTTTGTGCACAAGGACAACAAGTTGCACCCGGGAAGAGGAAAATATACATAGGGTTGTTTTTGGATCATATGGATCTATGAGGGCAGGAACAGAAAGGAGCAGGCATGAAGCGGGTTAGCTAGGCGTTGTAGAGTGAATGCACCATTTACTAGTATTTCTCTGTGTACCTATTTGTTATTGCATGAAACCCTGCGAACCTGCAGCTTTCTGAGGGCTCAACCGCACGTACTGTACACAGTACACACTGTACACAAAACTGAGTGACAGGTCGTGAGAAAATCGCTCTCAATACGTGCCAAACCCGTTCAGTGTTGTAAGAAATATAAGGTAAGAAAAGCTCTTCCCGGTTACGCACTGCCACAGGATGAGCTCAGGGGAAACAGATGCAGTGTACTAAGAATAGTCACTGGGGAAGATTCAAAGATTACTCAAAAATGTGCGAATAGTTGAAACACAACTTCTGCTTTTGATGAGTGAACACAATTTTAATATGCTACAGATTTTTTTTTTTTACATTTTGCATAATACCTCCCACTTTATGAATCTCACATGTTACTTGGAGTGCCCTCTGCTGGCAGTAGAAGTAAACACAAGATACAAGCCACCATTTTTGGCTACTGGCATGCTAAATCATTGTTACCGTCGTGATAAATGCAATGTTTTATGGTCTTGGAGAGCTAATTCTATATATTATAACTAAATCCAAAGTAAACAGTATTACTCAAGCCTGTGTGAAGGAAGAAAAATACTACTGCATGTACAGTATGTTACAGTATGTATAAGGGAGCAACTTTGTATCATTAAAAGCTCAAAGTCAATTTTGCTGGATATGTCCCCTTTAAGTAATACTAAAAAGACAAAAAACACCTACATTTATGTGCATTAGTATCCTCCAGTGACGTATTTACTACATCCTAGGAGTTTTTTTTTTTTTTAATGCTGCTTGTTATCCACTGCATTATCTTCAAATTCCTCGTAGTAATAAATCGGGAAAAATCAAGGTACATTGCAAGTAAGCCACAACTACTCTGATGTTATTGTGCTTTGAACCCATCCAAAAGAATGCATGTTTTAACTTGTGCCCCTGTCTGTGCCCTCCAGGAGCTACAGGTGAACAGTTTTGAGCAGCTTTGTATCAACTATGCCAATGAGTCTCTCCAGTCTTTCTTCACTAAAGTCGTCTTCCAAGAGGAGCAGGTGAGACCATCCAGGTGTTCAGATGGTTGCACCTCCTTGATTTAACTAATGAGGACCCTCTACTATGAGGTCCATTCCCTATATGACCGCAGCAGGAGCTTGTTTCACATTGCTGGCAGTTACACTGGTTCTTTTCATTCGTGATGATGAGATTTGTGTCTGATGCATGCTGAACCTTTTGGGATTTGTTTATTTTAATGAACCACTCAAAGACTAGCTCTTTTATATAGTTGTTTTTAGAGACGCCAGCTAGGAAAGTAATATTATCCAAAGACCTAATCACTGTGTTGCATGCCTTTTGATTAAAATTATCCAAACTTAACAGTGGGACTGATTTTCAATAACAATATAATTTCGTTAACGCACCTTTTTCTAATGACCATAACGTAATGATGACGAGCTAAAAACAGCTATTTGGGGACGAGACGTTTATGAGTTTACATCAATGAGATGAGACGAGACGAGACGAGACGTGTGAAATGTGAAATTTTGTGCAACCATTGATGAAAAGACATAAAAACTGCTGTCTCAAAGAGACAGCACCTCTGGTGCAGAAGGCTCTCCCTGATGTCACCTGCTGCTGTTTCTTTAGTTTGTTCCTGGTAAAGTTGTTAAACAATGTATGAGATAACAGGATGAAAAAGATCAATCTCTTTTCACAATTGGGATCTGGTTTCGAAGCATTCAATTTAAAGTGATAGTCAGTAAGTTTAAATGTTTTACACATTTCATTGATTGTGTATAATTGACTTCCTGGCTAAGAAATTTGACATAACATAAGTAATGTTAAATAATAATACTTTTTGTAAAGTTCCCCCCTTTGCTGATTTCTGCAACTAATCAGAATCCCTGGGATACCACTTTGACCAATGAGACAAGCTTTCCTGTGAACCAGCCTGTCAGGTTCAATCAGGAGAGAAGGGGGCGGGAGCTTGATTGTTTACTTTTGCAAATTCTGTTCCTGCTCTCCTCATTTTGCAAACTAGGAGTAGCTTTCTGGTTAAAGAGGAGAAGAATTTGATTGATTACTTTAAAATTTTACTCTATCTCTCCTCCCTTTGCAAACTTACAGACTATCACTTTAAAGGGCCGTTCAAAAGACCTGCTTTGGCTTGTCAGAACTGTTCATTCATTCATTTATGGCCAGAATTTGTTTGCACAGCCAAGATCTCATCTCTGCGATGTCCTCCTCAAGTACTGTATCTTCTTGTCCCTCTGCTGCATGCAGGAGGAGTACATGAGAGAGCAGATTGAGTGGCAGCAGCAGCCCTTCAGCCATAACCAGGCCTGCATGGACCTCATCGCTGCCAAGCCTCACGGAATACTGCGCATCCTCGACGACCAGTGTGGCTTTCCACAGGTACAGTCGGCAAATGTGTACAAAAAATACTTCCCATTCATTTAGCCATCAAATGTTCTTCTTTAGCATAAAATTTGGTATCATTGTAACTCAAATGTAACTCAAATTAATGTTTGTCAAGTTTTGTTTGTTTTGTACGAATGTAGTATGTCTTGACCTGTATATAATAATAGGTTTACAGAGGACTTTAAAAAACATACTTCAGATATAAACATGTATTTTTATCTTTAATCTTCAGTCACAGTACAATTAAGGTTTATGATTATTGTGCATCAAATCAAACCGTCAGAGCCCCCTCACTTATGTATTACTACAATGAAAGAACTATTACTACAAGGAAAGAACTGTTAACAAACACCAATGGTTTTCAGGCCACAGACCACACCTTTCTACAGAAGTGCCACTATCACCATGGAAACAACCCCCTCTACGCCAGACCGAAGATGCCACTGCCAGAGTTCACCATAAAGCATTACGCCGGAAAAGTCACCTACCAGGTACGTGTGTCCGGGGAGCGTCTCTGCGCGTGTGCTGCTGTCTGTATGAGTTTTTTCATGTGCATACTCTTTGGACTTTGTTGCACAGGTTCACCACTTTTTGGACAAAAATTTCGATATGGTTCGGCAAGATGTTCTGGACCTCTTCATCCAAAGCAAGAACAAAGTAAGAAATTGTTCAGATGTTTAGTATGATGTTGATATTTTCTACAAACCACGGCCCCAGAGAGTAAAAAAAATCTGCATCCACTCTAAAGATTAAATTAAAGCACCAAAGAGCATTCAGGGCATTCTCCAGAACAGGTTTGTACAACCTGTAGCTCAGGAGCTGTAGCTAATGTCTGCTCATCTGTCGTGAAGTGGGCTATTTTGGATATATAGTAGCATCATGACTTCGATTACTGGAGATGTCCATCCATCCATTTTCTTTTGTTTCATCTGGGGCCGAGTCTCGGGAGCAGAGATGCCCAGACCTCCAGCTGTTCTGGAGGGATCCTGAGGCGTTCCCAGGCCAGCTTAGAGACATGGTCCCTCCAGCATGTCCAGGGTCTTCCTCCCAATGTGACTGAGCTCCTCACCCCATCTCTAAGGGTGCGCCCACAACCGCTTACATCCGTAAACTTGTCCTTTCAGTCATACCCAGATCTCATGACCATTGGTGAGGGTAGGAACGTAGCAAACGCGTCACTGCTGACGCTGCACTGATCTGCCTGTCGATCTCACGCTGCATTTGGAGATGTATAGCTTGATATTATAATGTGCTCTAGACTGACGTCCCCAAGATTGCAGCCATAATAGTGAATGTCACAGGACTGAAAGCATGGAAGTATTATAAGATCTGCATAGGGAACCTCCCCTCGGGCCCGTCTCCTGTTCGATTAGTGGCCACTTCCTGGTACTGCAGCTGAAAATCCTCTTGGGCCCAGAAAGGATTTTTACCATAGAGGACCATGTAAAAACAAAGTTTGTATTTGAGTGACAGGCCACTTACAGCCTTCAATTTTTATCATTTTGTTCTGGATATTATGTATTTTATTATCATAGACCTTTTCTTCCTTAATGTTTGTATTGCTAGCTTCCCACCGCGATGGTTGATCAGATTTGATCACGTCGCGTAGGCAGTGGATTTTTTGGAGCACATTGAAATCAATACAATACTCAATAATCAATACAGTGATTTTGAGTCAATTTGCTCACATTTCTTCTTAATGAAATATATTCTTCCCTAAAGTTGCTCAAACTAACCAGAGTCTCCCTGGAAGTGCACCAAGTACTTCAAATGGCCAAACTGTGTTCAAACAGTCAAACAGTTTATATCGAGCATCTCTCTTCTGTTATGTCCCTCTTCAGCTTGTGTCCAGCCTGTTCCTGAAGCACTCGGAGTCGGTCTCTCAGCAGAAGTCGGCCCACCGCACCAGCTCAGCGCGGCGCTATCAGGCCAACACGGTCAGCGCCAAGTTCCAGAACAGCCTGCTGGAGCTCATTGAGAAAATGGAGAGGTGCGGCTTTAGTTACTATACTATACTCATGCACATGAAGCGCGCCTCAGTAGTAGCCAAGTTCATTATTTGCGGAATCAGTAACCTTGATGCGTGCAGCTACTGCTAGACTTTCTTGCGTTCCACGTCCTGCTATTGGAGAGGAGAAAGGTTTTGGGTACAAAGTGTCCCATTAGAAATACTCTATGTGTAATGGTGTGTCTGTGGCAGGTGTAACCCTTACTTTGTGCGCTGCATCAAACCCAACCATCGCAAGGTACATGAGTGCGGGAGCTGGGGGCTGCTGTGTGTGTGTGTGTGTGTGTGTGTGTGTGTGCGTGTGTGTGTGTGCGTGTGTGTGTGTGTGGTTTGCAGTGGTGCAGTGTCTCCAGGCTGTGACCTTCTCAGAAATCATCCCAGACTCAGAGGCTGACAATATCTGGGGGGAAAAGACAACACTCCGGAATATTGTGATATTTTACTTTTTTTGTGTGTTTCAACGCAATATGTTTTATTGAATATGACACAAAAGCAAGAAATGTGTTTGTTTTGTCAAACTGCGTCAAGACATCAACATGCAAAAAAGTACTAAATCGGGATCAAAACTAAAACGTAACTGAATTGACAAAAAGCCCTGACTAGAACTGAACTGTGTTAGCATAAAATGTGTCATAATCTCAGTCAGATGGATGTATTGTGCCTTCTTGCGATATGGATACTGCGATATTGCACTAAGAGTTATGATTATTGCGCAGCCCTGTACTCATGTTGGTCTCGTGCAGGAAGCCGGTGTGTTCGACATGGAGCTGGTCAGTTCACAACTGCGCTACTCCGGCATAATGGAGACCATCCAGATCAGGAAAGATGGCTACCCGTACAGAATGGACTTCCACAGCTTTTTGGTCAGGTCGGTCAACATCTATTATAGTATCATTCTTAAAATGAAAAAAGTCACCCTGCACTGTCCTGTGTGCTCTGAGGACACGGCCTGAAGGAGTGTTTCACTTCATTCACACAGTTTTGAACACGCTTTTCCAATCCTTTACATGTAGTCCGGTAGACCACGTTTTCTGCATTGCAGTTTTGAGTAATCTTGTTTACGTAGTTTGTTTTTTTCTTCTACTGCTGAAACCCTCCGCTCTGTACTTCCTGTATCTTGTTACTTAAAATAAATGGAACTCAGAGAACCCATAATCGATCACCGGGTGCGTTTATCCCAGCGCCATGTAGAGCATCCCAGCTGAATGGTTGAAGCATGGCTGTATATAATAATAATAATAATAATAATAATAATAATAATAATAATAATAATAATAATAATAATAATAATAATAATAATAATGCATCGGTTTTATATAGCGCTTTTCTGGACACTCAAAGACGCTTTACATGGCATTATTCATTCACTCCATACTTGGCGGTTGTAAGCTACTATTGTAGCCACAGCTGCCCTGGGGTAGACTGACGGAAGCGATGCAACCAGTCTGCGCCATCGGCCCCTCCTTCGCCAGGCTTCCTGGTGTTCCCAAACAGTCTCCCATCCAAGTACCGACCAGGCCCTTCCCTGTTTAGCTTCCAAGGTCTGACGGGATCGGGCATTGCAAAGGTGGTATGGCCATTACAGTATATATCCGTCTTTATTTCATTATACGTTAGAGTTATAAAAACAAACAGGAGTAAATTACACACCAAAAAGTAAACTTTCACGCATAATCATACATAGATCATGCTTGATTGTCCCGCCATGATCAAAAAGACATTTAAACTACAATTACTGGAAATGGTTTGTACAGGAAGTACTTCCAAATAAACCATAGACCGCTATACCATGATTCAACAGGTGTCATTCCCTTTGCTGCCAGCAGTGAGAGCTCCAGGCCAATCCTGACTTGCTCTTATTTGAATCCTTGCCTCACGTCTGGGTGACGAAAATCTTTATAAAAAGGGGGAATTACAGTGTGCAAACTTCCATCATGTTTTGCGCTTGTCCGAATTAGCCTGTGGCTTCATTAAAGTGAGAGATTATTAAAGGGACTAGATGCAAGTTGGTCATTTTTATACTCACTAAATAACCATGCTGAAGTACACAAAAGAATGTTTGTGAGCCTCAATTATCATTATAAGTCTTCATCGTGGACTTTAGCATATCGGCATAATAAAGCAGGTTACAAGGGAATAACTGTAGAACTGTATTAGACTGTGTGCCTGAACGTGTGTGTGGTGTCTGGCAGGTACAAGGGCTTACTGTGTCTGGTGGAGCCTCCGCCGGCCGATGGAGAGAACTGTGTGCAAATGCTGCGCAGACTTGCTTACGTCAGGGCGGGCTCGTTTCAATTGGGAGTCAGTAAGGTGAGTGAATTCTCCCTAAAGACGCAGCGTGATTGACAGAGGGTTTCCTAAGCATTGAACTCACACTGGACAATAAAGAGCTAGGAGTACATTAGTTTAGGTGTGTTTTTGCTTACTCACACCTTTTAGACCAGTGAAAACACCTTTTCTGCTGCCGAACTTGTGTTTTTGGTTTTGGTCACCCTCATTCAGAAGTGTGTCACTCATTAGCAAAACTATTATGTTTTAAAGGTTAAGGTAAATGTGTATCCTGGGACAATTTGAGCATAGGCACCTGGGGATCCATTTCTACATCATGAGCTAGCTCGGCCTATTGTGTATGTTTTGGGTTTGTCGGCCCAGTTCAACCTGAAAAGACTCACAAAGACAGAATGGCGTTAGGAATGCTTTATTAACAAACATGAATCTTTATTGGGGCTCAGACCCCGGCGGAAGATTGAACGAACGATATGAAATACACGGCGCTGATGAATGATAGCCAGAATCTTCCCCCAAGCCTGGACCCTGGTGGTGGTAGAAGAGGAGACCTGGGTTGGCCAGTCGACGACAAGCAGAGCCGAGGAGAGGCCAGGCGGAGAAAGGGGTGGAGGAGGGTTGTAGCACGGCTGGGAAACGGCTGAGTGTTTGACCAGGGAGCTTGAAAAGGAGATCCTGAGCGATGAGCGGCTGCGGTGATTGGCTGTCGTGAAGGTGCGGCTTGAGCAGGGTCTGTGATTGGATGATTGGAGAGAGCTGCCAGTGATGAGATGAATGAATGCAGCGGGTAGGTCTTCCAGGTTGAATTTGCGCAGAAGCTTCATTTTAACAAGTACAGTCTTTTACCACTGATACAGCCATCCAGTTCAGAGCCAATCAGTGCTAATTTTTTTAACCGTCATAGTCCCTAGGCCAAAGTGAGGCTAACGTGACATGAACAGACGACTGACCTCATCAGATTTGTCCCTGAATCAGTCATTTTACACTTGATGAAATACTTCACAATAGTTTGAAATGTTGCCGATTGATAGCATTAGCTTCATAAACTCCATCAAAAGGCAGCGTTTGTACACGATGCTCGCCTCATTGTCCACACTGTGTGTACTCCAGTTGTGCGTGGATCGTGTTTCCTCCAGAGGACCACCCACTACTACAGAGTGCTACTTGTAATGGAAACACTACAAGCACAGAGTAGTGTAAAGTCATGTACTGTGTCCTGGACAGGGAGTGTAGTCTGAGTACTCTGCCCATGTAAACACACTGACACACTTGTGCTGCTTAGATCTTCCTGAAGGAGGAGCTCTACCAGCTGCTGGAGGCCAAGCGCGACCGCCTGCTGAACGTTGCCGCTCTGACGCTGCAGAGATACACGCGCATGTACCTCGTCAAAAAGAACTTTGTCAAATTCAAGTTGCGCATGATCCAGCTCCAGGCCCGGGCCAGAGGACACATAGCCAGGTAAACATGTGTGACTTTGTGCTTTCGGAGTGCAGGGCTGTTTGAGCTGGCTTTGGCTGGGAGAGAAGGGGCCCTCAGTCGATTCTGTCTGGGGGGGCCGACATTTACCAAAGCGACTTGAGTCTCTCACCTGTAGCTTCCACATCTGCAAACATTTAGGTAAATATTATAAATTAAATGATTAACCTGTTGGGTGGTTACTCGGGCTGGGACGAGACACTTTTGTCACGATCCCATACGTATCACGATACCTCAGCCCAGTGCGATATGTGTTAGTATTACATTTATGAATATCCATTATAACAAACAATATTTTACCCCGAATTAATTTAATAGGAAAGCACATGTTGAGTTTCCAGAATGATGTCTGATGTCTGATATTGATTAGCATTTTGAAAAGCACAAATGGCAGAAGCATTTCAAAAGTTTGGCTCTTTTGTTTAAACCAATCAGCACCAAATCTGGATTTAACAAAACTATCTAAGTCAAAGACATATGTATTTATTTGGCGTAGGGCCAAGACTTTTTTCGATTCATTCCGATTAATTAATTCCATAAGATTTAATGCGATTCAAAATATTAATCGAAATTAATCACACTTTACTTTAGCTGCACTTTTTCAGTTTCCTTTTTCCTGCAGACGTTGATTAGGGACGAATACCACGAAAAGTCAAAAGCAATTTTACTGTCAGACTTGTTTATTCACAGTTAAGCCGACATAAACTTATTTAAAAAGATGATTCTCCAAAATAAATCAAACTGTTATTGTCTTTGAAGTGTTTGAAATGATCACACAGGCCTCACATCTTCACCAAAATAAGTTCAAATGCAGGAAAATACAAAGAAGCATCGAAATATACCTCCAAGAAATAAATACAACCCCTAAGTAAATTATGGTTTCATGCGATGAATTTTGCAATACATAGTTTCCGATGCGTGACACAACAAAGAAGTATTCCGATATACTGCAAAACGATATTTTGTCCCAGCACTAGTGGTTACATATGACAGCGCAAAGTCATGCTCTTCTTAGGTCGCATTCACAACCCCCTCTTGATCCGAATCCGGGCCCGTTTGCTCAGAGAGTCTGGTTCGTTTGAGGTGTTGTGAACGCGCAAACGGACTCTGATCCGGGCCAAAGAAGCGAACCCTGGCCCGGGTGAAAACGTGGGTCTCGGCCCGGTTCAAACGAACTCTGAAGCGGATCGCTTTGTTTATGAACGCAACTGAGCCAGAGAGCTGAACAAAACCAGGAAGACAAAGTTGCAGGACGTTGTGCGTCTGATATAAACAAAACAAACGAGTTACGCAAAGACAGAACAGCGCGCAGCACGACATTCATTACAGAATGTAAATGAAAACGCATGTGCAGACACGTTACAGCTAACTGTTAATACGAAATATACAAAAGCATGATGTAATATGAGGCAGAAACCATTGATATAAGCAGCGCCAGAGGCCAGTGAGCAAAGCCCTGATCAGATCATTTTTACTACCTTTCTCCGCGTCTCTTTCCCTCGGACAGTCGTCAGAAGTAGATGTCTCTGCCCGGAGCCTTCGCAGTTGTCATGTGAAGAAAACATATCTCCGGGGTCCGCCAGTCCTGCTTTAGTCCCGCTTTAGTCCGGGTTTTGCCTCGTCTGGCATCATCTTCTCTCATGACGAGTATCGGCTCATTTATCTCCCATTTCGTCCGTAAAATGATCCATGCGTTCTGAGCGTAGTTACTGTCACTGTCAGATTAAAAAGTGCGTAAAGAAAAACCAACACAGCCACAGTCTGATACCGCTTCATTTTGTAAACAAAAGATGGAACAGGAAGTGGAGTTTAATCGACCAATCAGAGAAGTGTTTCTTGTTCACTGTTTTTCCTGTGGAAGGTTTTGATACAGCGCCCCCACAGACGTGCAGAGGAACTGCATTTAGATTGTTGGTTCGATTGATAAAAAAAAAAGAGTTGTGAACGCAAACTGCGCCAGTTGGAAAGCTGAAACAATGTTGCAACTTTGGTCCCCAATCGAACCGAGTCCCAGGTGTGAATGCGACCTTAGATATCACAGTCAGTATATTAGATGTAGATTAGGAGACAAACCGTGACAACCGCAGCTCAAAGGCCTATTCGTCTTGTCATTTGTCAATAAGCAGTCATGTGTATTATAAAGTATAAATAGGCCTGAAGAAGAGTTCGCCCAAAGTCGAGGTGGACACTCCGTCAAGACCCTGCCAGGTTAATCTACATTTAAAATGAGATGCTACAGGCTGTATTGTTGGGGAAGCTAATTAGTCTGTACTGTACTATACAAAAAAAATAAATCAAACGTTCTAGACAAGCAAAAACATGACCCAGAGTATTTAACCTCAATCAGCTACCAGCAATAACCATGTATTAAAGACCACCCAATCATGTCCACACTACCATTGCAGCTCTAGCTTATCAGCCTTTATACCTTCAGCTGCAGACATGATGCTCTGCACAACTTTAAACTTGTTGCTTAGCCCGAGAGCTGTATAGTGGATGCGATGTTGGAGAGAGGGGAGAAGTCAGGTGAAGCAGTATAGGGCGCCACCCACACGCGATATAGTCTATAATAGTCACTAGGGGTGGGAAAAATTGCCTTTTAGATGCAACGTCGATGACAGTGAAATGATTCTTAATCAACGCAGCATTGTAAATAATCGGGATTAAATAAACTATATTATTATAGCCTTTTACAATGGCTTTCACTTTGGGAGTTTTTGCCATTAGACTATTGCAATTATAAGATTATTACATTACGTAGATTATTACAAAACGTGGCGGTAAGAAAAGTTTTATAACACACAGACAAAAACAGCATTTCCAGTAGGGCTGAAACAACTAATCGATTACTCGCAGTGTTTCCTCTAGGATTTTTTTTAGCAGTGGGGCAGGCCTGCTGAAAGCACCCCCCCTTTAAGGTCCGCACACACTACACGATTTTTATGCCCGATTTTGATACAATTCTCAGTCGCGCCGAATCTTCCAGAGTCGTGGCTAGTCTTAAGTCTCCTTTTTCATTTCTCTGTCAAAACAGCAACACAAACAACTCATTTCATGGCCACAGCCCCGCACGAAACAGCACATCTTTATATCACCAAACGTTCACGAGAACCACCTTTCAAGCTACATTTCAACCGCGAACAGAGTTTAGCGGCACTTACTGAGTTTGGAGACGAACTGTTCAGCTTCACCTCGACGCTAGCAGCTCGCCTCTCTCCGCTTTCTCCTCCGCCTCCTCCATCTCGGGACTGAGGCTCGTCTCCTTCTCTTATTAAATCTACTGAAATACGTCCCGCTTCTTCGTGTCGCCGACTTTTATCTCCATCTGACAGAACTATAGCCAAGTTGAAGGCTTCGTAGCAGTAGTAGCCTGGCACTGCGCACTGTTGTGACACTGTTGAAACTGTTGACCAATCGGGACACGCACATGTTTTCCCAAGCTCACAAACACAGGCCTATCTTTGCGGATTTTGGGTCAGTTTTGGAGAACTGGAGGAGAAATGAAGCGGTAGAGAGTACAGACGCGCTGTGTTCTCAAACATCAGCTGTTTGTCAGACTCGTGTAGTGTGTTTGCTCTTACGATTCTCAGTCGTTAAGTGTGAACCCCCAGACGTTCTATAATCGCACTAAATCCAGTCGTGTAGTGTGGACCCCCCTTCTTTATAAAATCGTATAAGACTGGAATTTTTTTTTCAGATTTTTTTTTCTTTTCCATTTTTGATACAGCGGCGGCAGAAATTAAGGAGCGGCAGCCCACATGATTGACGAGTCACAATAAATGATAGAAACATAATAAATAGCCTTGCTTGTTTATTATACTAAAATTAAAACGACTTGAGGATCAAAAGCACTGAGAGTTGCAGAATCTTGAATAGAATGCAAAGTGATGTTGTGAAAAGGATCTATAGGGGTGTTGGTGATCTCAGCAGACAACAGCCAAATCCTTTCTGCTTCGGTGTTGCTAAACGTCCAACCTTGGTGGCTCCACAGTCCATGAGGGACGTCGCATATTTGCATAGCCCGCTGATAGCAAGGAGGAGCTCTGGGCGCGGGGGTTACATTTGTCGGAACAGGGTGACAGGCCGCTGCTTCTGTCCTGGACGTAAGGAGACAAGGCCAAAGGAGTCACAGCCCCTCTCATCCATCACTCTGACAGCCCGCCATAACGGACAGGCATTAAAACGCTCATTTGCATTGACTGACTTTAAAAGTAATCACTTCACAGTTTTACGGGTGCACTGTGAAGGCGCCCCGGAGACAAGGTCAGACCTCTCAGGGCAAGACAATGGGAACTTGTTATGAAAGGGTGGGGGATTTAGTAACATTCACATTCTAATTTTCAGGAAAAAGTTTGCCCAAAGGAGGAAGAACCTGATTAAGCTGCGCTCCATCTGCCTGCTGATCCTGAACCACCAGCGTTACATGAGGGTATGTGTGCACCACTGAAACTCGCGCGCCGCCCCCCTGTGTGCTCAAGTATGATGTCTATTTCATGTCTTTCTGTCAGACAGTAGTGGAGCCTGCCAGACAAGCCGAGGAGGTGAGTCCAACAGACACTCTTTATGATGTAATATCGTAATAATGCTCATATGTACACAAACTTCTTCACTACTTCCTGCTGGAGGAAAATGTCTTCAATTTAGACACACAACAGTGCGCACAGTCTGGTTTTCTTTCGCAAATGCAAGTTTACTCTACTCCAAGAAAATAAATTGATTACCACTGCCAAAATGAAAACGAATCATATTCAAAAGTCCTCAAATGGGCGTTCATAACAGGGAAAGGGATTGTATCAAAACTGGAGCCAACAAAAAATAATGAATTTCTTAACGGTGAGTAGTTTTTGAAGACGACAAGATTTAAAGATTTTTCTGGTGGCGACTTTGGTGGAAACACAATTTTATGTATTTTACTGGATATCGACCTATCGGGATATCGGGAGGGGGAAAAAAAAACATTTTCAGGTTTTGGGCCAATTTCATCTCTTAATCTTCTCAATAACATGTTTAATTATTGCACAGATTCATTGTTTTTTCCTTCCCCCGTAGATGTATGGAAAATGGTCATTTTACATACAAATACATTTTTCTCACATTGTGGGGACAATAGCTCCACATAAGTACAGTTGCACCTACGTCAGGGGTCTCCAGCCTGTTTTACCCCACGAGCTACTTTTACACAAGAGCTGCTTCAAAGACACAAGTGTAACATGCGGTTAGGTGGAGTTTTAGAAGATTTAGAAGCCAAGATGATATTTTAAGGAAAACGACTTGAGACTTTTGTCCATATACTTAACTATATTGATCCAAATTAGAGGTCGACATTAGATATTTGGGAATTTTACTATATCGGCTATCGGCTGATCTAGCGCCGATATTTCAAGGACCGAAAGTAATAGAGACTTCCCGTTTTTTGCAGGGCTTTAAAACGTGTCCTCCCATAACTCCCTCAGGCCTCAGGGGAACAGAGAAACATCGCAATGAAAATTGGTTAGCTACAAGTTTGTTTGTTTGTTTGTTTGTTGCTTTATTTGTCATACATGAACTGTACAACGAAATTTGTCCTCTGCATTTAACCCATCCCAGGACGACCTGTAAGGAGCAGTGGGCGACAGCAGTGCTGCGCCCGGGGACCCATCTCCATGATGTGGAGCCAGGCTGATGGTCAGAATCACCTGGCTGGAGGATTCACCTATTGTACATGTTTTTAGTGGTAGGAGAAACCGGAGTACCCGGAGGAAACCTACGCAGACACAGGGAGAACATGCAAACTCCACATATAAAGGCCCCGTCCAGGTGGGAATCGAACCCGGGACCTTCTAGCTGTGAAGCACGAGCGCAAATTAAATACAAGTTATATCTCTATATATTTTGAAGCACAGAACCTGGAGAATACAATCGCTCTGCAATTGTATTTTGGATAACTGCGCAAAATGCCGCTGTTAGCAACAGTATGCTAATGCTAATGGCAACTAATCAAAGCTGGGACAGAAACTATGATTGAATCACCTAAAGTAATAAAACAAAATCGGCCACTGCTGGACAGGCCAAGTATTTATGTTTTTACAATATTATAGACCAGACATTTTGAAATATCGGCCAAAAATATCGGCCGAGCATATTGGCATCGGCTAGTAAAATTCCCCCAAAATCGGCATTGGCATCAGCCTTAAAAAACCCGTATAGCTCCCGAGCTACTGGTTGGAGATCCCTGACCTACAGACTTAACATTTTCCAGTCTTGGATTTATATTTTTATTTAAGTCAGAGGGATTTTTTGAATCCCAGGTTACCTGATTTATTACATTTTTTAATTAACAAAACAGGGCAGAATTTGAATTTTTACAGATTTATCCATTATTCAGATTTTGTCGCCGAAACTATTGGCATTTTTGGGCATTTTTCTGCAAAAAATGTTTATTTATATATATATAAAACTTCCAATACATTTTCCTCATATTTATGTCGGTAACATCAAAAGTTTCAAATCTAAATTTAAATATGTTTTCCCTATTCACCTGCAGTCTCTCACCTTAAAATGACTCATACATTATTCATAATTAAGGTCTAAACTATTCAAAATGAACATAAATATTGTAAACATTGTGAAGCTTAACGTAGTTTGATCTGACTTTAAAAGCTGTTTTACATCTGCATGTTTTCTAACGCGCTCGCCTTTGGTCTGTAGGATCGCATCAACAGAGAAGTGGTGAACGTGACCACTCTGCCCATCCCTGCAGAGCTGGCTGCTCTGCTGCAGGCCGCCTCAGGTAACCACGGTTATCAGCTAAAAATAGCCCTGTTCCAGCGGGTCTGCGGCGGGGATTTGGGAGTCGGCCTGTCACAAAATTGCTATTCCTACTTCAAAACGTCAAACGTAAACATGGCACTGCTTACTCATTATGTAGGGCTGCACTATTTGAGTCCAGCTGTCACGATAATTACTATATCGACTTTTTAATAGATACACAATACATTTTTGGGATCAATATTTATCATTGTTTATTTTTCTAATGTAATACTTTATATTTTTTTACCCATAGGAAGTTGTGTCTCATTGTATTTCATGTTCATTGAGGAATATTTGAAGATTAAGTACTTTTCAAACAGAGCTTTGTTTTGAAGCTTTATATATCGTTTATTGCGATAGTTTCCTGCCTCAAAATATCAAACTTTAGATTTTGTTATGGAAATATCAGCTAATTCGACAACCACATCTCAAGAATGTGGAAGAAGAAACAGCCACATCAAAGCAATAACATCATCAGCTTTTTACCATCTGAAGAACATTGCTAAGATCAGAGGAATAGTGTCAAAACCAGACTTAGAGAGACTCATCCATGCATTTGTCTCCAGCAGGTTAGACTACTGTAACGGCTGCTCACTGGCCTTTCTAAACGAGCTGTTAGAGCTGCAGAACATCCAGAACACTGCTGCTCGAGTCCTGACAAGAACCAGGAAATACGACCACATTAGTCCAGTGCTCCGGTCTCTGCACTGGCTTCCTGTCACTCAGAGAATAGAATTTAAAACAGCTCTGCTTGTGTACAAGTCTTTTCATGGTTTAGCACCAAAGTCCATCTCTGACATGTTAGAGCCGTATGAACCATCTCGGGCCCTGAGAACTTCAGGGAGGGGTCTCCTGGTGGTTCCCAGAGTCAATAATAAACACGGTGAGGCTGCGTTTCAGTTTCATGCAGCTAAAATCTGGAACAGTCTTCATGAGGATGTGAGACAGGCCTCAACTCTGACAATGTTCAGATCCAGGCTGAAAACAGCTCTTTTTACCCGTGCATATGAAAACTGAAAGTATTTGATCTGCACACTTGCCTTTTACTGTAATTTTATGTTGATGTTTTATTGATTGATTTAATCTGTTTTCTTGTAATTTTATGCAACTGTGAAGCACTTTGAATTGCCTTGTGTATGAATTGTGCTCTACAAATAAACTTGCCTTGCCTATCCCAAAAGAGGACAGAAAATTAGGATCAAATATAAGTAAAATGAATCAGAATCAGGAATGGGCAAAATGTTATTTACTACTTTACTGGAGCATCAATTGTGCCGATTTAGATTAGATTAAAGTTGAATTAAAAGTAGTTCAAGAGACTAAAACTATGACTTAAATCTCCAGATTTAACGAAATAAACATGAAAAGAATGGAAGCAGTCAGAGTAGACCGTTGCAGTGCTGGTTCTCCATCACACAACGGCGCATTAAGAAACCTGACTTGTTCATGATTATGTCATGATAAGTGCGTGTGTTTACAGGGGGCACAGAGCTGCACTCCGACTGCCTGGCCGTGGTGCAGGCGCCCACAGTCCTGGTGGAACCTCAGCTCACTCTGCCTCTGGACATCAACAACTACCTCATGACACACTACGTCCGCGCCATATTCAGGGTACGTTCACTCACCGATGGCTGTGTCCCAATGTCCACCCTGGTGCCCCTGGTGTTGGGGGTAACCTATTAGTGACTAAGGAATATACCGTATTTTCCAGACTGTCGCTCCGGAGTATAAGACGCACTAGCCAAAAATTGTCTAATGAAGAAAAAAATAACCGGCTGAATAGGCGTATGGTATGCTAATGTAACACACTGATGGTTAGCTACATGAAGCATAAACAACGAACAAAATTGGTGTCTGGTATGTTAACGTCACATAAACAGTTCAGATAACTATAGCATAAAGAACATACAAAACTCTCCATCTCACTCCAAATCACTAAATCCATTGAAATCTTCATCCTCTGTGTCACTTCTGAAGAATCGCCTTGACACGGAGGACACCTGGACACAGGGGCGTGCTGGGACCTATTTTCAGCCGGGGAATTTGGAGAAGACCGGCCCGGAATTATGGCTCCGTAATAGTGCGCTGGTCTCAAGTACAAGAGGTCGCTGGATCAAATACCACATTGACAATTTTCTAACAATTTCTCTTTTCACATGGGCCGCTGCACACACAGTCTGAGCCTGATACAAACCCACAATCGGCACAAGTTATGTAGATAAAAACATTCATTTGACCACTTTTCTACCTTTCACTGCCTTTTAGTCTCTTAACTCGCGCAGACACTTGTCTCCGCTGGATTGGACTGCACCAACTTGAACTAAAGCGGAGGGGTGTTCCACTTAAACACCCCTCTGAGTTAGTTCAATATGAAATGGTATCTCCCCGCCGCAAGAATGAAAAGTTCGATGCGAATATTTTCCAGATTTTCATTCATCAGTCGTTATTTTGATAGATTTTCATGACAATTACGCTTGTGTTACTTCATTTATATCTGGAACAGCAGCTCATGCTCCTGCTGCAGTCCAGTTAAAGCCTTTAGGCCTGGAATAGTGAGTTATTATTTCATTATTTTATTCTGATGGCCCGGCCCAGAAGCACCGGAACCGAGTGGCCCACCGGGAAACATCCCGACTCTCCCTATGGCCAGCACGCCTCTGCCTGGACACGGAGGCGTAACTGCACCATTGACGAGCCTCTTTCGGCAGCACGTTTTTCAAGATCTCATTTGCAAACTCGTTCCTCTAGCTGTGGCCATCGAGCCTTTAGCCCGCGATTAGCTTTGTTTTGTTTTCTTCATTGCGGTAAGAGTAACCTCTGCTTTCCGCTCACTCCAAACTTTCTATCTGCTGCATGATTAGCCTGCAGTGCCCTCTAGCGGCATGTGAAATTATATATTTGAATTTTTTTATTTTTTTTATTTAATCACATTAGTTGCTTCGGAGTATTAGACGCCCCCCAGCCAAACTATGAGAAGAAATGTGACTTATAGTCCGGAAAATACGGTAACATACTTCAACTTACTTACTTAATGTACTGAAATGTCAAACTCTCCCCAAATAAAATGCAGCACCAAATCAATTTGAACACTGTTTTATTAGATCTGCAGTTGCGTGAAGCTAACG
Organism: Neogobius melanostomus; assembly: GCA_007210695.1. Taxonomy (NCBI): domain Eukaryota; kingdom Metazoa; phylum Chordata; class Actinopteri; order Gobiiformes; family Gobiidae; genus Neogobius; species Neogobius melanostomus. The sequence goes on from VHKM01000515.1 coordinate 663,675, forward strand.
AAATGGATTTCCGCAATAAACATCGACCATATTCAAGTGACATTTTAACAGGAAGCTGTTGATCGAACATTACTGACTTTTCACGGGACATTCAAGCACCACTACAAAAGGCGTGACCACTATATAGAGCACGATATGAGGAATAGTGTGGACATTCGGACACAAGATAATTTTCTCTACCAGGGGATTTATTCTACGGATGTATAAAAGTTCACAGTAGGTTCATTGTACGAATTTTAGGGCCTACAGTAAACCGTCTCATGAGCCACAGTGCATGCCAAAGCACATGAACACATGAGAGCAAATCTTATCCAATTAATCATCTGATACAGTAACTGCGTTACATTGCCAAAGGAAGAGTCCCAAAAGAACTATGTGCAGCTGCGTTTGTTCTGTAAAAATGTTAAATTGCAAAATCATGACTCGAAAATGTTGAATCGTGACATCCCTGACCTGGAATTGTGTTTTGTTTGTCCTAAGTCTGACTAACTCCGTACATTCAGGTCAAAACACTCCCCGCCTCCCTCCACCTGAGTCTGTAGATCGTGTCCTATTTCTCCAAGAAGCGCTCCTCTGTGGTTTAAAAGCATTACACCTTCGCTAGGTGTAATGCTGCTCAAATTTCCTTCATTACAAAGCAAGTCTTACAAACACCTCTGAGCTATTGAGTTTAGCCTCATTTAAACGGCTCCACTCCTGTCCGTACGCCCACTGCTGGTAGCGTTGGTTCGACACATGGACATTTCCAAAATCAAAAACCAATGCTGCAGAGTCCAAAACGATGTTAGAAAGTAATGTACAGTGGTAGATTTGGTGAGAGCTTGTTCAGTGGACTTTGTGATAGTAACAACATCTTTATACCCTTTGTGATTAACAGGACCCTCTGTTTGGAATGTTGACCGCTCCAATTGAAAACTCACTTCTGAGAATGGACGAAGAGCTCAGGCATGGAGCTATAAACATCTTCATTCTGGTAATGACATCATCAGGCAGCAAGTCATGTGACTATTAACAGGCCTTATTCCATTGGCTGTCAAACAAAGTGAAATATTCTTAATTCCAGTCATTTCAGCTCATCAAGAGATCACGTTTTGCACAGTAAAGCATGTGCTGTTACTGTCACAGACTTGACAGGAGACATGTCCATTAAAAAGAAAACTAATTTGATCAAATAATATGCAATCCTTAACCGTGATTTCAGTTTTATAATCAGCACAGCCTTGACCTGAGTCACCTTTAAAACCGTTCAGAGGATGAACGGTTTCCTCTGAACGGTTTCCTCTTAGTGGTAGCTGTGGTTAATTGACACCCCTACCATACTCAAAGGGATCTGTGCCATCAGATTAGTTTATTTGTGGTCACGTGTTGTTCACGAACAGCGTCACTCTTGAGACACAGAAATCCCCTCAAAAACAAGCGAGCAAGAGCTTTTTTCCAATCGGTGATAATGACCAAAAACACATCGACAGTAGGGAACTTTTGTGATTCATAATCCTGTTTGAATATTAATGTGGAACTGCTAGAACACCTAACAACACACACCTGACCTTTCGCTGATTGATTTTCTCCAGTTCCTGTTTGCTTGCCTATGTTCCACTGTGGAAATGTATTTGATGAAATAAAACTTTCAAATTGATATAGCTGAATTTCCCCTGTTCACCTGCAGTGTCTCGTCTCTCACTCCTGTTGTCCTAGAGGAACTGTCTGACTAAGAGTGAACTCTTAGTCTTCTTCACTTGTTTTCATGGGGGAAAAAGAAAGCTAAAATAGTGACTGTGTTTTTGTCAGATTTTGAGGTTTATGGGTGATCCAAACCTAAACGGAGCCCAGGAGAACCTGTTTGGAAACTACATCATCCAGAGAGGACTGGCACATCCTAACCTCCGAGACGAGATCCTGGCACAGGTCATCAATCAGGTGTGTTCCACACAAACATATTCTCTGTCTCTGCTAAAGACTGTTTTAGCCTCATTCAAACTGATTTCATTCATCCTGAAAAAAACAAAAAAACTTTGGACTACATAGATACTAGTGACATAACAGAGCATATTGGTGTAAGCTCTCAGAGGTACAGGAGTTTTCCATTGTGAAAGGTTTGTGAAAGCCATCATCTGTACTGAGTTGTACTCAGCACAAGAGGCATTGTTAGCAAATAATGACTATTCTATAATGTTGTAATCAGGGACGTGCACAGATGGAGCCCAGGTAATGCTCGTGCACGTCCCTCCTTTTTTTTCAAAAATAGCCTATACATTCATTTTTCTATCATTTGTGTCCCATCAAGCCAACATCTTAGTAGATTTATTGTGCAATAATGCTTCTCAGAAACAAAATTCACCCTTACAGACCCAATTGTGACCTAATTGTGATTTCTCTTCTAAACTATGACACTCACATTCCTGTTTCTTCGAAGGTGTGGAGGAATCCTAATGACTTGAACTCGGAGCGAGGCTGGCTGCTGCTCTCCTCCTGCCTCTCTGCGTTCCTCCCCTCTCAACGATTGTCCAAGTACCTGCTCAAGTAAGACTTTTAAACGCCCGTTTGACAAAACTTTCACATTTTTTTGTCATCTTGTCAACTTCAGTTTAGTTCTAGATCTGGTTGAAGCGGGTTTAGTTTAGTCTAGGTTAGACTGAGTTAAGACCAGGGGTCTTGCTTCCCAGACTTTTCAGGCTGCGACCCCCAAAGTTACAATGGCAGTAATCTGGGACTTCCACTGTAAAAAGCAGTTCACAAATCTATGTTTTTTCAATTTAGCACTATATTAAATACACAATTAATATTGTCATTGCTTATCTCTTAAATTCATCTTGGGACCCCCAGACCAATGACCCCCAGGGACCTGACCCCCACTTTGGTAACCACAGGTTTAGACCTTCAGTCAGTCTGGTTTAGACTTATGTTTACTGAGTACTAAACTACTGTAGATGGATTATCTTATGGTGGATTCACACCAACCAAGCGCCCTGTCGCTGTTTGGTGGGGCAGGGCGACCCTTTTGTCTGCTCAGGATTCTTTTCGTTTGCCCCTGTCTCACCTGTTATGAGCATCTTCACTGAAGCGACACAAACCTCACACCGAGCTCGACAGCCGCACCTGGGCCCGCGGGCGTAAAACCCAAACCGACCAGAGCCCGATCAGTTATCTTGAATCATAGGCTCGAGCCCGAAACAAACCCAACGTTAATCATAATTGAAGGAATTAAGGCCCTGTCTGTGCGCACTGCACTCAGCAGGTATCAGCATGGAGCACACTCGACACTAGGGCACTACCAGGCAGCAGCACAGCGCGCACTCGGCTCGGACCAAAGATCTAAGCTCTAGTTTAAATAACGTGTGGTGACAGTCTCGGGGGGTGTTCTCAGAGTCTGTCACTCTTGAATCTGTCACCAAGAAGTTTGTACATTTATCAGGCTAGTTGATGAAACAGTGCACATCAAATACTTAAAGCTTAATTGAGTGAGTCCTACAACTCAAAAACACAGTAGAAAAGCTCTCCCTCCACGGGAGCCACATGCGCCTAAATAATTAACTTGTGCGACTAAACATTTTACCTGAGTCGCACCGGTACGACTGCCCTGATCCTCCCCACACCCACCTCATCAGAAAAGTATCACTGTAAACACTGATCAGGATGTGCACAGCTCTGACACAAAGGAGAATTTACACAGATGAACATTTTAAAATCACTACAGTCGTGAAAAAGACAGACTCCTCTTTCCAATGCCTCAGAACGGCTTCAGACCATAAGCAGGAGCAACACAGACTTAAATTTCATAATTTCAGCAAAGTTTTCATCATTAGCATTTATAGATATGTTTTGTTTAGATGCATCATCAGTTACAGTGAAAGGATTCTGAATCGATGCAATTGGGATTTAATAAACTGACTAATTGACTAATTTTACATGGGCTTTTCTACCTACTGAAGTCACTTTGGGATACCAAGTTAAAACATTTTTGCGATTAGTCAATCACAGTTACAGTATACAAGGATTACAAACAGTGGCAGTAAGTTAATTAGACATGTTTTATAACCTGCCACAAACCCGCAGAACCTCACAGGCAGCAGCAGCATCAGCTGCGTGTCTGAGTGCGGAGTTAGCGGCACTTACCGATGCTGCAGGTACGCAGACTTGAAGGAAACCGAGTGTCAAGAGTTACATCCACCAGGAAAAGAATGAAGTCCACGTGAATCCGTTTAGAGTTAGCCCAAAGTTTAGGTTAAATCTTATTTCCAGGGTTAAAAAATTACATAAATTGTTCATGAAGAGATGTCCAAAGCAAATATCCACAATGCTGCCGAGCTGCTGCCTCTGAGCAAACGTCCCATCCAAAGTGAAAGTAACTTTTGGTCTCGACTTGAGCCCAGAGAGACGATCACAGATGGGTAAACCTGCATATCAATTTCCCCTCACTTTATATTTATTCGTCAGTCATAAGTTAAATAAATACATTCATGAAATAAATAAATAAATTATAGAAACGTAATAAATAGCCAAACTTGTTAAAGATACTAACATTCAATTCATCAGTTAATTAAAACAACTTGAGCACATGAATGTAAATAACAAACAATTGTTTTGAAATGGAGTAAAATACAATTTACTGCTTCAACCTTGAGTTCTGCAACTTTTAAAAAGAAGCCACATTTTGAGCAGCTCTTATTACACTCTGTGCTCCTTTAGAGCTGTGTGATGTTAAAACACAAATTTCACAGTTCACATGACATATGAGACTCATGCAGGTAAATATAATATTTATTATTATGTAACATGTATGAATATGGAAGATGAATTGAGCAAGCAAACGATATTAAATAATAAATACTGGCAGTGAATTCTGTTTGCAAGAAAATTTGAAACATTTCTAAAGTGGTGCCCTTAAGTTATTCCCCGGTGCGTCTACAGTAAATGAAAATACTGAAAATACACATAAAATGTTAGTCTGGAGTCCTGGGCCAGCCGGTAACGCACACAGCACTCCTTGTGCGGAGACACCGACCTGACAAACAGAATCGCCCAAAACTGAGACTTCAGAGACCAAATTTTGACAGTTAATTGAAAGATAACTGATAGAATTCAGACCTGCCCTCTGTCTGAGGATTAAATGGTCTCTTTAGAGTCTTTTGTCAGCGCATTAACCCAACTGATTAGTCATTTTCCCTAAACTGTTGTCGTAGGTTTGTTTCAGACTTCGGCCCAGAAGGCTACGGCGCCGTTTGCCAGCACCGTCTGCTCCAGGCCCTCCAGCGGCTCCCCGTGGGCCCAGAGTACGCCAGGACGTACCCGCCCTGTCTGCTGGAGTGGACGGCCAACCGCAAGAAGGCCCACACCGTGCTGCATGTTTACTGCTTCGACGGTAAGGCACATCCAAACGTTTGGGATGGTTTCTTCCAATCTCTGCATTGTGCTTTATAAAGTAGCCATGCATTTTTAAATTCTAAAAATCCACCAAACAGCTGACAATATGATAATAACTTGATGATTTGACCTTTTAACTCTGGTGTTGTTCCTTCTTGAAAAAGTATCCATAGATGTTGAAGAAGTGAGAAAATAACACGGAAATGTCCGTAAAAATTCAAATTTTGCCATGTTTTGTGTTTGTTTTTTAGGTTAAAAACTTTCATAATAGTATTAAGTACAAGACTGGAAAATATAGTGCTTGTAGGTGTAATAATAAAACACATTTTCGGAAACAGGTTTTAAAGGTGGACTATGTGACTTTTATGTGGAAAAGTTGATATTTGTGCATATTTGACTTTGTAGTGACCCAGCGGCTGTATGAGTGGTCAGCGCCTTTACCTTTGATCACGGTGGTCTCTAAAACGCAACAGGATCAATTGTTTTGTAGGTTTTCTGGGGAGAGGCTCCGTCCGCAGTGAAAACCTTCCAAACATTTGATCCTAGAGCGTCCTATGGAAAGTAAAATCGCCATGCTGACCACTCATACAGCCATACATACAGCTCATACAGGGTCACTACAAAGTCAAATACGCACAAATGTCAACTTTTCTTTCCACATAAAAAGTTGCATAATGCGCCTTTAACATTTTTTGGAATGAATGATATAGAGATGGAAATAAAATGCATTGAACCCTGTCCAGCCAGTGATATATACATTTCTACTGCAGCCTTGTTCAAGCTTCCTTTGTTTCAGAAGAAGAAACTTTGTGGATGCCATTTTTGGGTCCTGGCCTGAAGGTTTGGCATCAGAGGTCTTTAGTTGTAGCCTTCAGTTGTGTCACTGTAATCACGGGAATTAGTCTTGAATTAATGTTACAAGCTTTAATCCATTTCAAATGACAAAACCTGATTACTGAGGCAAAGGTCATGGTGGGAAATTTCCCTTTCCCATGTTCACAGTTTGGTTCCACCCGCTGTTCTCCATCCATCAGGCAGGGTTAGGTGAAACAGTGGATTTAAAGTGCCTCATAGGTAATTAATGAGCGTGTGAATGCTCGTCCATCACTGCGCGTCTCCAAGTGTTAGCTCATGTGTAAAGCAGCAGGGACCGAGCACAGCCCCCCACAACCTGTGAATGGTGAGTACATGAAATATTTAATTCCTTGATTGTCAAACCACCTTCCATTAAAACTAAACTCCAGATCGGAGAGAGGTCTAACTCGGGCTGAACCAAAACTAAAGAAGAAGAAGAACCGTGACGCAACCTCAAGTCTGACGTGGTTGTAATGGTTTCTGAAAGCAGCAAATAGCCTGGTTTTATCTTTTCTTTTCTTCAGCTGTGTCCTTCCTGTGCCCCTTACACTCCTGGACGACTGGAGAGGAACTGGCCAAAGACATCCTGGCACACAGGTGACTGGCTAAAGACATTTAGTATAAACCTGTAGCACAGGGACTGCTTTTTGTTTAGTCTTTTTAGGTTCATTCATGCATGTTTGAGCACATTCACCTTTAGTCCATCTCAAGAGCTCAAAACGCTCTGTTCCGCCTTCTCTAGAGACTTCTCCTTTGTGTTTGGTCCAAACTTTGTGCTGGAGCTCATGTTATTATTATGGCTCGAGCGATGTGGAATATTGCAGGCGAAAGTAAGAAATACCAAATGTTCTGCCTCACCCACAGCGCGCACAGGTCATCAATCGCTAGACACCTTTAAACTTCATGAGGCCTTCAGACTGGCTCAAGAACAGTGCGTAGAGAGAGACTCATGGAATGGGTTTCCATGGGTGAGCAGTTGAGTGTCGGATACAGTAAAGCAGGCCGCCACTCGACCCTGGAGTTGTGCAGCCGCATCTTCTGGAGTGAAGAATCTCACTTCTCCATCTTACAATCTGAAGAAACAGTGTGGGTTTGGTGGTTGCAGGAGTACGATACTCTCTGACTGCATGTTGCAAAGTGTAAAGTTTGGTGGAGGGCCCCTTAGTTCCCGTGAAAGGAACTCTGAATGCTTCAGCACAATGAGATTAAGGACAATTCCATGCTTCCTATTCCAACATGACTGTGCTCCAGTGAATGCAGCCAGGTCCATAAAGATATGGATAGGAGAGTTTGATGTGGACAAACTTGATTGGCCTGAACAGAGTCCTGATCTCAACCGCCAAGAACTCCCTTGGTATGAATAGTCTATATCAGTGGTTCTCAACCTTTTGGAGTCGCGACCCCCATAATAACAATTAATGGGCTTCGTGACCCCCGCCCACCGCCGCTACCCCCACGCACGCACGCGCGCACACACACGCACACACACACACACACGCACGCGCAAACATAGAAACATAGAAATATATACTGTAACACTGGACTGTATCATTTATCCACAATAATAACAACACTCAGATCTGCTCAAATAAACAACTCATGAAGACAGACCAATGCAGAGATAATAAGCTTTGTGAACATCCATCTTCATAATAATGAAAGCTCAGTCTTACCTGTAGCAGACAGACTGTTTTAGCTGAACTCTTACAGATGGATTTTTCTGCAGCTCTGTTACAGAGGTGATTCTTATACAGGCTAATGTCCGTAAATGCATGTTCTGGAACTTGTGCTGTCATTGTAGTTTGTCAGGCACCATTCTGTCTGAAGTCCGCCTCATCTCAGGGCACAGAAGTTTGTTTGAATCCATATTTACCCCTTTGTTTTTATCGCTTCTACGAGGCCGAACGGCCCCAGGGCACAAGCCAAAGCGGAATGTGGCGCTGCTCGCATTTACTCCCGCCTGCTAAAAATAACCAATGGCCGTGCGAGTAAGGCGGGACTTGCTAAACAGCAACCGAAGAGAGTGACGCTGACAGGCAGGAAGAGCAGCCAATCAGTGTTCAGAACAGAAGCCCATGCTCGAACCATGCAAAAACAGCGTGGTGTGTGTTTACAGCGGAGAGAGAGAAGACACAGATGAGCACAGGTCCGCGGCTCTGGTCTGCGCGCCGTGTCCTGGTACTCTACAGGAGGTCTAACATATTTTTCGGGAAATTTTTGGCAAAATCTAATAATTAAGAACAAATAATAAAATACCACACACATGCTACAATAAAATAATATTTTTCTAATTGATTTTTTTTCTTCTTTTTTTTACTAGCCTGATCTGGCGACCCCCCGAATTTTTTCGCGACCCCCGCGGGGGTCCCGACCCCCAGGTTGAGAACCACTGGTCTATATGCACGCGAGCGTCACGTGACGTCCGAGTGGATCCTCAGTTGGCGCTTGCTCAACCTGGCCGTTTCTCAATTCTAAGTGTGCATTCTGCGTACTTGTGAACTCCAGGGAACGGACTTGCGGGTGCAGACTCGGAGAGTGGACTTGAGGAGTTCACGAGTTTGGACTAGGCTTTTTCAGCTCATGAATGTGGGGCTGTGAGCTTTTATAACATTAAATAACCTCATGAAATGTAAGGGTGAGACACTGCAGACGAAGAGAAAATATGTTTTTAAAGACATCAATTACAAACTTTTGCATTAAACAAAAATACAATTTGTAAATTTCACATTATGTATACAATTATACATAAATAAGGCATTATGTGTAAAGTAATTAAATATATATATACCTTATGTGCAAAAATAAGGTCAAAATATTAATTTTTAACTTGTTTGGGGGTTACAAACTCTTCTGAATAAACAAACAATTTAAACTTTAAAATATGAAACTGTTTTTGAAGTTCCCATATAAAGATACGTCTGCAGTGCCCCTTTAATAAAACAATGTAAAAAATAAAATGCATTTGTCCTCAATAACCTGTTCATGACGATATGCCTTAAATTAATTTGTTGCTGATTGTTGTGAGAAAATGAAAGCATGACCAAAATAGTTTCAAAACTTCTGCTCCCATCTTGAGCCCAGGGAGACACGTCTCTGAGAATAAAAGATTCTTAAACCGGTTACATCTTCGCATTTATTCCATGCGCCTGATCAGCTGTTGATCAGCTGGAGCGGCTCGGTGCGCTGAGGAGGGAGGAGGAGGAGGCTCGCGGTGATCCACGTGCTCAAAGCAAAACTTATTGTGGGAAATACAGCTGGCGGAGCGACAAGATTTTGAACGAGCCACTCAAAAATAATCAGCCTGTCTTTAGGATAAATACTTTTTAGTTGTTTAATTGTTGTGGTGTTGTGTTATGTGAAAATAGCGAGAGAGGAAGGACCGCGACCGCCGGGGATCGCACTCGGAAGTCACGTGTCATTTGCGTGCATAGAGCCTATCAAAGCGGAGACAGGCCTCAGTGTCTGACCTCGTAAATGCTTCTGGAAGAATGGTCAAACACAATTATACTTTTTTTTTAAATGCTGAAAATTTAGCCTAGTTTTCCGTAGTTTGACATTTTTTGTGATGTTTATTATGTCACACTGACAGGAAGTGACATACGTAGAGGTAAACATTTTCAACTGTTATACCAATGAGCTTGAGCGTACGATCCTGGACCTCATGTGACTCTTCTGTGACTCTGCCGAGGGGTGTGAGCGAGGGGCGCCTGGGCTGGTCGGTGCTGCTGAAGGAGCCCGCCCAGTGGGTGGAGCTGGAGGGCTCGGACTACGTGCTGGACCTCCTGTCGGACCTGGAGCTGCCCGCAGACTTCCCCAAGCACAGCAGCTACTTCATCATCTCTGCACAGAACCCGAGCCGCGTCAGGCCCAACGCCAGCATGTAAGGCTCACTCACCGCTCTGTGAAACGACAAAGTGTTGTAAAGGCCCAGCACACCCTTGTTTCTTTCTGTACAAGCAATAAAAGAAGGAACTAGTCAATTAAGTTTGTTGTGGTACAAACCTGTTCCTTACCCTCCTAATACAGACAGCTTTCCTAGACTCATTCTGATTTCTAATAGCCAGCAACTTTAATATCTGACTCTTGTTTTTTTAGCTGCTTCCCAAATTAAAACCAAAAGAGAAAAGAAGTTCCAAAACCAGCTTGAAGCAGCCCAAGAATGTCAGTCTAATATAACGTTTTCAACCTTGGTTTTTGCACAGAAGCCTCTTGGGGGGTGGATTTGACAAGAAAGACGACGTCATATCCTCCGTCATGCCCAACACTGAAGTCATCTCTGCTCAAGGTAAACGTAGCTCGTACATGCGCTCCATCCTCTACCAAATGAGTCTGTAAGCCCGCTTCCATCTAATGTGTGGTGTTGGGACAGGTTTTGAGCCACAGAGAGGAATGGACCGGTACCTGGACAGCCTGTTTGACCCGGCGCTGGACGATGGAACCATTGTAAGTGGAAAGACGATCTGATTTTGTCAATTACGTACTGTATCTCTTTATTTATTTATTTTTATTATAGACTATTACAGTTTTAATCAAAGTGTTTTGATCAGCTCATTATAAAGTTAAAGCCACGCCGCATTTATCTTATTACAGATATGTTTGTTGTTGAAAAATCTAACCTGATTTACAGTTGATAAACCTAAGAAATGACCTAAATGTAACTTTACTGGGTAACGAATTTCTCCAACTCGGACATTGCTCAACTATTTTAGATTACTAAGAGATCGATCGATATGGGTTTTCCAAGGCCAATGCCGATTTTTGGGCTGATGCCAGATTTTTTGGCAGATTTTTGTAAATGTCTTGATGCTTCTTAAACTGTAAATTGTGTTAGTGTTGAACTGGGACAGCAGGGGTGCGCTTTATTATAGGACTGGTTTATTCTGGACGTTCATGTTTAGTAGGTTCTTCAGAGGGAGCTTGATTGAAAGACAAAAATCATCAGATTCCAAAATAAAAAAGTCTCTATCTCTTAAGGTTCTGTAATTATAAGCAAAAGTCTGCAACATAAAACATACAAAATACAATCTGGGCTGTACAAACTTGTGACCGATTTTATATTTCACATTTCTCAGCTCCCCTGATATGAGGCAGAGGAAGTTGTCGGAGGACTCATTTTAAAGCTCTGACTTTTTGCAAAAGAAAAAAACAACGGGAAGTTGCTATCACTTTCGGTTCCGGAGATTTCTGCCTTTTATCAGTCAACCTCTCATTTTTACTGCATACGTTCATCAAAAATGAAAAAGGTATGATTAAAAAAACACATTCAGCTTTTTGATGAAAAGGGAGCGACTGAGCGTGACAAAAACATTTTTTACAGAGAATAAAAATGAGTCAGTCTAAACAATTGCATTTGTTGATCCATTGGTGCCTTTATAGCTGACAATGACACCAATGAGTTCAGTTCTAAAAGTCTTTGTACTTTTAGTACAAAAGTGTACAAAAGTCTTTTCCCATTTCAGTTTTTACACGTTTTTACACGTTTTTTTAATTTCCTTCTATTTCATAGAATATGCACAGGTTGTTAATTTGCATTTACGACATTAAAATATCGTATTTGGGCATTAAAATGGCATTCAATTTGACTTGCTGCAACCTGTATAATCAAAATCAAAACTGCAGTTTCGATGCAGACACATAGCAAACCAGAAAGGCTACACATCAGTAAGTCTCCAGTAATGTCTCCCCTGGGTCTAATTACGGCTCAAACCTGCTGCAAACCTGTTCTGAAACTCATGCGATACGTGTATTGGTTCCGCAGTTGCATGTTACGGCGCTATCGGATGTAAAGTGACAGGAATTAGCATGTATCAGATGAGTTGGACAGACCTCTTGTGACTATTACATTACCCAGTTACCGCAGCCGCAACAGTGACCAGAGCGGCGCGCTGAACGCCGTGCCCCGGCAACGCCAGATCTGCTTACCACCAACCGACACTCCGGCCAATAAAGGACTCACTATTTCATGAGACAAGCTGCACACGAGGGCTTTACCACATTAATAGTCATATCTCAAATGCTGCGCTCGAAAGCAACACCAGCTCAGACGGCGGGACATAAACACAGATTTTAATAGCTCTACAATCCAGGCAGGAAGTCATTTTCACACATTAACTAAAGTCTTTTGAGGCAAAGTGTTTTTTGTTTTTTTTGCCTTTCTTCTAGGGGTTTTGATCATGCTGCTGCATTTTACCAAAGTCTACAACTCACTCACCACAGAGCTTCACTGATTATAGTTATTTCAGCTGTCAAAAACTACTATGTGCTGATTGCTGTGCGCTGCAGTCACTGGCTTTGAGCAAGGAACTAGATATTTCACACATAAAGGACCACTAGCTTCAAAATGTGTGGCAAACCTTTTTGTGTGAATTGTGCACTTTAGTCTTAAAGCAGTACTAAGTAACTCATGCCCCTAGAGACCATAAGCGCCACTGCAGGTGTCGTAGCATGTTGCGTTTTTTACTCATTAATTGTCCGTGAGAGTAAATACTACGCTGACAGAAAAGACAAAGGTACAGAGGGATATTGTACATCCATTTACACAACGGAGATCATTTATTTCACTCAAACTTGGCTGTAAATACTGTTTAAGTGGCGCTAGCCCGCAGTTAGCTTTGCCCGTTAGCCTGTTAGCTTCATCTTCGTGATTCCATTAGTGTGTATTGCGCCTCCGACCCGGTGGCAGTCAAGTTGCAGTTGTGGTTTTCTGGCCAGAGACACCAGGGGGAGATGAAAGACCCCCCAATCATCCCATTAACACTTGTATTACCCCCAGAGGGACTACGAAAAGGATTTTTTTTTAAGGTAAACAAGTTACTTAAAAATAAATGTTCGTTTTGAGCCATAGTTTTTCTTCTTTTTCCCCCCAATTTATCCGACCCGCCAAGCACTCTGGTCGGGCCCACTGACTGTCCCGTAACAAATAACAGCATATTAGGTTTATCGCGATGCATCGGCTAATGCTACCGCAGCTACGGCTAACATCCACAGCAGTTTACCGGTATGTACTCTCACTGAGGAGGCGCTGCACCTGCTAAAAACAGAATTATTTCTGAGAATTCTTACAACCTATGCAGTGCTTCCATTAAGAGTCAGAACCATAGACTGTTAAAAAGAATAGACAACTCCTCCTCACTCCTCCCCGTTTACCATAATGACCATGTTCGAGGGGGAAATCATGGCGGATTTACAGACTCCTCCTCCCCAGCTCTGATGAAGCATGTTCCTAATAAGGGCATAAGGGCGGGATTTTCACTGTAGACTCGGCCCTTGTGTGACGTGTAACTCGCGCAGCTCCAATGCTAACAGTCCGACCTCCGTTAAGTAGGAGATTTAAAAAAAAATGTATTTCGAAAACCAGCCTGGTTTCTTTTTTGTGAGTAACCCAGCGTTATGTCAGGAGGAATATGTCGCCATAGAAAGTGTTAAAAAAAATTTAAATTTAAAATTTAAACCAGGAATTAAAGTTGTTTTTAACGTGTCTAAAGTCCAATGTTTTTCAATGGGGGCCTAGCGATGATATGGAGGTACTACAGCAATGGCGGAGCAATGGCGGCCTCCAGTGTTGCGGTCATAAAGCAGAGCAGCTAGCGGCCATTGGTCAGAACTCTGTGACGGGAGCGCTAAAGTCCATCCTTTACGCAAATTAAGTAGCCATTTGTTTCTGGTGTGTGCTAGCGTCAGGCCTTTAAAATGATAAAATAGAGCTAGAAAGGCCTTTAGACTCCAATAGGGCTGATATAACAAGTGCCAGTCACTGTTGCTGTGTTTTTCAAAGGGGCTTAACATGCTGGAATCGAGTTAAACATTTTGGGCCAGATCTTGTGCCTGGCAAGGACAGCGCAAGCTCCAAACGCAATGGTTATCTTCCGAGTGGCGCTGCTGTTGCGTCGCTTATAAAAAGAGGAAGAGGTCAACTGAGGCGTGGTTCATTCCAAGCAGCACTGAGAGCTCTGCCACTGCCTTGTGTTCTTCCTTCAGCATTATAGGCTCTCACAGGTCAAACAAAAAACTTTATTAACCCCATCGTGAGCTAAACAATGTCTGTGTCCTAAAGAGTTGTAGCCTACAGCACTCGCTTGGCTGCAATTGCGTTAATGTGGCTCTACGCTCTTGGTCAAAAGTAGCCTGGTCGGCAAGACTGCACGCTTATTCTATTCTTTACAGTGACGTGTAGTCTGGGACCCAGCACCATCATAACCAGTTCGGATGAGCGTGACTGACAGGTGGTTTAACCAATCAGAACAACCCATGGCAGCTTACCCGAGTATAAAATCATAAGAATAACTAATAAAAATCCAACTGAAGATTGACAAACAGCGCCATCTTCTACCAAATCACAAGTTTGCGTCAGGCATTGGATCGGTTTTGGCTGCGACCAGGGATCGTAGACACTTCTGCTTTTGAGCAGAATGCCATTTATTGATTTGTTGATTGTGTGGACAGGACGAGTCTGCGGCGGGGCTGGCCAGCAGGATGAGAGGAGCTGGAGGCGTGGGAGGCGGCCCCACACTGCCCCCTGGAGGTCAGTCCTAAAGAATACAAAAATCACTCACCAAAAAGCAATTAAAACAGGATTTCAAGACTGCATGATTGCCCAGGACTCCGATCAGGGGTTATTTTAAATTTCCCTAATCCCTAAAGTTTGTAGTTCTGCTGCAAAGCCCACTGCGATTTTAGACTCGTGAAGACACGCATCACTGTCCGTCGGCCACTGACTGGCACATGTTTCATTGTTTTGACTCAGTGTGTCCCTAAAGAAAAGTGAACTGCTACAGCTTTAACGCAGTGATTTAACGCACAATGTCGAAAACACAGTAAGAAGTGTGAAGACCGGGCTGGTCAGGATTCCGAATTGGACAAAACAAAAGATCTGCACTTTCGCTTTTGTTCAGATGAAGAGCAAATTTAACGGCCGAAACTTCACTTTTGTCATTGCCGGCTTCTGCTCAGTTTTAGATTTTGTATTGGTCTGAAGTGCCCTCTGCAGGCAACAGTGGGAATGACAGATCACAGAAACGGGTGTTACAACCCGGCTCAGCTAGGTTAAGGGGAAGTAATGAAAAACAAGATGGAAAATGGATAAATAGAGTTGTAATTTCCTAAAAGGAATGTAAAGGGTGAATTCAAGAAAGGGATAATAAAAAAATACCAAACTAAGGTATTTACAATACAGTATACACAAATTTACAAGTTAACATAAGTTAACTAAACCTAAGGAAACCAAAATGTGCACAAAACAAATATTATTACTGAAATGATTACTTAAATAAGCTAAATGAAGAAGTGTCTTAAAAATCATGGGTGTCACATACAGGTCTAATAGAAACGAGTGACACAAAGTCATAACTGACACTACGGGACACAGACACAATATGAAATGCACTGGCCACAAAGGCCAGCAGCCCAGACTGATTCAAAGTGTGGCCTCTTATAGGTGTGGCTCCGGCCTGACTCTGGCTTTAGGCTAGCGCCATCATGAACACGGTTTGAGTGCAAAGCTGCGCAGAACTGGTTCAGTGATGGAATAGGGACTTTAAAAATGTTACACAGCTTTGTGTAACAAAATCCAGGAAATACAGCTTGTAGCGCTTCTGCAGTGTTTTCGTGAACAAAAGCTGTAATAAACCATTCCAAAAAATGTCCACGGTCGTCAGCCTTCTCTCTACACAACCTCCTCTTTTCACAGTTTCAAAGTCGGAAAATCTGGCTCTAACTATGTTTATTGGCACGTTTTAGTGCTTCTGCTTATTTCCCACACACCCCGAACATCTCCCTGGAGAAATCAGCCTATAATCAGACTTTAGGGAACACATACTCTGCATGTAAAACATTAGCTTAAAGTGTTTTTTGTTTAGTTTTTTTGTGTGTGTGTGTGTCCACAGCTGTGCGAGTGCTGCCGGTGGGAGGAGTGATGGTGCCCCCAGTGGCCGCCGTGGCACCTGTCACACCCGGTGCGTAGTGTAATAAGGACAAACGTGAAGAGAAAGCTATATATGTAAAGAGAGAGGTAGATGACGGCATGTGACTGTGTGTGTGCCCCTGCAGATGCCCAGCAGGCTGTTCTGGCACAGCAGCAGCAGACCATCGCCAACCAGCAGGCCGTCATCATGGTACCTCTGCGTGCAGAGAGCTACAGCTGTTTCTGTCTCTCACTCTGTCACACAAAACAAACACCGCTGGCTCTGTTCTGGAATGAGAGGTTTCAATGTGATTTAACGGGCGGTGAGCACAGTAATCAGGGGGGAAACCATCGCCTTTTTTTAAACTTTCACAGCTAACTTTTGCTAACGCATACTGTACATTTCAAACGCATGAAAACAGTGACAGTAACTACGCTTGGAATGCACGGATCTATTTACGTACAAAATGGGAGCATAAATGAGCCTTACTTATCGCAGAGAAAAGAGGAATGTGATCCCTTTGATGCCTTCACTTAGTTTTTAGAGTGGAAGAAGATCGTGGCGACTTACAGCATAAGGAGTTTGTTTACTTTGCCAACACAGGATTATTTTTCTTGGTGCATCTGGTAATGGTTAAGGCTGCTGCCATGTATACGGAAGCGCCATGGGTTTAAGTCCCAGCTCTGACAAACCTGCTGAATGTCTCTCCCCGCTCTTCACCCCCATTCACCCTGAACTGTCCTGTCTAATAGAGCCTATGGACCAAAAATCCTTAAAAATATGAACTTCGTATATGATGACTTTTGTATGCAGTATTTTCAGCTAAATTGTCTTGAAACCACTATGAAATGTCATAAAAACCCGCTTAATATTCCAGCCGGGCGAAATAATCACTGCGTCTGAGAATGTGCTCATAGCAAATCACCATTTCTACTAGTTTAGTCAATTTAAAAACTTGATTAACAGCGTGGACGTCCAAGCTGTTTCGCAGTCTTTTGATACGGGTTCACTTAGTCATTAAATTTAAACCAGTCGAAACCTCTGTCAAAATCAGCCAATATCATCCTCTTTTCCTGCTTCCCCAGGCCCAGCAAGTGACGATGAATGCCATGGCCATGGCCAGCCCAGTGTCCAGCCCACCCAGCACCTCCCCCATCACCAGCCCGCCCATGAGCCCCCTCCTCGGGCATGCTCCTCCAACCAGCCCCTACGCTCCCACCAGCAGCCCCTACGTTCCACCCAGCCCATACGCCAACATACCCCCCAGCCCGTACGCCAACTTCACCCCTTCACCCTACGGCCAGGTGGATATCCCCCCAGCCCTTACGCTCCCCCGCCCAGGACACCGCTGCCCCTGGGTCTCAGGTGGAAGCGCACAGCAGCAGCCAGGTGAAACCCACGACCAGGGACAAAGCAGCGCAGCCCAAAGTCAATGGAACTGCGCCACGGGTTAGACCTAATCTTTGTCCTTTCTGTGGGCTAATCTTAATTTAGTGAGATTACCTCTGAACCTCATGTTCATTTTGGTTTAGTTGTGTTTTTTGGCCTGGTTTGGAGTCTTTTATTAGCCTGGCTAACGCCAGACTAAAATCACAAGTGATATTTAGTCTGGGGACCACCAATTCATTTCTCGTAGGAGAGGTGTGGTTTACGATTGTCCATAGCCGTTTATTGGGCGCTACGAATGTCTCTCATGCGTCTGCACGTAGCCATAGCCAATCGTATCATGGTATCAGATGACGTATGACGTACCTGCTGTAAACTTTTGAGCTAAACTATTTAGAACACGTTCTAAAGCTTGATCGAAAGATGGCATCGCGTCTGCTGCTGTCATGTTGGATCCGTAAATATGTTTTTATTTTTTTATCCCTAAACAAACTACAAGCTTCCGTATGTCAAATAGCGCGTCATCGTCTTACCGTCCCTCCTCGTTCTGTGATTGGTGCCCAAATCCATGGAAAAATGTCGGCCATGGTCCCCAGACTGTTGTAAAGTTCGAAAAGATTCGAGCGCACACAGCAGTCTGGCGTTAGCCAGGCTAGTCTTTTATACCGATTTCATATCTTGTTTAGTCTTTTTTTTCTTTTACATTTTTAGTCTTGTTTTAGACCATGCAGATCAAAGTATAGTCCAGTTTTGGACCAGTTTAGTTCTAGTTTAATTCCAGCCCAGTAGTTGTTCACAAATCTAAAAGGTCGATGTTTCACATCCAATTTTGATGCCAATTTCTGCCCCAACCGTTGTTTAGCGTCAATTATCCCACATGGGGCAGAAAAGACATACAATATAAAAACTGCCACACAAACCGTATACAAACAAGCAAGTGGAGCACAATCATAGATTACAATCTGCCTGAATAACAGGGACAACCTCAAATTAAAGAGAGTTCAGGAGTCGTATATACTCGTATGAAAGATTTCATATAGCGTTTCCTCTTACCGCATGGCAAGGCGTAACGACGTCCTGAAGGCAACAAGGAAAATTCACCATAAAAGATATGCTCTGGTGATAAACAATAGACTAAACAATAGACTCTTGTGAAGTGCTTTGTTTACCTGCAAGAGCCAAATATAGTGCTAATCACATTAGCAGCGCCAGCTCAAGGTCCAGCTCAAATAGTTTGGGAGAGGACAAAGTTTTGGCACAACATTTTCTGCTGATTGGATAAAATACGCCTCGTTTTAGCCAATCACAGCCAAGTGTGCAAAATAACAAACCAGAAAACCCAAAGTATGTACTTCTGAAAAAGGTTATGTGTGTTTGTAAATCTGTAGCAGCAGCAGCTTGTGTTTTTCCCATTGTTAATTATTATCCATAAAACGCCCGAAGTGGCAAAAACACTCAAAAATATTCCTTTTCCCTTGCGTATTCTTAGTTTTGTCTTTTTGATTCCTGTTTAAGCTCTGTTTTAAAACTAGTAAATGAAACTATTGCCTAAATGTACACAATATAGATATGGTTATTAGAAAGTACAAATTAGGGGCACTTTAATCTTTATTTATTGCATCAATTGTGAGGTTTTTTTTACCGGGCTACAACTGCTATGCCGAGTCATCTTCAGCGCAAAAAGCTTTCACTAATCATTGTTATGGTTCTGTGATTCCTCTGCAGTCCGGTAAAGACAGTGTCCCGCGGAGGAAGGCCCCTGACGCCCCCGTAGACAAACAGCACGGTCAGTTGGACATGCCACAGCTGACAGCAGTTAGGAACATGCCCTGGAGTTGCCACTGTCACTGAAGGTTGTACTGTGTGTGTGTCTTTGTGTGTGTTTGTGCCTTTCAGCCCCTGTGTTTACGACTCCTCTGCCCCCTGCTGGAGAAGTGGTGAAGTACTCCTCTCAGGACCATATCATGCCCAGTCATGGCGTCCAAGGTTTGTCCGGGTGAAACAGGCACGTCCAACAAATCAGTATGGACATAATATAACAGGGTGTGTTTCTTTTAAAGATATCATCAAGAGGTACAACTCTCCACCTCCTCCCCCTGAGCCCCTGCCTCCTGGTAAGAGGTGAGTCCAAGTAATCAGCAGCATCAACAAAAAGCATGTAGGATGTGTGTTAAAGAGTTCAAAACAGTTTAAAGCAGGTTCTCCAGCTCATCTGGAGCGGGGACAAAAGAACAGAGTGTTGGTCGAGGGCCTTTTTTATTAGAAGAGTCAATTAGAAGAACAACTTTTTATTATTTGCCTTAATGTGCTTTAAAATAGGCTGTACATTTTTTAAGTTTCCAGGGGTTTGTATTTGTCTGTGCTTCTGAATTTAGAAATGACAAACTCAGACACACAATTAGTGTTTTTGTAATAAATATTGAATTAATGTAGTATTAATAATTGATACAGTGTGTTTTTAATCAGCGGCTCACTGCAGCTGCTTTTATGTTCAGGCCATCACTGAATGATCTTTCATCTTGCACAGAGTCATCAGTGTCTGTTGACTTAACATTATGTGCTCCTCGTTGTGAGCGCTTTATGTCTCTCTGGGAGAGAGATGGAGTTTGAGAGAAAAGGCCACAGTCCTCACACGTTTAAACGCTGAAGACGATATGTTTGCTTTGCACTCATGTGGTTGTCACTTTTTTCCAGCACATTATTAGCTGAACAAAGAGAGTCCCTCCCTCGCGTTCGAGAGTCTCCACCTGTTTCAGAAGCTCCCTCTCTCTTACAGGGTTTCCACAGGGCATTAAAAAGCATTAATAAGTCATTAAATGATTTGTGCCTAAATCAGGGCCTCAAATCTCACTAAAAAGCATTAAGTTGTATTCATACTGGTATCAAATCTGAATTTATTAGAAAATTATGACATTGCGCAACAATTTTTACTGTATAAGTTCATCGAAAATACCAAAGTTGTGATCTGAAACATATTCAGTTGCTGTTCTGGCTAACATTTACCACTTTTTTTGCTCAAAAGTTGCCTGTTTTCTCTTTCCTCTGTTTGATGAAATGTTTGCAAATCTCAAGCAATTAAATATGCACCATTCGTGGCCTTATATTGGCCTTAAAAGCATTAAAATGGACTTGTTTCTGCCTGTATGAAGCCCGCTCTTAGTCCGCTGGTCATTTGTCCGTGTCTTTGTCGTCTGCAGAAGTCTTCCCTCACACTGTCTGCTGTTTACTCACTCACATCAGCCGCGTCATCAGCACTACCGCGCGGTGCCTCATGGGAAAAGTAGATCGAACACGTTTAAAGCAATTTATCGCCAGGCTGCTTTTAATGTTTTTAAGAAATCATCTCACAGGCCAATCAAAAGTTACCTCGGCCCCGTCACCTGTCTGAGAGACCTCTGCTTTAGACTGTGATACTCTCCGTTCTTTCAGTCAGACAGTAGGATTAGAGATGTTCAGCTCATGAGAGAGTGAGAGTTTGACCATGTGCCTGTTGTTGTTGTTGTTGTTGTTTTTGTTGTGAGCAGGAGGCCAGAGGGGAAGTTCATGAAGAAACAGACTCCCCGAGATGAAGCTCTACAGATCCTCAAACCGCAGATGGACAACCCTCCGGCTCCAACCGTACGCTCCACACTCACTGCAGCCCATTTAGTCTGACTGGGAATAAACACTCCTCATTGTCAGGGCGCATAAACAGCTCTGTGCTTTGTTCATGTGGGAGGAGCTCCATGAAGCAGTGGACCTCGATTGAATATGATTATAGCCTTCAAAATATTCAAAATATAAAGTCGACTAAACTAAACTTGAAGAGAAATATTTGACTAAATCTTGACTATAATGAAATTACATTTTTCGTCAAAAGACTTAAACTAAATTAAAATATGTTGTCAAAATGAACACTGTACCGGAGTCTGTTCAAATCAATGTTATTGCAGAGTCGTGGGAACATATTTAATATTTAGGTTGGGGGGGTTTATTGGTTGCAGCACCCTCAGCACCCTGGGTTAGTGATGGGCAGAGATTCACTGTGTCACACAATAGGCTGCTTTGTACAGGCGCCATCTGGTGGTGAAAAAGCATTACACCAGTGAGTCTGAAAAAAGTGAACTCAACACTGACCGCTCATTTTTTCTCGTTCAGAATGTGAGCTTGTTTTAGGCCCATTTAGGCCTAAAATGCCTGGAAAAAATGCCCGTAAAACCAATGGGCAATTTCAGAAAAGAACCCGAAAACCTGAAGTTCCAGAAAGTTCCAGAAAACCTGAAGTTCCTGAAGTATTCAGCAATTGTGTCAACGCCTACTAAATGATTGATTTCTCAGCCTCTGTAGCAGATAGGAACACAATTCAAGATGAGAGCTTACACTTGTGGCTTTCCTGAGAAACTGGATTTATTTAGATACACCTTCACAAAAATAAAATATGTAAACGCAAAGTGAAATAAAGTATATAGCCTTTTATACTAAAATATAGGCCTATATTTGTTTTATGTTAAACCTTTGTAAGTTGTCTTTTGAGGTCACTTCAAAAATGTCTAGCAGCTTCTCTCTAAACCCAAAACAATATCCACTCTTTAAAATACAATTTAATGAATAGTTTTATATAGAAACAAAAATAAATAAAGAAAATAATTATTAAGCTATAAAGAAATAAAAAGCTGGTGATGGGGAAGGGCAGAGTATCCTGCTCTAAACACAGCAAGGAGGAGGAGAAAGCCCCTCCCCTCAGAGAAAGCCCCTCCCCTCAGAGAAAGCCCCTCCCCTCACTGCTGCTCAGCACTGTTAGCCAGAGGAGAAGACGCAGCTCTCCTCTTCTCTCGTCCCACACTTGACTTCTCAATAAAACTACGTGATGGAAAGAACATAACACCTGTTTTCTGATTGTTTTTGAGTAAAACCTTTTGAGCGAATGAAACTGAACATCACGTGTTGCGGCGCCGCATTTACGTGTAAACTCTATAAACGGACTGTAGCTGGGTTGCAACCCGAAAAAGTGAATATCTGTTGCATTTCATTGGCTCAAAGGCCGACAAATGCAAAAATACCCTTATACTCGAAAATTGACGTAAATGCTTTCCGGCCTCAATGCTAGAATTGCACAAGAGCGCCCCCGGCTTTAATGGTAGAAATGTGGCAATGCTTTCCCGGCCTAAATGGTTAACAGCTGAGAGTGATCATTTAGTAAGAAGAAAACTGCTCTGGATAATGAGAATAGAAACAAATACATGAGAAGTATCAGTGAAGTATCAGTGATACAACCAAGTCACTGACCAAGATTGATTAAAAGATAGCCTGACAGTATCGGCACAGCATTTATGTTTTACCAGTGGGTGTCCAGTCAACCGACCTTGAACCACCAAAAAAAAAAAAAACATCTGACTCGAATGCACAACCTTCTGACTAACCGAAAACTCTCCCTGCAAAGCTAAGCGAGCGATACGTCAAGTGAACGATATATTAACATAACAATATACGCCTACTACTGTATATCTATCTACCTTTTTCCCCGGCGCTGCACCTCAATTTCTGTTATTGACTGACCTGCGCTCGGACGTGAAAAGAGACGGCTCTACACACGTTATCTATTGAATCATTTTGGAATCAGGGCAAATTGACCTAGTGCTCAAAGATTCGGGCGGCTGCTCGAACCCGAGAGCACCCATGGGATCGGCGTGAGTGCATGAATCCCAAATGACAAAAAAACGAGCCAGGTGTTGTTCTGGTTCAACTGGCGCCCCCTGCTGCTCGCTGCTGCACGTTGCGTTACGTACGAAACTGTATGATACAAAATGACACGGTGTTGGTAACGTGACTTTTCTTAAAATGATGCACTCATGACACAGCTCAGCCGAGGTGTTGCTTTCTGTGCTTGATACGTGTGTCGGTACCATGACTACCCTGGGTTCCCACGGCCTTGTGTTACTGGGTGGTTCTGATCTTAAAGGCATATCCACTGCTTGTTCAATAAAAGTACAATATTTTAGACGATATAGGACAAATTACATTATTTTTGGGGTCACGGCTTGTCGTCTTAGTGTAATGGTGGCACTTGAGAACCACTGCTCTAAAACATACTTAAATAAATACTGCTAATTCGACTCGTCAGCTTCCACTTTGAAGCCTGTAACCTCTCTATATACAGGCAGCCATTGATAAGAAACCCATGAGGTCACAAAAGCACACACTTTTCACCTCGGAACATTTGGTACTTTTTTTAAATTCTGAAATGGACTTTTAAGGCGAGACGCTGCAGGTGAATAAGGAAAAAATATACATTAAGAGATATCAATTTGAAACTGTAGATTACTGATACAAATTTTGTATCAGTAATGTATATTTTTTCCTTATTCACCTGCAGCGTCTCGCCTTAAAAGTCCATTTCAGCCAGGTTTAAATGTATGGTTTCATTTTACATTGACAAAGCATCGTGTTTACTTTTTGAATAAGCTAGTTAGTCCTGAAAAAAGTACCATTTTGCCTTGTGCTTTTGGGTTCACTATGCAATAAATCAGGCCAGCAATTAGACAGTGGCTCTTGTATAAAATGAGCTTTAAAGGAATAGGCCACCGTTTTTCCATACTGAGATATGTTCTTACCTGAGCTTAGACGAGTTGATACGTACCTGCCTGGTCTTTGTGCATGCCCATGGAAGAGCGTGGTCACTAACTATCATCACCCGTTTGGAGCCATAGGAATATGCTGGGAGAGGCCAAATGCTAACAACATCTTTGGTCGTTTTGCGTGACTGAGGGCACGCACAAAGACCAGACAGGTACGCATCAACTCGTCTAAGCTCAGGTAAGAACATGTCTCAGTATGTAAAAATGGTGGCCTGTTCCTTTAAAACAATACATCTGGTTCATCCGATGTTATTGCTTTATTATTATGCCAGTGGCTTTCAGGGTTAAAAAAAAATCTAGTAAAAGCCTGTGGACCAAAAACAAATCTATAGAAATATAAAAAGAGACATGTTTGTTGAGCGAATCTGCCTCCAGCTTTTGCTCCTCTAACTGTGATCAATATCAACCACCGCGCTCCGTCTTATCGACAACACTGCACAAAGCTATGGATTCAGAAGAAATAAACTCTACTGCTGCGCTGTAGACTCACAGTGGGTGATACAGGTTCTTTGTGTGTGTGTTCAGCCCAAGCATCCCGTGGCCCCAGCTCAGACTGCCCCCCCGGCCCCCAGGCCAGCTCCAGTGGTGGTCCCAGTGCAAGACGTGGCACCTCAGCCCATCAAGAGCAGAGCCAGAGCACGAGAGCGCCCCCTGCCTCTGCCTCCTCCAAGTATGTGTGTTGCAGCATCAACTGTTTCAGCATTTCTGTTTACGTGACTGAAAGAGGCGTGGTCGTATAATATAATAATAATAATAATACAGTGCCTGTGTTGCAGTTTCGCGAGAGCTCCCCATAGAGACAGAGAGCATCCAGACGCAGCTCCACCAGGCGCCCAACGAAGAGCACTACACCTACACCAACGTGCCCTGGAGGCTCTACCTGAGGAAGGAGGTGCATTGTCAGACGTACTTAGTAGTTTGAAGCCTCTTTGTCCTCGCTGCTCCAGCTTTTTTCCAAAAGGTGACAGACGAGCACATCTCAGAACGGTTTAAAACTAAGCAGACACGCACCTCCAAAGGATCTGATGAGTGTGCAGGAAACAAAAAAACTGCATGACAAAAAAGCACAAAGATCCGCACAGCTTGTATGCTTCCAATTTTGTATTTCTTGCACCACAAAAGTGTCGCTTCAGGCGTCCAATCAGCCCTTCTTCAGCGACACAAGCTGTGTGACAACGGGGCGAAAACAGGCTGTGGCTCTAGTTCATCACGTTACCCACCTGGGCCATGAGCACTGACGTCAATATGGGATCGCTTTTGGAGGATGCACTTTTGGAACAGCGTTTGTTGTAGTTTTGAAAAAGGTTCTGTGTGTTTGTGTTGTGTGGGCAGCAGCATACCCATAGACATATTATTAATAGACCGTCAATACTCACTCCTCCCCGTTTACCATAATGACCACGTTCGAGGGGGAAATCATGGCGGATTTACAGACTCCTCCTCCCCAGCTCTGACGAAGCATGTTCCTAATAAGGGCATAAGGGCGGGATCTTCACTGTAGACTCGGCCCTTGCGTGACGTGTAGCTCACGCAGCTCCAATGCTAACAGTCCGACACCCGTTAAGTAGGAGATTTCTAAAATGTATCCTACCATAACCACCCCGGTGCCTCTAGTTGTGTCTAACCCAGCGTAATCTAGACAGTTCCAAACAATTAGGCACCAAGCATTAAAGTTGTTTTTAACGTGTCTAAAGTCCAATGCATTCCAATGGGGGCCTAGCGGGTATATGGCGGTACTACAGCAATGGCGGAGCAATGGCGGAGCAATGGCGGCCTCCAGTGTCGTCGTCGCAAAGCAGAGCAGCCAGCGGCCATTGAGCAGACCTCATGCTTTCCGTCGTCATCGTCGTGTTGTTAATTATTATCGACTGTATTTGGCCCAAAACACTGTTGGTCCTGAACAGTGAAGGTGGGAGCAGTTCAAGACACATTTAACCAGCAGCCTGTGAATAACCTACAACTTTTAATATTTTGATATTCATTACAAATATTTTTATATTTTTATATTTAGATCCCTTCTAATAAGTATATGTGCTAAACTTACTTTGGAAATGAATCAGGTTCAAATGTAGAGCAATAAAAAAATGTTTTTTTTGCTTTAAAAGTATCGTACCATTAAAGTACAGGATTGATTAGCCCAGGGGTTTCCAAACCTTTTTGGCTGCGACCCCCATTAGATTAAGTTATTCCTTCTTATGCTACTCTAGGGTCAAAAAACATTTTAAAATCAAGTTAATATGTATTTAAACTGTTTATTTGGGATATTTTAAAGGATTTCACAAATTATATGTTTTACCCTAAAAAATATTCTAAAAACAGTAGTATTTCTCTTTTTATTTCATCTTGAAATCATCTGGGGACCCCACACCCAAGGCCTCGCGAACCCCCGAGGGGTCCCGACCCCCACTTTGGGAACCACTGGATTAGCCTGGCCAGCCATACGCACTTCTTTCTCTTATATTTGAAGTATATTCGAAAAGAAAGTCTCCAAGTTTAGAATAAACACAGTTTAGAATAAACAGAGAATAGTACGGCTGGCCAGGCTAAGGTTTGATAGAAATCCCTACAGAAAAGTGAATGAATGATACATGAAATTGAAATAGTGGGAAAGGGCATAATAGGACTGCATTATTACTAAACCCACCTGTGATATCAGCTCCTCTCTGCTGTATTTTCTTATTTCCTGTGAGTATTTTAGCACCAACCAGCCCAAAGACTGTGAAGCATACGAGCATTGTTTCTAACTCTTCTCTTGTGCTTCGACCTTGTCAAATAAATGACCTGATGAAACTCTATTTTCCAGGTGTTTTACCCCAAGGACAGCTTCACCAACCCCTTGGTGCTGGATCTTATCTTCAAACAGGTGCCTTTTACCGAAGCTTTCTAAAAATACCTCTGTTTTGATTGATTCGCTTTAAAGTATCGCTCTGTGTGTTTCTCCTATAACAGCGAGATCATAGCCAAAACCAAGACAATTATTTGCAGCATCCCGCCTGAGTTTTTGCTCTCTCTCTCTCTCCCTCGCAGATTGTGAATGACACGCTGTCGGAGGCGTGCGTTCGCATCACGGCGGATGAAAGGCAGAAAATGAAAGCGCTGTTCGGTAGGCTGTCTGTTCTCCTTTCCCTCGCTCTGCTGTAGAACAAACATGTGTCTTTGGCATTCACCAGCTGCCAGGCGTACTGTATCAGCACGCCCGCATGCCGCTCCATGAGAGGGGAATCGCAGTTTAAACCCAAATATGAAGGCGTCGCAATTAGCAAATAGCAAAGGTGCAGGTATGAAAGCGGTCAGTGGTTCTCAAACTGGTGGTGGTTCTTGGGCTTCTTCAGGTGGTACTCAATGTTTTCTGGTTTAGACTTTAGAACAGCATTGATTTTGTCGACTAAAATTGGACTAAAACTCAATTAGAAGAAGTTAATGTAACTATACCGATGGCAATGCGTTATACAAGGGGGCGTGGCCGAGTCAAAGGGGAAGAAAGCTTCTAGTGGAATCACAATTTTTCACACTCTTTTAACCTCTTAACCCATTTAGATGTTTTTTTCGCAGCAAATTGTTCAGCAGAAGTAAAAAACTGGCCTTGTTGCTAACGTTAGGATATGTAGCGTTAGCTTCCTGGTTGAAGCAGTACTTAGTAACTTGTTTACCTTAATAAATTCTTTCCCTCTGGGGGTAATACAAGTGTTAATGGGAGGATTGGTGGTCTTTCATCTCCCCCTGGTGTCTCTGGCCAGAAAACCACAATCAGTCAAATGAAGACACGTGACAAACGACTCCACTGGAGGTCGCCATTTCGGCTGCGTGTCATATGACACCTGTCAATCGTTGTGTTGATTGGTTTGCAGCACGGAGAGAAGGAAATCATTCCGCCCACGGCGGAGATCCAGGCTCTGATAATTTGCTCAACCTGCAGGGCATCTTTTCCACCTAGAAACCCTATAGAAACGTAGGTTTCGGTGTGTTTTTGGTCCCAATTGCTATACAGCAACCTTTTACGCAACAACTCTTCTGTTTAGTGGTAGATAACATAAATAATCACTCAGCGTCCCACCAAGAATAACGTCTACCCTCCACTATGGCGCGCTCCTGGGACGAATGCGACGTCACAATTTTTTTATTCGATTGCCACTTTCCTGCCACCGGGTCCGAGTCACCAATACACACTATTGGAATTACGAAGAAAAAGCTAACAGGCCAACGGGCAAAGCTAACTGCGGGCTAACGCCACTTTGGCAGTATCTACAGCCAAGTTTGAGTGAAAGAAATGATCTCCACTGTGTAATTGGATGAACAATATCCATCTCTCCCTTTTGTCTTTTCTGTCAGCGTAGTATTTACTCTCACGGACAATTAATAAGTAAAAAAACGCAACATGCTACAACACGTGCAGTGGCACTTATGGCCTCTAGGGGCATGAGTTACTTAGTACTGCTTTAACATTGTCAGTTTTTTAAGTATTTATGGGCCGTTGACCCACTTTGCTCCTCTTCATGTCTCTGTATCTTTATTTAGTAGAAAAATATATTAATAATTCAGCATTTGATAAAGTAATGGTAGAGAAATACTGCCAGCCGTACTGTATCAGCGTACCCGCATGCCGCTCCATGAGAGGGGAATCGCAGTTTTCTGTCTTTTTTTGTTCTTCTTTTTTTGCTTTCTTGTCGATTTTTCAACACTTTTTTGTCACATTTTGTCACTTTTTCATCATTTTTCTGTTGCTTTTTGTTGTGTGTTCAGCCTCATTTACGTCTCGTTTTTGTCACTATTTTGACACTTTTTCCAAGACCTTTTAGATTTGGGTAATGGCAAACTAGAGAAAATGTGCTCGGTTCAGGTGGGGGTTAAGAGGTTCGTCGTGTTCTGGCCGACTATGAACATATTTATTCCATTTGGATGTTTTTTGGCAGCAAATAGTTCAGTAGAAGCAAAAACTAACGTTAGCATATGTAGCATGCTTGTAGCTTGCTGGTTAGCATTGTCCGTTTTTTAAGTATTTATGAGCTGTTGAACCACTTTGCTCCTCTCCATGTCTCTGTATCTTTATTTAGTAGAAAAATATGTTCATAATTCAGCATTTGATAAAGTAATGGAGAAATGGGAGAAAGTAAATAAATTAAATAAAAATGGGAAAATAGTAAAATAATTGAACAAGACAGTAGACAAGACTGGTTCTTTTCATAAAACGGGCTATGAACTATTTTGTAATCGTATCTACGTGTGTGTTTGTGTGTGTGTGTGACAGCCAAACACAACGTGGAGCAGAACATGGACCCAGTGGACGACAGTGTGAAGAAGCTGATCATCAACGCCGCCAGAGAAACCTGGGAGATCTACTTCTCCAGACTCTTCCCTGCATCGGTGAGACTCTGACCGCTTACTGCGGGAGTAGTTCTGTAGGTACCGTTACATGTTTTTTCTATACCAGTACTTTAACGATACTTGGTTTTTCGATACCGGTTCCTGAACAGTACATTTTTCCCATACCTATGCTAAAATATTGTAAATTCACATACCTTCCACACATGTTCTGTTTTCTGGTTCTAGATGACATATATCGGGTTCAACTTCAATGTCAGGAAATGTATGAAAAATGGGGAATGATTTGAGGAAAAACGGGGGGAAATTGTGGCAAAAAATAGGGGGAAATTGGGAATAAATTGGGGAGAAAATGGGAAAATATTAGTGATAAAATTAGGGAAAACAAGAAGAAATTGGGACAAAAATAATAAGAAAAAAAACACACAAAATTGGGGGAAATGGGGCAAAACGTTTTGAAAAGATGGGAAACAAATAAATGAAAACTGGGCAAAAATTGGGGAGTGGGGGATTTGAGCTGAAACAACCAATTATTTTCCTTTAAAGCTGCCCCTGGACCAACAGCGTCAAAACAAGATTTTTTTTTGGTTCCTGCTTTCGATACTTTTTTTCACACTGGTACCGTTAAACGATAACAAACTGGTATCGTTTAACAGTAACCAGCCCTGTGCAGGAGCCTTGTCAAACTCAACTTCAGTTTGACGGGAGTGGTAGCGCCAACTTTCAAAATGATTGTCAAGACAAATATGACATCTTCAAAGACGCGATAAAAAGAATCCTTCTATAAATGTTTCCCCTGAGATGTCTGTGGTTGTGCGCAGGGCAGCGTGGGCACTGGGGTGCAGGTGCTCTCCGTGTCCCACAGCGGAATCAAGCTGCTCAAGACGGTGAAGAGCAGCGCCGCCGCGCCGGACTACTTCAGAGTGCTGCGGCCGTACACGTAAGTGCCAGAGGCAAAGCAAGTGGACTCCAACTATATCTGAGGAAAGTATTGCAAAAGCCAGTGCGCAGATTAAATGGAGCGTATTGGTCAAAATATTACGTTTATTGTCGCATTTTCATTATTATTATAAAGCCTCGCTCACATTTCCCAATTGATACAAGGAAAAACAAACCCATTTCCTGGATATTAGCCATTATACACGTCACATCATAAGCTCTAGCCTTTCAGCGTTATGTATTTTGAGAATGATAACGTTTTGTTTTTTTTCCCAGTTATGCAGACATCCTGTTTGTGACTATTCCCTCTGAAAACATGCTGGAGTTCAACCTGACCAATGAGAAGCTCATCCTGTTCTCCGCCAAAGCCCCGCAGGTCAAACACCTCATCGACTCCTTCATCAGTGAAATCAAGAAGGTACAGAGCTTTTCTCAATCGTTTATTTTTTAGTTTTTTAATCCAGTGTTAGGAATGATATCTGCACCGGTAAGGTAAGAGAGGTCACGGACTGCCACAAAATATTGAATGGCCAGGGTTTTCCAAAAGTGTGCTCCTGGTTTTTATCTTGAGACCTGTACATGAGTGACATACTCCTGCCTCTACTGAGCACGTGCCAATCTGACAGACGCAAACAGCAGGAGCAGAAACTTTCCAGAAATGTTTTGGCTTGTAAAACATTGTAAACATCTTTACTTTCAAAAGTAACTTGTTAAGTTAGCTCGTTACTCCTCTGGAAAAGTAGCTTGTTACGTTACTGCGCTACTTTATTATGAAGGTAACGCGTTAGAGTACTCATGTGTTACCAATAATAAGCATTTATATATAGCCTTCATTTATTGATCATTTTTTTCCGATGAGGAATGCTCCGTTTCACAAACTTAGTCGCCGAAAAAGCTAACTCACGCACACAGACTGATAGCAGTAACTGTATTCAATCAGCACAATGAATTCACTTCTGAGATTTATTTTATATGTGGACAAATGACAGCTAAAGGCAACAATAATGAGTGTCTACTTATTAAAGCTTAGCTTGATTCGTAAACAGTTTGGCTCTGTAAGAAACTGCACCCGTTTGTCGACAAAAATAACGTCTGTAAAGGAGATCTTATGCTTTACAAAGTACATTGAATTGGTAATAATAAACACACAACACACTCCACTTGCTTTAGATGTGCACTTTAGATGTACAGCTTTCCTCAGCCACATAACCAGCTGCGAGTTTGTTGTTTACATTGGAAGGGCCGATGCTGCCAAAAGCTACGCGTTGTTGTTCGGGAGGCGAGGGCTAGCCTTATTGTGCTTTTCCTCTTTATCTTCGCCGCCAGCGCGGTATTGTCCTTTTCTCCAGTAATTTCAAAATAAAGTAAGTACATCCACAATGAGAACGCGCTCGGTGAACACTCTGCCATGTTGCTAAGTTTATGAAAGTAATGGAGGACACTGTACACATGTGCGAGCAGCACTGCAGCCGAGGAAGAAATGAGCCGAGGAGCGATCAGGACCAAACTAACGCGTTACTGATTTGAAGAAGAAACTAGTACTTTATTAGCTGCAAATGCAAAACTAACGCGTTACTTTCCTCGTTATTCGGAAAACGTAATCTGAGTACTCTAACGCATTAATAGTAGCGCGTTACCCCCAACACTGATCATCAATAAGTAATTTATGAAAATGTTGAAAGGTTGTACGCTCTTTAAATACATTAAATAAAGTAATTGTATTGACAAATTTAACACGTTTTACATACTTGTTAGGGCAACGATAAAGAAACAGTCTTTATCTGTGTTTTTGAAATTGCTACTTTGATTTTAGTACCCATCCATCCATCCATCCATTTTCTTCCACTTTTTCCGGGAAGAAGGAGGCAGCAGTCTCAGCAGAGATGCCCTGTCTTCCCGATCCATGCTCACCTCCTCCAGCTGTTCTGGGGGATCCCGAGGCGACACCAGGCCACAGAGACATAGTCCCACCAGCGTGTCCTGGATCTTCCACGAGGCCTCCTGCCAATAGGACATGCCTGGAACACCTCCCGAGGGAGGAGGCCAGGAGGCATCCGGAACAGATGCCTTAGCCACCTCAGCTGCTCCTTTCGACGTGAAGGAGCAGCGACTCTACTCCGAGCTCCTCCCGGGTAACTGAGCTCCTCAGCCACCCTGCGAAGGAAACTCATTTCGGCCGCTTGTATCCGCGATCTTGTCCTTTCGGTCATTACCCAGATCTCATGACCATAGGCGAGGGTGGGAACGTAGATCGATCGGTAAATCGAGGGGAAGCCACCTTTTTTTCCCCCTGTGGAATAAATAATTAAATAAAATGTGTCTCTTTTCACCAAATAAATATGATAAAATGTTCCACAATGCGACTTTAACTGAAGTTGAAGTCCTTGGGTTCTTAGCTTTGAAGCTGTATTCATATGTCCAATGCCACATAAACTTTAACAAACATTGAACATATTTATTCATTCCTCTCTTCAGAATTCAGACTATGTGATTGCTGAGCGTAACTTTGTATCCGACGACCATGCCATGTTAAACTTCTGCAAAGGCGACATCATCCGGCTGCAGGTTATGGACGGACTGGACAAGGGTGAGCGGTTTAAACAAGCACCTAAAGGTTGTCCTTTACAATGTATGAAGCCTCACAGTGCTTGTGGTTGTGTGCTTAGGTTACAGTTATGGCTGTGTGGTGAGGAAAAAGGTGGTGTTTTTAGAGGACCTAAAGAGGGACACCCCAGATTTTGGTAAGTTCCCACAGGGACGTGGTCATACTGCATGAGACGTTTGGAACACGTGTACATGTGCCTCAATGCATTTGGCAAGACTTTGCTTTGTACAGA
Organism: Neogobius melanostomus; assembly: GCA_007210695.1. NCBI lineage: Eukaryota > Metazoa > Chordata > Actinopteri > Gobiiformes > Gobiidae > Neogobius > Neogobius melanostomus. The sequence goes on from VHKM01000515.1 coordinate 696,885, forward strand.
CAGAAACAGAAACTCGCTGGGACAGGGCCGGTCCTAGCCAATTTGGTGCCCTTGGCAAAAACAAAAAATATATATAAATAAAAATATGTTAATAAGTCAATCAATTCTAATCAAGTTATCCTGTAGCACCGACAGCATTTATACTTATATGTGTATGTGTTTTTCTAGCACACATCCAGACATTGGTAAAGCCTTTTCTGAAATTGTTGTTGTAAAGTGCTATAGAAATAAACTTTGATTGATTGATTGATTTCTTAACCCAAATAGCATTCCATATTTTTCATAGACTTTTTGCTGGTTTTTGGCCTCCAATTCAGTTAGACACATTTAGGACATGGAAGCCATTTTTAGCCCTGCATGGAAATCTTTATAAACTCCTGATGTCTGCTTATTGCACAGTGTATGTCTTGCTAAGTTATGTTTTTTTTCTGCAGTGAAAAGTGCGACATAGATGCCTTCAGACAAATGTTGCAAAGTTTGTTTTGCTAACACAGCCGTTGGTTAGCGCGTACACATTTTATTACTACAACTACAAGTTACAAAATGCCTTGTAGCCCCTTCCCCAAGATCACTAATGCTTTGGGATGAGAAAATTTAGCGGGATTAGGGGGGGCACAAAAACCTAAGCTTGCCTTGGGTACCAAGCTCTGCGTGGCAGTAGGATTTGCTCAAAAAGATGATCAACTTGAACATGTGTGAGGATTTTTTTCCCTGTCTCTGCATCTGTCTTTAGTGTTTGCTCCTTTCTACTTGTACCTGAGTAATCCTTATTAGAAAACATACAATATTAGAACTATTTGAATAGTCACGACAGTACCTTCAGCATTTAAAAGTGTCCTCTGGGTTTGAAGGTTGGAAGTTTGGCTCGGTGTTCGGTCGCTCCGGGGCCTTTCCCACCGAGTGCGTTCATCCGGTGGCCACTCCTGACTTCCTGTCTCTGCCCCTGGACCGCACCTCTGAGCCACGGGGGGGCACCGAGCAGTTTGCCGTGTCATCGGCCGTGGCCATGGCAGTGGCCTCTACCATGGCGGCACATGAGATCGACCACACCATCGAGGTACCTAGGAACAATCTAAAATGGAGCCGCACAATATATTGGCTAATTATTTACACATTTTTTGCTAACATAGCCTTAAACAAAAAGTCATGGGAATTTTTCTGTTTTGGACAATATTTTCCTAATTTATTTTAATATTAGTTTTTTTCTGGTTCTAATTTAGTATTTTCATGTCTGTTTTTAACACAATTTGCTGACTAAAACAATCAGATTACCAAACTATTTACTGGACTGGATTTGGCCCATGACCATCATGTTAAAACGCTGTCTGTGTCGCTTCATGAATAGTGAACAGTCACTGCTGTCCATTTAGGTGCATTTGTTCAAAAACACCAAACAATATTTAAAACTGGCCTTTAAAATGCCTCCATGAGTCAAATACAAACAGGAAACATGTAACTGTACATTTGGCAGTGAACATTCAATTTAAACAACATTGTTGTTTAAATTGAATAAAACACACTGTGGCATTGACAGGTGTATCAAGCGCAGAAAGCAACGCCTCAGTCCAGCATTAAGTCGCGTGTCTGTGTGTCACAGCGAGCAGCAGCAAGGCTCCAGTTAAAGCAACATAAGGCATCAGACTCCTCAATCAATAATTGAAACTAAAAGTAGTATCTAGGCAAAATATTCATTTGAGCAGGTATCTGTACTTTCTATCGATACTTATCTTAGCCTAGCCTTTCATTCGTTTACATGAACAGTATCAGCATCGAATATTTACCATATTTTCCGGACTATAAGTCACTCCGGAGTCACACCAGCCTTAGCAATTACCTGGGCATGGAGGTGTAACTACACCGTTTACAAGCCTCTCCCGGCAGCACATTGTTCAAGTTCTCATTTGCGAACTCGGTCCTCTAGCTGTAGCCATCTAGCTTTTAGACCGCGATTAGCTTTTTTTGTTTTCTTCATTGCAGTAAGAGCAACCTCCGCTTTTCGCCAGTCCCTCACAAGTTTCTCACTCACTCCAAACTTTCTTTCTGCTCCTCGATTATCGTTTTCTAAATCTTCAGTGGTACAGGAGTAGCAGATACTGGTACACACGCCTAGAGCGCCCTCTAGTGTCTGTCAGTGTGCAAATAACAAACATGTGAAATTATATAGTTTGATATATAAGTCGCACCTGAGTGTAAGTCGCACCTCCAGCAGAACCATAAAAATAAGTGTGACTTTGACTTTGATATTCCGGAAAATACGGTAATGGTTTTTCTTTTAAAATTCACAACAAAATGAGGTAATGCCAAATGTACAGTACATGTTTCCTGCTTGTACTTGACTCATGGAGGCATTTTAAAGGCCAGTATTAAACATTGTTTGGTGTTTTTGTACGAATGCACCTAAATGTGAGAGCAGTGACTGTTCATGAAGCGACACAGACAGTGTTTTAACATGATGGTCATGGGCCAAATCCAGTCCAGTAAGTAGTTTGGTAAACTACTAATATTGTGTTGAGCGTTCTACAACATGGATAAAACAGTGGAAATGGTAAAAGTATAGGTTTATAAGTATACCATAACAATGATATTTCAAAAGGGTATGCTATTGAAATTGGTATCAAGTATCATAGTACCAGAATTGAGTTTGAAATTTTAGTATGATGACAATACTTGTCAGAAGTACTTTGTATTTCTGTCATGACTTTATCAGTCGCTTCACTTTGAGTAATTCCTTTAGTACAGGGATCACCAGATATTTGGCAACCGTAATTCCAATGCTCAGGAAGCAATTCAGATAGAGGGTGTTGTCATAGAGCGAGTGCATGAAATCAAATTCCTTGGTGTTATTATAGATGACAGAATTACTTGGAAAGCTCATATTAAATATATATCTACGAAAATTTCTAGAAGCATTTCAGTAATAGCAAAAGCAAAGCACATTTTAAACATCAAAGCTCTACATATCTTATACTGTTCTCTGATTTTGCCATATTTATATTATTGTACTGTGGTTTGGGGTAGTACTTATAAAAACACATTAAAACCAATAGTATTGTTGCAAAAAAGAGCTATCCGAGTAATTCATAAAGTTGGGTTTTTGGACCACACAAACTCATTATTTTTAAAATTAAAGATCATGAAGTTTTGTGACATTGTTGAGTTCCAAACTGTACAGATGTTATACAAAGCAAGATACAAACTGTTACCAGGCCAAATACAAAGAAGGTTCCAAGAACGTACTGGTTGTTATGAATTACGTGACGAATTAAACTTTAGGACTCAGAAACATAGCTCAACTTTGAAAAGTTTTAGCCCAACAGTTAATGGTGTACAATTGTGGAATAAACTGGAAATGGAGTTGAAACGATGTTCAAACATCAACCTGTTCAAATATAAATACAAACAAAAGACTTTTGAAACATACAGAGAACAAGAAATGTGTTGCCACTAGGAGGCGCAGTAGGATCAATTATGTGTGTTTCCTCTATAATCAAGGAAGAGTGTTGCTGCTTGGAACGGTTGTCATTCTATTGCTCAAATTTACAAATTGAGAATTAGGGTAAGCAAGTTATGAATCTGTTGAGAGGGACCCTCCCAACGGGCTCAAAACCTTGTCTTTTAATGCACCACTCAGCATAGGAACATCATCTACAAATCAGCTGTTAGGGCAGCTGGGTGGGGGTTTGTTGAGGGGGAGTTACTGCCCTCTTCAACTGGCTCTACACCCTGGCTTTTTAATGCACCACACTATGCAGGGCTTACATCATACTTCACATATAACTCAATTAAACAAATATAATAATAATGATAATTAAACCCAAATTAAATTATATTAAGAATGGTAATGACAACTGGGAAGTAGCAAGATCTCAGAGTATAATATGTATTAATGAACCTTTATAACATAAAAGTAGCACATTCTTTTGTTCTTTATTTTGCTGTTGTTTTTGTTTTATTCTTCATTTATTGTTACTTTGCCCTATGTTCCTTTGTTTATGATTTGCTACCTGTAAATATTAAATGTAATGTTATTATTTTTATTTTGGGGTGGGCGCTTATAAGCCTTTGGCTTCAGCCCACTCCCTTTGAGCAGGTTAACTGCTCAAACAAATAAATAAACTAAACAAATAAACAATACCATAACAATGATATTTCAAAAGGGTATGCTATTGAAATTGGTATCAAGTATCATAGTACCAGAATTGAGTTTGAAATTTTAGTATGATGACAATACTTGTCAGAAGTACTTTGTATTTCTGTCATGACTTTATCAGTCGCTTCACTTTGAGTAATTCCTTTAGTACAGGGATCACCAGCCAGTCGCTCTCTTGGTTGCTCTTCGTCTACATTTTTACATACGCTCGATGACTCACATTTTAGATTCATTTTCTTTGTCTGCTCAAGGACAAATCTCAAGTTATTTTCTTTGAAATATCATCTTGGCTCAGGGTTTCCACGGGGCATTAAAAAGCCGTAAAATTCATTGAATTGTTTCCAAATGAAGGCCTTAAATGTCATTAAAACATTTGTATCGGATTCACATGGACGTTAAATCAAATGTTCTACTATTTGTACTGCACAAGTTCATCAAAAATGCAGTTGTTTCACCTGAGTTCGCTGTATCCCTTTATTGTAACTATTATAGGTACACATATACCATTCATTAGTTCTGTTGTCAGTGCAGTTACTCTCTTACTCAGTGATCACTTTATTAATAGCTGCTAAACACTCATTGATGACAATTTGGGTCATACTGTGTTTCTGAGAATGAACAAGCCCAGTGTTGCCATTGATTACCATTTACAAGTATTATAAGTCACTCTGTATCAGTACAATAAGGCATCTGCCCATCACTATCAGAGGCACTAGTTAAAGCATGGGTCAAACACAGTAGGCAAACTTCATTACGGTGATAATAAAAATCTACAAAGACAATTAATGTTAGCTGAACTTTCAACCACCGTGGCATAAAGTCATAACAAATGCATTTGTTCTCTGTTTAGAAAGTTTCCGTGGACGGCTTCACCGCTGGAGAGCTGGATGAGAAAGCTCTGCAGGACAGTAAATATGACATGCTGGAGTTTGCCAGGAAGTACTTCAGACAGCCCGGTATGGAGAAGGGGTGAGGCGCATACCATCAACCAACCTCTATCTAACATAAGATAGGGCCTTTGTAACCTCGCAGAGGGGAAAGTGTGTTTGCAGTGGAGAAACCTAACCTCTTTAACACTTTTTGTTTCATTTAAAACAACCATGAATGATTGATTTACAGCTCACTAAAGTCTTAACTTCAGGGGGACAAGGAGTATCTAGTTAAATATGTGAGCGTGTGATTAGGGATCAGTGCTAAAGCCGAGGAAGGATGGGTGATTTGTTAGAGAGAGCAGTGAGCAGGTCTGGATAAAATGATGAGTATTGCTGATCTTCCTGTTCTGTCCCTGTTTTTCAGAGACTCTCTGAAAGGGAAGAACAAAAGCAGAGAGCTCGCAGAGATAATCAAGTTCTCCAAGGTGAAGCTTAAGCCTTTATTGTCATGAGGTGTAACTTTGAACAGAAACTGTTTTGTGCCTCATTTATTGTACTTATCAAATTATGTTTTGTTGCCTGTTTTGAAACTTTACTCTTTGTTTTTAAATGTTGATATTTGTAAAGCACTTTGAGTAGCTGTGAATGAATAGCATTATATAAATGAATGTGTCTTGCCTTGTCGTCACCACAGAACCCCCTGTCGCAGTCTCTGATCGAGTTTACAGACCCAGGCATGAACCGCGTGGCCCTGGACCTGTTCCAGTGTATGTCCCCTTTATATCCACACACATTTACTCATTGTGGTTTGCAGTGTGCACACAGTCCCAGTGCTCTGATAAAGAGAGAGGAGAATTCTGGAAACTATTTGTCATCGACAGCACACATGATGAAAAACGTTTGCAATTTTTATTTTTTTATTTTTGGAGCTTTGACGATGATTTCATAAAATCAGTACAAATTCTAAATTGAGAGCAAACACTTTATTGACAAGCTTTAACTCTTAATAAAATATATAAGCCTTTACACTGCAGTATCTGAAACACAATGGGCCACTTTCACACATTTGTTCTGAGCTGAAAGTGTCCTAAGACCAGGCAGGAGGAGAATTCTGCAGCTTCAGAATATTATGAACAGAACAATTCGAATTCCTTTCCCATGGTCAATAAAAGAGGTGTAATAATGCAAAAATCTAGATGTAGCAAGATGTAGTGTATATTTCTTAATATTTAAGCTCCGTGGTGCGTGTCATGCGCGTGTGTGCATCATCACTAACCACTAAACTGAACACTGCAGATGTTCAGTTTCCACACCAGCAAAGTTACATCCTCCAAAAACACATGAAATGTGCGTGTCTTTGTAATGGTTTCTCCTGCAATACAAGTTTAAGTGTATTGGTTTATTTAGGAGGGACAGTGCATGTTAAAGAACAAGCCACACCGCCTTGTAGCCTTTGGATCTCAAACACACTCTCATTCATCCTTGCCTATTGTACATGTTTTTAGAAGTAGGGGAACCCAGAGTACCCGGAGGAAACCTGGAAAGCAAACTGAAACTTACCATTTAACGAGCGCATGTTAGCATTACCAGTTTTATTCAGAGATGATAAATACTGCCTAATGAGGAACATTGAGGCTATTTTATTTCAAAAACAACTTATCATTTTTTATATTGCACTTGCACCGTGAGAGAGCTGAACCGTTACACCCTAGTCAATAACATATTTCTACAAATTATTGCAACTACAATTATTTGAGAGAATAACAGTGATCAGATTATGATTGATTATTTTCATTGTTATGATGTAATAGGGCAACATAAATGACAAATTGTGATAAACGAGCTCTCCTTGTGTTTGTGTTCAGTGATAATGCGCTTCATGGGGGACGCTCCGTTAAAAGGGACGGAGCAGGACGTGGTCGGCACTTTCCTGAAGGTACTGATCCGAACATGTGACTTTTAAATCCTCACGGGAGCGCGCCTTACCTGTGCTTCCCCCTCTCTCCTCAGCTCATCGGAGACTTCACCCTGATGAGAGACGAGGCTTACTGTCAGCTCCTCAAGCAGCTCACCACCAACACCAGCTCCAAACCGTAAGGGCTCAGCAAACGCACCGCTTTTTCATTTCTATTGTGAATGTTCCACACTGCGGAACGTTTCACCCAATAAAAAGAATAAAACGTCTTTCCTGTCATCTTTGACAATATACTATAAGAGGACAATAAGTGAACGAACCCTTCGCTTGATAACTCACATTTTAGATTCATTTTCTTTTTGTATCTGAACACGCTTAACACGATCTGCAAACATTTGGATCAATATAGTAAAATATACGAACAAATCTCCTCTCATCTCTCATTTCCTTTAAAATATCATCTTGGATCAGTATTTCCTGACAAAATGAAGGCCTTAAAGGTGCATTGTGCAACTTTTCAATGCGGAAAAGAAGTTGATATTTATTTGTATTTGACCATGTAGTGACCCAGTGGCTGTATGAGTGATCAGCATGGCGATTTTACTTTCCATAGGACGCTCCAGGATCAAATGTTTGGAAGGTTTTCACTGCTGACGGAGCCTCTCCCCAGAAAACTTACAAAACAATTGATCCTGGAGCATTGTAGAGGCAGCCGTGATGGAAAGTAAAGGCGCCATGTTGACCACTCATACGGCCGCTGGGTCACTACAAGGTCAAATATGCACAAATGTCAACTTTGTTTTTGGCATTGCATTTAAATGTAATATTTTAAAAAATGTATTGGATTCACTCAGAACGTTCTGCTATTTTTTAAAGTGCAAGTTCATTTGATACAAAAATGATGGTTCAAAAACACATTCATCTGCAGGTTTGGCTGAAATTGTACACGTTTTGCTTCAAAGTTCCCAATTTGTTACTTGATGGTAGTAACTCTTTTCTGCCTGCGCATGTGGAGCAGATATTTATTTATCTTGTCTCTAATGGCGTCAAGTGGGCAAATTCAATCACAGGACGGACGGCGATTCAGTCTCGTCCTAACCGCTGTCAGCCGTTGCTTTCTTTGTGTTTAATCCGATTAAAATCAATGAAACGTTATGCTCCTTCCACGATCTTTTGTGAAAAGTTGTCCGCTAATTTACTATGGAGTACGAAGCGCTTTCCTATTGCCCTCCCTTCAGGAGCATGTGCATGTGACGTCCCTCGTCAACATGCGTTGAGGACTAAACAAACTGTTCCACTACTGGGACAAAATAAAATCAGTCATAGGTCCTTTGAGAATGTCTTTACAAAACTGTTGGACAAATAAAGTGCACAGACATAGAAGACAATGTATAGAAAATAGGACAATGACATACAAAGGGAAATGAGGATTGTGCGTATTAACTCCGCCTCCGGTTGCAGGGACAGCTGTAGCAGAGGCTGGAGGCTGCTCTACATCCTCTGTGCCTTCCATCGCTGCTCCGAAGTGCTCAAGCCTTTCCTGGTCAAGTACCTGCTGCAGGCGTCCCGCAGCGCCGGAGCTCAGTACCAAGGTAAACCAATCTTAACCATCGCAACCAGAGGGAGATGTTCACACTGGGACTGGCTGACGGCAACAGGCCACGGGTGAGAACGTAGGGGACAGCTTTGTGAATGGTAGCTTTTCTCTGTTGCAGGTATCGCCAAAGCGTGTGAGCAGAACCTGAAGAAGACCTTTCAGTTCGGTGGACGGATAGTTTCACCCAACAACATGGAGCTGACGGCAATGATGGTCAGAAAAAACACTTTTTGTCCTCCTACACTTCCAAATTCACTTGATGCATGCTTAAAGTGCACACGACAGATTTCCGTGTTTTTCCTAATGATTAATTTGAAGGGATGAAGATCATTAATCATAGTTTTTCATCAGTGAAGGGACAGTTTGAAGTAGAAACATCGGGGGGAATGTCGCACTTAAAAAGCTTGACAAGCTTCTGCTGCTCTGTAGTCACTACAGTATTCACTCCATACTGTGTGATGGCAAGAAACTGTCTGAAGGAAGCAAGGCTGCCAATCTGCACCATCAGCCCCTCCAACCACCCTCAAGGACACAGTGACAGTAGGGCTGGGTCAAAATATTGTTTCCAATAAATCAATACATCTTTGCTGTGATGTGTACTGTATCATGATAAAAGCACATCATCTCAGCTTAATAGAAAAAGAGAGCTTCATAGAACTCTGATAATGAGTCATGGCCCATTGGTACAGTATTGTTGCACTGCAACAGTTTTGGGAACTCTACCTTCTATCTTAGCCTGGGTGACACCTTCTAGAAGTCAACAGCCAATCATATCTCGAAACGTTTGTCGATCCAATTCCTAATGACTCCTTGTATCCCAAGTTTTTGTGGTAAAAACAACATACTGTAGATTTGCCCACATTCGTCTCCGCTCCACAGGCGTATGCAATCGCAAAACCACTAACTTCCTTGTTTACAAAACATGCAGCATGCCGCTTGTGTCATATTTGTCTTTTTTCTGATTGGTTAATATGCTTGTGAATCACGGCCATCGGGACGGCCCGGTCCCAGTCTGCACGTCTTTGTAAAGAAGAAGAAAAGCGTGTAGTGTAGTTGGCCAAAGATTCATTACAAAACAAAACATGTACTGCCGAAAAGGGCAGTCTAACTAAGCTCATTTGTACATTAAAGTGTGTGTAGTGTTGGATAATAGGAAGAGAATAGTCAGTATAAAATAATTAAGCTCAGCGTTAGAAAAGAAAACTAAACATAGTCATAAGAAAATCGTCTCTGTGTTGCTTTGCTAATTGTTACGTGATATAACCTACTTCAGTTACTACAAAAATGGAACTCTACACTTTCATTCCTGTGTGCTTCCTCAGGCGGGACGCAGCTCCAAACGGCAGCTCTTCCTCTTTCCCGGAGGCATCGAACGCCACGTGAAGCTCAAGACCTGCTCTGTAAGTTCACTAACTTAGACAATTATGAGCATAGTCTTTCAAAAGACCGAACAAAGAATCCTCAAGCTAATGCTTGTGTGTGCAGGTGGCTCTGGAGGTGATCGAGGAGCTGTGTTACGAGATGGGCCTACACCGTCTGGAGGCCATGGAGGAATACGCCGTGTTTTTGGTCACTAACAGAGGTGACACATGACACTGTGACATGTCTGACCATAGCTCACACGTGCTGGAAAATGCCATGTTCTTAGCCACTCTCTGTGTCTCTGGATCTTTATTTGATAGAAAATACATCCTTAATTCAGACTGTGTTGTCGTTTGGCGGAGCAGTCGGTGAAACAGTAGTTCTTGTCCCCCTTCTGGCTGTTTCGAACATGACTAATTGTGCTGCCGTCTGGATCTACGATGAAAATATCATTATATTATCTCCGGTTAGCCTTGAGCTGTTAGCCGACGCACTACTGAATCCCTCTATCCCCACAAAATACCGATGCACCATTGACTTTTCTGACATGTCTGTGCGTTTCATTTCATACACTGTGAATGTAGCGCACACATATGGGAGTGCCAGTGAAACAGAGCCGCTCACAGATAAGAGATCACGCTGCTCGGGTTTCTAGCCCCAGGAGAAAGTCCACTCTATTTATGAACTGGGATGTTGTAACCAAAGATGACTCAATATCACATTTCCATTTTGAATGAACTCATCAGCATGTCAGTGTGCAGCACCAAACCCAGAGCTCGCTGAGTGGAAGCATATTAAAATTCCCCTCACTTGAGCGTGTGCTGACGGCTGACCTAATGAAGACAGTCTGCCCAAGGACTCAGCGACAGTGCACACTGGTCAGGGAGTGAATTAAACAGATTTTAATTAGTGGCCAAACACAGTCACTATTGTGCAATATTTATGGCATTAGTACAATGCTAATCACAACTGGATTGAATTAGCAAAGCCTGGAATTAGCCGTGGGGTTTCAGTCACAGCCCTCAGTAGAAGCCCGGGTCCACTCACTCAAACACATATAAACTGATCGACAATAGAAAGGCATATGGATACAACTTTTTTACAAGACAATTGTTCACCACAGGATGTATCAACAACACAAACTAAAGCAGCGGAGGCACCGCTCCCAAACTAAACCTTCAGGAACACTCGTAACATACGCAAACACACGACACATTACCAGTGTTGGGTAGAATATTGTGATTGTATTTAGTTACAGAACACTAAATATTTGACTGAAAATGTATTTTGTAACGTATTCCGTTACTTTGTCTAATCAGTACTGAATTCTGAATACTTTGAATACTTTTAGAATACTTTTACATTGATTTGCATTATATTAATGCATAAATACGGTGTACAATTACAAAAATGTCAGCTATGCTTGTTGGAACGCCTGTTATAAACTTATTTACCACTAATTAGGACCTGAAAAACACTCTTGGCAAATGCACAAGAGCAGATCACATGATGCACATGTGCAGTGTTTGTATGAACTGTGGCATAAGGCGTTAAATCTTTATTTCATTATAGGAGGAAAAAGCCATACTACGTAAGCTTTCATAAAATAAATGGAGCAAAACACAAGCCTTATTTTTCATTATGTGTTTGTGTCACAGGTTAAAATGGCAATGGGAGCCTTCGTATTGGTGCAATCAATAAAAACAAGGGCGGGTAAAAGGATAAAATGCAATTTATTTAAAAAGGCCTGTTAAAAGTCATAGTAAAACATAAAAAAGAACTAAAAGAGTAAAAAGGGATAAAGGAAGGGTGTGCTTAAGGTGCTATAGTCGTGTCTCCAGGAGGGGGGTCCGGTCGGCTCCGGGAGACTCCCACGGAGGTGCTGCAAGGGTCCTCCTCGGGAACGTAAAGCCCGGAGAGCCTGCTGCCGCTGCTCGATCCCGCCGCTCCTGTCCGGGGGACATCCTTGGCCTCGACGTGACGTGCCGCTCCCTCACCGCCATCGCGCAGCCCCTCGGTGCGTCAGGTCCCGTTCGTGTTCGTCTTTCGTGCGTCCATGCCGTCAGCCAGCCCTTCGTCCCTGGCTCTCGTCTGGCGCCCACCACCTGCGCCTCGTCCGCGTCCACCGTGCCCTCCGCCCGTAACAGGCCGTGTGCGTCCATGCGTCCGTGCGTGCGTGCGTCTCCTCCGCCACTGCCGCTGCCCGGCGGCCCATGACGGCCCGTGGCCCCCCCGCCACACCACCTCTGCGTCCGTCCGTCCGTCCGTTCTCTCTGTTCTCTGTCATTCTGTGCTTTTCCAGTCTCTTGAAAAAGCCCTCGTCCCAGGTGTGCGCAGTTAGGTCAATCAACCCCTGGGCGGGGCTACCAGGGGCACGAGGTTGAGTAGGTTAAAAAGTTAAAACATGCATAAAAGCACTCTTAAAAACATGCACAATAAAACACACTAAAAACAACTTAAAACCAGTCCGCCCATGCCCGTGACATTTGCATTGGTGGAAAACACTTAAATAAACATCTACTCTTTACCTTGAGTGGGCTCACCTCTCCTCACACCTGACTTTGTGGCTGAATTGCCCTGACTCCAGGTTTCCCAAGAGAAGGATTACATATGTTTTGTACTCTTCCAAATGCTTTATTTTGATAAACCACTGTGAGAATAGAATTGCCAGTGTCTAGCTGAGCATTGGGAGCATTTTTGGTCTCACTGCCATGTTTAACGATCGTTTAGTTGTGACGTATAGCCACAGCTCAGTTAGAGTTATGGGTAAAGTGGGCATTACGTTCAAAGACTCTGTGGGAGGAAAACAGTCCACGTATTCCTATGGAGTAGATGGATGTGTTATATTTACTGACCACGCTCCAGTTCGCTCCAATGGCCGCGCTGTGCTACTGCTGCAGAAAATCCCACTGGGGCCAGAAAGGATTTTTCTCATAGAGTGGCTGTGTGAAAACAAACTGTTTGTCTGACAGGGTCCTAGAGCTTCACAAACATCATGGACTTAGTCTCCCTTTGAAGCTTTTGTCCCGCTCGAGCAGCTAGCAAGTAATGCAGAATCAAATCATTAGCACATCATAAGCACAGGCCAGGCGATCGCGACGTCGTCAGGTCCAGGGGCTGTGGTAGGTAATGTTTTAAATAAATAATAATACTTCTATGATAGATAACAACAATGTTCACAAACTTCCCTTGCGCTGTCACAGATCTGTAATTTTATAAAACGGCGTTAGAGGAACGGATGCATCAGTTGTTGGCGACCATTCACCAAAACATCCAAAATCAATACAGCGCCATTTTGAAAAGCTTGCGTGTCTCTGTCACCCACTGCTCCACTACGACCATAACAAAAGCAGAAATATACAATTTAGCAAATTTGTATAGAAATAGAAGATATGAAACGTATAGACATTTGTATAAGAAAGGTAATGCACATATCTGCCTGCCACATTGTACCGTGGATTGTTTTTCACTTCTACTGGACAATTTGTTCAGTTTTCTAATATAACAGTCAACAACATTACTAAGTACACAATTTTGACTCTACTTTGAGTGTTCTGCCAGAAAACGTATGAAAAGAGTAAAAAGTTGTGATTCCAGCTGGAGATTTTCGTCTACCACATGTAAAGCCCACACAGTCAGAGAATTGAAAGTGAGCCACTCTGCAAAAACAGTAGTATACACTGTGTACTCATGGTAATATCAGAAAATACATGAGCAATAATATAACCTGGAAGGCTCCACAGTGCGGCTTTAAACACTGTGAATGTTTCCAAATCCCGGTCCACACCCGCTCTAATCTGTTCCAGTGGCAGACAAATGTGTTTGTTTCCTCCTCTGACAGAGTGCACGTGAAGCTGGCAGATGCTTGTTTTCTGAGGCTCAGCACGTCACGCCGAAGAGCTGCACCGCTCCTCCGTCAAAGCCGCTCACTGCTCCTCGGGGCAAATGGAAGTCTTGTCGTGACTGTGTGTACAGGGGCTGGAGTTTAGACACGCGTGAGCCCTCGGGGCGCGGGGCCATCCTAATCGGCCGGGACAAGCTCCAGACCCTTGGCCGGGGCGCGTCGTACAACTTTCTCTTTCTCCACTACCAAGAAGAAGTTGTTTGGCACAGCCTGATGAGAGTGTAGTCATTTCAAAATGAGACTAACAGGTGCAGAGTAAACCAGTCAGAGAAATGACAAGCGTGAGTAACTTGTTGATCCACTGTGAGTGGAGGCAGCTGCGAGCAAGATTGTGCATGGCATCATGGCAGAACAACACGGCCAGACTGGAAACAGCCAGATCAATGTTCTCTATAGCCCCAGTATAACATTATTATTATTATACTACAGGTGTTAGCAATCCCCACAGGGCACATTTTCTATCCTCCAACCTGTAGCTACCTGTAGCTCTCCACCTCTTTCCAAGTAGCTCCCCCGGGGCTCTCTACTTTTCTTCTTTTTCTTCTTCACCTGAGTCATATAGTTACATAGCTGTTGTCTTTGAAGCATAAGTAGCTCCCTGCCACTTTTGTTACATAAAAGCAGCTCACGGTGTAGAAGAGTTGGTTACCCCTGGTACATAGAAAGTGTGCTTCCTTATGATGGGGCCCCTGAAAATGACCCCCAGGTACTTGTATAAAATACAAGTTGTGTTCATATAAAGGCCAGACCCCAGGGCTGTGTGTGAAAGCACATGAGTGTGATAACTGCTTGGATCAGTGCATAGTGTTGTTACAACCTTTGCTTCTGTAAGTTTGATTGTAGTGATTGTAGTGGCGGTGGTGGATTGATTGCCATGTTTTTGTCTGTTGATAGAATGGGTGAGAAAAGTGCTCCTCTTTGGGCCTCATGGTGCGGTGTAATACCACCCCCTGGTGGTCAGGGGCGACTCCAAAAGAAACTTTGTAAACAGGATTCCTAAGTAGTCTTTGCACCTCTCTAATACAGCTTAAAAGGCTGGCTCCAAGGAGTTTATTTTTTTCTAAAAAGTTTAACCCTAAGTCTTTGATTGACAGGCTCTGGGGCACTGTGGACCCTCGTAGCCTGGTGAGACCAGAAGGTTACCCCCCTGTATTTTTTAAACAGAGGGACCCACACCATTGTTGGGAGCAGTAGAAAACTCAAACGAGCCCGTGCAATCAGATTAGATAATATGCGTCACGTGTTGTTTGAGAGCAGCGTCAGTCACGTGACGGGCAAGTCCCTCAATAACAATCTACGGACGGCACACAAGAGAGTGAGCTTTTTTCCAATCGACGGTAAATGACCAAATATAAATCGACAGTAGGTGAGTGGAAATCTAGTTGATGCCACGGTCACCAGACTCAATTGCTTGTACAGCGGTGAGTCTGGTTTCCAGGTAAGCAGGCTCGTAGCCGGCTTCCCATCTTTTTGCCCTTGCTCTGTAGGAAGAGAAGGTGCGCCATGATATTTTCACAAAGAAACACAGGCCCATGGGGCAGAATGGCTGACCGTCCATCTCTTGTGTATTATATCTATGGTTGATACAAAAGTGACTTATGTAATGTAATCCTAAAACATGCCACATAACTGTATCTAAGGTGTTCTATATACTGTGGGCGTGTGTGCAGGTCAGAACGTGCGCCCCCTTAATAAACACGAGTACATCCTGGACGTGGCCACAGAGGCAGAGCTGCTGGACCCCAGCTACAGCTTCTGGTTCAGACGAGTGGTGTGGACGCAGACCCTCAAGTTTGACAACGAGCTGTGTGTGGCCATGCACTACAACCAGGTACAGCCTCTGGAAACCCCAAACATTACTCTAGTGGCTTCACAGACTTCTCTCACCTCTGACATAATCACTCTCAGGGCTTTGAAAGTCATGTGTCATTGTCATGTGTGACCGTTCATGTGCGTCCCTCCAGATTCTCCCTGACTACCGGAAAGGCCTGCTCAACACACTGCCGCAGGGCAACGTGAGCGACCAGCAGTTCCACCAGATCTCCAAACTGGCAGCGCTGCAGCACCGCGCCAAGGACATCGTCTTTGTACCCAGCATGTAAGACCCCTCTCTACAAACACAGCCCCAACTCTGACTGGTTTCATACAGCCAGTTATTATGGTGTCAGTGTCATGACCGATTCACTTCACTAAAACTACATTCAAGTAAAAACAAATAAGAATGAAAAGAAGGGACTAAAATCATGTGACACCGTTTGAAAGAGCCTTATCTCCTTTAAATCACTGTCGAAGGAACAGGTCTGTGCTCTGGGTTTGAATGAAACAAATTATAGAAAACTAGACTAAACTATAAACAATTGTTGGACTAAATCTAGACTAAACCTAAAGTATATTTTTGTCACACTAAATAAAAAAAAACGTTTCAAAATGAATACAGTAATTTCCCCCTGTGCAGATGTGAAGGCAATCTTCCACAAGAGGGCACTGTAGACCACGCAGCCCAAAGACTCCACTGTGAGAGTGCTGCTCTGGTGCATGTTTTTATATAAACTAAATGGCTGGATATGATAAGGTAAACTTCACTGTCCCTCAGGAGCAGATTTGTCTTGAGCATTTAGTGGAATCAGCTAAAAACAATGAATAAATACATAAATAAAATAAATATATAAGAATTCAATTAATGATAACAACAACAATGCATTAGTTTGAAGTAGTGATAGTAAAAGTACAGATATTCTGATGAGAAAACGTAAGCTCAGTCAAATCAGTCCTTCAACTGAAGTACTAAAGTATTTGCTGTAAAAGTATTTAAGAAATATTCAAAGTAGAAAGTATGGATCATTTTCAATACCTGTTGCGAGTAATAACTTCTCCTTTATCCTCCTGCTCTGTTTCCTTTACACTTTCCTTTACAAAACGCTCCCATTTGTTTGGTTGTTGTGAGATCAAATATTTCCTCTTAAAAATTCTTCCTTGTCCTGAGTCGGTGCCATTGACCGCACATTGCACAGCGCCACCTACTGTTCTGGAGCCTTTATAGAAATGTGGAGTAGAAAGTATTGTTGGGGAGAAGTATAAAGTGCAGGGCCGTGCAGAGAGCTACAGAGGGGCAGGGGCTCAAAACTCAAAAGGGCACTACACCACGGGCCTGACAAAGTGTATACTGTAAAGCACACATCTTGAAATAAGAACAGTCATTTCCAACCCACCTCCTGTATTTATTGTGGCCTGTTTTACAAAGTGCTGATGTGTTTTGCAGACATGAGCTGTCCGAGTACATCGCGGCGCCGCTGTTCAAGAAGCTCCCTCCGCAGCAGTGGGTCAACATGGTCACCCAGCACATGCAGCAGGTCCAGGCGCTCAGCCCGCACCAGGCCAGGGCACAGTTTCTGGGTAACACATTTACAAATAGTGTGTTTTAATACCGTCCATGGTCTTGAAATCATGCGAGCTGTACTTGAATTTTCAGCAGTTTCTACAGTAGAGCGTGATTTCCATTCATTTTTCTCCATAGACTTTTTATATGAACGTAATATTGGTTCATGCTGAGCCAAGTAAGTAACACCTATGGTAAACTCAGAGCAGTCAGTGCCATAAACAGACGGCTTTGCACAAACTCTGACTCTGATTGTTAGAAACTCATTCTTGACTTTCCAAACACATTTTGAATATTCCAATTCTTTACAAGAATTAGTTTAAGCTCATTTCAACACTTGCAATACTGTCACAATAATGTAAACAATCACTAATGTTGTCATCTTCAAAATCTGAGTGAAGGAGCGTGAACATTTTATATCTATGCTACAATATTTGATTACATGCTATGTTACCCAATGTATACCTAATACTGCATATTATCCTGGCCTGCCAAACGACATGCTTTTTCACAGATGTGTAGTCTGGGAGTGAGCGTGATCTCAGTGATTTCCCGGTGGACGTGATTGACAGACGGGATAAACCAATTAGAGAAACGCTGGATATGACACCGGAACAAGCTGTGTCCAGGAACACTTCCAGCGCTGTTTCTTGCTCCGGTTTTAGGGATTTAATATTTTCCAAGTGATTTAAAACAGACGAAAGGGCAGAAGAAAACAGTGTATCAGTCTCTTGGTGGATGAACTCCCGCCTCTCGATCCGTGACGGGCAAAATGATTGGCTGCGAGCAGCTGCCCAGACGGTTCTTCTTTTCAACAGAAAAGGCCAGACGCTCCGGCTGGCCAGGCATACTGCATATTATATTTCCAAAACACTTCATGAAATTTAGATTGAAGAAATATTTAAAAACAAACAAAATGGAGTTTAAACTTCAAGATTCATTTCCAATTATTCTTATCCATATGAAGTTTTATAACTCAGCCATTATTCAGATGTTTAGTGAGAGTGTTTTACTTTCTCAGGTAGAAGTAAACAGTACTGTGTAGTACAGTATATTAAAATATTGCTTTGTTATTCAGTTTAATTTAGTTAGCTTCTGCCATGGAAAGCACATGTGGAGAATGTCTCAAAGCCCTGCTGTAAAGAGACAATAGAGCTATATCATATTCATCCCCACAACCTTTACATTTTTTCAACTGTCATGTATTTGTCATTATTCCATAAGCTGAAAATCAGTCCCTCCAGGACGTTGCTGTCAATTTTTGTGATTGTTGCGAGCTATAATGCCTGATTTATGGACCATTTTTCCTCTGCTTGTTTTTACAATAAGATTACCGTAAATTTTGGCCAATTAAGCGCACCTTACTAAAAGCCGCTCCAGCCCTTGTACACATACGGGCCACATTCGAATACAAGCCGCAGGTTTTCATAGTGCCGTGCATCTGCTCAGAGCGGCCCATGGTGCAGATGAGGAGAAAGAGACGCTTCATCCCGGAGAAAGGTGCAGTTGTGGGCAGAGCGAGGGCAGCAGGGACGGCAGTGATAAACGCATAAAAAAGGCAGAAATGGCCAGTGTAGCCGACCTCAGTGTGGAAGTGTAGAGGCCAAGCACACCAGAACACAGCGCGCCGCGTCACGGCACTTCAGAGGCTTTTCTCAAACCGTGCGGGGCTTTACACACGTGGTTTATACATTTATCATAAATAAAAGAAGACACGTATGTCCGTGTTGTAAGAGAGAGAGCAAACCTGGCTCTTTTTTGTAGGTTAATAGCGAGTTGGCGACAGACACGAGTTTAACATGCTTCCCCTGATGCCTGAGCCCTGACGATGGTTTCTCTGTCTCCGCGGCTTCTCTCGTCCAAACAAACAAAGTTCACGGCGCCCCCTGTCTGTCATGGCCGGACCCGCCTCTGTACCTCTGCAGGAGGTTAAAAGCCTGTGTTTGTAGTGTCTGGATTCAGCAGAACGGTGGAGCGGGGTCCAGCGTCGCCGTGCATCACTGCAGCCTCGGTGTGCGTTCTCTCATAGAAAATAAAGGAGGCGGCTCTTTTGCCGTGAGTCAAGGCGTTTGGGTGCGTTGGGGCGAGCAAAGCCCTTCCACATTTAGGCTAAAGTGAGCCTTCATCATTTTCAAAGTTACTCATCTACCGTTCCTCAGCCAAGAGCAGATTAGAAGTCCCGTCTCACTTTTGCGTTTACTGCTAGAGACGCCTCTAGTGCCTGTTGGCGGCGACATATTGGCCGCACCGTCATATCGGCCGCAGGGTTCAAAGCGTGGGAAAAAAGTAGCGGTGTATAGGCCGGAAATTACGGTACTCTTCTCTTTGTACTTAACAACTGTTTAACGAAAGACTTACTAAAATAGGCGTTGCTATTATAAAAGAGTCTTCCTCTCAGCTGTGTTCAGTGTGTGATAAAACACAGCCCAGAATGAGACCCCACATGGAGAGCTGAACAGATAACGCTTGGTTTATTTTATTCATTGAGCTCTGGTTCAACAGTAAGTCTGCGCAGCAAAGAAAACACCTCAGGTAAAAAGCCTATCGCCAAACAAGGGTCCCGTTAGAAGGAGACTCAGACAGAGCGCAGAGCAATAACGCACTGATTTCACAGAGTTTGATCGGTTTTGCGTCGACAGTTGCAAGTGCAAAATCGTGGAGGAACAGAAGTGACCCCCACACTTTGAGTTGCCAGATCCTACTGCTAAAACTGGCCTGAAATCAACACAAAAGGACTCTGCGTGATCTAGATATTCACAGCCAAAACCCCAGCACTTCTTCCCAATAAAGCCGCACTGGTCTGTGTTAATGAAAGCTTGGTGACTTTCAAACCTGTAATAGTGCATTGTGTATGTTTGCGATATCACTCATTGACTCATGTATAGTCTTTTTTTTTTTTTATGACATATTGTGTTTGTGATCTGAGTTGGGTATGTCATGCGTTGCCAGGTCTGGTGAGCGCGTTCCCCATGTTCGGCTCGTCCTTCTTCTACATCCACAGCAGCAGCTCCACCTCCTTCTACGCCCCCTGCATCATCGCCGTCAACCAGCACGGCCTGCACTTCCTGCACAAGAACACCCACGTGAGCGCAAACTCCAGTGTCCTCATGTCCCGCTGGTTTCTATCAGCGCGGAAAATTCAACTGTTAAAGGTCATTCAGTGGGTCAGACGAAACTCATGATATTAAGCTTTACTCAGGTTTGGATCCATACTGTCCTCACACCATTTGGTAGTGTTTTTTTCCAGAGTGTGTTAAGATGCTAACGTTAGCTGCTGACCTTTAGCTTGAGCTGTTAAATGACCGCCCTCAGGTAAAGAAAGGTAATACTCAAAGCCCTTTACTTCATTAAAGGAGACATATCCTGCAACATCAACTTGTGTTTTTCTGCTCCAAATCATTTTAAAACATTGTTCCCTCGTCAAAGACAGACCTGGAGTAGTGTTTCATCACATTCACGCAGTTTTGAGTAATCCTCAGGTTCATCCTGTTTAATTGAGCTATTCCTCTACTGTGTCAGCGCTTTGTTCTGTACTTTTTGGGAAACCTGAAACTGTCTTCCACATTTTTTAATTAAATTGAATTAAATTAAGTTATTACAACAGCCGCCAGCAGGGGGAGCCCCAGGCAGAGTTGTCACCAGTTCTTGGGCCTGAATTTAATTGATACTATTTAATACTTGGAGACATAAATTTTAATATGTTTCTAAGCCCCATTTGCATGATTTGTCCACTTTGATGTCAAATCCATGTTTGAGCAAACTCATTTACTCAGTTTATATCTTAGCAGATATAGTTAGTTCATTCTGTTGGTAATTTGGACACGCTGCTCACTACTTCCACCCTTTTTTTAAATTTTTTTATTTATTGGTTTATTTGGTAGGGACAGTGCAAGTTAATGAACAAGCCACACCGGATTGTAGCCTTTGGCTAATTTCCATCCGTCATCCCCCATTCGCACTCACATTCATCCTGGCCTATTGTACATGTTTTTAGTGGTAGGGGAAACCGGAGTACCTGGAGGAAACCTACGCAGACACGGGGAGAACATGCAAACTCCACACAGAAAGGCCCCGTCCAGGTGGGAATCGAACCCGGGACCTTCTAGCTGTGAAACACGAGCGCTAACCGCTGTACTACCGTGCCACCTCACTGCAGATTACATGACCCTGTATAGTCCCAATCATAGAAATATAAAGGACAAATGTTCTTAGTTCCATAGTCACAATACAGACGCCACGCCGCCATCTTGTTCCGGCATATGTTATTATGCCAGCCAATCTAATGTAATGGAACTGGCATAATGACAACAACTGCAAGTCTGATCAGAAGGATTAAGGATTTCTACTAATCACAGTTTGATATTTTTGCAATATTCTTGCCACATTTAAAATATATACATATAAATTTGGTGAAGTTTTTGTCGAACAGGCCATAATTGACCTGTAATTGAGACAGTAGATGGCAGTCTTCACATCAATATGACTTGTGTTACATTTTGTTCAATCGATGGATCATGTTATATTTTAAGTTAACCAATGTTTTATGTTAATACTTATTCCTATTTCCTAATGGGCTAATGTTGATAATCAGTAAAAACACCAGCGACACAAACTGCCGTTAACATATGTCAAAGGTTAACCAAATCTGAATGTAACGACCTTATAAAGTTACCAAAATAACAATATAAACTTTAAATTATAATTCATAACTAAGGATGCTGTTTCGTAGTGACTGTCCTTTGATTAAAACAGACCCAAACTGCTCAGAAATCTTTGCTCGGGTTGTGAGCCCCATAGTAACGCTAATGAACGCTAACTACATAAGTGAAGGCAGCCTACAGTACGGCGAAGTGTGACATATTTCATATTTATATACTTTTCTGCAGTTGCTTTAACATGTACATGTAATAAGATGGTGTTTAATGTCCATCTGTAGGACCAGTGAGCTGCCAGCGTAGGCCGACACTCGGGGACCCATCTCTCCATGATGTGGAGCCAGGCTAATGATCAGAAACAACTGGCTGGAGGATTAATCTATTGTACATTTTTAGTGGTAGGGGAAACCAGAGTACCGCAGACACGAAGAGAACATGCAAAAAGGCCCCGTCCCTGGTGGGAACCGAACCCGGACCTTCTAGCTGTGAAGCACGAGCGCTAACCGCTGTACTGCCTTCAAGCAGAAACTTGAACGTGATTTAGCATTTAGCTCAGAGGACACTTTTAGACGCTAATTTGTATCTAAAGTAAATTATACAAAGGTCTGTACATGTATTAATGATTTCTAACGAGGCTTTGACCCCCCTAAACGTGGTCGATGGGTTGACAACAGCTGAAAACATCTGAATCGTTTATAATTGGAGATGTTTGGTCGCTAATGCTAACGTCTATAGGGAAAATACATTGAGCAGGCTAATGGAATCTGAAAAGTATACCGGAGTAGCTTATTTGCTAACTGTCCGCATGTGTAAAGATCGAACGCCGCTTCTCCTTTTTATTTCTATGGTCCCAATCACCAACAGAACGAGAGCGCTCTACTGATGGCCATGCAGAAGAAGACAGTAAGGATTTCAATTGGCCTGGAGCGCCCTCTGAAGGCAGCAGTTTATATAACACGGTATAAAACAGTGTTAAATAGGCTTTTAAAATGTCCCTCTACGATGCAACAAAATAACAAAATGCAAGGAATACTGATCAGTGCATTTCAGCAGAAGAAGAAACAGCCAAACGGAATAGGCTTGGTTAAAACTGCGACACTGAAGCAAAACATACAACTCCAGGTCTGCTTTTTTTTTTTTTGAGTAGGGAACAGATAAATAAAAACACCTTTCTTCAAGTTCTCATCATGTTTAATCCGACGTGATGTCCTCCTGTAACGTGGCGCTTGTGGGCGTGGTCTCTGTGACGCAGGAGGTCATGGCCGTGGTCCCCCTGGCGGAGGTCCAGTCCAGCCGCACGCAGAGGCCGAGCGCCGGGACCAGCTACCCCTACGTGGACCTGATGGTGGGGGATATGAACTCCCAGAAGGTGGTGCAGCTGCAGCTCGAGCAGGTGCGGTGCTGAAAGACTTCAACCCTAAGCTGTACCGTTACTTACTGCCCACCTCTGTCTACTCCTGCTTGAACACGTGTTTAACCTCTCAACCCCCTCCTGAACCGAGCACATTTTCTCCAGTTTGGCCTTACCCAAATCTCAAAGCTTCAAAATAGTGACTACAACGCCGCAACAACACAAGGAAAAAGATTTAAAGGTTTAAATGCATTTTTTTAGGTCTTAGCTTTCAAATGAGGCGTTACACTGACCTATAGGCTGCAACTTTTGACATTTAGGTAAAGTTGAACTGGAGAAAATGTACTTGGTTAAGGTGGGGGTTAAGTTCTCACAGGTTCGCAGTGGTGGCCAGAGTACTTGAGTTCATTACTTGAGTAAAAGTACAGTGTAAAAGATTCTCCAAATGAAGGAAAAGTTGCTCCGTCAAATTATTAAGTGAAAGTAGTCGCTGTAGAAAATACTTTGCAGCTTCAAAAACTTGAAAATGTGATTCCCAAATTCCCCTCTTGTTGTGAGTCGGTGGCATTTGAGTGTTCATCTCATAGATAAAATAATTAGAGATAGATGATTACCTATTCAGCCCCATTCATAGTAATGGTCCCGATTCGTCTGTGAAACTTACATGGCTGCTCAATCTCCTCCTACAAAGCCTATTCCTTAAAAGGGCAAAAAGGCGGGAAGCCCCGAGCTTGCGGGCCGGGCGGAGCCTCCACAGAGCTCCAGAGCTTGATTGACAGGCTCTGGAGCCAGTCAATGCACTAGAAAGGCATCCACTCATTCGGGCTGATAAAGAAAAACCAGCGTGGTTAAAAATATTTTTCACCTAGTATTATTAAAGTATTATATTTATCTTTCTAATGTAGTGTCAAAGTAATAAGTTCTCAACAAAAATATTATTAAAGGTCCTCAAAAGGTGAACACTGGAAGGTAGCTCTCTGTTGTTGGCCTGCTCGAACTATGAGCGTAAAGACCCTATACATGATATATTTTTTATTACAAACAATAAAACAGGAAAGAACTCTCGCACACTGTATACTTGCAACACCCGTGTTCCTTTATTTGAACGTTTCGGCCAGTGGCCTTCGTCAAGCAAAATGTTTTTATGAATGAAAAGCCATCCTTAAATAGGGTGTGGCCTGCTGCATCACAGGATGCTGTCATAATGGCCCATGGCAAAACGTGGGCAGCATATATACAACATACATCCAAAACACAAAAAACAAAGCCAGGATATAGAAAGTTAAATATACATATGTACATATATACAATAAAAACATTCAGTGGCACATGCAATACCTATGAGAAATAGAGAAGGTCTGCCTAAATATTTGTTTATCTAAATATTTGCAAATCAATATGTACACCAAGGAAGTTAACACAGCCTATCAACATTACATGGCATAGGAACCTCTATAGAAAGACATTCAAAACAAGCTCATCATTTAATCCCTTGGGTGTAAGGGTCTGTAAAGTTTCAATCCAGTAGGCTTCTCTTTTTTTCAAGAGTTTATCATGGTCTCCTCCTCTATAAGGAGGAGGGACTTGTTCAATGCCACAAAAACGTTGAGCACTGACATCATGATGTGCATCGTTGAAATGGGCAGCTACTGGATATTCTCTGTCATTTCTGCGTATTGAGCTCTTATGCTCACTTATTCTTTGTTTTAATTTTCTTATGGTTTTTCCCACATATGCTAAACCACAAGGGCAACGCAATAAATAGACCACATGCGTGGATGCACAAGTAATTACATTGCGAATAGGTATTTTTTTACCACTGTGGGGATGTTGGAAGAAAGAAGTTTTATAAGTGTTGTTACATTGTGCACAACTCCCACATCTGTAATTCCCATTGGGGATAGGTGTCAATAGTGTCTGGGTAGATGTGACTTTGGGGCTGACATTGGCACGGACCAAATAGTCTTTTAAATTTTTCCCCCTCCTATTGACAAAAAGAGGGGGTTCCTTGAAGGTAATAGAGAGTTCAGGGTCGGATGTTAAGATGTGCCAGTATTTTTTGAAAATGTCCTTTATAGTAGCAGAGTGAGCCGAATACTGAGTTATGCAGGTGACAGAGAACTGCTTTTTCTTCTTTTCAGTCTTTTTTAACAGTTCCGAACGTTTTTTTTCAGAGCCAGATCATATGCCTTCTCAATCCATGTAGATGGGTAACCCCTTTCTAGAAATCTTTTTTTTTTAATTACAATGAAAGAGGAAGCCACCAACACATTTATATAGCGCCTTTCAACCTGCTTTAGGCACTCAAAACGCTTTACATCAACGAACCAGTCACCCATTGACACTCGTGCCAAATTACAGTTTTTCTCCATTGGTTTGGCTCATTTCTTGAAACAGAAATTACATTCTCAAAAAACATGGACAAGTCTCCAAACCACTTTGCAATTGTTCACAACAGAATTGAATTTCTCATTAATTTCATCAAATTGCAAATGCCTAAGTCCATGTCTCAGTGTCTCAGTACATCTTGCAACTGGTTAAGTACATGTAGCCTGCAATTAGCACAATTTCCAAGTGAATAGATCTTGTTGAGCTAAACTGATTGTTGATTCTCAGTCTAATGGTTGTTCGCTCCAAAAAGTGTCAGCGTCATTTCATTGTATAAGTCATCACATGCACAATAGTCTGTTCAATTGTCAAAATTAGTCAAGAACACAATACCATGAATACCATATATGAATCCCTTGGAACATTTGATACATTTATTACAGCAATTAAAGCTGGGTACCTGACTTTTTGGTGTTGTAGAATACATTTATTTTTGCCTCCTCAGAGTATGTTGCAAACAGCAAAACACAGACCTTGCTGTATTGTCTTCACCTAAAGTTTTATTGAGCAATGGATGATAGAAGTCAATGTGAATACACAGGAGGGACTGTGAGAGCTAGAGCCAGTTTGGGCCAAAACAAAAAATGTCACTGTTTGTTAAAGCTGGGGTACCTGATTTTTCCTGTTCAGTCAGGTGAAACTAGAACTTGACTAATGAAGCACTGTAGGCTGCATATAATTTTCATTGTTTTTGTTTGTGTGTTATGTTACAGTATGTTATGCTGAATACATTTGCTTTTTACTCTGATGTATGGAAGTTACTTTATTTGTGTGAATGATAATGGTTACAATTTCCTTGGCAGTATGAGTGCAATGTGTGATGTCAAACCTTGGAGGCGACTCTTACCCTCAAATCCTATTTCTTTGTTGTTGTTTTTTCAGTTTCTGTTAGCTAGACAAAAAAAGTTACAGTAACCATTGTCAATGAAGGACTGGGCTAAGACTGAAAGGTGGGACATGAGGGACATTTCAATGGTCCTCTGCCATAGTGACAAAACATCTAAACATTTAGACTTGCAGTGCTTACACAATGCCAAAGGGACAAAGCATTTTGGGGGCACTGACTGTTTAAATGAGAAGGAAATTTAGTTTTGACACATGAGTGAACTGTTTTGGGAGAGATATGAGCTTTTGCAGGTGAACCATGGTGTTGTGCCGAACCATCCACGTTATTTTGGCAAAAGCACCAAGAGTGCTGAGAACGTCCAAAGCAATTGAGAAGGATCTTTGCCATTTTGGGGGCATTGACTATTTAAATGAGAAGGAAATTTAGTTTTGAAGCATGAGTGAACTGTTTTGGGAGAGATGTGACATTTTGCTGAGTGAGCTATAGTGTTGTGCTGAACTTACGACTGTTTTGCCAAATGATCTTAGAGTTTTGAGAATGTAATTTCGGTGTCAAGAAATGAGCCAAACCAATGGAGAAAAACTGTAATATGTTAGTTGTGGTCCAAACTCATTCCTAACTTTTTCAACACTTTTATTTTTCTTACCATGTTAATCTTTAATAAATCTAGAAAAACCTATGCTTACTTGGTTGGCCTTGTTAGAATAGTATCACGTGTGATACTATTAATCATTAAGGTTGGAATGAGTTTAAACACAACTAACACTTTAAAAATCCTGTATTGGACGTTTTTTGTGAATTGTGAACTGTCTGAACCTCTGAACGCTGCCTTCTCACCCACAGGGGCTGGAGCTGTGCCGAGTCATAGCCATGCAGGTGGAGAACATGATGTCAGTGCGCGAGAAGAGGCTCACACTGCCCCCTAGTGAGATCACCATGCTATAGCATCACAACGCAGACAAGGACCTACCTCCTCTTTAAGTCACTGTCACTCTCCCTAAACATGTGAACGCATTCAGGTTGACCTTTGCACAGAAAGTAGATTTGAAAAGTGTCTTATATGTGCTTCATTGGCCTGTGCCTTGATTTATATATACATCATGTTTCATAAGATTTTTGTATATTTTTTACATATTGGCACATACCTGTAAATAAGATAAATTGCCTTGTACAATACTATATTTGTATAATGCCGTTGTCTCTATGAAGAACATGATTGACTAAATATTACTTTTTTTTTATAATAATGTCGCTGTTTGTATGTAAATAATGTGTTGCAAATTGTAATATCATCTGCATTTCATAACCTTCAGGAATGTGAACAATTGAACTATAGAACCCATTTTGAACTGTAAACATGAGGAATAAAAAGGCTTTGATTTTATAATTTTACTAAACTAAAATAATCATTGTATTATTGGTGAATATTTAGTAAAAAGTTGAAACGCACACATCATACTGCAGATGGTGAGGCAAGATGAAATAAGCCCCCCAGAATATGAATACACAATATTATAATACCTGCTTTTCTTTAAAGTGATCATGTGTAAGTTTAAATATTTTACAAATTGCATATAATTAAAGCAGTACTAAGTAACTTGTTTACCTTAACAAATCCTTTCCGTAGTCCCTCTGGGGGTAATACAAGTGTTAATGGGATGATTGGGGGGTCTTTCATCTCCCCCTGGTGTCTCTGGCCAGAAGACCACAATTGCAACTTGCCTGCCTCCGGGTAGGAGTCACCAATACACACTAATGAAATTACGAGGAAGAAGCTAACGGGCAATGCTAACTGTGGGCTAGCGCCACTTAAACAGTATTTACAGTCAAGTTTGAGTAAAAAAAAGATCTCCATTGTGTAATTGAATGTACAATATCGCGCTGTCCCTTTGTCTTTTCTGTTAGCATAGTATTTACTCTCACGGACAAAAAAAACAAAAACGTAACACGCTACAACATCTGCAGTGGCGCTTATGGCCTCTAGGGGCATGAGTTACTTAGTACTGCTTTAACCATTTGGGCCTGCAATTTGACATAATGTATAACATTTAGTAAACTATAATTTTGTTTCTAAAGTGCCTTTGCTGATCTCAAAGTAGAATCCCTGGTGCCATTGCTTTGACCAATGAGTTGAGCTTTCCTGTGAATCAGGAGGGGAGGAGGAGCTTGTTAGTTTACATTTTTAATTTTGTTCACATTTTGCAAACTAGAAGTGGCTTTTGGGTTCAATCAGGAGCAGAACTTGATTGTTTCTTTTGAATTCTCATGCTCCTCTTCTTGCAATCTTACAGACTATCACTTTAAAACTACACTGCTGAACATTCCAGGTTCCAGCCAAACCCACAGCCTCAAGCAGTAGCTCAGTAGGTCGAGCGCTCAGGAAGGCGGCCTGTGCCCGGCTGCAATCTTTAATGTTGCAAGCTCAAATCTCGCTCACACTCAGGCAAGTGAAGATGTGGAAAGATGCTGGATAGTAGCTTTTCATGTATTGAGCTAAGATGTTGTGTTCTGTAGGACCTTACTTAAAGAGAAGACAGACGCTGAGCCAGGATTTCCACCTTCCCCACTGGTCATGTTAGGGTCAATTGTAGGTGCAAATAAAAAGTGACACAAAAAAAAAAAAAAGACACTTGGGAGATTTTTTTTTTCCATACGTTTGGGTTTATTACCGAACAGCAAAACGTGCCTCATGCGTAAAAGCAACTTGGTATCAAACAAAGCTACTCCCGAGCTTCGTGAATCCGAATCCTCACCGCGTAGTGCCTTAACGGGACAGCAGTGTTAATGCGGACAACTCATTTACATGTAATTTTAGTCTTTGGGTCTCTTTCTCTCTCTCTCCAAGTAATCGTGTAAATGTCAGGAAATTAGGGCCGTAGAATGTAATGTATCTCCTTTTATTTTCATTATTAGTCCATGATATCATCTGAAGATTTAGTTTTTTTTTTAAGTCTTCATTAAAGCCACATTTCATGTTACTTGCGATGCTGTCAGAGCAACTCAAAACAGGCACTTCAATGTACTAAGCTTATTTCACAGTGGGTTTTCAAAGTAAAAGTATCTCGTCAATTTTGGGCCAAATTGAGATTTCCAAACATCTTCAGATATCATTGGTTCTTGTCCTCAGCCAATCACAAGGCTCGTTTCTGAGGCCTTTTCCTCATTTTACCGTAAAAAAAATGGATTCAAACATCTCCATGGAGAGGAGCTGGTGACGTTTCGACATTTTTCTCCAACAAAAACACCCTTAAGAAAACTAATGCCTGTATTTGCTGATTTTTAATCGGGTGAAATTTTACGCACTGTGGCTTTAGTTACTTTTTCCCCCCCCATTTATGTATTGGTCATCTAAATTAACACTGCAGGAGAGTCCGATAGGAGGCGAGGTAAGTTTAAGGGCATGTCAGGCCCTGCACAATGGCACAGTAAAGGGAAGAGTCCACTGCATCAGCTTCCAAAGTTAAGAATTAACACTATACAACAACTGTACAAGCTCCACTGCAGCGTAGTGTTCTTAAGTACAAGTCAATATGTACAACTTATTTGTTTTCAACCCAACATCTGTACAACTGGATAGAAAAAAATACATTTCAAAGCTTAAATGAAGTTAGTTTATGTGAACTTAAATATACAACTCGTATTCATCCTCACGTGGAAACAAAAACAGCTTTACGGCGACAATTGTCCACTGTTGAAAACTTCAGGAAGTATTCAGTCCCACTCTGTTTAGTCCTATGTTATTACATGTTGAAGTCTGAACCGGGTTTCAGTCAGCTACATAATAAAATAGAAGTATGAATGAGGTGTGAAGATTTTGTAACTGTGTGTGTCACTGAGGGGTGGGACAGATCAGTGGCGTCTGATTTTGACTCTGCGCCCGGAGCTCTCCCGGCGTTTGTCCGAGTCGTGGCTGCTCCTCCTGTACTTGTCGGAGCGCTCCCGAGGGGGCCGCCACAGGGACGGGTGTCTGTTCTCCTCCTTGTCCATCTCCAGAACTCTGGGCCTGCAGATGGGACACATGACAATTACATCATATTATATAGAGAAGCTTTCAGAAAACATCTGTAGAGTGCAACATATACAGTGCTTTGGAACACCGATATTGAGATTTGAGCTATTGTGGTAACCTAGCACAACTTTTTATTTTCTCTTTTTTATGGCTGCGCCTCCGACATTTGATTGATAGACATTTTCGCCAATCAGAATGATCGCGCATCGCTTCCTATTGGCTGCTGACCGATCAGAAGTCTGATGTTTGGAAATCTCAATCTGGCCCAAAATTGATGAGAAGCTTTTACTTTGAAAACCCACGGTGAAATAAGCTTAGTACGTTCAAGTTGCTCTGACGGCAACGCAAGTAATGTGAAATGTTGTGCAATATGGCTTTAATGAAGACTTAAAAAAAAAAAAAAAAATCTGCAGATGATATCACAGACTAGTAATGAAAATGAAAGGAGACTATTAAGATAAGATAATCCTTTGTTGATCTCACAACGGAGAAATTCACTTGTTGCATTCAATAAGATCACTCGGGGTGTGCAAAATGGACAGGAAATGTGCAAACAGTTAAATAGTAAAAAAAAGAAAAAAAAAGAAAAGTATCTTATGTACAATAAGTAAAAGCAGAAATCTTAAGGGGCGGAATTATAACAATAAGGAAATAAGAATTAAAAAAAAAACTGATTATAAAAGTAGAATATAAGTTTACAGTCCTAGTGCACGTTGTCAATAAGTGACGCTGGTACAGAGAATAAAGTGGCGCTGATACAGAGATTATTGCACCTAGTTTTGCAAAGGGGGATTATTGCACATGTTACGTCAGTCTACCCCAGGGCAGTTGTGGCTACAATAGTAGCTTACCACCACCGAGTATGGAGTGAATGAATAATGCAATGTAAAGCTTCTTTTAGTGTCCAGAAAAGCGCTATATAAAACTGATGCATTACTACTTTAGAGTCTTGTTGTACAGTCTGACAGCAGCTCCTATTTCAATATATTCTGCCCTAATTTTGATCACATTTCTGCCCCGCATGACGCTCTTCAACACCAGAGCCAGCCCTCTTCTCAGTTCTGGGACACGGCCAATGTTGAACATCATGAGGCCGCGTGATGTTAATGTAAAGATGAGGAGAGAAAAGGGGAAGCTAGCTGCACACCTCTCATCAGTCGACCCTGCCTTTGTTTGCATGCAAAATGTCACTCTAGTCGGCACCTGGGTTTCCAGTAGCCGGCTGTAGGCCGGTTTGAAAAGCAAATGGCCAGTGGTAAAAATAATTTCCATTCGCCAAATTGGCCGACAGTAAAATAAATAAATAAATATATATATATATATATATGAGAGAGAGAATAAATAAAAATATATTAATAAATACAACATTTGACCCAAGTCAGTGACTACCAAAGTGTTTTCAAGACAGGCCTAAATATTAAAAAAGGGCTTTTTAACTTACACCCTTCGCCCATTTTACAAAGCGCAGTTGAAGCGCCATCATCGCTCTCTGGATATGTAACGCTTTTTCTTCGTGCTTAGTCACATTTTCCTACAGGTACATTTACTTTTATAAAAGTGTGTTAAGAACTCAGCAGCTAAGACTTTTGATTAGGATATTCTTTAAACGCGCGTGTGTTCAGTCAGACTGACTGTCCCACAGCGGCTCTTCCTGGGAGAGTGGCCGGGTTTAGAGGTGCTTCCCTCGGTCAGTCTGCACAGACGCCTCGGTTTAGTTAGCGGTGTCGGAGCTGCTCTTCAGTGTGACAGAGCTGGATGTGTGGTTAATCACTTGAGACTGACTTTTGATGACTTTAGCAAATGCTCAACAGTTTGGACCCAGAAGCTGTTCATTTCTGTGTGTGATGTCACACTTAACAGAGGCTTTATATAAAATATTAAAATCGCAATTTCAGTCAGAAAAATCACAAAATCTACAGTCAAACTAGCCTCAGTTAACAGGCGTGTGTGTTATTGATCCATATTTGAAAGTAATGACCAATGACAATGATGCCCATGCCGTTGTGGTCACAGAACGTTTCCTGGTCTGACGTGTTTATGCAGCATGTGCTCGGCTCTACCTGTGAGCTGCGTTGGGGTCAGCTCTGCGATGGGAGCGTTTGGCTTTGAGCGGCAGAGGTCTCTCTAGTGGAGGGCTGTCCGAGTCCAGCCGAGGAGCGTCGGGTCGCGTCCTGGGAGAAGACACAGAAGATTCAGGAGGTTTAGGCCTTTATGTCCAATACAATACAGCAGGGGTAGGCAAACAAATAACTTAATAATTCTGTGCAGTGCTTAATCAACTCACTTTCTAAGGATGATGACCGCGCGCCGCTGCTTGATGTCTTGAGGCCGGATACAATGGGTGATGTCATCAGCTGCATAACCACTGGAATAGAATAATAAACATGAGTCGAGCAGCTGGAGAAAGATCTACAGCACATGCTTCAGAGTTGAAGTAGAGTTTCCCTCAAGTCAGCATTGTTTGAGTCAGTCCAAGTTACCATACATGTGCAGGTCCATGTCCAACTTAAAGCCAAACAACCAACAACTAGAGCTAAAGGTTGGCACATCATCAGATTTGAACAACTTCTATTTAAAGGGGGGTATTATGTAAAATCGACTTTTTCAAGCTTTATATCATTATGTCATTCCCTCATTAAACACATGCCTGGAGTGTTGCCTTGGCTCATTCACATATTTTTGAGTAATCAGTAAAAACTTAGACGGCAGCCATTTTAGGTGTAGCTATGCCTCAGTCCTCCTAGGAACGCCCCCACCTCCTGGAGACGCCTCTGGACCTTTTGTCACCAGCCAAGCCACCAACCACTGCTCCTCAGCTCAGCAGAGCCCCCTCCCCGCACAGTAGTGTTGTTTAGATGCCACAGCAGTGTGCTGAAGGGGGCGTGTCGGAAAGCTTCTTAAAGAGATAGAGGCCTATTTCAAGACGTTCAGTAGAGCCATTTTGAGAGAGCAATTTTATTCAAGGCAGTTATTCTAATTTACTGCATATACAGACCAACAGAAGGTTACGTCATCATTGTAGTATGCTATAGACTGGTGCTATGTGATTGAAAAAAGCATAATACCCCTCTTTAAGACCAAGTCCGAGTCTAGGACAAGTCCCAAGTCTTCAGTGCACAGCTCAAGCACATTCGACCTTATAGTAGCCTTTCACTGTTAGTTCAGATCGACTAAACAGCTAAAGCTGTTCGTATTGGTAAAATACAAACAGCTGGTTCGTATTGGTAAAATATAGTATTCTAAAAGGCATACTGTGGAACATTTTGCATTAGACCGTTGTCAGCAATAAAAAACAGGACACAGAAAATGCTATTTTTGCAGGAGGTGATCAAAGAATGGATTTGGATGAGGATCTAACCTATTTAAATTATTTGGCTGCCTTTAATGAACATCTCCATGGAGACGAGCTGGAGACATCCTGCTCCCAGTAAAGTTACAGTCAGGTCTGAGGCGCTGAGCCACTCACAGCAAACACACGTTAGTTTGGTCATTTTTTTTTCAACAACCAGAATATCGGAGTTCAAATAAATGCTTGTCAGTAACTGCTTGTGACGCTGATAATGTGCAGGCCTAGTGCGCACTCTGAACCATTCACAGCCCACCTGAGCACGGTGACGCTGCCCCTCCTCACCGGCAGCGCGTACACCGGCTCCGACACACGGATGGGCTTGAACTGGAAGCGGCAGCCGAAGCAGAGCGCGCTGTCGCTGAAGAAGGACACGGAGACGATGGGCCGTGCAAAGATGTGCTGTGGGTCCACATGGGACACGATGCAGCCGCCTGGCTGGTAGTCATTGATCACGGCGCTGTTGACGAAGCCCTCGGGGATGACCCCTGTCGACACCAGCCTCTTGATGACCAGCTCGTGCACCCAGCTGGGGATCTCGTCCACCTTGCCTTTCTGATAGAGCCGCTCCTGGCCCGGGCCGCGCTTCTCCAGCTGTGCGCCGTACGTGTAGCCCTCGCCAAAGAAGTACTTGTTACGCAGTGGAGCTCGGTCCACAGTGTGCTCGCGGTACTGCCCCGCCTCGGCATTAGCCACCACCTGCAGACAAACAGAAGTACAACATGTGAAGTACCGAGTACAGCAAATTATACGCACAAACAAGGTCCTTCTAGCCACACTGTCACTGGTGCAGGGCACTATGCTGCCAAGCATAGGGTTAGCGAGACAATTTGCAGTACAACAACAGTCTACTGCAAATTAGCAGGTAGAACTCTGTTAACATGCCCTTAGCACTTATCCTGCTCCGGACCATGTTAACATTCTGTGGAAGATAAGAAGACCAGAGGAAAAACGAGAGTGGCGACTCTGAAGAGAGAAGCAAGAAATGCAAGCAGCGGCTCAATAATCAGAGTTCGTACAGATTTTCTCTTGAAGTTTTCCATGACTTTTCCATGACCCATAACATTTCCAGGACCCCAATGCCATCATTTTATTAGCCACATTTATTATTCGGCGGACGTATTTATCAGCACTACATTTTCAGTTTGGGATTTTTAAGATTAGGCCTACTGTAGTCGAGACCAGAATACTAGAGAAAGACCAATGAGTACTGAGACCACGACCAGGGCACCTCCTGACTGGGCTGCAAACTCGGGTATTTTGAAAAAACTATTAATTATTATAATTGATTTAAAGTATACAGTGTGTTGCAACATCTTCCTCATGTGTGGCTGGCGCAGGTTATACATGCATAGAGCTTTACGTTTCCTTAAACACACAATGTCCTCTACCAGCATGTAGTGACCAGCATGGTGTCACGAACAAGGAAAAATATATAATTCATCCCATCTATCTGGTAACATCAGAAATATGTTTGTATTAGGACTGAACGATATGGACAAAATTTCATATCTCAATATTCATGCCAGATATCTCGATATCGATACAATATAACTGTGTTATTGTTTGGTGAAAACCAAGCATTTTTCAGAAAAATAACAACATAATACAATAGAGTGCAGTTTTATTCATGAAAATCTATATCATTTATATCTTGCTTTTTCGATTTTCATGTTTTGAATGTTCATATCTCAATATCAATACGATAACGATATATCGTTGCTTTTTCAATATTAATATCTTGAACTACGATAACGATATATCTTTCAGCCCTAGTTTGTATATGGTCTGAATGCCATTTTAAGCCATGTCAATGATTAATTCAGTGTTTCCCACAGGTTTGAAGGCAATGTGTGGCGGTTGGGGGGGTGAGCGCTTATGGGGGGGGTGAGCGCTTATGGGGGGATGAGCGCTGATGGGGGAGCGCGTGGAGAAACACGTGCACAGACTATGGGTCACGTTTTTACAGCATGCAACGCAGCCCTTTGATCGCAGCGCGCTGCTGCGGGAGGCGGACACAGGAGAGATTGTGCCGCGAAGGCCTCTCCCTTTCTCTCCTGTGTCCGCCTCCCGCTGCAGCAGTGGGATAAATACAGCTCTCCGTCCTGTGAAAGCATTAAGGTTGTGACGGAAACTTGTGAGGCTGCAACGCCATGAGCTTTTGGAAGAACTAGCGCGAGCTGAGGGGAAAGGCAGAGAGAGACGCTCAGCGGCGCTGGTGACAGAAAGACGTTGGAGCTGCACGTAACACATTCAGCTGCACGAGGCTGCGCTGACTCTGTAATAAAACCAGATGAACTCGAGTCCAAAGGATTTGTAGGGAGACTTTCTATCAGGAGTTTCGTATATATGAGCTAATTGGCGTGTGGACAGGCCAAAGAGACATAGGAGAAAATGCTCTGTGGCCCGGTACCGGTCCCCGGCCCGGTGGGGGACCACTGGCTTATAGGGCCGCCACATTTTAAACCCGCCTCCCAGCGGTCATTTTGACTGCTGCGGCGGTGCTATACGATGCGTGTTTTAAATAGCGTTTAAAATATAAAAATATAAAATACGAAACTCAATATGTGGCGCGTGGTGTTGATTCAGAATAGTGCATGTGTGGGAAACACTGGAATTTCTGTCTCTACTGGGATTTTCTTTAAACAATATTTACATGAACTGTCTCTTGCCGCTTAGCGGTGACTCCGCCTGTTCCACATGACTGTGCTTAGAGCTCAAACACAGCCAGTTGCTAACCCACTTCCAAGTACAACTTATGCAGAGACGCTCACGTTCGGGACACTCTATCCTGGTAAGAAGCACTTATCCAGAATACGTTTCACCCGTTTGGTGATATAGGTCGAACATGCATTCAAACTCAGTGGAGGAATGTGTCCAATTACAACTAATTACAAATGTTTTGGCAGATTCAATTCAATGAAAATCCTATTTGAACAGTGTTAGATGCTTTCTAAACCAGCACCATGATTTAGTTTGATCGCTAAACAGGAAACAGCTGTAGCAAATGTGTACCGGCTTTGTCGTTTCTAAACATGTTTGCTCATCATTTCACCAAACATCTCATGGGAATAATTGTTTTTTCCACTACAAGCGTTTAGTAAAAAGGATTTGTTTTCTTGAACTGACCAGCATCGCCGCTTATGGAAATATGGCTTTCACTTGTGACTGCTCATTTGCCGTTTGCATGTTTTTTTTTAAAGTTTTAAATATACACCTTAGGCCCACAGCGACAAAATGAATGTGTCTTCTCCCCAAAGATAGTGGTCACATTCTAGAATTGGAAAATGTCCAAAATTTCAAATGGAGGCCAGCAAGCCGTGAACCCTCACCTCGTCTATCTTGGACTCGATGTGGTCGCACTCCTCAGGGGTGAAAATGTTCTTCTGTTGGATGCTGCTCTTGACGCGGTGGGCCTCCTGTTCCCTGTGCTCGACACTGTCGTCGCTGCGGTAGTCGTCCTCGGAGTCGGAGTGCCTGTGCTTGCGCTTGTGTCCCCGCCGCGAGCTGCCGCTGTCGCTGCTGCGGTCGGAGGCCGACTTGTTCTTGTGCTCGTCGCGGTGTGGGGTCATGGACTTGAGCTTGTCTCGCAGGTCGGAGTAACCGCTGCCGGCCATGGTAGGGAGAGGTGGGACGTCTGCGGGAAGAAGATGGAAAATTGGCAAAACAGCAGCGGTCACAGTTAACACTTTTCTTATAACCGTTGGCATTAGCCTTAAAGCATCACAAAAGATGGCGTTTTTTTTCAACCCATCGACCACATTAGCGTGATGTCAAAGCCTTGTTAGAAATCACTTTAAGATAATTAGCATGTAAAAGTGGCATCAGAGCGAAATGCTACACATATTAGGTTAAGATTTCTGATTTTGTGGAGTCAAATACACACCGAGAGGCCACTAAACTTTCTGATGTGTACATGATGGGGAAGCCACATCAGGCCTCAAAGTCATGAAACTGGAAAACTTGTAGACATAGCTTCTGATTGCAATGCGCACAACCAGCACCACAACTACGCTGGAGGCCGCTTTACTGCTCTGGAGTTTGATAACACTAAAAATAAAGCCATGTGGAGATGGCCAAAAGTCCGGAATGCATTCCAAGTCGAGCAATGACAGTGGTGACAGGGCTGAACTGGGTACGTACAAGTTTAACATTACAGACTGAGCTGCTCTGGTTGCTAACACTGACTTTAACGCTTCCCGTGACTACTCTATGTTCAGAAAAGTCAGCAGACTCCCAGATTATTGAATGACCAGGCTGATCAATCAATGGAGTAATCAAGAAAGCCTCAGACAAACTTTAAACATGACAACCAAGAAGTTGGTGTGTTGTGCTGTAGACTTTGCACAGTCTATAGTGCAATAAGTTAGTGATTCAGGAGGACTCAGTCAGCTGATCTAATGCAGGCATTATTCAATACTTTTACTTTGGTAGTTCTTTGGTTAGTTTTAACCTGTAATATCGCTCTCACTACTAGACTGATTCATGACACGTGTGCCAAAGTCTACATAACAGTGACACAGGAAAACATTGTTTAAAGATTAACCCAGACAACTAGTGGTGACGTAAAGAGTACCGTAAGAGTGGGCGTACACAAAAAGATGTTCACAGCTTTGAAAACAATATGGAAAATACTTGACAAGATTCCTCTTTTCGTTAGCAAATACTGAAGCTGGTTACTCAATGCCTCCATCTAAGACTGTGTATTAGAAGTATTTGTCCTGCAGGAGGCGGCTGCCACTCACTGAGTTCTGGGCTGAGGGCACATTTCAGGCTCCAGTGGAACTGACCTCTTCTCAGAGCGGCTAACATTAGCTTAGCTGCAAACGCATTATCACGCGGTCAATACAAAAACACGGGTTTAGTTGAGCAGAAGTGTTGTTGGTAAATTGTACAACCTTGTGAATAAAGGCGGTGCAGACCTCCAGTGGCAGCAGACACAACTCGAGTCTGTGGCAGTGCTGCTCGGCTACAGTTAGCTACACTAGCCTCATAGATATCTATGCACTAGCCGCCTGGAAATGCCAACAAACCACGCAGCAGCATTTCACGTCATTGCAAAATCCAAACAGTGGCGCGTCCGAAACGTCTGCTTTCGTGTTTATCTCACATATCTGCAGAGGGCCGCCGGGGTTTCCAAGTCTTGGACTATAGCGGATAGTTTATTAGCACTTAACACGTCTCCAAGAAAAGACTGAAAATAAACTCGTGTAACCTGCCACCGGCGCGCATGCGCAGTGATGAAAGTTTGTTAGGGAGAGGAGAGGGTCGTGTCACGTGTCCACGTGTTTAATATAGGCGGTCCTAATATGTCCGTGCGCCACAGTCTATGGGCGCACCAGAGCCATAGAGCGCACCGATTTATTTTAGGAGTGCGCCTTCACTCACTCACAATTATTCTACTACAATTATTTATTTTCTTTTATACATTTTTTTTTCTTTTTTCGGCCTTAAGTGGGGTCATTGTTGGACATACAAGACAAGCACATTTTACTTAAAGCTGGGGTACATGACGTTTTGTTGTTGAAAAGTAAATTTGTTTTTACCACCTCAAAAAACAAAAAAAACAGTTCTTGTTAAGTTCTTGTCTTCACCTAATTATTTATTGAGCAATAGAAGATAGAAATACCACTCTAAATGAGTGGTATTTTTTTAGGGGTGGTCACCCCTTTTCCACTTTTCCACTGCTCAAAGCTGTACACGGGCGTGAAACGTGCATATAAACAATTTGCTTGAACAATTCTGACATGCAGGATTGTGAGTGTTAGAAACGAGTTTGGGCCGAATAAAAAATGTCAAAGTTTGTGTGGGAAGAATCAGGTACCCCAGCTTTAAGAATTACCCTAGATTTTCAACTTTACTTTAGAATGATGTCCTTGACCATACCATTTACCAC
This sequence comes from Neogobius melanostomus, assembly GCA_007210695.1. Lineage (NCBI taxonomy): Eukaryota > Metazoa > Chordata > Actinopteri > Gobiiformes > Gobiidae > Neogobius > Neogobius melanostomus. Next base: position 736,553 of record VHKM01000515.1, read on the forward strand.
TAGTTTATTTGTGACTCAGGTGGTTAACCCACAGGTTAGTGGTTCAGTCCAATTCCTACCTCTCAACACTGCTGTTGTGTGTTTTTTTGAGGGGAACAAAGTGATCGCTTCAGTGGGTAGAATAGTCAGTGAAGGGGATCAGGTGCTCTTCAGGATCGAAAACATAAGTATAAGCAAAAATCCGAAGCACTCCGATTCCTAGTTAAAAGTCCTTTATTGGTTGGACATGCCGACGCGTTTCGGTCGCGTTCGACCTTCTTCAGGGCATACCCTGAATGCCCTTATACTGCTGTTGTGTTCTTGGGCAAGACACTTCCACACTGTTGTATGCATGATTTTATTTTTTGGTGAAAGGCATCATTAAGCGCCATGCCTGATGTTTTTTCATGTGTTGGAACGAAATTCATTTTGTCTATAAGAATAGGCCTAAAATTTGACATGTGTTGGGAAAACACTGTGCATCAAAGCATTTGTACTAATTTCATGAACTTGCAAGCTCGTGTTTAAGCATTTCTGTGAAAGTTACCCTGCTGTGAAATGTGCCAATATGTAATTTGGGATGCGACAAATTAGGAATGAGTTTAAACCAAACAATTTAATTTACTGGCTCCCCCCTGTAATTAAAAATAATAATGTTAATAATAATAAACAGGACTTTTTTCTTTTTTTTTTTACTTTAGTTAGCCATCTCAAACAGCAACTTGTATTTTTCAGATCAGTTGGCAGTGGCTTTTCATCACGCGACATTGGCATTTCACATTTCATTTTATTTTCATTTAGTGTTGAACCAGAGCAAATTAGACAGATGCCTCGGATGAAACACAAGTTGTTTTTATTAGTGTCACATGCTTCTTGCATGATGGCTAGACTTTTATTGACTTTAGTTTATCTCTTCAATTTCAACACAAATGAATAGCCGGGAGTTCAACTGGTTTATGCAAATGCTGGATTTATAAGATTTTAGGATTCATGAAGAAAATTCTAAAAATTAAAATAAATTAAAAAGGTAACGCAAACACCTGATATAATAATAATGAATGAAAACAAAGAGCCTCCCCTTCCTGCTTAAAGCAGAAGGTGGGAAGGGGAGAGTTCAGCGTCCTGACAGCCTAGTGGATGAAGATGTCTCTCAGTCTCAGGCAGTTGGACCTATCACTGATCAAAACTCCGCAATCTTCTAACATTTCAAATCTCCTAACATTTCTCTGAGATAATCCTGTCTGAGACAAAAGGGCGCAGTGCTCCACCTTTTGCTGGTGTCGTCTACAAGCGAATAGGACCTGGGAGTGTGGTTAATTCATTGGCTACTATTAATTTGACAAGTTTTCCGGATGTGGCAAAACTAAGCCTGGCCTCACATCAAAGGTGTAGCTTGACACAGTGTCAGATGACAGATGTCCGGGAGCTCTAAAGCAAAACACCCTCGCACTGTCTCAACTCTGCGGAGCGGCACTTTCACGGCCAGGACAACAGTGAACTGCCCAACGGAAGGGTCAGCATGCTGTCGAACACATGACTCCAAGTCATAGTTGACTTATTCCCCCAAAGAGGAATCAGAAATCCTGGTGCAAAGGTTAGCTAACCGTGTGACTGCCTGCCGCCCGCGTCACGGGAGTTTCACTTCTCCGTTACTTTGGAATGTCGCTTGTTTACCAGCCATTTCGAAGCTGGAAATTGAAAAGAATTGCGCAAAAGAAATAAAAATTCAAATAGACTCTTTCCAACTAAATAGAAGACAACTCAGATGTATTATTTGAAAGTTTATTAAGCAATGTAACACGTTATTATTTTTGTGTAACTTTTAATTCATTTTTTTTTCTTTTTTTTTAAATTGACCCTACTTTTTTTCTGCACTTGAACTGTTGACTCACAGATATGCTGCACGCGCTACCTTACTTCAAAGCCCCGACCTGCTGATGGCCTGATCGCGAGCCCCCCCCCCCCCCGTGGTTCTGGTGGAATATAATAATAATAATAACAATATGATCAGCTCCCCGGACCTGCTGGCCTTCTCTGGGGCCGAGGGCTTCACGGAGGGCTCGGAGGAAGACTTGCTGGAGGCGCGTAGCCTGCCCGAAGAACTGTCGGTGCCGCTGGTCGGTCCGGACAACCCCTGGAGCTCCTGCGCACGCTTCAACCGGGACTTTATCCTGGTGGCAGAGTTCTCCGAGCAGGTGGGTAAAGGTGGTTCAGGAAGTAGACCAATCGTCGTAGATGCAATTCACGTGAAACTGCAGTCCAGATAAGTCACGAGCAACATATCAACTGACCCTTCTAGAATGGAGCAGGTGTCTACTTTAATTTGATTCCGTCCATCGTTGTTTAACCTCTTACCCCCCGCTTTAACCGAACGCATTTCCCCCAGTTCGGCTTGACCCAAATCTCATTTGAAAGCTAAGACCTACAAAAACTGATTGTAACTTTTTTGTTGTTGCGTTGTTGCAGCTTTTCTGTCTGGTTTTCATAGGGGTTTTTTTGTCTCTTTTTTTTGCATTCATCAATGTTGTTGTTTTTCATGCTTTTTGACGCTTTGTTGTCATCTTTTCGTCACGTTTTTCCAAACTTTTTAGTCGTGTTTATTGTGTTATTGTTGCTTTTCCGGCATGTTTTTGTCACTCTTTTGTTACTTTCTTGTTGCATTTTCATCGCTTTTTATTATGTTTTTGTCGCTTTTTAATGTTGTTTTTGTTGCTTTTTTTTGTGGTCACATTTTGGTTTTATTTTCATCCTCGTTTTCGTCACTAGATTTAGATGTGGGTAAAGCAAAACTGGAGAAAATGTGCTCGGTTCAGGTGGGGGTTAAGAAGTCAAGGAGATCAGATAAATAACACGATAAACAAAGGCAGTTCTTTTTGCATTAAACTAACATTATTGTGTTTGGCTCTCAGCACGCAATGCTTACATTTTGGCTCACTGAGGGAGAGGGTCTGGCTGCAGACCTCCACTCTCAGGACCCTGCCTTGCAGACCTCCACTGACTCTCTTGCACTGAGGATGAGTTTGTGGAAAAAAACGAGACAGCAAGGAGACAAAACAGACCAACTCGCCCCCTGCCAACAGAAATATTTTTGGAATATTTTAATTGTGTCGTTATCAGACCCATTTTTGCTTGTGCTTCTGCCATTTTTCCGAAAATGTCATGGTATAAATAAGTTATCTTGAACAAAACAAAAAAAATAGTATAGTGACAAAGTAATGATCACAAGGGGGTGAACTATCAAAATAAATCTCTCCTAAATGGAAGAAACCACCACTTGTAAAACTGACACTACAGAATAATAAGTAGCTCGTGAAAAAGCTTGGAATGTTTTGTTCATCATTAAAAATAGTTTCGACCTTGATTTACCGTCTGAGACAAAGACGGAAGTGAAAGTGAAAGTGTTGCGATTATTTATACACTTTTTGCCCTCGCTTTTAAAGCAGTACTAAGTAACTCTTGCCCCTAGAGGCCATAAGCGCAACTGCAGGTGTCTTAGCAAGTTACGATTTTTTAACTTATTAAATGTCTTGGAGAGTAAATACTACGCTGACAGAAAAGGTGAAGGGAGACAGGGGTGTTGTACATCCAGTTATACAATGGGAATATTTTTTTTCACTCAAACTTGGCTGTAAATACTGTTTAAAGTGGCGCTAGCCCGCAGTTAGCTTTGCCCGTTAGCCTGTTAGCTTCTTCTCCGTGATTCTATTAGTGTGTATTGGTTGCTCCGCCCCGGTGGCAGTCAAGTTGCAAGCATGGTTTTCTGGCCAGAGACACCAGGGGGAGATGAAAGACCCCCAATCATCCCATTAACACTTGTATTACCCCCACAGGGACTATGGAAAGGATTTATTAAGGTAAACACGTTACTTAGTACTGCTTTAACGTGTCAAAGTTACTCTCCATAGATCAGCTGTCGTGGATGGACAGGATTCCAAAGGGACCATATCGGATGTCAGAAGTCATGCGGAGGCCAATATTCAAAATGTTTTCCCCGTTAGGAGATAATGCTAATAACGTATTAGAGTTGCCAATGAAAGCAGGCCCTCGCTCGTGACTGGGAGGATATGAGAGGGCGGATTTGTTTGCCGTTATTGGAGATGGATGTTTATGTGCCAGAGTTTACAAGCTAAATGATGTATGACTTTCTTTGTGCACATAACTCTATTTAAATTCAGCTCATGTTGTTTCTGCCTGGCTGCAGGTAAATAAAGGCAATGATCTTAAATGAAAAATTCAATATTATTATCTTATGTTGATATGATTTTATATGATGGATATATTTGATTTTTGTCCAGTCCTATTTTGTTCTGTTTTTGTAATCAATGAGTGTAATTGTAATTGTTTTCCACCGTACCCCTCTGCTGTGTCACCAGGTGGGCCCCTCCCCTGTCCTGACCATCCCCGACGACCCCAGGGTGACCGGCACCTTTGACCTGAACCACTTCTCTGTTCGCATCATGTCTGTGGACTACCAGGCGTCGGGCCCTGCTCCTGTCCCGCCCGTGTGCCCCGGCCCCAGGCTGAACTTCAGCGAGGACTCGCGTGTGGTGCTGGGGGACTCGGCGGAGGATGCCTACGCCTACGTGCACCACGTCACCCTGCTGGACCTGGAGGCCAGGGGCATGGTGCGGCCCTTCTGCATGGCCTACGTGTGCTCGGACCAGGCCAAGCTCATGGAGAACTTCAGCGAGCTGTCGGCCAGTTTCTCCAAGGCCTCGGACAGCCTGAAGACGGGTAACAGGCAGGCCTTCTCCATGGAGCTGCAGAGGAAACTGCAGGACCTGGAGTAAGTACGCAACTAGTTGGCAGACCCATGGATCAAATTAAAGCACAGTCATGATTCTAGTTTCACACTATTTTGAAGCTTTGAACCCTAGTATGTTTGCACAGTAGCTGCGGTGCGAGTGTAGAGGTTGTGTGGAGATCTCTTATAAAGATGAGAAACTAAGACCAACAAAAACAGGACAGGTGTCCGCGAGAGGAGAATCTGTTGATTAACAAAATAACTTCTGCCAACACACCCGCACTGCTAGAGGATCATGGGAATAAATGAGCACAAGGACAACACAAGTTTAATGCTGGAAAAGGAAAGTTCTCCTTTATTTAAATCTGATAGTGGGAACGTCGACAATACAATATCTACTGTGGTTAAACATGTTTATGTATTTATTTAGCTTTCTTTCATTTATTGGTTTATTAGGGACAGTGCATGTCATTCATCAGTCGCTCTCTCAAACCTCTACTGGGCAGACGGACTCTCCGTGCTTGTGTCTGCGTATCTCCGCTGGCTCACATCAACAACTTTCTGCTCAGTTTTACGGCAGTCTTCTTCACCCTCCGGGATTAAATTTGAATTTATAAAACGGTGTCTGCATGTGACGTGACTGCAGCCGGTCAAATCGGAAACGGTGAATGGCCCGTCCTTTTTTTTACTGCCACGTGGTGACGCAGATGAGGACTCGGCTGTGAAAGTGTTTGTTATACTTGGGCTTGTCCTTGATTTGCAAATGGACACTGTTTGTTCGCAGTTACTCAAGCTAGTTTCTGGCCTGTGTAGCCGCGATTCCTGTTCAAGCTCGTCTGTCGAACATTGTTCCTGTGCGTATCTCCGCTCGCTCACATCAACAACTTTCTGCTCAGTTTTACGGCAGTCTTCACCCTTTAGGATCAAACTAGGAAGTTGAAAATGATGTCTATAACTGGCATGACTGCAGCCGGCTAAATCGGCAATGCTCAGTGGCCTTGCAAATGTTTTATCCTCACGTGGGGGCTTTAAAGTTGACACAGCTGTAAAATTGTGTACTTTGCTTTGGCTTGATTTGCAAAAGCTTTTCTCACTTATCGTCTCATCAGGGTTTCTGGCGTGCGTGGGCGACACTGCTGCAGTTTAGCCTCGCGAGCTGAGGCTTTCACCTGCACATATCTCTTCTCATGTTTATCAAAAACATACTCCAAAGGCACAGTGTGAATTGCACACGGTACACCAACATTACTTGACGTACTTGAGCCTTTTCTAGAGTCAAATGTGCTGTCATTACATGCGGTCAAATCAGAAGCGTGAGAACAATGTCTATAACTGGCATGACTGCAGCCGGTCAAATCGGAAACGGTGAATGGCCCGTCCTTTTTTTCACTGCCACTTGGTGACGCAGATGAGGACTCAGCTGTGAAAGTGTTTGTTATACTTGGGCTTGTGCTTGATTTGCAAATGGACACTGTTTGTTCACAGTTACTCAAGCTAGTTTCTGGCCTGTGTAGCCGCGATTCCTGTTCAAGCTTGTCTATTGAACATTGTTCCTGTGCGTATCTCCGCTCGCTCACATCAACAACTTTCTGCTCAGTTTTACGGCAGTCTTCTTCACCCTCCGGGATTAAATTTGAATTTATAAAACGGTGTCTGCATGTGACGTGACTGCAGCCGGTCAAATCAGAAATGGTGAATGGCCCGTCCTTTTTTTACCGCCACGTGGTGACGCAGATGAGGATTCAGCTGTGAAAGTGTTTGCTGAACATTGTTCCTGTGCGTATCTCCGCTCGCTCACATCAACAACTTTCCGCTCAGTTTTACGGCAGTCTTCACCCTTTAGGATCAAACTAGGAAGTTGAAAACGATGTCTATAACTGGCATGACTGCAGCCGGCTAAATCGGCAATGCTCAGTGGCCTTGCAAATGTTTTATCCTCACGTGGGGGCTTTAAAGTTGACACAGCTGTAAAATTGTGTACTTTGCTTTGGCTTGATTTGCAAAAGCTTTTCTTGCTTATCGTCTCATCAGAGTTTTCTGGCGTGCGTGGGCGACACTGCTGTAGTTTAGCCTCGCGAGCTGAGGCTTTCACCTGCACGTATCTCTTCTCATGTTTATCAAAAACATACTCCAAAGGCACAGTCTGAATTGCACACGGTACACCAACATTACTTGACGTACTTGAGCCTTTTCTTGAGTCAAATGTGGTCAAATCAGAAGCATAAAAATGTGCGGGCTGCGGCCATTTTTGTTGCTGGGTCCGACCATTTTCCTGTCCGCCTAGGAACATATGGTGCCGCACAGAGGAAGCAGCAGAATTTAAGAGAGATCCAAGATTCATCTTGTCGCCGGTAAGTGTTGCGATGCTCGACTCGTAATGGGTGAAACGCAGAGAGCCTAAGGTCGTCTGACCTGTTCTGGAAAATGTCTGAAGACTTCTGCCCTCAGCAAGCTGTGACGTCAACTAGCTAGATCACATGACCACATCTCTATGACGACTAAAGTGCTCGGAACAGGTGATGTCATAACATGCTACAGTTCTGTAGATCGAAAACGGAATCTTTGGAATTGACCTTTCGCCAAGCCCCGCCCCCTTAGTTACTGTTACTACGCCCAACAAACAAATGGTAAAACACGGGCAGCGCAACAGATTGCCATGCATGTCAGTGACCTTTTTTGGAGCAATACCGCCGTGATATCCTCCAGATCGAGGCAAAAGGTTGTCGCAGTATGCAGTGGAGGGATATATTCAAGATATTAAACTATCCAACGAAGGATAAAGGACAACTATTGGCACTAAAGCTACAGACAGGTCTCCAGAAATATCAGAGAAACCTTATGATTGCTTCCTTTAATGCAACAGCACAGCCTTGTGGACCAGTCGTGCTCTTGCACTGCCCGGTAAGCACCCTCTTATTTTTTTAGTATTTCTAAAAATTGGAACATTTCTCCGGTGCATTTCTCCAGTGTGCTCAAGTTAGCTAACGCTAGCTAAACCTACAGTTGCCACAATGACAATCGGCTACAGCCAGTTATCAGGACCGTGACAAAACACACAGTACTTTTATCATAAAGGGAGACAAAAACACGTGAGACTGTAGGGTTGTAAAAGTTCACTGCCGCAGTTAGTTGCAGCTCCAGTGCCAGTTTCTGTAACGTTATGTGACTGTCATTAGCTAGATGTTAGCATGCTAAGGTGTTAGTCTAGCGGCCCTAGCCTTACCTTACAGTAGACGTATGCTTGTTTATTTGGAGACAGTTAGCTGGGCGTAGGCCATTCACATTGTTTGATCCATTGTAGGCAGTGCTCAGGTTCTGTTTTCGCTTTGGGAAGGGAAATAACTCCCCCAGACACACTCTTGTGGTACCTAGTGTCCGATTTACATCCTCCGTAGGCAGATCGCTTCACCATTTTGCTTCGTCTTCTTTGTCTGGTTGGGTTTTTGGTTGTTAGCAGTAAAAAAAAAGTGCATCTGCTCAGTGCTCATTGCTGGTATGTCCCATTGTTTTGCATTAGAGATCTGCGGCATGACGGACCTGGCTTCATAGTAACAATTACCGTTTTGGGGCGTGGTTTTGCGAAAGGTCAATTGCCCATATATGGTCATGCTCGAAGCAGCCAGAGGGAAAACAAACAAAAAAACTGAACTTTCTCCCATTTCTCCTCCATTACTGTAACAAATGCTGAATTATGAATGTATTTTTCTACTAAATAAATATCCAGAGACATGGAGAGGAGCAAAGGCCATAAATACTTCAAAAATGGACAATGCTAACCAGGAAGCTAAGGTTAGCTACAGGCAGAAGCCAGAAAAATGTAATGCTTTTTAATACCATCATTAATGCCCAAATAACACATTTTAATGCCACAAGCGCAGAAAAAAAAAAAGACTACGTTTGTTTTATAATTTTGGTATTTTCAATGAACTTATGCAGTATAAACTGTTGAGCAATGTCATCATTTTCCAGTAAACAAATAAAAGACAAATAAAGGTTTGGAGTTGGTGTATTTAGCTCTGTGAATGTGAAATAAACCATAAATAAGTCCCGTTATTAGAGTTTTTTTCTTTTCTGCTAGATAGCCAAATGCAACACATTTATCATAAAGTCAGTCAAGTCGTTGAGGAAGTGGAAATAAACACATTCACATCCTTCCAGAAAGCCTTTGTGGCAGGAACAAAATAAGTGGGTACTGTTTCAGGACAACTCTTACAAAAAGTGCCATCTATATCTTTTTTTTTTTTTTTTTCATTTAGCAAAAAAATGAGTTCACAGGGTAGATGTAGTCATTTATAGGACATCTCTGTAACTTTGTTTCTGTGGCAAAATCCACACATAGCCTCATTCAACTTCAGGAGCAGCATTCAATAGAGCCAATAGTTGTAATGGAGATGGTGAGCAGGTAAGAGTTCTATGATAGTAACTATGGTAAAATGCAGGTTTTTCTCTTGGTTTTGGCAAACATCTCTGTCATTACTGGGACATTCAGGTATAAAAGAGAAGCAACGCACGCCAAAAGTTGTATCAGAGGTGCAGATGTTGAGGAAAATGTTCAAAATAAGAAAAAAAAGCACTGTGGTTCAAAAAGAAAAGAATGATCTGAAGAAGGCTCTGCCGAAACAGCATCGATTGAATACATTTATCTTTGACATTGTCGACCTGAGTGTGTTGAGCAATGTTTTTTTTTATTTTTTATTACTGGGACATTCCACATGAAACTAAAGTAGTTCCAATGTTCAGTGTTTTCTCTGTCGGCACGTATAAACCAAGCTCCAATTATTTTTCTTATAAAGCCATAAGATGAATGTGGCAGGTTTGTGAATCCAATCACTTCCAAATAATGATCAATTTCTTTTCGTAGATTATTTTCAAAAACTGTTTCCCGAGCGTAGAGTTGTATTAGTCGGCAATAAAGTGGAATAGAATTATCTTTCTAATCTATTCTGGTCTCGCCAGGCTAATGATAGAGTGCACCACCTCATGACATCAGCTGGTGGAACAAAGCATTCGGAGTTCCTATAGTTAAGTTTCCATACTGAAACAGCAGGATGAATAGTGTTTGTATAACCTCTTGTCCTTATTCTCTGATGTGCAGGTTTAAGCGTCGGTCTCTGAAGCAGGAGACCTCACTCTGTCCAGCCACCGAGGCTCCGACTGGAGAACACTCTGACCTGGAGCTCTCCATCTCCACCCATCGCGAGCTGCTGCGTCAGGTCACCTCCTACCCCAACAGGAAGCTCAAACAGCCCGACTTCCTGCCCTATGACCCGGCCGACTCCCTGCCCGAGTCCTCCTTCCTGCCCCCTGAAGCCTCCGCCGTGCCCCGCTCTGAGCACCAGGAGCTCAAGTCTCTGGCTGAACTTTGTAACCCGTACTTTCTGTCCCTGATGAAGGAGCAGCTGGCGGACACAGAGCAGCGGCTGCGAGGCGACAGGAGCGTCCTCCAAACGTCTAACATGGCCAGCTCTCTGTCCAAAAGCCTCACGCTCACCAACTTTCTCTTTGAGCTGGGGTCCAGTGAGGATGGAGAGGAGGAGGAGACGAGCACAGCGGTAAATGGAGCTCAGAGCAGCTCAGAGACACTTGAAGCAGAGCCACTCAGTCTGGACTCATTCTGCTCCTGTGTGGAGGAGCTGCCCATAAAGATGGAACCCCAGCGCAGGCGCATGGTCACCCCCTCCGTGTCTGTAGAGATGATTTTTGAAGCCGCTGTTTCTGCAGAGATGACGGGCAGTGTGAGCAGCAATGACAGCATCGAGGTGCTGGGGACTGAGAAGTCTTTCCGTACGCAGAACGGCATCTCTGGCTGTGATGGGAAAGGTAGGATTCACTGCAAAGGTTCCTGCTTTTCAGCTTAATACGAGATATGATAGCCCCGTAACCTGGGAACAGTCCAACTTTATTTTTGATTAGCAATTTACAATTGCATAAAATGCAGCACAAAATACTTAATATCTAATCAGATAGAACTTAAAACACTTAATGATTTTTTTTGGGGTCTCTATGGGCTTTATTTGATAGGACAGCACAGGAAGGAACGAGGGTGAAGAGCAGGGCGAGACATTCTGCAAATTATGGAGGCCGGAACCCTGAGTACAGAACAGTGTTCCATCAAATGTACTGCAGCCTTAGCCACTGACCAAATCAGAGGTGCCCGAAGTGCAACCTGGTGGCCAAATGTGGCCCTTAGAAGTTTGGTGGAGTTTTTCAGGTACTTTTTACTGCAAGTTTAATCATTCTACACTAATAAAACTAAAAAAAGTAAAATTTTGTTGTATTAACAGAGTTGGCATTATGGTTCCCATCTCAAAGTAGGGTAGGGGTAGGGCCTGTTAAAGTACTCTAGATTTAAAAATCCTGTCAAATCCTGTCAATTCCTTTTTAAAATCCGTTAATACCCATTTAGGCCATATAATGTACAACACTAGTATTTGCAGAAAGTGATGCTTTACTTCAGCTTACAATTGGAGGGTCTGGTCCTTGGTCTTTTGAGGATGAAGAAAGTATTTTCTCCACTGAGCAAATTTGCCTACCCCTGATGTAGAGTGTGGCGAACGATTCAAATCTCTTTTAAATGCACCCAGTTGCGTGTTTGACCATTACATTGACCACTGATTTGTGATCAATACTTCAATATGTTTCACTTGATTTAAACAAAAAATTGGACTAAAATTACTGGGTGTACTAGACTTGGGTGAAGGCATTTTGGGGCTTAGAGGCTTTGAGTAAAGAGCACCAAGGCCAATAACTTAAACCTCAGCTTTGTCCTGGTCGAACTGAAGAAAATTTGCCACCATCCAGGATTTAAAATTTGAAATCCAGTTGAAAGTGTCTCATTTGGTGTTGGCCATTAAGATACCATTAAGATGGTACAGTAATAAAAAGTTGTCAGTATTAGAATTCGAATCAGAATAGTTTTTATTGCCATGGTTTGAGAACAGGTTTACAAACTAGGAATTTTTCTCGGTGCAAACGTGCGACATAAAGCGTATAACACAGAGTTAAGATAAAAATAAGCTAAAAAACTTTATAAGGCTATAGGGGCATGCAAAAAAATATTAAATAAATAAGATAAAATATGACATATGGTAAGACAACAACAATTTGACAAGTATAAAGTGATATTAAGTGATATAAAGAGATTAAGTGATAAAGTGATAGCAGCGGGTCTAAGTGTGGACACACCACACAGTGCAAGTGCAGATTACATTCATGAGTCTGTAACTAAGCTACAGAGACTTGTTATTTGTTCATGAGTCTGATGGCGGAGGGGAAAAACTGTTCAAGTGGCGGGATTTATGGGTCTGGATAGACCGTAGCCTCCTGCCTGAGGGGAGAGGGGTGAGAGGGGTCAGCTGTGATCCGACCCACACGCCTCCGGGTCCTGGAGGTGAACAGGTCCTGGAGAGATAGGAGCTCACAGCCAATCACCTTCTCAGCAGCATGCACAATGCGCTGCAGTCGGTGCTTGTCCCGTTCTGTAGCGCCGGGGTACCACACGGTGATGGAGGAGGTGAGGATGGACTCAATGATGGCCGTGTAGAACTGCACCAGCATCTTGCTTAAGTTTCCTCAGCTGCCGCAGGAAGAACATCCTCTGCTGGGCCTTCTTAATGAGGGAGCTGATGGTTGGCTCTGATTTGAGGTCCTGGGTGATGGTGGTGCCAAGGAAACGGAAGGAGTCCACGATGGAAATGGGGGGTGGGAGAGTCTGTCAGGGCGAGGGGGACGGTGGGGCTGTGTCTTTCCTGAAATCCACGATCATCTCCACTGTCTTCTGGGCGTTCAGCTCCAGGTTGTTGTGGCCGCACCAGGACGCCAGCCGGTCCTCCTCTCTCCTGTAGGCGGACTCATCACCGTCCGAGATGAGCCCGATGAGGGTGGTGTCGTCCGCAAACTTGATCAGTTTAATGGACTGGTGACTGGAGGTGCAGCAGTTTGTGTACAGGGAGAAGAGCCAGGGGAAAGTACACAGCCCTGAGGAGTTCCAGTGTTTGTGTGTCTGTCAGGAAGTCAGTGATCCACCTGCAGAGGGAGTCGGGCACGCTGAGCTGGTAGAGCTTGTCTCATAGGAGTCCAGAGAGGATGGTGTTGAAGGCAGAGCTGAAGTCCGCAAACAGGATCCTGGCGTAGGTTACTGAGGAGTCCAGATGCTCCAGGATGAAGTGGAGGGCCAGATTGACTGCGTCGTCCACAGACCTGTTGGCTCTGTAGGCAAACTGCAGCGGGTCAGGGAGGGAGGCGGTGATGTCCTTGAGGTGGGGCAGGACCAAGCACTCAAAAGACTGCATGACCACAGACGTCAACGCCACTGGCCTGTAGTCCTGTGATCCGTGTTTTTTTGGGGACAGGAACGATGGTGGATGTTTTGAAGCAGCACGGCACGTGGCATGACTCAAGATTCAAGATTTTTTTATTTGTCAAACCATTCACATGGTTTGAAATTATATTTCTCTCATCCTTGATTGTGGAGCGGGGGGCGGGGGAAGAGGGGTGGGAGGGAGGGTAGGGAGTTCAGCTTCCCGATTAGTCTGGCTAACGCCAGACTAAAATCACAAGTGATATTTAGTCTGGGGACCACCAATTCATTTTCTCGTATGAGAGGTGTGGTTTACGATTGTCCATAGCCGTTTATTGGGCGCTACGAATGTCTATCATGCGTCTGCACGTAGCCATAGCCAATCGTATCATGGTATCAGATGACGTGTGACGTACCTGCTGTAAACTTTTGAGCTAAACTATTTAGAACACGTTCTAAAGCTTGATGGAAAGATGGCATCGCGTCTGCTGCTGTCATGTTGGATCCGTAAATATTTTTTTATTTTTTTTATCCCTAAACAAACTACAAGCTTCCGTATGTCAAATAGCGCGTCATCGTCTTACCGTCCCTCCTCGTTCTGTGATTGGTGCCCAAATCCATGGAAAAATGTCGGCCATGGTCCCCAGGCTGTTGTGAAGTTCGAAAAGATTCGAGCGCACACAGCAGTCTGGCGTTAGCCAGGCTACTTCCCGATTGCCTTGTGTATGAAACTGTTCTTCAGCCGACTGGAGCTGCCCCGTAGATTCTGCAGTCTCCTCCCTTACCTTGAAGAGACTGTGTGATGGGTGCGTAGGGTCCCTGGTGATTCTGACGGCTTTGCGGGTGAGACGGGTGGAGTACATGTCCTTAATGGTGGGGAGAGGGGCTCCACAGATCTTCTCCGCTGCTTTCACGATGCGCTGGAGGCTCCTTCGGCAGGAGGCAGTGCTGGCGCCGTGCCACACAGTGATGGAGCTGGTCAGGATGCTCTCTATAGTCCCTCTGTAGAAGAGCCACACAGTGATGGAGCTGGTCAGGATGCTCTCTATAGTCCCTCTGTAGAAGAGCCACACAGTGATGGAGCTGGTCAGGATGCTCTCTATAGTCCCTCTGTAGAAGAGCCACACAGTGATGGAGCTGGTCAGGATGCTCTCTATAGTCCCTCTGTAGAAGTTGCACATAACGGAGGCTGGGACTCTGGCTCTTCTTAACTTGCGGAGAAAGTAGAGACGCTGATTACTTTTCTTGACCAGTGATGTAGTGTGCATGGTCCAGGAGAGTTTCTCTGTGATGTGCACACCCAGGAACTTAGTGCTGGTCACCCTCTCCACTGCAGCACCGTTGATTGTTAGAGGAGCATGCATGGTCATACCGCCTTTGCTATGCCCAATCCCGTCAGATCTTGGAAGCTAAGCAGGGAAGGGCCTGGTTAGTACTTGGATGGGAGACCGTTTGGTAACACCAGGAAGCCTAGCGAATGTAGTGAGTGAGTGAGTGGTTGGTGGTGGTCGGAGGGGCCGATGGCGCAGACTGGTTGCCTCGCTTCCGTCAGTCTACCCCAGGGCAGCTGTGGCTACAATAGTAGCTTACCACCACCAAGTATGGAGTGAATGAATAATCAGCTGTGAAGCGCTTTGGGTATCTTGAAAAGCGCTATACAAATCCAAGAGATTATTATTATTATTATGCTGGACCCGCGCTCTTCGAAAGTCCACAACAATCTCTTTTGTCTTCTCCACATTTAGAGAGAGATTGTTCTGTGTGCACCACATGGCCAGACTGCTCACCTCACTCCTGTAGTTTGACTCGTCTCTGTTGCTGATGAGACCCACCACTGTTGTGTCGTCTGCAAACTTGATGAAGAGGTTTGAGTCGTACTTTGGAGCACAGTCATGGGTCAGCAGAGTGAACAGGAGGGGCTCAGCACACAGCCTTGGGGAGTCCCCGTGTTCAGTGTGATGGTTCTGGAGGACTTTCCGCCGACACGTACAGCCTGTGGTCTCCCCGTCAGAAAGTCCAGCAGCCAGTTGCACTGTGATGTGTTGATCCCCAGGTGGAGCAGTTTGTGTATTAGCTGCTGTGGGATTATAGTGTTGAATGCTGAGCTAAAGTCTAAAAACAGCATTCTAACGTAAGAGTCCTTTGTTTCAAGGTGAGTGAGGGCTGAATGAAGCGCAGTGGAGATGGCATCTTCAGTTGAGCGATTGGACCGATAAGCAAACTGGTATGGGTCCAGCGTGGGAGGGAGAACAGACTTGATGTGGTCCATGACGAGCCGCTCGAAGCACTTCATAAGAATTGGAGTGAGTGCTACTGGGCGGTAGTCATTAAAGCAGGATGGTGGTGACTTCTTTGGTACAGGAATGATTGTGGTCGCTTTGAGGCACGTTGGGACCACAGCCTGCTGCAGAGATGTGTTAAAAATGTCTGTGAAGACTTCAGTGAGTTCATCAGCGCAACCTTTCAGTACACGACCTGGTATGTTGTCTGGACCCGGTGCTTTGCGTACGTTGATCCTGCTCAGAGATCTTCTCACACTCTCTGGAGATAGTTTCAGCACTTGGTCTTCAGGAGAGGGTGTTGACTTTTCTCCTGGGAGGTGTTGAAGATGTCTGTGAAGACGGGAGCCAGACACTCCGCGCAGTGTCTCAGGGTGGAAGGGGAGACAGCATCCGGCCCAGGGGCCTTCCGCAGTTTCAGGAACTGCCGACGCAGTTGATCAACCCTGATCAACTTCCTCCGCTTGGATGGAGAGAGCAGGGGGGAGGGAGGGTCTGTGGCGGCCTTTGATGAAGTGCTGGGGTCATTGATGGTGGTGGTGGGGGGGGGCAGAGGTGGCTGGGGTCTTTGGAGTCTCTGGAGTGTGAGGAGCTGATGGGCGCTCATAGCGGCAGTAGTGTGTATTCAGACCCTAGGCGAGGGACAGGTCGTTCAGAGCCCGGGGGCCTTGGGCTTATAGTTCGTGATGGCCTTAAGCCCCCTCCACACTGCTCCCGGGTTGTTTGAGGAGGATTTCTGTTGGAATATACAGAATTAGCATTTCCAACTTCCCTTCTAAAGTGGTATTATGCCACTCTGTATCAGTCTTTGTCCCCATTTCTGTGCGCCGCGTATTTTTTCTTCCGCAGCTGCTGGGGTTTGGGTGTGAACCAGGGCTTATCATTCCCATAACAAACCCTGATGCGCGTTGTTACTATGCGCTCCTCATTGATATAAGGTCACAATGTCCGTGTATTCATCCAGGTTGATGGAAGCAGCCCCAAATGCCTCCCAGTCTGTTGTCTCCATACAGGAGCGCAGCTCCTCCACAGCTTCAGGGGTGTACTAATGAACAGATATTCCAGAGCAGGAGAGCAATGTTGGGATATCACAGTCACATCAGAGCACCAGCTGTTGTTGATATGGAAACCGACTCCACCGCCTTTTGCCTTGATGGACAGCCCCGGGTCCCGATCCGTGTGGAGCAGCTGGAAGCCCTCCAGTTGAACAGCGGCCTCCGGGACCTTCACGCTGAGTCACGTCTCCGTGAAGCACAAAACACATGATGTGGAAAAATCCCTGTTTCTTCTCAACAGCAGCTCGCTCGTCTATCTGGTTGTGAAGTGAGCGGACGTTTGAGAGAAAGATGCCAGGTAGAGGTGTGCGCGCTCTTCGCCTTCTTAGACGCACGAGAGCTCCTGCTCACTTTCCCCTCCGGCGGCGTTTCCCTGTTTTGGTCAAAAAATTGACCAAATCCGCAGCTGACGTTAAAAAAACTGGTAGTCAGTCCGTGGGGGTGATTGATCTGATGTTCAGTAGCTCTTCATGAGTGTAAGAGCACGCGGACACACAATTAACGCACAAAAACAAACACAATAGAGTGCACGTAAACTCCATGGCGACCATCCGCGGCGCCATCTTGAATTATCAATCGGTATAAATAATTAGTTGACGTGTCTCCCTAAAATAGTGTGCAACCTAAAACTGTCCCTTGGGGAACCCCACACCAACCTAGTGTATGTGTTGTACAGCATGTATTAATGATGCCTGTAATGTAATGGCATGCATTTTTTTAATGCGCAGATGCCCCTCCAGCGTTGGCCGAGGCGGTAGTGAAGCGTGTGCCGGTGGACGTGGCAGTGAGATGGGTGCGAGCGTACGCCAGGCGTACGAACAGCGAGGACAGCATAGAGGTCCTGAGCACCACCGACTCCATCTTCCCTGAGGACCTGGCTGCCATCACGGAGGAGACGGAGCACTCCCCTCTCACTAATGGATTCCAACCAGCACAACGACACCACAACTACTACTCAGAAGCACAGGAGCAGCAGGGGACTGCGGCTTCACACACGCAAGGTAAGTACTTGGTCATTTTCAGTGACAAACATTGGCAACAAATGGCCTCAATGCACAATAACGTCAACCTACTGTAGTTCCATTTATTGCAATGGGGTAGTAGTAGCCATCCATCCATCCATCCATCCATCCATCTTCTTCCACTTGTCCGTTGCCGGGTCGTGGGGGCAGCTGTTGGAGCTGCCCAAATCACATTGCACCAGCTCCTCCTGCAGGTGGTGGGTCCACAGAAGGACGGCCTCATGGTTCTAACCGGGCCTGTTTGTATCTCATAAGTGGCTTCTGAACCGCTCTTTGTCTGACCCGTCACCTAGAACCTGTTTGCCATGGGAGACCCTACCAGGGGCTTGAAGCCCCCGACAACTTAGCTCCTAGGATCATTCGAATGCTCAAACCAAGCAGTTCCAGGAGGGGTGGTAGTAGCCTTTTGAATTAATTTGGGTGTGTTCAAGACTGTATGCTTTTTTTTATTTACAGGTAAGGGCAAGTATCACACTATATTAAGGTTAAAATATGTATTATGCGGTCAATTGACTTTAGCCCAGGGCTCGAATGCTCCCAAAATTATACCTTTGCGATCTAAAAATAGAATCACTCGCATGTTTGCGACTTCAAACAAATGCTCCGGTCCACCTTAAAAGAAAACCTTCTCGTGCTACCTTAAAGAGGCTTGTGTCATTGTTTTCACAAATGCTGCCTGTCAGCAACAGCAAACTTTCTGTTCTAAAATAGTTCGAGAGCATATAAATTACGATCTGTCCTATGTTGTGGCTCAGCGCCGCTGTCAATCCTCTCAGTAACATGCGCTGGGCCAACCTGCACCAGCCCCGTCTGTGTTCTCTGCGTGTGCCTGTGCTCTCATTCCTCTGCCCGCTTTCATTGAATGAGCCACTGTATTTACGCAACTGTAGTCTCTTTATGAGAAAACGAGGAATATATATGTCATTCATAAACTCATTGGGACTGGGGACCATCTCAAACTTCAATCCAACCCGCTCATCACCTCGTGCAGCTGAAAGCGAATCATCGCTGCTCTCGCAAAATACAAAACGTAAAGTCACAAACGCAATGTTTAACACGTCTTCTAAGGTTCTGGCAAAGGAGTTTGCCGCGTGTAGCGCCATCTATGGAGCTGTCTCCCGCAGCACAGAGTGAGGAGAGTGAAGGTGCAGAGAGAGGAGACGATGAAGTGCGGTGAAGCAGAGGCGGAGCAAGTCGGGGGTTGGGGGCGGTTGGGAGGCACAAAATCTGGTGTCCCATTATAATGTTAAGATTTTTGTAGATTGTTGAATCATTGCAAACAGCTAAAATAATACTTCTAAAATGCAACAGAAGGCTGTAAGGGGCATGTGATGATACGTTTAAATTCCCTTGATCCCTGTTAAAAGCTTCCCTGTTTTTTTTTTGGTTGCGCTCCTAAATTTTTGACTGTGCTCCTAAATTTTAGAATTAGGAGCACAAGCGCTACCAAGAAAAAAAGTTAATTTCGAGCCCTGCTTTAGCCATTAGCTTCTTAGACCTAGCGAGACAACTGGACTGGTGCACACGTTCTTCATTCATTTGCCCTTCTTCTCTTACTTCTGCTCTTAATTTTGTTGAAACTTACAAGTTAATAGTTTGTTTTCAATGTATGAGAGACTTGAGCTCGCTATTCTGACTCTAGTATCGATTCAATCTTGTAAAGCGTTCAGAGCGATTGCAGCCAGATTAGTCTGGACCCCCCGCCCCCGCTGGCTGTATCCGCAAAATCAAAACGATCCTGTGCAATCAGATTCGTTTATTTGCCGTGACGTGTTGTTAGAGAGCAACGTCACTCACGGGACGCGGAAGTCCCTCAATAACAATTTACAAGCCGCGCACGAGAGAGAGAAAAAGCATGTCTCCAAATATTAACGCAAAACTGCTAATAAAGCCACATCAACGGCAGATGCCAGGCCTAGTTGCTGATTGGTTTACTCCGCTTCCTGTTTGCCTGCGTATCTACCGCTGTGGGAAATTGAATCGACGCAGCGGTGACCAGACTCATTTGTCTCGCTCTCCTCCTGGCCTCATCTGCCCTGTCATCTTCCTTGTAAATCCAAGGTCTGAAGTAAACATGTTTTTGGTCCTGGAGTGTTAGATCGTAGTTGATTCCATGTGAATGAGTCCGTGAGAAAGAAAAGTTAAGGGGATGGTGGAGACTGTCCCGGCTTCAGCTCGCTCATATCAGCTGAATATGTGCGCAAGTGATTACGCAGGCGAAACTATATATAGAGTACTAGAAATTAACTCTAACCGGCAAAAACAACTAGGTGACTAGGTGTAACTGTTAGAGGATAACATTAAATCACTATTTATCATACTGGGTCAAGCTGTAAAGTCCTACTATCTCTGTCATAGCCCTGATTGTGGTGCTCAGGCGCCCACTCTCAGCCACTGAATGTTTTGCTTGCGTATCAGATTGACGCTCTTAGACGGTATTTATCCCTCTTCTGTGAAAGTATAGACAGACTTGAATGGTAGGACTAGTGCAATGTCTCGAGCAGGGTTTCCGTTAGCCGGCTGTAGCTGACTTTTGGTCGGTTTGAAAAGCAAATGGCTGGTAAAAATGTTTTCCATTGGCCAACAGTAAAAAATGTATATATATATATGGAGAGAATATAGAACAATATATTAAATACAACATTTTACCAAAGTGACTAACATAACAAAGTGTTTTCGAGACAGGCCTAAATATTAAAAAAGGTTCAATATTTCTTTTAAAAAAAGTTTCAACTTACGCCCTTAGACCATTTTACAAAGCGCAGTTGAAGCGCCTTCATCGCTCTCTGGATATGTAACGTTTTTTCTTCGTGCATCGTCACATTTTCCAAGAAAACTGCCAACTACAGGTACATTTATAAAAGTGTGTTAAGTCCTCAGCTGCTAATAAATTCGATAAGGATATTTTGTAAACTCCGTGTGTTCAGTCAGACTGACTGTCCCACAGCGGCTCTTCCTGGGAGAGTGGCCGGGTTTAGAGGCGCTTCCCTCGGTCAGTCTGCGCAGACGCCTCGGCTTAGTTACCGGTGTCGGAGCCGCTCTTCAGTGTGTCAGAGCTGGATCTGTGTTGAAATGCTTGAGACTGACTTTTGATGACTCTAGTGCTGTCGATTTGTCCCTCTGTAATATTTCAGCGGTGAGAGACGTCGCTAATTTTACACCTGAAGCCACGTTAAAGCGCTGTGCAGCTGATGTGGGGTACATGCGCGTGGCACCTGCGCCTCTATCGTCTCCATGCGCACAACTTTATGTTTATGCTGTTGTTGCATTTTTCTCATGTCGTTCTTTCATTAGAAATAGCCGTGTTTTGGACCCACTAAAGCACTCATGTAGTGTTTGGTCTAAATGTAGATTGTTATTGATAATAAGCCACATTCATTATATATTTTAATGGCCGACATTTTACGACCCAGCCGGCCAAAGTGGCTGACAAAAAAAAGGTCTAGCGGAACTTCTGGTCTCGAGTTCAACGATGGTAAATAAACTTCTCCTGTATAAGACATCCTGACTGCTGCCTATATTCTTCATCAATCCTCCCGAACATCATTGTTATTTCTCTAACAGTAACACTGTTTATTGTCCCATCATAACATGGAAAATGGGCTCCGCCTTGACATCAATATTAAAACTAGGCAGAGAGAGGGAGGGAGGGAGAGATAAACACTAGTCATCTCGTCTAAAATGAGGTCGACTAGTGCTGCAGTAGTCGACCTTTTTTCAGCACTTTATTGGATCTCTGTATTTGATCTCTGATACCCATTAGGGCTGGGACGATCCACTTTTGTCACGATCCGATACGGTTAGTGCACACTAATGGTTAACCGAGTATTAACTGCTAAGGGCCTCAGTTAATGGTTAATGAAAAACTTGAAAACGTGCAGCCCTAGTCCAAAGCTTATAAACCAAATGCCATTTGACATTTATTGAAGCGTTAGGGGGATTAACACAAAATGTAACAAAATGCTGTGTAACTGTTACTGGAAAACAAAGGAGTGATGATAAAAAATGCCTCCTAACACAAGTATTGAAAGTATTGCGATACTTGATAAATGATCGATACTTGGTATTGCGATCCGATCCAATCTGATATTTTGGCCCGGCCCTAGCACTAATCATATTTATCAAAATCATCTTGTGGGCCTGAAGTTCTTTGCTAGCGGGCCGGATTGTGCCGCTGAGCCTGACATTTGACTGCTGTGTGAGAGTGTGGACTTCACCATCTCTAACCCAGCATTGTTGTTTTTCTTGCTAAGAGTCTGCAGTGATGCTTCCTGTCTATCCCACTGCGGAGGACCTCCCTGACTCCCCCGGTTGGCCCTCCCCGCTGTCCCCCTCTCCCTGGTCCACTCCCTCCACGCCAGGTCCCTCTCCGCCGTCGCCCGCTGGTCACAGAGCCCGGCCCGTCTTCTGAGTGTGGACGAGCGCTCGGACTGCACCAGCGCCACGGGCTCCTCCTCCCAGCCGGCGCTGTCGCTCCTGGTGCACGGCCTCAGGAGCAGGCTGCGGCGGCGCAGGAAGGCCGGCCTGCGAGCGCTGCGCTTCATCAAGCAGCACTCCTTCTCCCAGCACGCGCTCTTCTGCCTGCTGTCCGGGCGCCCACTGGTGGTGGTGGGCGGCGATGAGGCGCTGGTGCGGAAGGTGGTGCACGGGCTGAGCCTGTTCGTGCCCGCGCCGGGCCCTGACGAGCGCGCCGTCATGCCCAGCCTGAGCCGTGCCCTGCAGCTGACGGACCTGCTCGCCTGGAGGCTCATCGGCATCCACAGGTAATCACCAACAATCTAGGAACGCCGTCTTACAGCAGTGACAAAAGGCACATTGGAAGGGGGGAGTAGACTTAAACATTTATTTGAGAGTAATGCTACTTTTAACCTCTTAACCCCCACTTTAACAGAGCACATTTTCTTCAGTTCAACTTAACCCAAATCTAAAAGCTTCTTTACAGCCTAAAGATTTTCCTCCATGCGTCATCACTTTTTTGTCATTTTGCCGCTTTTTTGTTGCGTTTTTGTTGCTTCTCCTCTTTTCGGTGCCATTTTGACGCTTTTTTCAAGAAGCTTTTAGATTTGGGTAATGCCTAGATAATAACTGGAGAAAATGTGCCTGGTCAAGGTGGGGGATGGTGTGTCTTGGTGGAAGATTCAATGGTCACTCAAAAGCCGTCGTTCCACATAGCGCGAACTGGCCGCGCACGCCACGATCTACGTGCACGTATCGACACTAGCCCACAGACCTTTCTGTTTCCACCACACACACACATGCATTTGTTGTGGGCGGAGCCGCACAGAGGAGCACGCTGTACAGATCGTCAATAAAGGTTTTGTAAGCCGCGATGAGAACACATGTGGACAAATGCTGTCTTCTGGTGGGAGTTAGGGAATCATTCAGAGGAGCCAAGCTGTATTAAAACAGAAAATAAACTGCTAAACTACGAACTATGAAGGTAAGCTACATGCAAATGTTATGCTAACACCAGCTAAAGCTGCGCTGACAGCGGCTAAATGCTATTATCGGCAAAATCCCCTTTTAGCACAGCGGTATGATGTGAAATATTAAATCCACGGGTCAGCGCTTTGGCCACAGCCAGAGGTCGGGCCCAAAACCTATACCTGGTCAGACCGGTTTGGCCCTGGCCTTTGTTATGGAAAAGCTCAACAAAGCGGGTGAAAGAGCCATTCGGTGACACGCGCCTGCATGTGGAAAAGAGCCTAAAGATGCGCTAGCGGCTCAAAAAACTGAAGTTACTGAAGTTACATACAGATACATGTTTTTGATGTGGATATAATGTAAAACATGATCAAAGTCCAAAGCTACGCACGCGTTATTTTAAGGTCGATGACAAAAAAATCCCATGACTTCAAAGATAAAGAATGATATAGGACCTTTAAAGCAGTACTAAGAAACTCATGCCCCTAGAGGCCATAAGCGCCACTGCAGGTGTTGTAGCATGTTGCATTTTTTACTCATTAATTGTCCGTGAGAGTAAATACTACGCTGACAGAAAAGACAAAGGGAGAGAGGGATATTGTTCATCCAATTACACAATGGAGATATTTTTTTCACTCAAACTTGGCTGTAAATACTGTTTAAGTGGCGCTAGCCCGCAGTTAGCTTTGCCCGTTAGCCTGTTAGCTTCTTCTTCCTGATACCATTAGTGTGTATTGGTGACTCCGACCCAGTGTAGGCAAAGCTGCAATTGTGGTTTTCTGGCCAGAGACACCAGGGGGAGATGAAAGTCCCCCCAATCATCCCATTAACACTTGTATTACCCAGAGGGACTACGGAAAGGATTTATTTAGGTAAACAAGTTACTTAGTACTGCTTTAATTTCTTTTCAATTTTATAGAAGCAGAAGTAAAAAGTTGTCACCCAATAAAATCAGCCAGTTTAGTAGGTGTAACAACAGCAGGAAGAATGGGAGAGAATTGGGTCTTCTTGAGTATGCACTAACTCAACACAAACATTTGAATAGCTTTGGATTTATACCAAAACTAAAGAAGCATTTCAGATATCGAAGCCAACCTGTTAATGCCTCCATTCTCAAACTGGGGTCCCCAGAATGAGATAAACTAACACTCATTTTAATGGCAATCCATAGACATTTTCAAATCACTCTCTTCTCAAACTTCTGCTCTGCCCATTTACTGTCATTTGAAATGCTCTTGTGATACTATGTGTTTATAAAATGTATTATTGCTAAGGATCTTAAACCTTAAACGACTACAGTATATCAGTGAGACATTCACTCAGAACAATGAACCCACTTTTTTAAGGTGGTTTTACACACGCTTTAAGGACTAAATTGAACGTGACTGGAGAGGAGGACTTTTTGTAGAACCCTCTGTGTTTATCAGAATACACCTCGTTCACAATTATTATGCAAATTGTATTTCACTGTCATAAAGGTAAAAAAAAAAAAGGTTTTCAATTAAACTCATGGATGGTATTGTGTCTCAGGGCTCTTTGAATCACTGACATCAATCTCAGACCCTCCAGAGGCTGCAGTTGTCCATAAACCTTCTATCCGGCCTCCCCTAAACTGTTCATTGAATGTTCACGAGCAGAAACGGCTGCAGTGGCTCAGAAATACATGAAGACTAATTTTCAAACAGTCTTGTTCACTGATGAGTGCCGTGTAACCCTGGATGGTCAGATGGATGGAGCAGTGAATGGCCACCATGTCCCAACAAGGCTGTGATGTCAGCAAGGAAGGGGCGGAGTCATGTTTTGGCCTGGAATCATGGGGAGAGAGCTGGTCGGCCCTTTAGGCTCCCTGAAGGTGTGAAAATGACAAATATGTAGAGTTTCTGACTGACCACTTTCTTCCATGGTACAAAAAGAAGAGCCGTGCTTTCCCTAACAAGATCATCTTCATGCATAACAACGCACCATGTCCTGCTGTAAAGAATACCTCTGCATCATTGGCTGCTATGGGCATAAAAGGAGAGAAACTCATGATGTGGACCCCCTCCTCCCCTAACCTCAACCTTATTGAGAACCTTAGGAGCCTCAAGCAAAACATCTATGAGGGTGGGAGGCAGTTCACATCCAAACAGCAGCTCTGGGAGGCTATTCTGACATCCTGCAAAGAAATCCAAGCAGAAACTCTCCAAAAACTCACAAGTTTAATGGATGCAAGTATTTTGAAGCTGCTATCAAAGAAGGGTCCTATGTTAAAATTGACCTGTTAAGATGTTTTTGATTGAAATATCTTTTGATTTCAGCAAATATGACCTCCTAATGCTGCAAATTCAACAAATGACTGCTGTGCATCAAAATTCTGAACAGTACATTTGAAGTTATATTTATTTTTTGGTGGGGGAAATTCTGTTATCATTGGGAGGTTTTTTCAATCACATTCAAATGATCCTCTAACAGTTAAAGACTCTAAAATTAGGCCGACTGTCATTTGAGTTGATAATTTACAAAAATCTGAGAAAACGATCATTTGCATAATAATTGTGAACAAGGTGTAGACTTCCTGTTGCAGTGGTTGTAAAAATGTCCTTGTTTAGCAGGTGGTCGGGCAGCGCCTCTTCCTCCGCGGTCCACTCTCTGAGCCATTACAGCCGTTACCTGTCGGTGCTGGACCTGGACCAGAAGACCCTGAAGGCGCCGTCGTATTCGGGCTCTCTGATTGGCCGTCTGGCTGATGGCGGCTGTGGCTTCAGCCGTGGCCTGACGTACCTGCTGCACCTGGAGAGTGAACTGAGCGCGCTCCAGAATCAGGCTCTGCTCTACAGCCTCTGTCCTCAGCGCAGACAGCGCCCCCTGCTCTCGGAGTGTGACCTGAGAGTACTGCACTTCCTGTCTGACCTCATGGCCCAGCGCCACACCAGCCGTGGCCCCCCAGTGTTGGGCTTCACGTACAGTGCCATGCAACTGCACAGGAACTCCGCTGCCACGTAGAGCCTACTGTAGTCACTGCAGGCTGATTTCAACTTGAGTGACTGATTTGACTGATTTTAACTTGTGTGATTATTAAAGAGGAACTTGAAGTGTGTCTTTCTGCACTTAAGGTTTTGTTACTCATGTAGAGGATTAACAAATGGAGCAAATACTTACGTGAGATTAAAATTAGGGCAGGGACTCGATTAAAAACATTTATCTAATTAATTAGAGGCTTTGTAATTAATTAATCGAAATTAATCGCATATAAATATTTGACCTGAGAACAGTGAGAAGTAAGTTTTTTCATAAGGATTTTTAGTATACCATTGAATAATGACTGAATACATAAGCTTAAGCAACAAAATATTGTTTATTTTTGTTCAACCAAGTCCAACAGACCAGTGCAATATTGCCATTAATTGTGCGTCTGCAGGAAAAAAGGAAACTGAAGTGTGGAAAGCAAAGTGTGATTAATTTCGATTAATATTTTTAATCGCACTAAACCTCATGTAATTAATTAATCGAAAAAAGTCCTGGCCCTAATTAAAATACCAAAACGGTATGCGTTTCTAACTTCCAATAATTGATATCGCAAGGCAGTGTGAAGACAGCATGAAGACTGTCCCCCATTCACACGCAAACTCGCACTCTCAGACAGTGCCCACGCATACTCTGATTACAGGAAAGTGAATGGAAGTCTGTCCCACGGCTTTTGTTTTTTCTAAAAATATTGTGGACAGTGGTCACAAGCAAGTGCTGCTTGTGAAATAAGCAGCACTTATTTCACAATTTAATTTATTTGTTTTGGTTCCTGACAACTCAAGTGATTGTCTCCCCACTAGGGGGCAGCATTTCACTCCTGATGACACTCTTACAACATTGGTATCAAATACTAACTTGGTTGACTGTTGGAAGATAAGAAACAGCGGTGCGAGGCAATACACTTGGTTTATAACAGAGGTGGGCAAACTAAATCCGGCCCATGATTTAATCTTACTTATAGAGCACAAATTCCTGAGTATGTCACACACAAAAAAGTAAGTCTCTAGCCCATTCCTGTGGGGAGTTAGGATTTTTTTAAAGGAAAAAAAAACAGTGTGCTCATTCCAGCCACTAGGGGGCAACTTAAATTTAAAAAAAGGAAAGAATTTCACACGTGTCCAGTAGAGGGCACTGACATAATTAGCGATCAGGGTAACGCATTATAACCACGTGGTAAATGGTCAGTCTGCCTCACGGCAGCTGTGGCTACAATAGTAGCTTACCACCACAGAGAGGAGTGAAGGAATAATAACTACGGTATACTTTGAGAAACTTGTGACACAGGCTTGTAAAGCGCAATACAAGTGTAAACCGTTATTATTTATTACAGTCCTGTCGGGCCTTTGACCAAATCAACACTATTTTAAAATCACAGTTCATTATTATTCATTTATTGACAAATATTTTCTCAATAGGTAGCGTTCACGTGAAATCACAACATTATAAAGAGCCATAGTTTAAAACTGAGGTGGAGCAACTGAAAATTCCATGGTGGTAACTATGGTAACTGCAGTAACTGACAAAATGCAGATTTTATGTCTTTGTTTTTGGCTCATATCTCAGTCATTACTGGAAGAATCTACATGAAACAAAAACTGTCACAAAGTTCATTGTCTCCTCTTCCAGCACATCTGAACAAATGTCCAATTACTTTCTCCGAGAGGCGTCAAAAACTGGTGACAATGTTCAAAAACATGAGCGTGATGTTGTCCAGTAGATTTGACTTTCAGACATAAAAATAATATCTCAGGTTTGTGAATCCAATCACTGTCAAATACTGAAGAGGAAAAACATTTGTCAATTTTTGTTTGGGAGATTTCTTACAAAAACTGTATTTTTCCATAGAGTTGTATTGGCCCCTGCCCTCCACCTGACATTATGACATCACATTCTAAATCATGAACGTAACCTATAGTATTTTCCTGTTTACATTATATGCGGCCCGTTACCCAATGAGGAAGCTGTATTTCAGCCCACGAACCAAATGAGTTCGACACCCCATAACTGCTGCAATTTGTTGCACTTTTGTAATGTGTCATTACAGTCAAAATGAGAGTTGTACTTGTTTGAAATGCTCCAAACTGGTCTGGCCCTCCTAGCGAGTTCAAAAAGCCAACGAGGCCCTTGTGCCTATACCTGGTTTATAATAATGGTCAATGCTCCAAGCTAGACTACTGGCTTATTCCACGTAACTGGATTGATAACATTTCTCAATGTGAAATCTCAATTTCTCCACTGATCACTGTGCTGTGACCCTGGTTGTTGCTTTAAAGAATAAGAAGCCACTACCTAAAGCAATATGGAAGTTCAATGGCAACCTTTTGGACAATGAACATTTTGGTAAAGAAGTTAAACATCTGATTGGCAAAACAACATCTCTAGACTCTACACCCTTAAATACTGTAGATGGGTTTCAATTCAAAATTTGAGAAATTGCTATAAAAGTTGGAAAACTCACCTCTCGACAAAAAAGGGAAAAAACAAATTAAATTATAAGCTCTATTAATAATTTATGTACCAAATCTGTGTTATCTCCTGATGAAAAAGCCAACCAGCTAGATAATATTTTTATGGATAAAGCTCAGGGCGCCTTTGTTCGTTCCAGAACCCGCTGGATTGAGGAAGGTACAGTAATCCATCCATCTTCTTCCACTTGTCCGTTGCCGAGTCGTGGGACTGCCCAAACCACATTGCACCAGCCCCTATGGCTCCTCCTGCAGGTGGTGGGTCCACAGAAGGACGGCCTCATGGTTCTAACCGGGCCTGTTGGTCTCTCATAAGGGGCTTCTGAACCGCTCTTTGTCTGACCCGTCACCTATAGGACCTGTTTGCCATGGGAGACCCTACCAGGGGCACGAAGCCCCCGACAACAGAGCTCCAGGATCATTCGGGTGCTCAAACCCCTCCACCACGTGAAAGTGGCGGTTCCAGGAGGGGAAGGCAAGAAAAAGTCTATTTACTTTTCAATCTTGAGAAACAGAGACAATCTAAAAAGAGTAAATTGTTAGCTCTTGTATTTGCCGATCGCCTACATAGTGGTTTGTCTAATGTCATTAACGAATGCCAATCTGCTTTTATTAAGGAAAGGAATATTAATTTTCATACCAGACTGATCCTTGACATATAGATTACAGTGATTTTAGTTAAAATCATAGTCTAATACTGGTCCTAGACTTTTATAAAGCGTTTGATTCGTTAGCGCACTGCTTCATTGCTAACACCTTACAATGGGTTTTGGTGAGAATTTCCGTAATATAATTTAAATATTCTATGTACAGTTATGTCACCTTAGAATCTGATATGACTCCTAGTGTCAAACTATCAAGAGGGATCCGTCAAGGATGCCCCATTTCTCCTAAATTGTTTATTCTGACCACCCAGTTGCTTACCTTAGCAATAATCAATAATTTATATCTACAAGGTGTCAACAACTTTGATAAAGAATTCAAAATTTGTCAATTTGCAGATGATACTGCAGTTTTTTTAAAGGATAAAACCATGGTTGACATAGCTCTAAAATTGATTTGTGCCTTTTCAAATGCATCAGGTCTGTCTCTTAACATTAACAAATGTGAATTGCTTCCAATTCTTACATGCACCGTCCTACAGCTCTATAGGCTCCATAAAAGTCCAGTCCAAGGTGAAATATCTGGGGTTAACAATTTCGAAAGATGTTGAGAGGATGCAAGAGTCACTGACTGACCAGAGACCTTACAATATTCGGAAGAGTTCTCTTATCCAAAGCAGAGGGTGTTTCAAAGTTAATTTATCCCTGCCATTCTCAAACAGTAATGTTAAAAAAGCCAATTGTGTGATTTTTCAGTTCATATGGAGAAATAAGACACACTATTTAAAAGAATCTCACTTTGTTAAAGAATATAAGAATGGTGGTGTTAAAGCCATAGATTTTGAAGCGTTAATTGGTTCAGGATCACTTCTAGGCCATTGGCTAGCTTTTCTATCATGAAGTTTCGTTACAGGAAATCAGAAATACAATTTCTTTACATATTCTGAAACTATATAAAACCAACATGGTTAAATAAAGTTTCCACACGCAGAAACCCTGCAGTTTTTGAGAAATTCCAGTGTGAAATGGGAACTATTTTCTTCTGTCGTGTATGATTTTGGGTCACCTGATCTAGTTCTGACCAATCAGCGCATCGCATTGACACCGCAAGCCGAAAGTAAACACAAGGCGTTCGAGGGGGAAATCATGATGGATTTACAGACTCCTCCTCCCCAGCTCTGACGAAGCATGTTCCAAAAAAGGGCATAAGGGCGGGATCTTCACTGTAGACTCGGCCCTTGCGAGTCCGACCCTCATTAAAGAGTACCTAAACGGGCGAGCCAAAGCCTTTCTCCACCCACAAACAAAAGTCAAAAATTGCCACGAAAGAGGCGGTCTCTGAAGTTTGGGCGCTGTGTGGGCCTTTGCATTGGCACAATCACAGCAGACTGATTACGTGGGAGGGACTTGGTTATAAACCACAGGTGCAGGGGCAGGACAATGGGCAGCACCTGATGACGATGTGTGGAGCTGGTGCGGCTCATGACGTTCTGTGGAGGCCGTGGACACGTCTCCAGCCAATCAGGAAATTGTAATTTAGTAGCAGAGTTTAACCTGAAGGGGGCGCAACCCATTCGTTTTCAGGCCAAAGTTAGGATTCAACACATGTTTGCGCTATAATGTCAGAATAATGTCAGGGACCAGTGGACAACACTATGAGACACCCACTGAGACAGTTTATCAGTAAAAAAACTTGATTTGGTGTTTAGTTGCTCTTTAAGTAGGAGATTTCTAAAATGTATCCTACGATAACCAGCCCGGTGCCTCTGATTGTGTCTAACCCAGGGTAATCACAGGAGGAATATCAAGCTGTAGACAGTTCCAAAAAATTAGAAGTGAAAGCACTTTTTCATGATATTCTAATTATTTGACGAGCACCTGTATATTCACATGGCCCAAAAACATATATTTTAAAGATACATGGACATACTGCCTCAAACTGCCTTCACAACAAAAGCACAACAGAAATGGTTTGAGAGAGTTGTGTGTCCTTTATTTTTTAACACCTGACTCAAGACGCAGCACAGCAATGACAACGGACCGAACATGCTCTGATCACATTTAAAAATGCACCTGAAAAAAAAACACTGTGTACCGCTTTGTATTTAGTACAAATAACCCTCTTTTATTAACACAATAAAATCTGCCTTTAAAACATGCAAAACTCAACAAAGTAACAAAATAAAAACAGGCCACAGTAACACAAAACCGACCCAGTTTGGGCCATTTGCTGTACATCTTTAAAGTGACTGAATAAAAGGAATCCATCAGTAGCAGCAGCAGCCAGGAACAGTCGCGACTCCATCCTTCACCACAGGAGGCGCTCTTCTCCAAACATCTCTACTCCACAGCTATGAGCAAACGACAGCAATCATTAGGTGAGGAAGAGCAGGAATAGTTTTGTAGCTGCCTAATTTAGGTCTTAAACTGCCCATTTTAATAACTGAAGACTTTCAGAAAAACTACAAGGTTAACACCATTCCCCCTGATGGTTTCAAATGTAGTAAAGGAGCAACAATTTTCATCCAAGAAGCTTCTTCAGTGTTGAGTTTCCCCTCTTTTGAGAAATGGATTATAGGTGTTGGACCTCTCCATTAGTAGTGGAGTTAAATTAGTTTTGCTCTTGAGTAGATTGTAGCAGGTATATGTCTCTCGCACACTGTATACTTGCAACACCCGTGTTCCTTTATTTGAACGTTTCGGCCAGTGGCCTTCGTCAAGCAAGTGGCCGAAACGTTCAAATAAAAGGAACACGGGTGTTGCAAGTATACAGTGTGCGAGAGTTCTTTCCCGTTTTACGTTTGGCTTTTATGCCCTCTCTTACGCACCTGTTTCAAACAAGAGATGTGCGAAGTTTACCGTCTTTAATAGCAGGTATATGTCTGACATCACTCGTGAATATACAGCGTCCTTACACAGGTCTAAACCTTATCATAAACCTGCTGGTGAAATAAAACAGTTTCAGATTAAATTCAGTAACGCAAGGTTCGGTTAACATTTGGGATTCAGCCATTTTAATTCATGTGTCACTCAAGTATTCCATAACAATTTAGTATTCCCTTTCTGTGCATTTGTGGTGGGTCTACTCTAGACCAGTGGTTCTCAAGAGGTATGGTGTGGGGACTCAACATCACCATAAAAATCACAAGCCGTGACCCAAAAACAGAACATAGTTTGTTATACATAAAATAGTGTATTTTCAGTACACATTGTTGAATAATCCTTTAATAAGCTTGAAATCAGGATAAAAGTAATCCAAAGTAACAGTTATTTCAAGTAGATATTTTTGAAGAAAATGGTTTCCCACGTTTGGGTCCCGACACTGCTTTAGACTCTCAATGCAACTAAATCCTCAAATCCTTGTGACCCTCCCAAGATATTTACATAAAAGTAAATATATTTCAGCTTCAAGTTGAGAGGAGATTCTGAGCTCCACTTTTCCACAGGAAATGATGTCACCTCCACAGGAGAACACTAGTTTAAACCAAACCAAACCATAAACCCAAACCCTAAACCCAACCTTTAAAAGGCCCTATACCTGATGGTTTGATTACAAACAATGAAAGAGGAAACCTCTGTATTCAATTGTTGTGGTCCAAACTCATTCCTAACTTTCTGAAAATATTTCTAGCATCCCAATTCTTCACAGGGACGAGTTAAAGGCACAGTTTACAACTTGCAGAAATGCTA
Organism: Neogobius melanostomus; assembly: GCA_007210695.1. Lineage (NCBI taxonomy): Eukaryota > Metazoa > Chordata > Actinopteri > Gobiiformes > Gobiidae > Neogobius > Neogobius melanostomus. The sequence goes on from VHKM01000515.1 coordinate 769,118, forward strand.
AAAATAATTAGCCTGCAAGTTCATAAACTGATACAAATGCTTTATAATTAGATGCAGTGTTTTCCCAATGTCTGAGTTTACAATATACTAAAGGAGAATGAGAAAAATGTGTTCCACTACTAAAAAATAAAATCAGGTACAGGGCCTTTAAGGGTAGTGAAGTTTACTGAAGCCGTTTTATTTAAAGATTAATTGAAATTAATTCCGTGGGGGAAAAAAGTGGGAGGTGATGTCATTTCCTTTGGAGGTGTGGAACTCCACTGGTCACGTGACTCTCCAACGCCTGCGTTTAGACGCTCTGGCGTTTAAAAGCAAAGAAATGATCAGGTGATGTGACACAGGTCTTAAACCATGAGCTAAAGAATACATTTTTCTTCCATTGAGAAAGAGTGATGGATTATTGTCCGGCTTTTGCGCGAGTACAATACCAGTCAAATGTTTTTATGTAGCGGCTTTTTGTTATTTTCAACACATGGAGTTATGTAGGAAATAAAAAAGGGTGAAATAAATGTAACTCTTCAAAATGGCCACCCTTTATTCTTTGCATTTTCTCAATAAGCTTCATCAGGTCGTCACCTGAAATGGTGAATCTGTGAAGTCAAAACCATTTCTGTAAAGCTCACTCAAGAAATGTCATAGGTTTGTTTAATGTACATTCAACATTCATCTGAGGGGAAAGTATGGTATTATATATGATATATATGACATTTAATTCTTATTTGTAAACCCTACGATTATAGTGGGTCCTGAGAGCATCCCAGTTGAGAACCACTGCTCTACATGATTATGTGTGGGGAACATGTTGACTTGTATTTCCAGGATTTGAATAGAAAGTGACAGATGGCCGCACTCACTTTGGTCAGCTCTCATTGAGGATGTGCACGCTCCACGTTTCCTCTGCACTGCCTACAGGTCAACAGAGAGACAGGTCAGTCCAGTAAAGCTCAAAGAAGGGTCAGTGAGTGTAGGGGGCTAAGGACTTACAGTACGTGCTGGTCGGCGCCAGTGTAGGACATGGAAGAGAGGCAAAGTTAATCTGAGGTAAGGACGACGCGAAGCAAATAACACTTCAGATTTTATATTATGTCATCAGATTTTGAAATTAAAGCTTCTATTCATTTTTTCAGAACAAAACAAGTATAAACCGAGCAACTGCACATATGTCAAGTAAACAAATCTTTATAACCACCACAGACTGTTCTTAATCTGTGAACCCCGCCCACAGAGGAGGCGGACCAACAGCAATCATTTCACATCTGTCCTTCCTCAGTCGTCCAGGATTTTTAAACACTTGAAACTGAAAATGTTTTTATTTTAGAGCAAAAATAATTCAAAATCTCATGACACAAAAATATAATCCGTAGATACATGTCCAATACTCACTGGTCTGTGTGCGAGGACGGGAGAGGGAGCTTGTGGAGAAAGTCAAGGGTCTCGTCTAGAGCGGAAACAGAGCAGCGTTACAAGTTCATTTTGTGTGATGTAAGATATGGGACACAGTTTGAATGTGTCATTTAACACAGCTGTACTTATCAATGAAACCAGGTCAGACAGATAACGCATAGTTCATGTGTAAAAGCCATTAACACCTGGATGACTGTGAATTACCTCCATCTTAACCCTGATAAAACCGAGGTTATTATATTAGGTCCTCAAACAGAGTCTTTATCTCAGCAGATCATCTCCCTGGATAATGTTAGCGTATCAACGAGCTCTACAGTAAAAAACCTTGGAGTTCTGTTTGACCAAGACCTCTCTTTTAAAACACATATAAACCAGGCTTGTAAAATTGCGTTCTTTCACCTGCGCAACATTGCTAAAATACCTAAGAGTGATGCAGAAAAACTTATTCATGCATTTGTTTCATCAAGGCTGGACTACTGTAACTGCCTGCTAGCAGCGTGTCCTAAAAGTTCCCTAAAAACTTTTCAATTTGTTCAAAATGCAGCTGCAAGATTGTTAAAGTCCTGTTCACAATGACACTTCTACTAGTGCCTATTGTGGTGTAATCGGTTTGTCAAAAGCTATAAAGCCAATAGATAACTATTATTTATCCCAATTTCCAATAGTTATCTAAATTAATTATAACTTCTTATAATGAAACTGACGAAAACCTTTTAAATTTTCGTCTGACTAAAACGTGACTAAAACTATCACATTTAGAAATGACTAAAATGTGACTAAATCTATAAGCATTTTCGTCCAAAAGACTAAGACTAAGACTAAAAGGGCTGCCAAAAACAACACTGTTTCTTACTGCAAACTGTGTCTTATTATGATACAATATTTATTTTATCTGTAGTCTGTTCATTACTATTCACATGGCGTCTCCTGTCCCACTCCCCCTCCCCCTTGGGAGTGCCCGTTTCAGATGGTAGACAAGAGGAACTGAAGCTCCAACAAAGACTGGACGGTCTGCGATCCTGGCCCGTCTGCTGAGGGACTCCCATGGGCCCCGGGTCTCTATAGCCTGTCCGTCCATGGGAGTGGATCTCTCCTTCACTGGTTCTAACTGGAGGTTTCTTTTTCTCCCACTGGGTTTTTGAGTTTTTCCTCGCCGTGTTGGAGAGTCTAAGGACAGGGGACACTAGGGGTGTGTATCGCCTAGTCTCAGGCGATACGATACGTATCCCGATACAAGGGTCACGATACGATACGATACGATATATCCCGATATTGAAGAATTAGACGATTATTGCGATTTTTTTTTACTACTTTGGAAACAACTATTCAGTAAACTAGTCCACCTTCATTAGATTTGTATCAAATACATTTGATCTATCTTATGATATAAATGCTTTTCACTAATGTGCTTGTGACTGTGGTGTTTATGGTGATTATGTACCTTTGAACGGAAAACAGATTTCTTGGAAACCTAGTAATGAAACCAATTACTGGGGATGCACGTTTTCTAGTATTTCTATAGTTGGGAGTCCTTGGCGATCAGTAACTATTATGGGTTTCATCCATTAAAATATACAATAACTCAGACGGGGCATTTAAAATTGTGTCTACTCCACAACGGGTGTCACTCGTAGATCAGGGACATAATGACACGGGCATCACGCGCAGCAGTAGCACACAACTGAAGCAGAGGGGAAACTACAGCAGGCTCTTTTTAAACTTGTGTCGTAGTACTGCAGTGGCGAGACACAGGTTTAACATGAGTATGCTGTATTTACTGTAGTTTCCCCTCGGTTTCGTTTAATTCCGTAATAAAATGCTACGAAGATAAATCCATGCTACGAAGATAAATCCTCTCCAAACGCAGCGGCGACGCACTCAGCAATATGCACAAAGCTGGTGGCTCTCGTAATAATCCAGGTCTCTGTCTTTGCTGTAAAAGCCAAAGCCAAATGTAGAGTTTTAAAAGAGCCCCGTAGCGTCTCATAACTCATTCTTTTCCATGCTAAGCTCTTCCTGTGTTTCTCTAACTCTCACTAAATTCTAGTGTTACTCAAGCGGGCTGCGCGGTGCGCTGCCATCTAGCGGGCGGGAGTAAAAGTGCAGGACCAAAGAGAGACGCTGCAATGAATATTTCCCCAAAAATAGATGTTTAAATATCGATACGGGCGCTTTTGTATCGATACGAGAATCGCGCGACGTAATATCGCGATATATCGGCGAATCGATATTTTTCAACACCCCTAGGGGACACCCACGCCGCTCGTCGCCACCCACTGCCGACGCTCGTTTGGCCTTTATGCTTGCCTGGATACTTCAATTGCCTGAACTTTGTCTTGTTCATTGTTCTGTTTCATTGCTTTTATGTTTGTACAGCCCTGTGAGGCAACTCCTGGCTCATAGAAATAGCTACAAGAAATCATTCATTCCATCTGCAATCGCTGCACTAAATAAACCCCGGTAGCACTGGATTTTATATTTTATGTTGAGCTTTCTTCTTCATGTGATATTTGTAATGATGTTGTGTGTGTTTTATTGATTGATTTGAGCCGTGCGGAAAGACAAATTTCTGCTCTTTTGGAACAGACGATAAAGTTATATTCTATTCTATTCTATTCTATACAAAACAAATGATAGATTGATTGATTTAAATTCACCGCCAAAGGAACAGGCAATTCTATGAAGACGCGATGTAATATCCACTGAAAAACACAAAATGTTGTCTTCATACCTGTCTTTATAAGGATTTCACATGCTAAAAACATACAAAATAAGGAGAGAGAAAGAACAATCAAGTCCCGCCCCTCTCCTCCCCTGATTGGACCAGACAGGTTGGATAACGGGAACGCTCGTCTCATTGGTCAAAGTGATGGCACCGGGATTCTGATTAATTACTGAGATCAGAAAAAGCGAAGAACTAGACGAAATACTGTTATTTAACTATTCAATTTGTAAAATGTTTAAATGATCACTTGTATTTTCTCCAGTTTGGCTTTAATCAAATCTAAAAGCTTGTGGACTGCAGCTCACAGCCCATAGGCCAGTGTAACATCTCATTTGAAAGCTAAGACCTGAAAAACTGATCTTTTCCTTGCGTTGTTGCCGTGTTGTTTTTTTGTCACTCTTTCGTCCCATTCTTGTCACTTTTTGTTGCTCTTTTGTTGATTTTTGTCACTATATTGATGCGTTTTTTTCAAGAAGTTTCTAGATTTGGGTAAAGCCAAACTGGAGAACATGTACTCGGTTCAGGTGGGGGTTAAGAGGTTTAGAAAACACACAAATGATCCATGTATCAAAATAGCCCGCTGCTACGTTCCTTTCAAAACAAAACGTACAACAGTAAATGTCTCTGACCTGTGTTGAAGGCTCTCTCTGCGGCCGTCTCTGAGAGGAAGGACCTGAAGTGCTCACAGGACGACAGACTGTCCCACAGACGGCGCTGGGCCCACACATTCTTCTGAAACACAGGACATACATCGCCATGTCAGACCAAGTGTTTCAGATGTTGCCGTATTGCCACTCCAATCAACTCTTTGTACCTGAAAGATGCAGAGCACAGGCAGCAGCGGGCTGAGCAGGCCTCTGAGCAGCCTCTGAGCCAGCGCCTCAGTGAGCAGCAGCAGCAGGCCCTGGTCGGGGTACACCTGGGGATGACATGGACATGACATTATGACACACAGATACTCACTTTAGGAGTTTGGAAAAAAAGATGGCGATAAAACAGTCGGTCCAGGAGATATGACATTGAATTGAGAGCTGCACGATATTGAAAAAATGAGCATGATGGAGATGAAGATTCGTACTTGTGGTGGATGTGCGCGTTGAGAAGCTGCTTCTCTCGTGAATATCAAAACCTCTCATCAAATTAAGGCAATGTGAAGAGAACAACTACTTTAATGAGCAGATCTGGAACTGAACAGAGCCTGGAAATGCAAATAACTGAAGAAAAGCCCCAGAGTCACCATCACATTAGCTAACAATCAAAATACAGAGATTGTCCCTGACTAAGTTTACATAAATACTGTAGCGCAGGGGTCACTAAATGGGGGACCTCGGTCTCGTCTGTGCAGGAAAAAAAAAAGTCTGCTAAAGACAGCAATACTTCGGACCTCATGACTCATCTGCGTGACCGTCACCCACATCTCTACAGCCAATGTAAGGCAACGTTAACGTTCATGTTTTAGCTGAAATGCATGATGTGGGGACTTTGGGTTGAGGGAGAACGCAACAAGTCGCCCCATAGTGCAGCCGCAGCGCCACCGCCAGCATACAAGCCGTGTCGCGGATACCTTCTTATTGAAATGGCACAATGCGTTACAGGGCTCCCAGGGGCAGATTAAAGTTGGTCGCCAATGCAATAGATTCACTCTCGCTGCATTATTATGAATTTAACAATGATTACTGTCTGATGGCATTTTCCCATATCTGCAAAGCGAAAGCAAACTGGAAGGACACAAACTGAGACACCCTCGAAACAATCAACATTACATAGTTATAGTTCCTTTACTTTGATGTGAAAAGTTGCACCTTTGATATGGCTTTGTCTGTATTTTTTTATATAATAAACACTGTTACACTTTTTAAAACTATTTCAGTTTGTGTAGGACTAGCAATTATTTCTGAACAGATTAACAAGCATTAAAAAAAAAACCTCGATAATACCGAAAAACTGCGATATTTTGGTCACAATAACTGTGAGTTAAATTTTCATACCGTGACAGCCCTAATCCGGACCCATGCGCAAACTTTGGACCTGATTATGTATCGTTTAACGCAATTTTTTCTGAGAAAATTAATCGTCCATTAAATAAAAAATATTGTGACAGGTCTAGAGGTATATCCCGTTCAATTATTGGATTTTTTTTTGTTACACGTGTCATTCTCATAGCCTGGCTAACGCCAGACTGCTGTGTTTGTGCGCTCGAATTTTTCGAACTTCACAGCAGTCTGGGGACCATGGCCGAAATCTTCACATGGATTTGGGAACCAATCACAGAACGAGGAGGGACGGCAAGACGATGACGTACTATTCGACATATGGAAGCTTGTAGTTTGTTTAGGGATAAAAAAAAAAAGAAAAAAATATTTACGGATCCAACATGACAGCAGCAGATGCGACGCCATCTTTCGATCAAGCTTCAGACTGTACGTGTTCTAAATAGTTTAGCTCAAAAGTTTACAGCAGATACGTCATACGTCATCGGATACCATGATACGATTGGCTATGGCTACGTGCAGACGCATGAGAGACATTCGTAGCGCCCAATAAACGGCTATGGACAATCGTAAACCACACCTCTCCTACGAGAAAATGAATTGGTTGTCCCCAGACTAAATATCACTTGTGATTTTAGTCTGGCGTTAGCCAGGCTATGATTCTCAGTTGGACTTTAGAGATTTGGGGAGTTACTGTGGTTTATTGCGATACGGATGTATGCTTTTTTGCGATTTATTTGTGCAACTTTTTGAATGCCAACACTGCACAGCAGACCTCGAGGAAGTGACGTGGGATGTGGAGATTGGAGTCGCTTTGGCTCAGCAGGATGGACTTGACCAGGGCTTTGGATTCCTGCAGAGAACACGGGCACAGTGAGGTTAGAGAACACGGGCACAGTGAGGTTAGAGAACAGGGCACAGTGAGGTTAAAGAACACGGCACAGTGAGGTTAAAGAACACGGCACAGTGAGGTTAGAGAAACGGGCACAGTGAGGTTAGAGAACACGGGCACAGTGAGGTTAGAGAACACGGGCACAGTGAGGTTAGAGAACACGGGCACAGTGAGGTTAGAGAACACGGGCACAGTGAGAGTGAGTAGGAACACGGGCACAGTGAGGTTAGGAACACGGGCACAGTGAGGTTAGGAACACGGGCACAGTGAGGTTAGAGAACACGGGCACAGTGAGGTTAGGGAACACGGGCACAGTGAGGTTAGGGAACACGGGCACAGTGAGGTTAGAGAACACGGGCACAGTGAGGTTAGAGAACACGGGCACAGTGAGGTTAGAGAACACGGGCACAGTGAGGTTAGAGAACACGGGCACAGTGAGGTTAGAGAACACGGGCACAGTGAGGTTAGAGAACACGGGCACAGTGAGGTTAGAGAACACGGGCACAGTGAGGTTAGAGAACACGGGCACAGTGAGGTTAAAGAACACGGGCACAGTGAGGTTAGAGAACACGGGCACAGTGAGGTTAGAGAACACGGGCACAGTGAGGTTAGAGAACACGGGCACAGTGAGGTTAGAGAACACGGGCACAGTGAGGTTAAAGAACACGGGCACAGTGAGGTTAGCACGGCACAGTGAGGTTAGAGAACACGGGCACAGTGAGGTTAGAGAACACGGGCACAGTGAGGTTAGAGAACACGGGCACAGTGAGGTTAAGAACACGGGCACAGTGAGGTTAGAGAACACGGGCACAGTGAGGTTAGAGAACACGGGCACAGTGAGGTTAGAGAACACGGGCACAGTGAGGTTAGAGAACACGGGCACAGTGAGGTTAGAGAACACGGGCACAGTGAGGTTAGAGAACACGGGCACAGTGAGGTTAAAAAAAAGAGAACACGGGCACAGTGAGGTTAGGGAACACGGGCACGGGGGGGAACGGGCACAGTGAGGTTAGAGAACACGGGCACAGTGAGGTTAGAGAACACGGCACAGTGAGGTTAGGGAACACGGGCACAGTGAGGTTAGAGAACACGGGCACAGTGAGGTTAGAGAACACGGGCACAGTGAGGTTAGAGAACACGGGCACAGTGAGGTTAGAGAACACGGGCACAGTGAGGTTAAAGAACACGGGCACAGTGAGGTTAAAGAACACGGGCACAGTGAGGTTAGGAAACGGGCACAGTGAGGTTAGAGGAACACGGGGAGGGGGGGCACAGTGAGGTTAGGGAACACGGGCACAGTGAGGTTAGAGAACACGGGCACAGTGAGGTTAGAGGACACGGGCACAGTGAGGTTAGAGAACACGGGCACAGTGAGGTTAGAGAACACGGGCACAGTGAGGTTAGAGAACACAGTGAGGGCACCACAGTGAGGTTAGGAACACGGGCACAGTGAGGTTAGAGAACACGGGCACAGTGAGGTTAGAGAACACGGGCACAGTGAGGTTAGAGAACACGGGCACAGTGAGGTTAAGAACACGGGCACAGTGAGGTTAGAGAACACGGGCACAGTGAGGTTAGAGAACACGGGCACAGTGAGGTTAGAGAACACGGGCACAGTGAGGTTAGAGAACACGGGCACAGTGAGGTTAGGAACACGGGCACAGTGAGGTTAGAGAACACGGGCACAGTGAGGTTAGAGAACACGGGCACAGTGAGGTTAGAGAACACGGGCACAGTGAGGTTAGAGAACACGGGCACAGTGAGGTTAAGAACACGGGCACAGTGAGGTTAGAGAACACGGGCACAGTGAGGTAGAGAACACGGCACAGTGAGGTTAAGAACACGGGCACAGTGAGGTTAAAGAACACGGGCACAGTGAGGTTAGAGAACACGGGCACAGTGAGGTTAGAGAACACGGGCACAGTGAGGTTAGAGAACACGGGCACAGTGAGGTTAGAGAAACACGGGCACAGTGAGGTTAGGAACACGGCACAGTGAGGTTAGAGAACACGGGCACAGTGAGGTTAGAGAACACGGGCACAGTGAGGTTAGAGAACACGGGCACAGTGAGGTTAGAGAACACGGGCACAGTGAGGTTAAAGAACACGGGCACAGTGAGGTTAGGGAACACGGGCACAGTGAGGTTAGAGAACACGGGCACAGTGAGGTTAGAGAACACGGGCACAGTGAGGTTAGAGAACACGGGCACAGTGAGGTTAGAGAACACGGGCACAGTGAGGTTAGAGAACACGGGCACAGTGAGGTTAGAGAACACGGGCACAGTGAGGTTAGAGAACACGGGCACAGTGAGGTTAGGGAACACGGGCACAGTGAGGTTAGAGAACACGGGCACAGTGAGGTTAGAGAACACGGGCACAGTGAGGTTAGAGAACACGGGCACAGTGAGGTTAGAGAAACGGGGAGCACAGTGAGGTTAGAGAACACGGGCACAGTGAGGTTAGGAACACGGGCACAGTGAGGTTAGAGAAGGGCACAGTGAGGTTAGAGAACACGGGCACAGTGAGGTTAGAGAACACGGGCACAGTGAGGTTAGAGAACACGGGCACAGTGAGGTTAGGGAACACGGGCACAGTGAGGTTAGAGAACACGGGCACAGTGAGGTTAGAGAACACGGGCACAGTGAGGTTAGGGAACACGGGCACAGTGAGGTTAGAGAACACGGGCACAGTGAGGTTAGAGAACACGGGCACAGTGAGGTTAGAGAACACGGGCACAGTGAGGTTAGAGAACACGGGCACAGTGAGGTTAGAGAACCACATGGGGGCACAGTGAGGTTAGAGAACACGGCACAGTGAGGTTAGAGAACACGGGCACAGTGAGGTTAGGGAACACGGGCACAGTGAGGTTAGAGAACACGGGCACAGTGAGGTTAGAGAACACGGGCACAGTGAGGTTAGAGAACACGGGCACAGTGAGGTTAGAGAACACGGGCACAGTGAGGTTAGGGAACACGGGCACAGTGAGGTTAGAGAACACGGGCACAGTGAGGTTAGAGAACACGGGCACAGTGAGGTTAGAGAACACGGGCACAGTGAGGTTAGGAACACGGGCACAGTGAGGTTAGAGAACACGGGCACAGTGAGGTTAGAGAACACGGGCACAGTGAGGTTAGAGAACAGGGCACAGTGAGGTAGGAACACGGCACAGTGAGGTTAAGAGGAACACGGGCACAGTGAGGTTAGAGAACACGGGCACAGTGAGGTTAGAGAACATGGGCACAGTGAGGTTAGAGAACACGGGCACAGTGAGGTTAGAGAACACGGGCACAGTGAGGTTAGAGAACACGGGCACAGTGAGGTTAGAGAACACGGGCACAGTGAGGTTAGAGAACACGGGCACAGTGAGGTTAGGGAACACGGGCACAGTGAGGTTAGAGAACACGGGCACAGTGAGGTTAGAGAACACGGGCACAGTGAGGTTAGAGAACACGGCACAGTGAGGTTAGAGAACACGGGCACAGTGAGGTTAAGAACACGGGCACAGTGAGGTTAGAGAACACGGGCACAGTGAGGTTAGAGAACACGGGCACAGTGAGGTTAGAGAACACGGGCACAGTGAGGTTAGAGAACACGGGCACAGTGAGGTTAGGGAACACGGGCACAGTGAGGTTAGAGAACACGGGCACAGTGAGGTTAGGAACACGGGCACAGTGAGGTTAAAGAACACGGGCACAGTGAGGTTAGGGAACACGGGCACAGTGAGGTTAGAGAACACGGGCACAGTGAGGTTAGGGAACAGTGAGGCTGCTGAGTAGCCCAAGGGTACCCGACAGTCAACGTACACGGAGGTAGTCTGCGCTGGGCTCTGGAAGACCACAGTCATATCCAGCCGGAGAACTGACCAGAGACAGCATGCAGATCCAGCACTGAGTCTGCCACAGCACACAGGGAGGAAAGTTAGCAGCCGTGCTACAGTTCAAGTAACACAAAAACCTGTGATGGGGGTAACTTACATCATTGCTCACGTCAGGAGAAAAGGCCTGAACTTTGAGAGCAAACTTGACCAGCTCGACCCGTTTCAGAGGAATCGCATCTGCACAGGACAACAGGGCGTAAGGGATGAGTCAAACCTGGCTACTTCAAATCAGTCTGCAACTTTTTAATCAGTTTCATCTCTCTGCACCCCTGTACCACATATTAACAACATGTGTGCAAACGTGTGAGTATGTATTTGCGTGGCCATTATGTTAAACTCTACTGTGGCGATGTCCAGTCAAACCCACAACTGGCGATTGCAGATTGAGATCATCAAGTAAGGGCTTTCTACAGGTTCTTTCTCAAATTTAATGCTTTTTAATGCCTAAATACTATATTCTAATGCCACAAAAAAAAAGTCTCAGCATATTTCATTTAGTATGATTTGCAAACATTCAATCAGAGGAATGAGGGGAAACTTTGATATTTACAACTAAATTGGACAAAACAGGAAACTTTTGCTCAACATTTGTGTAAAATTTCTTGGGCTGCTCAATTATAGAAAAATATGAATCACGATTATTTTAGTCATAATTGATTTTTTTTATTTAAAAATATATATTCATTCATTAAAAATATTTTCTTTGGACAATTAAAAAAGTCCAAAATATATTAAATATGCTCTATACGTTTCTAAACTGTCCCCTATTAGAGATCTCTGTTACACCTGCCCCTTGCTGGCCAGCCCTCATACCTGCCTAAGGAAACCAGGCCACGCGGCCTGATGTCATCATCAAATAGCGCCGTTTGTTTGTGTCGGACCAAAGCATTTGCAATTAGCACGTGAAACACGAAGGGAACAAAGACAATATCAGTGGCGTAAAATAATGAGAGTTTGCTTTGAGCTCCATTGAGGTCTGCCCCTCCTCGAGTTTTAGACTCTTCTACACAAAACCAGCGCCTGGGCAAAGGATACGGAGGCTTCTAAACAGCTGTTGAGCAAAATGTGAGCACTTATCCGTAGCCTTATCTCAAGAGCTCTGTATAAAAAATATTCAAATTTTCTGTGACAAATACAACAGTTCCATCATGCTGCGCTGGTAGTTCAGCCGATCAGGAACGCTTACACAAACAGACCGCTTTGGATGGACAAGCGGAAGAGCATCCTTAATGATCAATTATTATTTTTGTAATTGTTCAGTGTAATAATCAAAATCTTAATTGAGTTTGCCGCTTGGAGCGATCTGTTGAGCTGTTTACCGCAGCACAGAGTGAGGAGAGTAGAGGCGCAGAGAAAGACGACGACATGCAATGAGTGCAGCAGGGGCGGAACTGAGATAATCGGGAGTTGGGAGGCACAAAACCTGATGTCCCATTTACAGTGTTAGAAAGAATATCTGAGTTTTGTAGATTGCAATATCAATGCAAGCAGCTAAAAATATTACTATTATAATCACGAAAATATAATTAATCTAAAATGCAGCAGAATGCTGTAAGTTGTATTTTATTAATAATAAAAAACAATTAATTTGAATAAATATTGTGAATTTACTCAAACAAATCAACAATAATCAGTTCTGTTCGGCCGTGTGAATGTTAAAACTATTGTGGCTCTATGAGACTTTCATTTGGTTTGAAATGGCTCTTTGAATATTAAAGGTTGCAGACCTTACTGGGCTACACTATAGTAGCCTCTATCCAACTAGCCTAGGCCTATATTTATTTTTATTACACATTCATGCATGTACACGCCACTCTGTGCGCAGTTTGTGTAAAAATAGATTCCTCCTGAAACTCTTCAGTTGCGCGTGGCCCATCTGTCTGTTCAATACGAAGCCGTTACGTTTCACTTTTCACAGCGGGTTAGCGGCAGCAGCTTGGTGGGTTTCTGAGTAGAATAAGCAAGTTTATAATGTGTAACATTGCGTGTCTTTCCCGCGCACCTCTCTCGCCGCGGCCACCTGCTCGGCTGCAGAGGGAGGCACAGCGCAGGGATGGTCTGACCGACACCGTGTGCTCTCGTGCGGGGTAGCGGGGATGAACGGATCCGATGCAGTGAATGCATCCATGAGAGTGCTTACCTATTTGAGGCGCGTGATTAGCGCAGCGGCCCCATTAAGATGACTGATAAGGCTGGAGCTTATCGGCCCGGGCACACGTGACCCCGGGGCCGTTATGATACCGCGTTTTGGTACCCATCCCTATTTCAAGTGGAAGCCTGTCACGACACCCACCTTTGATGGGTTGCCAGGCAACGGGAGAGCAGAGGTCAGCATGTTGCCTTAGGATCTGGATGGGCACGGTGGCCGTTCTGAAGATGTGCAGGTAGGACAGGAAGAGGGGAGGCGAGAGGCGGGAGCTCTGCGTGGTCATGAGCGTCTGGAAGGCCACGCTAAGCTGTCCGTCAGCGCACAGAAAGTACGGCATCAGGTCCAACAGCTGCTGGAAACTGGTGCATAGGCCCCCGGAGCGCCAGGGAGAGAGAAGTTACCATCACTGCAGTAGGAGATATATGCTTCACGTTCTACAATGTGATGTCCAAAGACCCAGCTTGGAGATTTGAAACTGTGAAAGAAACCTACATTTTGGGGTCGTCGGTCTGCACCACTCGGAGATATCGACACAGCTCCCGGTACCTGCACACACAAACTTTATCATCATCATTCTACACTTTGTTGGTTAGAAATGCTAAAAATATAATTCCTCTACAGTATTTGATTGCGTTTACTGGGTGAAATACGACGCATGAGCTGTGTTGTGAGCCGCTGGTGCATCTTTGAGTCTTCTATGAATCGGTGGCAGCTACCAAAAAGCTCCCCCAGATCCAGTTGCGCTCTTCACCTCTCCAACTTTTACCAAGCTTAATCCTTTCCTCGCAAAATAAAAACACTCGCCATAGCTTCAGAACAGCTTTGTCTTTATTGAAACAACTGTGCAGCAAAGGGGAGCAAGAGGAGGGGGTGGGAGGGGCTTATAGGTAGATCTACTGGATATTTAGTTTCAGCTGTTTTAGTTCAATATTGCATTTTCTAACCAACAAAGTTAAAGATAGTATTAGTAATAAAGATGAATTTGACATTATTACCAGATATCTGCAAAAAGTATAATACCCCTTTAAAAAGGGGTGCGTGATATGGCAAAAGTAGAATATCATGATTTTTTAAATTATAAACTGATGATTTCGATATCACGATTTTTTTATGAAGACAAAAATAACGTAAATTACACACTAAAAAAGATAAAGACGATACTAATTTATTGAACTTTGTGATAATCAACACAGTAACGTTAGACTTGGGGCGTTTTCACACAGGCTCTAGTTAGGTCGACCTAAAGGGGTAAAGAGGCTCTCGACCCTAAAGCAGCACTTTTGGGTCAGTGTGAATCCAACTGCAGCACTTTAAAAGGAACAGGCCATCGTTTTCCATACCGAGATACGTTCTTACCTGAGCTTAGACGGGTTGATACGTACCTGTCTGGTCTTTGTGTGAATGCGGTCGGCATCAGGCCAAACGATTCTCGCCTCTTTTTTGCACGAAGAAAGAATGAATACACGCTGCCTGAGGACATTTGGATTACTGCTCTGACGAGGCAAAATGGATCAACTTTAAATCATCATGGTAGGCCTACGTCTCTTTCCGTCTTCCCTTCCTGCTGCAGTGAAACTTTCCTCTTCATGAGTCGATTAAAGTACATTTCTCCTCGCTTCGTGTATCAGATTCACTGTATTTAACCCACGAGGGAGAGGAGAGACCGCGTACACTTCTACATAACGTCGAGGAAGTGTGCACGAACGTGCATGCGTGTCGGCGCATTGAAGCTCGATGCTCGTTGTCATTGGAATAAGTTTGTTTAAGTGTGGCCGCGTGTGAACACAGACTGAACTAACTTTGAAGTAAATGCAGTTGGAACTAGGGCGGTCTCAGGCTGACCTACAAGACGCTCCAACGTGTGTGAAAACAGCCTTAGACCTAAAGCAAACTCACTTAATAAATGAAACAAACAACACAACTCCAGACAATAAAAGTAAGTAGAAGTAAGTAAAAGCATAAGTTTGGTAAATGCGTTTTTGTATCTGTTGCTTTCTGGCATCTTCGCTTGGTAGCATGTTGCCTTTTTTTTTTTTTGCTTATTAATTGTCTGTGAGAGTAAATACTACGCCGACAGAAAAGACAAAGGGAGAGAGGGATATTGTACATCCATTTACACAATGGAGATCATTTTTTTCTCTCAAACTTGGCTGTAAATAGTGTTCAAGTGGCGCTAGCCCGCAGTGAGCTTTGCCCGTTAACCTCTTCTTTGTGATTCCATTAGTGTGTATTGGTGACTCTGACCCGGTGACAGCCAAGTTGCAATTGTGGTTTTCCAGCCAGAGACACCGGGGCAGAGGTTCTGCTAGACTTTTTTTTTTGTCGTTGACCCAGCCGGCTGGGTCGTAAAATGTCGGCCATTCACAAGAATCACCGGCCATTAAACAATACATAATGAACGTATCCGTAACAGTTATTATCAATAACAATGTACATTTAGATAAAGCGTTACATGTGCTTTAGTGGGTCCAAAAGCACAAGATGTGCGCGTGGAGACGATGGAGAACGACAGATGTCACGCGTACTTACTCATCAGCACTTTAACTCAGACAGAAGATATCTACGACCCTAACACTGTCTAGATCTGACCGCCGCAGCTGCACAGCGAGGGTTGGGGTTGTAGGATGCCCTTCCACGCTTTAACGTGGCTTCAGGTGTAAAATAATGATTAAGTCTCTCACCGCTGAAATATTATGGAGGGACAAATCGACTGCACTAAAGGCATCAAAAGTCAGTCTCGAGCGATTCAAAACGTACCCAGCTTTGCCACACTCTAGAGCGGCTCCAAACACCGCTAACTAAGCTGAGGTGGTCTGCGCAGACTGACCGAGGGAAGCGCCTCTAAACCCGGTCACTCTCCCAGGTGAGACAGCGTGTCAGTCTGACTGAACACACGGCGTGTACAGAATATCCTAATCAAATGTATTAGCTGCTGAGTTCTTAACACACTTTTATAAAAGTAAATGTACCTGTAGTTGGATGTTTTCTTGAAAAATGTGACGAAGCACGACAAGAAAAGCCTTTAGTTTCCAGCGCGATGATGGAGCTTCAACTGCGCTTTGTAAAATGGATCAAGGCGTAAATCGAAACTTTTTTTGTTATGTTAGTCACTGACTTAGGTGACATGTTGTATTTAATATATGTTTATATATTCTCTCCATATGTTTTACAGTCGCCAATTTGGCCGATGGAAATAATTTTTACCGGCCATTTGCTTTTCAAACCGGCCAAAAGACAGCCGGCAAAAAGAAACCCTGCACTGGGGGAGATGAAAGACCCCCCAATCATCCCGTAGTCCCATTACGTAGTACTGCTTTAAAATGCTTAAAAGTTCTGAATTGAGGAGCCTGGTTGTATATGCGCAGTGGAGAGGAGCGGCTCGCTGTCAAATGCTTGCATTAGTGTCCGACATTATTTAGCAGAAAGTTTGCGGCTTGGGTTTCCGGCACTGACGGTGAAAAGAGAAACTGTGCTAAAGTGCTTTGAATTGTGATAAAACGATCCCCAAAAATGACATCGTACAAGCAGTTATTTTTAGCTAACGGCACGCTAACAAACTAATGGCACCATAATGGAAACCGTTAGAGTGCAGAAATTATCAGAACAAAACACCTTCGATAACTGCAACAGCATAATTCTGCATGTTTATCCCCGCCACCTCCCCTCCTCCACGCTGGTACCTGCCCTGCTGCTGCAGCCGCTCCGCCCTGAGTTGCACCACCGACATCTGCTCCACCAGCACGTCCTTTTGCCTTTGTCTTTGCGGAAGCCGCACACGTTCTGCCCGCGCAGCACCGAGCCCAGCAGCACGTCCTCCCAGGCCCGCACACAGAGGCTGAACACAGAGGGCGGGGTCAGACAGGGCACACACACACCCTCCTCGAGGTCATGGTACACACTCACCTGTTCTTCAGAGCCTTCAGCGGCGCCGGGAACGACAGAGTCTTGTAGAACTCCTGCAGTTTGTGGCTGAATTCCAGGGTGAACTCACACGTGACGATTTGTCTTTGCAGGAACGAGATCACCCTGAAATGATTAAAAAATTATTCTCAATTTGCTGACCCAACCCGAACCCAGGGTTCGACACACACACAGCGCGCGCACGCGAGTTTACAGTAGAGAAATGGCGCTTGTTGTTTTGTTTAGTTACTGAGCAGCTGAGGACACCTTCATTCATGGACTTTTCAAAAAAAAAAAAGGGGAGCAAAAACTATCACTGGGCTTTACTTTTACCACATTATGGCTTACAAACTAAACAGCAGTTTTTAACTTTAAGTGGCTCAGGACAGGAGTAGGGCTGGGTACCGTTAAAATGTACGTACTTCTTAGGCAAATTGAAAAGCATAACACAGCAATGACAAGATTTTTTTCTTACCTTTAGCAACAGACCGAGGCTGAGCTTACGTGCTGTTATTAAACCCCAGCTGCAGCGAGGGTAATATCAAAGATTGTTTGTGGAAAAGTGAGTGCTCATGTTCAGACATTTTTGGTAAATTATTAGTGACAGAGTGAGCGCTCTCACTGTGTAAAAATCTTGGTTGGTTTCGCTTTGACACGGTGCAGCTCGTGTTTAGAAAAGTTAAGCTGAAATAAAACAGTCTACTGATGTGGATCTGTCTCTGCAGCTCAGGAGGTAATAATGTCCTTTAATAATAATGCCTTACACGTGTATTGCCTTTCTCTCTTTTATCACTGCTTAAGTGGAAATTCTGCCCAAAATATGAAGTTGCAGGTGACACTGCTGCGGCTTGTGTTGCTTGGTGTGCTGTTTTAGGACTTTCTCCTGAACAATACTTTTTTTATACACACGTTATTTCAATTCAATTAAAATAACATACGTAGGTATCAAAAAAAGTACTGTTAAGGCACCGGTACGGAAAGGTATCATTAAAGTAATAATAATGCCTTACACTTGCATTGCGTTGTACAAACCTGTATTACCAAGTTTCTCAAAGCACTACACTGTCGTCATTATTCATTCACTCCAGACTCGGTGGTGATAAGCTACTATTGTAGCCACAGCTGCCCTGGGGTAACTGACGGAAGCAAGGCAACCAGTCCGCGCCATCGGCCCCTCCGACCACCATCAACCACTCACATACTACATTCACCCAGGCTTCCTGGTGTTTCCCAAACGGTCTCCCATCCAAGTTCCGACCAGGCCTTTCCCTGCTGAGCTTCCGGGGTCTGACGGGATCGGGTAGAGCAAAGGCGGTATGGTATCGGAAAAAACAGTATCCAGCCTTAGTCAGGAGCGGTCTACCTGACGCGCCATTAATCTAAATTTAGGGATGTCACGGTATGAAAATTGAACCTCACGGTTATTGTGACCAAAATTATCATGGTTTTCGGCATTATCGGGCTATATTTATTTAATGTGTGTTAATATGTTCAGAAAGCATTGCTAGTCCTACACAAACTGAAATAGCTTCAAAAAAGTGTAACAGTGTTTATTAGATTTCAAATATACAGACAAACCCATATCAAAAGTGCAACTTTTCACGTCAAAGTAAAAGGAACTATAACTATGAATTGTTCATCGTTTCGGGTGTATTACATATTTATGCCAGTGCCAGAAACTATTAGTTACATAAGTTATACCATTTTTAAACTAAATAAACAGTACATATATCAGGAACTATTGTCCTCAGTTTGTGTCCTTCCAGTGTGTTTTGCAGATTTGGGAAAATGTCAGACAGTAATCATTGTTAATTCATAATAATGCAGCGAGTGAAACTATTGCAATCTGCCCCTGGGAGCCCTGTAAGGCATTGTGCCATTTCAATAAGAAGGTATCCGCGACACGGCTTATATGCTGGCGGTGGCACTGCGGCTGCACTATGGGTTGAGGGAGAACGCAACAAGTCGCCCCAAAGTCCCCACATCATGCATTTCAGCCAAAACATTAACGTTACCTTACATTGGCTATAGTGTTGTGGGTGACGGTCACGCAGATGAGTCATGAGGTTCGAAGTATTGCTGCCTTTAGCAGACACTTTTTTTCCTGCATGTTCTGCAAACAGGTAACTGTCTTCTATCAACTGTCCCTCGGCTTTCTTAAAATACCCAAAATATGCCCAGACTTCAGACTTGGTCCTCTTTGAAGGCTGATAGACGTCCTGAGTGCTGTCGTCTCGTACATGATTCCAGCTTTGAGAACGTTTTGTTTTGGTTCTTAACTACGAAGTGTGCCTGCGCGGCAACTGCAGCAGATAAGATGGTGGCTGGTAAGGTTCACTTTGCCTACACCGCGGGTGCGGTAATCCCCCGGGATATTTTTTTTTAAAACAAGACGGTAATTATTATCATCAACATTTTTACCAGGGTTTACCGCTACACCGGTAACTAACATCCCTATCTACATTCTTATTCAGGTCAGTAAAAAGCTGTTAATTTATCTGTGTCTTGCTTCTCGCTGCTGTATCATTTTCATCAAACTGTCCCAGCGTGTGCTTGGGCACTGCGGTTTGGAGCGGTGGTTAAGGTTTACCCCATAAAACTGGACCTTCAACTAAACATATCCTACTTTATTTGACATTCATGGATTAGAATCTACTTTTTGGCTGAAACCCTTAATGTAAAAGGAAAACCATATCTGCGCGTGTGCATTCTTGGTAGTGCTGGGCGATATGGAAAAAACTTATATCACGATATGGATTATTTTATATCACGATAACGATACATATCACGATATACCACAATAAAGTCAGTTTTCAGTTATTCTTTGAAAAGTTTGACAAAAATATCATTGCTTACTTTTTTCAACTTTATTTTGAAGCAGTGGTTTTGCTATGGATAATTTATAAAGCCTATATTGTTAATGTCAGGAAAAATGTGAGACTGCAGGATAAATGGGCTAAACATGATCTGACCAGAGTCAACACGAATTTAACAACAGAAATGTGTAAACTTGTGCGTAGAGAACGACTTACTCAGAGCATCATCTGCTCCTCAATATCAAGGCTCATATTACACTAAAACAAATGGAGCTTATTATCGCCATTTTCTCAACTTTAATGTAATGTTTAAGAAACAGTGGGCGAGCAGTTTGTATTGTACGTCTTTAGTTGCTCTACGCGCTGCCCGATCCGTCTCTTACCTCCTGCACCACGCCTCTCCTCTCTTCTCTCTCGTGTGTTAATCCAGATCCACGCGCTAAAAAGATCCATCACTAAAAAGCTGTTTAGTTGCCGTGCGTAAAGCTGAGTGAAACCACGCGGTGTTTAACAGGGAGAGAGAGCCCCGCGTGTACGTCCATTAGATGTCGCCGTTGCTACAGCAGGTGTGGCGGCGGACAGAGATATCGTAAAGCAGGGTGGTGTCGCAAAACCACAAGGCAGAGTTTCTTTGCGAAAAAGTTCTTTTTATTCTTGTTTATAATCACTTAATATAAACTTAGACGATGCATAGTGACAAGACAACACTAATACATTCTTGTGGCCTATTTAATGAAATATTTGCTTTACTAATTGATTAAATTAGGTTAGAAACGATAGAAACGATAGAAGAGAAATGGCACGATAGGCACTTTTCTATCGTCCCCACGATATGTATCGTCATATCGCCCAGCACTAATTCTTGGTGGTTTGGGAAAGAAGCAAATATGTACCTGTTAATCAGTGCAGTTCTGGCCGCAAAAGCATTGGCCATAGGCAGCAGTGGTACAAACGTTCTGCAGAGAAAGAGCAGAAACATCTTTAGATATTCATGTACTACAGTAAAATACAGTATGATACTGACATCATATACATTTCTATTCTATTGGTCAAAAATCTACTCTGATAAACAAATGTATTATTATCATCATTTCTTTCTCCAGTTTGGCATTACCCAAATCTAAAAGCAAAAAAGTGGCAAAAGAGCGACAAAAAAGTGTTGGAAAAGCAACAATACAAAAAAGCAACTAAAACACACGACTAAAGAGTGATGAAAACACAACAAAAAACTAACAAAAATGTCATGAAAACGCCACAAATAATGATAAAAATGAGATGAAAAAGTGATGGGGAAAAAAACGATGAAAAAGCTATTTAAAATGACCAAGACTTTCTTGGTCGACCAAAAACATGCTCTGACCAGCGACAAGTCGACCAAAAGGGGGCGTGGCTTGACACTGGCAAAACTACAACTTTTCTGATCCAAACAGCACTCATAAGACATACAATTATGGGGCTAGTGCTGTAACTACTATTTATAAGATAAGGTGCTTTATTGTCATTGTACAAGCCTACAACGAAATGCTGTTCAGGTGTTAGCCCTGAGCTGCTGCGGCTGAGCCGCGCTGCCACTGTGTCAACCTGACCCGCATGACCTTGGAGGTCAGGGAAACTGTAGCACTCGGAAGAAACCTGGCTGACTGCCCTCTGTCTCCTCTGATCCTCTGAAATGGTGCCATGGTCTCCCGTCCTCATTTCTCTCCTCGATGTTTATTTATTATTTTTTACCAAAAGCATTTCACACAAACAAATCAAACGTCACTGTCTGTAAAATTTTTATATATCTGTTTTTAAATATTAGCCCTGCCACAGGCCTCTGGTGTTATGTAATTTGAGAGCATCATAACTGTTGCAAAGGTGCGTGAATTTAGTCGACCAATGATGGCATTGACCAATTAGTCGACTAAACGACCAAAGCCAAAAACACTTCAAAAGTATGACAAAAATGCGGCAAAAGTGATGAAAATGCAACAGAAAAATCAACGAGAAAGCCATGAAAGGGCGTCAAAAATGCGATGAAAAAGTGACCAAAGCACAACAACAAAAAACTACGAAAACACAAAAAAACGCTTTAAAAATGCAACAACGTGACGAAAAAGTTACGATCAGTTTTGTAGATCTTAGCTTTCAAATGAGGCATTCCACACTGGCCTATAGGTTGTAAGTTCTGAAGGCAGGAAGCTTTTAGATTTGTGTAATGCCAAACTCGGTTAAGGGTTAATGTTTTTGCCTGAGGGGTAGACTGTATAGTGGAGTTACCCTGAGGCGGAGTAGTGGCGCACAAACGCCTCAGCGGCCCCCAGCTGCATGATGGCCCCCGCTCTGCTGTCCTGCTTCTCTGCCAGGGTCAGGAAGGAGCTCACACAGTCGAACACCGGCGTGTAGCTGGAAGAAGGCAATAAAGACGGCTGAATTTGCTGAACACATGAGACTCTACTTCTGAAAGGATCGCTGCGGCTGTCCTTCCACCCCTCGTTATTTTCCCAAGGGCAAATTAGGCGTGTCTCACGCAAATAAAAATGTATGTTCCTCTTACGTTATTTTACTAAAGACCTCGTAAAGAAAACCTACTCGTGGACATTTCCTTGGAGCTTGAGACCATACTCCTGTGCTGGTTTCCCATTCAAGTAAGCAGAGAACATCTGAGAGAGCTCTGCTTTGAACATACACAGCAAGGATTCTGAAACAGAAAAAACACAAGACAAGTTGAACAGGCATAAGGTGAAAGATGTCTTTTAAAACAAGCAAACATGCAAAATCGACTTTTGGAGCTTTTAACCATGTTGTTATGCTATTTCCTTATCACAAACATCCCCAGAGCGGTTTTTGGCTTCATTCACACAGTTCTCAGTAATCCTCATGAATCCTGCTCTCTGAGCAGCTGCTCCGCCCTCTCCTGGAAACGACTGACTTGTTCCGTTGTGTCGTCACAGCAGAACAGAAGTGCTCGACGTCTGTAATGTAATGCATTACGGCCTGATTTTAATTTGTAAAACAGCTTTTTCATTATTTCTGTTGTAAGAAAGAAGAAAAATAAAAAGAGAAGGAAGTATCCGACGCGTCCACGCTGCCCCTGCAGGGGAAACAAACGCATCCCCTGAGCGTCTGAACAGATGTCGTGTTTGCACTGAAAGTTGTGAAGAAGGAGCTCTTTCTAACCTACTCTGGAGTCTGGACACCTGTTCTTTTTTCTTACCTAACGATAATGTCACAGAGAAAAGCGCGTTTGGCTGCGAGAGGTACAGGACTATTTAACCTTCCTAAAGAAGAGGACACTCGCTAGAAGTTGGAATTTCTCTCCGGGATTCAGAGACTATCAGCCAAAATAGTGTTTGTCTGTGACCGTCACTGATGGATGTTTGGTGAATCTTGGCCAGAATCAAAGTGGATTAACTTTTATAACCAACATGATTCCCACAACACCTGAGAGGCCAGAGCGGTGAGTCAATCAAAACGCGTGTTAGCCATTTATGAAGCTGTGTTGCACATGTCAACTCCTTATAACTGCATCGTGAAGTAACTTAACTTTTGCTGTGGTATTTATATTTTTACTACTGCTAAACTTGTATGAGCGGAGAGAGGGGGCGGAGTTAACTGAATCCAAGCGTTTTGTCTTCCGGGTTGGAAAATACCTCCAGAAAATACTGATATTTATCACAAAAATGAGTGCTCCATAGTGATAGAGGTACAATATATCATATAAATGCCTATACTTTACTTTGGAATGGCTAAAATAGCATGATACAGATCCTTTAAGATTGTGGGAGAAACAGCTCATGATGTGCACCATAGTGTAAATGGAGGGGATTCACGGTCATTTAGGTTGTAGTATAAGCTCATTAATAAGCAATCAAGGCGAATGCAGGACTATACATCAGCAGTGGTGGCCAGGGGTGGTACTCCAAAATAAACTTTTGCTGGCTGGGTATATTTATAACCGGAGGACAAATTTCCCTACGGGGACAATAAAGTATACAAACAAACAATGGTCTCTCGAATGGAGGAATTCATGTAAATGGAAAGCAGTGAGCAGAGGTCTGTCAATATCAAGTGGCTGATATGCAGTGTGCACTACTGGCTACAACTACATGTCATGAACTGTATTAGCCCGTTTCTAACCGGACTATAGGTATCATACGAGCGATCGTGATGCCGTCATGTCCGTGGGCAGTGGTAGGCCATTTAATGTTTTGAATGAATAATAATAGTTCTTCATCTAGTCCATGTGTGAGCTGGAAACTTTAGTGTCGCTGACGAAGCCTTTTGAATGAGAGGCGAAACGTCCTACACTTCAACTACAGAGTACAGAAGATTCAAGACTCAAGAACCTTCATCTGAGCTCTACGATTGCAAAGTCAATGTTCACAAACAGGGCATTGCTTCCCTTGCCCTGTAACAGATCGGTCATTTTATAAAACAGCGCTAGAAGCCTGGATGCATCAGCTGTTGCCTTCCATTCACCAAAACATCCGGTGAAAAGCACAGAAGTAAATGGCAACAGCAATCGCATATTCGCTTGTTTGGTGCAAAGTGATTTATTCATCTGTACAGTATGTCTAATGAAATTATGAAAGGTTTCACGTTTTAACTCTTCTCCCAGTCGGACAAAGTGGACTGTGCTTTGTATTATACTTAGAACGGCATAAATTTACAATAAAATGATGCCCCTATTAAAGCTATTAGTTATAGCCTATATGATATTAGTCTTTCACCTTATTGAAACAGTTCTTTTAAGTTTCTAAGCCTCATTTTAAACCAGAACCAGACTGATAACAATAATATTAGCACTTCTACTAGTCGCGAATGGCTCTTGCACACTAGGCTTGGGCGATGTCCCCTTAATTGGCAGTTGACGATGTTTACAGTGAACCATCGTGATGGACGATGATATCGTCCATCTCTCATTATAAGCATTTTTAAAGACATTTACATAGCCTATATATATAGGCTGCATTTTATTTATGTTAGGAAACATGTGAGATTGCAGGATAAATGTATCTAAACAAAACGTGATCTGAACAGAGTCATGGAACACGAATTTTGCAACAGAAATGCGTTAAAACTCGACTTATTCAGAGCGTCATCTGCTCCTCAATAACAAGGCTCTTATCACACTAATACAGCTGTAATTCAGAGCTTATTATTTGCATTTGCTCAATTTTAACGTAATGTTTAAGAAACAGTGGGTGAACGGGACAATATTTAGAAGTTTGCATCGTAGCCTATGTTATTGAAGCTGCTCCAGGCGCCGCCCGGTCCGTGTGCTTGTAGCCTCGTACCTCTACGCCTCTTTCTCCTCTCTCCGTCTTTCGTGAAAACATCCAAATCCATGCGCGCTCAGCTCCGATGTGAGATCCATCGTGGCATTTTAAAACTGTTTAGTTTCCGTAACAAAAAGCAAAGTGAAACCATCCATCCATCCATCCATCCATTTTCTTCCGCTTTATCCGGGGCCGGGTCGCGGAGGCAGCAGTCTCAGCAGAGATGCCCAGACTTCCCGATCCACGCACACCTCCTCCAGCTGTTCTGGGGGACCCCGAGGCGACACCAGGCCAGCTCGGAGACATAGTCCCACCAGCGTGTCCTGGGCCTTCCACGAGGCCTCCTCCCAATAGGACATGCCTGGAACACCTCCCGAGGGAGGCGACCAGGAGGCATCCGAAACAGATGCCCTAGCCACCTCAGCTGGCTCCTTTCGACGTGAAGGAGCAGCGACTCTACCCCGAACTCCTCCCGGGTAACTGAGCTCCTCACCCGATCTCGGAGGGTGCGCCCAGCCACCCTGCGAAGGAAACTCATTTCGGCCGCTTGTATTCGCGATCTTGTCCTTTCGGTCATTACCCAGCTCTCATGACCATAGGTGAGGGTGGGAACGTAGATCGATCGGTAAATCGAGAGCTTTGCCCCCTGACTCAGCTCCCTCTTCACCACAACAGTCCGATACAGCGACCGCATCACTGCTGACGCTGCACCGATCCGTCTATCGATCTCACGCTCCATCCGTCCCTCACTCGTGAACAAGACCCCGAGATACTTGAACTCCTCCACTTGAGGTAAGGACAAAGTGAAACCACGCGGTGTTAAACAGTAGCTGCTTTTAGAGAGAGAGCCCCGCGCGTCAGAAATAGAGCAGCGCTGCGTCTTTACGTTAATAATTACGGCTAACACATCATGTCTTCGGGCTTCTGGTAGGCTACTTAAACTAGCGTGCATATTAGTTATATTCAAGATTTAATTTACAGGGCAATCCCTGCAAAGTTTGTAGGTTTACAAGGCCCACAGAAAATCAGCGCGTGTTTCTGACAGGAGGGGGCGTGGCATCACGATGCTCTCCATCGTGATGTAGCTCATCCATCACGATGGACGATGATATCGTCAACCCTATTGCACACATCGTTCAGGGACTTATGGCGCAGCATTTGCAGCTGATTGGATCAAGTACGCCTCGTTTTAGTCAAGTCTGAAAACAGCAAACCGCAAATATTTAGTTTTGAAAAAGGTTTGCGTTTGTCTGTAGCAGCACCTTGTGTTCTTCCATTGTCACCTTGTTTTTCATTAGTAAAAGTGCTTCTTGTTATATTATCATGTTATATTGCCACGTGATTGGTCCAAACCGCCGAAGAGCAGCACAAGATGGATTCTAGGATGAACTCAATACCGTGAAAATTCAGCTTGCATGTGAGGTTACTCATTCTGCTTCGCCCATGGAAATTCCACACTAGGGCATGAACGTCTACTGATTTTTAGAAGTCGACTTTATAGTCAAGAAAGTCGACGTAGAGTCGACTAGACGTGTGATGACGTCATCATATTAAGAGCGGAGGAATAACGCCTAACTAACAACAAGTACAATATGTTCACGTCCAAATCCGTAATGTAGACTCACATGTAAGCAGGTTTTACAGCGTATTTTCTGAGTTAATATACAATATAGTGGCTTATTACCATTTCCTAGGTTTTAACTTAATTTTTAGGCAATGCTCAGTGTTTACCTGCGCCTCC
This sequence comes from Neogobius melanostomus, assembly GCA_007210695.1. NCBI lineage: Eukaryota > Metazoa > Chordata > Actinopteri > Gobiiformes > Gobiidae > Neogobius > Neogobius melanostomus. The sequence continues at coordinate 795,873 of VHKM01000515.1, forward strand.
AGAAACAAACAGATCTGCGTCCTCTCCCCTCTCTCCTCCATTTGTCTCGCTCTCCTCCTGGCCTCATCTGGCCTCATCTGGCCTCTCATCTGGCCTCTCATCTGGCCTCTCATCTGGCCTCTCATCTGGCCTCTCATCTGGCCTCTCATCTGGCCTCATCTTCCTTGTAAATCCAAGGTCTGAAGTAAACAAGCTTTCGGTCCCAGAGTGTTAGATCGTAGTTGATTCCACGTGAATAAGTCCGTAAGAGAGAAAAGTTTGCGCGTGCGCGTAGGGCCGCGGTGCGCTGACGGTGGAGACTGTCCCGATTTCAGCTGAGCGCATGTGATTACGCAGGTGAAACTCTATGTAGAGCACTAAAAAGTGAACGCTAACCGGTAAAAACAACTAGCCGCTGGTCTGCCATGGTGTATCGCTGTTTATTGTCCCACCGAAACACAGAAAAGGGGTTCCGCCTTGACATTAATGTTGAAATTAGGCAGAGAGAGAGTGGGAGGGAGAAAGAGATAAACACACGACTAGTCGACTCTCTAAAATGAGGTCGACTCTTGCCACAAAAGTCGACTAGTGGACTAGTCTGTTCATGCCTTATTCCACACAGTTTGATGCGTGGGTCAGAGCGAACTTTGGTGCCATTCGTACATTGGGCTTAGCTAGCTTAATCGTGTTGACGGTTTGTAAAGCGCGAGTGTTACCTGCGTGTCTCAGGTGCGAGTCGATCTCACACAGCGTCAGGTTGAAGCTCTGCAGTCCTCCCAGCAGGGTGTTGTTCCTCAGGTTGTTCCAGAAGGTGCTCCTCTTGTGGCTGTTGCAGTGACACACGCCGCTGGAGCTCCAGCTTTCACACTGGAACACACAGGCAAAGCAGGTAAGTGCTAACCTCCTCTCAGACAGTCAATCCAAGTGTTGGCTTTTACTGACTGAAATCTGGGCAATGGCCACCTCAGGGTTTCCCACTAATACATTAGTCTATGGCGGCCCGCCATAGACTATTTTTATCCGCCACAGTCTTATCTCCCCTCTCTTTCTCTGTCTCTCACCCAACACCAACATCTGCAGCAGAGGTGCAGGTTTAACAGGACAAATAAGGAGCAGTGAACAAAGTCTCACTGTTTAAGTAGCCTATAATTATTACAGAAAATGAAGGCAGCTTGGCGTAGTTTTGTTTTCGCTTATAAACTAAAAGACCACATGGCTAATTTGCATAGTAAACCTCTTTACTGCTCTGCTAATGCAGCTGTCACTATAATGAATTAAACCAGAGGTCACGAAATGGCTGACCTCAGTCTGGTTCCGGACCCACACGCCAACCCGTCCGAACCCGAAACTCAGATCCAAACTTTAGACCCGACGTGACTCCCTCAGTCCTGCAGCTGCGTCTGCGCTGTCTCACCCTCGCTCCCTCTCTCTCCCCCTCACGCTACGCTAATCCAACAGAAAGAGAAACTGCAGCCTCTGAGCTCGTTTTAAACTTTTAGAATCGGCTGCAGAATGATTGAAATATGGCTCGCTAAAGATTTAAAACCGAGAAGACGCTAATCATCTAATTAAATATGCACGCGCGATAGTTACGCGCAAACAGCACAGCTGTTTGTCCATTGTTTAAAACAAAAGAGCAGCGAGCAGGACCAAACCTGGACTAAACCAGGACCAAACCAGGACTAAACCAGGACTAAACCAGGACCAAACCAGGACCAAACCAGGACTAAACCAGGACTAAACCAGGACCAAACCAGGACTAAACCTGGATTAAACCTGGACTAAACCAGGACCAAACCAGGACCAAACCAGGACTAAACCTGGATTAAACCTGGACTAAACCAGGACTAAACAAGGACCAAACAAGGACCAAACCAGGACCAAACAAGGACTTGGACTAAACAGGGCTCATTGTTGAGCTGAGCAAAGAGGAGAAACACAGCATCAGGCTGAGGTTCAGAGTCTGTATCTGAGAGCTGCAGGGGCGGAGCTGAGAGAAGAATCAAGGGCCTGCCCCTTGGAAGAAAACTGATCCATTACATTATTAAAAAAAAAAACTGTAACCTATGTAAATTAACCAGAAATTATTCTTTTTACAGCAGCATAATAGCCAAAAATAGTTATTATGTTTTGCTTAAAATGCACCAGAATGCAGGAAAACGCATCTAAATTGTAAAAAAATCTCCAGGGGGAGGACCCCCGGACCCCCCCAAGGTGGCGCTCTCTCCCACCACAGTCTCCTTGAAATCTGTGGGAAACACTGGCCACCTGTTGGATACCACTGAAGGTGCATTATGGAACTTTTTATGTTAAAAAAACAACCTTTATTATTGCGCATTTGACTTGCGCTGGACTTTGACCCAGCGGCTGTATGAGTATTTAACATATTCTGCCAATTTGCCATTTTCTGCAGCGCTAGCTCCCTTACAGTATATGAGTAATTAAATACGGTACGTCCCTCCATTATAAATGTGGCTAACGATACAAATCTTGCTCAAATCATGAAACTAAAGAGTGGACAGTGAGCAGCTGGATCACTGCGGTGAGAGGAGCGTGATACTCTGCCTTTTTTCATAACCGTAGCGTTCTGAAAATGCTCATTTAAATAAATTCTCAAACCTTAATCTCAACGCACATCTCTTTCCTTTGAAATGACCTACCTGTGAGGCCAGCTTGTCGCAGATGTAGCAGAAACACTGTTCACAGATGAGCTTGTTGTTGTGCACGGGAGCGCTGATCTCACACTCCGTCGCCCTGGACACATCAGGACACATCGATTGTCACAATAACATAAACCAGAGAACTGTACATAAGTATGTATGTATGTGCGTACATGAAGGGCTGGATGGGGCAGTCGTAGCGAGCGTGAGGCAGCAGGTCCGCACGACGAGAGAAAGTCACCACCAAGTCTTCGTCGCTGCCTGGTAAAGCTCTCTCTGAAAGGGCAGGTATGAACAGGGCTGAAAACATAACCCTCTTTCTGGTTTAGAAATGGTTTCTTTAAGCGACACAAGCACAACAGCTTTCACTTCATTTTCTTCATACTTATGTTTTATTGTACAAGGAGATAAAGATGTACAGTTTGACAGGTTTGAAGGCAATGTTTTTTAAATATAGTCGTATTGGCGCTAGTGATGGTATGCGCTAGTATGACTTATGGATTTATTTTTTTTAAGAAAATAAATACCCTCTGAATTGACGAAAATGTCACTATTTCACACAATACAACATCGATATTTCCCTCTATGGAGTTTGTTATCACAAAAAAACAATGTTCCGCGGTCGTGCTTTCACAAACTGTCCCTCTGCCAATCCTACACTCCTCTCTCCGCCCCACTCCAGCAGTGACTTTTGTTTCGCAAAATAAGCATGCACAACTAAAGTGACGCCCCTCCCCCAAAGAGGAATAAAAAAAAACTTCACCTCCGCGAACCCGTGCATATCGTTCACTGTAAAGACTCGTTCGCGACCGACACATCACTAATTGGCGCTAGTGCTGGGCGATATGACGATACATATCGTGGGGACGATAGAAAAGTGCCTATCGTGCCATTTCTCTTCTATCGTTTCTATCGTTTCTAACCTAATTTAATCAATTATTAAAGCAAATATTTCATTAAAAAGGCCACAAGAATGTATTAGTGTTGTCTTGTCACTATACATCGTCTAAGTTTATATTAAGTGATTATAAACAAGAATAAAAAAGAACTTTTTCGCAAAGAAACTCTGCCTTGTGGTTTTGCGACTCCACCCTGCTTTACGATATCTCTGTCCGCCGCCACACCTGCTGTAGCAACGGCGACATCTAATGGACGTACACGCGGGGCTCTCTCTCCCTGTTAAACACCGCGTGGTTTCACTCTGCTTTACGCACGGCAACTAAACAGCTTTTAGTGATGGATCTTTTTAGCGCGTGGATCTGGATTAAACACACGAGAGAGAAGAGAGGAGAGGCGTGGTGCAGGAGGTAAGAGACGGATCGGGCAGCGCGTAGAGCAGCTAAAGACGTACAATACAAACTGCTCGCCCACTGTTTCTTAAACATTACATTAAAGTTGAGAAAATGGCGATAATAAGCTCCAATTTACATTTGTTTTAGTGTAATATGAGCCTTGATATTGAGGAGCAGCTGATGCTCTGAGTAAGTCGTTCTCTACGCACGAGTTTACACATTTCTGTTGTTAAATTCGTGTTGACTCTGGTCAGATCATGTTTAGCCCATTTATCCTGCAGTCTCACATTTTTCCTGACATTGACGATATAGGCTATATAAATTATCCATAGCAAAACCACTGCTTCAAAATAAAGTTGAAAAAAAGTAAGCAATGATATTTTTGTCAAACTTTTCAAAGAATAACTGAAAACTGACTTTATTGTGGTATATCGTGATATGTATCGTTATCGTGATATAAAATAATCCATATCGTGATATAAGTTTTTTCCATATCGCCCAGCACTAATTGGCGCCGCGTCCTTTTGGCACCCCTATGCAAGGCATATATATGCGTATGCCCTTTTTGCGCCACTGCTTAACGCTAGGGCCGCCGCATTTAAAAAAAGTCAAATTTACCGCTGCGGAGGTTCTATACGATGCGTATTTTAAATAGCATTAAAAAAAACAAAAAAAACAAAAAAATAAATATGAAACGCAATATGTGGCGGGCGGTGTTGATTCTGTGGCGCCGAATAGTCTATGTGTGGGAAACACTGATGTACGTGAGTAACTTTTTCAATAGGCCTAGGGATAGGAAAAACAGGCTATATAATACGGTATGTGCATGATTCTTTCATTTGTGACCCGTCATGAGAAAGATGGACACAATTCGGCTGACTCACTTTCTCGCAAATGGGGGAAAGAAGGGTATTTTTTGAAAATTGCAGATTTTTGCTTTTTTGTTAATTCTGTTAGTTGAGATCACAGTTGGAGAACCCAGTTTTGGTATATTGAAAAGCATACAACTTTAGGTAGAAATCTTCTTGTTTTCCTTCAGATTCTGGGGGCGTGTGTGTATTTGCATACCGGTAAGCGGCTTTTTGTCTCCTTCTCTTTGCCCCGCCCTCCAGGGCCCAGCGTGGCTACTTGTTATGCATGTTAATCTGAACGAAGCAATATGAAGTGGATTTACACTTTTTTTTAAGTTGTCGCCGCCATAAAACCTCACATAGAAGAATGAAGTGGATTTATTAAATCACGGATTTTTGGCACCGCTTCCTCATGAAGAGCCTTGATAGCAAAGCAGCAACAGCGGGACAGAGACGCTTTGCTCTCCAGACAGGACAAGACTTTCCCCACTTCAGCGCTAAAAAAAGCACCAGACTGTAAGTTTAGTGTCTTTTTATGATTATGCGTTCGAGTTGATCTCTGTCTCACTCTGCAAACTAAACATCCGCCTGTTTCCACATTAGAATACGCTCGTCTCCACCGTCATGTGTCATACGTTGTTGACACATCCTTTAGCGACCAAATGCCACGCAAAAAAGGCAGTTTTATACATACGCCTATTCCTATCAGTGTATATGCTTTTGAGTGTGTAAACTCAAGGCCTGAGGACTGAAACCCCACACACATGACATGACAGGGAGGGGCTTTACAGCGACGTCCTATCATACCAACGTCCTATCATACAAATAGCTTATTTAAATAAAAAGCTATTGTAAAATGGTTATTCAATTAATGGATTTAAAGCTGAAATGTTTATTTCAGAGGGGCAGGAGACGCTCATTTCGCTAAAACGTTTGTTTGACTAATTAAACTTGCAACACTCAGTGTTGACAATGACACATAGGAGGAGCTGCTACATCGAATAAACAGGTTGTTAGTGATTTTCTTCTCCATCTCTCTCCCTTCCCTCTTTTTATGAACAAGGGTCAAAGCTCGTGTCAGCTCCTCTGCACCATAGTTTCTGAATGATGGCGTGCGACGCACGCAGAAGCACGTTTCAGCACGTTTCAGCACGTGGTCTTTGTTTTGGTTCTTCAGTCCGTACCAGCTGCACACTTTTAAGCGTATAGAGAAGTGATTCCCAAACTTTTTGCGCCCAAGGCACACCAAAGGACAAGTAAAAATCTGAAGGCACACCTATTGTGCAAAATAGCCTTTATATTGCGTTCTCTCTTTTTCTTTTCTTAAAGAATTGTTTTTAGGTATAGAGTTTGCCTCTGTATTATTAAATGAGTGCATACAAAGTACTGATATAGTAAATTAAAAAATAATTATTTTTGTGTAGTTGTATATTGCAATAATAATGTATGGTTGTCACCAGTGGTTTCACTAGGGATAATTTCTCTCCTTCATTTTGACGGGCAGGTTTATAAAAAATCCGTCATGGGCTATTTTTATCCTTCATGAATTAATCTCACATTATAAGCAATTTAATGTTAATAAAGACATTTACATATAAGCTGCATATTGTGTATGTTAGGAAAAATGTGAGATCGCTGGATAAATGGAGTTTAACTAAACATTTGAACAATCATGGAACACAAATTTTGCTACAGAAATGTGTATGAACTCGTGCGTAAAATTCTCAGAGGCTTATTCAGAGCGTCATCTGCTCCTCATATCAGGGCTCATATTACACTAATACAAATGTAAAGTGGAGCTTATTATTTGCACTTTCACTTTTAACGTTAATGTTTAAGAAACAGCGGACAATATTTACCAGTTGGCATCACTGCACAGCGCGCCGCGCACAGAAACACACACACGGGAGGGAAAGAGAGAGAGAGGGGAGAAATAGATGAGCTCGTCCTGAGATTTACGTAAGTTAAAGTTAAAGAGCGGCTCCAGATGAGAAGGATATTATTAGCCTTTAACCGCGTTTGGATCGTGGTTTTCTTCCCCGTGTTGTTGTTAGCGCCCAGAAAGTTAGCTAGCTAGGCAGTGATACAAGTGAAACAGTGAAGCTGCGTTTAGAGAGAGAGAGAGAGAGAGAGCCCCGCACGCTCTGAAAAACAGCAGCCCTGCGTTTAATCACGGCTTGATTTTCAATCTGTCAAAATGACAGACGGCCTTTGAAATGTTCCGTCAAAGCTTAAAATATTCCGTAAATGACGGAGAATTTTCGGTTAATGTAACCTCTGGTTGTCACAAAATCCCACGGCACACCAGGACTTGCCTCACGGCACACCGTTTGGGAACCACTGGTATAGAGGACACAATCAGATGAACTCCCTATGAAGTGCAGCGGGGATTCCAAAACAGCGCAGACTTTTGTGATAAAGTGAAAGTGGGGCTGGGCAATTAATTTAATTTTAATCTAATTGTGATTTTAATAAAGGTCGATCTCAATAATCAATAATCTGCAGCGGCTCCGGCCTGGAGGTTTATAATATAAAGAGGTTTTGATATTGAGCATCGTTAAAGAAGGAGACATACGATTCTGATGGATTGCTCAAGCAGAACCAGTACTCCATTCCAGAGGTTACATTAACCGAAAATACTCAGTCATTTACGGAATATTTTAAGCTTTGACGGAAAATTTTAAAGGCCGTCCGTCATTTTGAAGGATTGAAAATCAAGCCGTAATTAAAATTAAGACGCAGCGCTGCTGTTTATCAGAGCGTGCGGAGCTCTCTCTCGCAGCTTCACTGTTTCACTTGTATCACTGCCTAGCTAGCTAACTTTCTGGGCGACAACAACAACACGGGGAAGAAAACCACGATGCATACGCGGTTAAAGGCTAATAATATGCTTCTCATCTGGAGCCGCTCTTTAACTCGCGTAACTGCACGTTGTGCAGTGATGCGAACTGGCAAATATTGTCCCGTTCACCTGCTGTTTCTTAAACATTAATGTTAAAATAGAGAAAAATGCAAATAATAAGCTCCACTTTACATTTGTATTAGTGTAATGTGAGCCCTGATATTGATGAGCTGATGACGCTCTGAATAAGTCTGAATAAGATGTTTAGTTTAACTCCATTTATCCAGCGATCTCACATTTTTCTTAACATACACAATATGCAGCCTACATATAGGCTATGTAAATGGGTCTTTAAAAATTGCTTATGATGCGAGATTAATTCATGAAGGATAAAAATAGCCCATGACGGATTTTTTATAACCCTGCCCGTTAAAATGAAGAGAAATTATCCCTGGCGAAACCATTGCTCCATTCCTACCCCAGACCTAAATCATACTTTCAAAAGAGCTAGGCAAAAAAAAAAAAAAGATCTCAATTTCTTTACTCAGTGTGGACGATTACGGTTTCCTTGTCTACTGTCATGTCAAAGGTACCATTGTTCTTATCCTTGTGTTCCACCTCCACGAGCAGAACCGACGCGTCTGCCTCCGCTTCGTCGTCTTCATCACTCAGGATGATGACCTCGCCGCTGCCCACTGCGGCGCACATCGCACACTCCAGCTGCAAAGGGAGGATACGAACATGTCAGTATTAGACCTTCTGGTTCACAAACTGTCCAGATTTCCTAACTTGAATAAAACTAGTTTGAGATCAATCAATTAATCTAGGGGTAATAACAAACTAAGACTTGACCATTAACAGCCACTTTAAATCAAAAACATCAGCCGCTTTAGTTTATACTATGTAAGGTATCAAAGGTATAGTGTCTAAACCAGACATAGAGAGACTAATCCATGTGTTTGTCTCCAGCTTAAACTCCTGTAACGGCTGCTCACTGTTAGACAGCTGCAGTATATCCAAAATGCTGCTGCTCCAGTCCTGACTAGAACCAGGAAATACGACTTCATTAGTCCAGTCTCTGCACTGGTTCCCTGTCGCTCAGAGAATAGAGCAACTCCATATTTTCCTCTCATTTTTAATCAAGATTGTGTTTAATATCAAATAGAAATGGGGGAGCGCGCTGAGAAACACGTGCACGGACTATGGTTCTTTGATGGCAGCGCTGCAGCGGGAAGCGGACAGAGGAGAAAAAGGGAGATGAGCGGCACAATCTCTCCTCTCCCTTTCTCTCTTCTGTCCGCTTCACAGTGGGATAAATACAGCTCTCTGTCCTGTGAAAGCATAAAACGCCATGAACTTTTGGAAACATTACGAGCTGAGGGGAAAGGGAGAGAGCAGACGCTCAGCGGCGCTGGTGACGTTGGAGCTGCACGTAAACACATTCAGCTGCACGAGTTTACGCTGATTCTGTCTGTAATAAAACCAGATGAACTCAACTCCAAAGGATTTGTAGGGAGACTTTCTATCAGGAGTTATACATCTATGGATGAGCTTATTGGCTTGTGGACAGGCCAAAGAGAAATCGGAGAAAATGCGGTCGTTTATAAATTATTTCCCATTTCTCTGCGGCCCAGTAGCAAATGCGTCACGGCCCGGTACCGGTCCCCGGTAATCTTGGTCTGATGCTCTGGGAATAAGTGTTTGTTGTTTGTAATGCTTGTTCCGTGGGTATTTGCTGATATGTGGTTACATGCTTCTTTTTAGTCTGGCAAGTGGTGGTAAATGCGTTTAGTAGATCTGATAGTAAAACTTTTTTTTAAAAGCACGAACACCTTGTGTAACAGCCCCACCTAGAGTTTACATCACCAGCCGCCACTGCAAACTGGTATCATTTAACGGTAGCCAGCCCTATCTAAACGTGATGATTATTGAGTCCTGAGGATTACTGAGATTAACCAAAATTGAGATTGTGATTTTGATTACATTTTAAGTAATCAAAATGTAATCAATCCAGTCTTACTTAATGGTTTTGCACCAAAGGACATCTTATCTAGGGCTGTCACAAACCTTGACCTTATGGCAGATAAACAACACATCTTTGGGCTCACTATTTATCGTCAGTACATTTTTGCCCATTTTCGTATTGCAATACTTTATCTTTCACCCAAAGCAGGTTGTGTCTTGAAATATCCCAGAATGAACATGAAATAGATTAAAAGGGACTCGATGGAAGTTGTCATTTTTATACTCGCTACTGCCACCTCAGGTCTTACATGTAACTGCAGTTTCTTTATTAAGTTCGTGCATGACGGTACTTTGGCACGAAGTAACATCTTTTTGAGTGACAGTGCAGGATTTTAGAGGCAGTTGTGGTAAATAGGTCTGGGCTCATTTTACACATTAGGTGATTGCTGGAGCAAGTAGGGGGTAGAAAATACAGTGGTCCCTCGCTATATCGCGGTTCACCTTTCGCGGCCTCGCTGTTTTGCGAACTTTTTTGCATGTTTGTTTTTTTTACAGCATGAACACACATTGTGTTCTGCGTCCTGATTGGCTAAGGGAGAACCCGCGCGCTGTGTTCTGCGTCCTGATTGGCTAAGGGACTGTAGACCATTGTCAATCAATCTCCTCCGTGCTGTGTCTCCTGTACAGTAGAGAATGCGTTCGGCTAGCCAATTTTTTACATCAATGTCTGATCGCTAGCAGTGCGACTCTGAAGTGCTGTATGTTTGCAAGTTTTCTCCCCGACAAAACCTACAATGTCGACGAAACGTTCTGCACCGACAAAGGCACCTGCGGTCGCGCCCAAAAGGCAGAGGAAGATGCTAACCCTCGCACAAAAAGTTGGACTTCTGGACATGCTGATGGAAGGTAGAAGTTAGGGCACCATTACGGAATAAATTAATTGTCGGCTCGTTACATAAAGAAAGAGAAAAATCATCGATGCAATAGAAGAGATTACTAATAGCTTAGAGGGAAAGAAACATGCAGCTGGAATATTCATTGACTTGAAAAAAGCATTTGATACACTTAATCATTCTATATTATTAAAAAAATTAGACAGCTATGGCATAAGGGGAGTGGCTTTGAGCTGAATTCAAAGCTATTTAACTGGGAGACAACAGTATGTGAAGATGGGGGAGTTTACATCAGGTTATTTGGACATTGGTTGTGGGGTCCCACAGGGCTCTGTCTTAGGCCCAAAGTTGTTCAATTTATATATTAATGACATTTTTAATGTGTCTAAATTATTAAAATTAGTGATTTTCGCAGATGACACAAACGTCTTCTATTCCAATGACAATTATAGTACTTTAGTAACTAACATAAACTGTGAACTAAGGAAATTAAAAACATGGATGGACATTAACAAATTGTCCCTCAACCTAAATAAAACAAAAGTAATGTTTTTCGGTAATTATAATAGAAAACCAGACTCAGTAAATATAGACGGTGTAGTTTTAGATACAGTATCAGAAATTAAATTCTTAGGAGTCACCATTGACAGTAAATTAAGCTGGAAACCACACATAAGACACATACAAGGTAAAGTCTCCAAAAGTATCTCAATCATTAATAAAGTAAAGTTTTTCTTAAATTACAATGCATTATTTTTGTTATATAGTTCATTAGTTTTGCCATATCTAAATTACTGTGTAGAAGTTTGGGGCAATAACTATAAAAGCTCATTACACCCCCTTGTTATACTCCAAAAACGTGCGGTAAGAATCATACACAAAGTAGGATATTATGATCACACGAATATATTATTTCTGCAGTCTAAACTATTAAAAATGCATGACTTAGTTGATTTCTCTACTGCCCAACTTCTATTTAAAGCTAACAAAAATGTGCTACCTGCAAGGATACAAATGCTTTTTGCACGCACAGAAGGGGGATATAACCTGAGGGGGTGTGACAACTTTAAGGTTCAAGCAGTGTCTTCCACTAGGAAAAGTATGTGTGTGTCTGTATGTGGAGTTAAACTCTGGAACAAATTGGGGGCAGAATTTAAACAATGTCCAAATATTCATCATTTCAAATCAAGATATAAAAAATTGTATGGTCAAAGTACCAGGAGGAGGAAATGGGTACTTGATTTACTAATGGGTGTTACAAAGTGCTGTGTACTTTAAAGGTCAGATCTAATTAATAATGAAGTATATTGTGGTTGTTACTATTATACTATTGCAGTTGTTATTGCCATTGTTATTGCTATTGTTGTTGTGTTGTTATCATCACTATTTTAAATTTAAACTTTAAATGTAACAGTCTAGGATTAATACCTAACAATCTGTGGATTATTCTTAGAATCAAACTCAATAGATTCAGACAACAGTACTGCTATTGATGCTGATGGTAATTTAAAGGAACTAAATTCTTAGAAGTAAAACATGCACATATCTATGTACTCCGCATTCAACATAACCCGTAGTATAGGGCAGACATGTGGGGGCCGGCAGCTCGAGGAAACCCTCTTCTGGCAGCAGACTCCTAAAATTGGTCTCTTTTAATGCATAGTATAGGACACTTAACAAATGATGGTCCGGTTGCTCGGGGGCTGCTCCCCTCTGGCAGCTGGTCCAGTCACAGAAAAGAAGAAAAAGAAAGAAAAGCCCCGAATCCCTTTTAACACATATCATTAAGACTATTCTTGTTATCATGAGCATCAATCGGTCTGCGATTACTGTACCTTTCATGAATAAAAGTGGAGTATTTTATGTATCATTCAAACACTTTGATACAGAGTAATGCTATATGGGTTGTAATGGTGATGGTGAATAATGGTAATGCCAACATGGTAATGAATTCTGTATGGGAGACAGAAATAATACACTGGTTGTAGCGTGTGAGATACTGTGAATGTTGACCTGGTATAATGCAGTGTCGCATTTGTTAATATGTAACCAACTCGGTTGATAGTTGTTTTGTAAAATGGTAAGAAATATGCAGTGTTGTTGTTTATTGTTATTTAAGTTTATGAACAGGGGTGGGAGTCAATAAGCTTGTCTTCTTCCCACTCCTTTTCGAGCTGTAATGTAAATTATTTTGTCTTTTTTTCCCTTTCTTTTATTATATATATATATTATATATATATATAATATATATATATATATATATATATATATATATATATATATATATATATATATATATATATATATTTCTGTTTTCCTTTCTTCTTTAGCTCGAAATAAAATATTCAAATCAAATTCAAATCAAATCAAAAATAACATAAGGACGACAGCAGCAGTACGTTTAACAAGGATACAAAAGGGGTTGTAACTGTCCGCAACAAGACCATTGTAAGGATGGAGTCTGCTTTAGCCTTGTGGATCAGTGACAGCAGGAAAAAGAACATTACGCTGGATACTACACAAAAGCTAAACATATTTATGAAACCTTTGCTGACACTGATGACAGTGAGGAGTACCGCGCACTACCGTCCATTTAATGCCAGCAAGGGCTGGTTTGACAAATTTCAGAAACGCTTTGGACTTAAAAGTGTTTTGGTGTACGGGAGCGGAGGAATTCAAATTTAAACCCATCATCGAGGAGGAGGGGGATATAAGCCTGTTTTTAATATGGATGAGACAGGCTTATTTGGAAACTAATGCCCTCTCACACCTTTATAATGCAGGACGAAGCCAAAGTCCCTGCGTTGCCCGTGTACTGGATGCACAACGCAAAAGCTTGGATGACAAAAGTGCTCAATCTGGATTGGTTTAAACAGTGTTTCAGCCCAGAGGTCAAGCATTATTTAAGAGGAAAAGGAAATCAAATTTCTGCCACCAAACATCACATCGCTGATTTAGCCCATAGACCAAGGCATCATCCACGCTTTCAGGGTTCTCTGTACGCGCATTACCCTGCAACATCTCTTTGAGGCTGTGGACTCGGATCAAGATTTCTCACTAAAGTCCTACTGGCGTGAATACACTATTGCATCTCCAAAACCTACCAGATGCCCTCTTGATGAGGTCCATCACTCTGTGGTAGATACAGCTGTGAATCTGGCTAAACAGCTAGGGGGAGACGGCTTTAATGATATGACTCCTGATGACATTAATGCTCTGATTGATGCCCACTCACAACCGCCGACTGATGAAGACCTGGAGAAGATGACACAGCCACCAAGCGAGGATGAGGGAGAAGAGGAAGAAGAGGACACAAATGTTGATAAAGATGAGGAGGATGGACTAACACTTGATCGCTTGGCAACCATGGTGAGAATGGCCAAAGAACTTCAGCGAGTGGCACAAGAATGGGACCTTTTGATGTTTCGTTCATTACAGTTCTCAAATATAATCGAAGGGGGCATGTCTGTTTATAAGAATAGTTCTAGCCCAGAAGAAAAAACAACGCCAACAACTACCCACAACTATGTTCCTCACTCAGAAAAAGACACCTGCACCAAGGAACTGTGAAATACGCACGAAAAATATGCAGGAGTCACTATTAATAATTTCTGTCCGGTGTCCAACCGCGTAGGTTGATCATTAGAATTAAATTTGTTATTTCTAAAAGCTATCAAATGCATTTAAAGGAAAACGTTTATTTTATATTGTTAATGTTTTGAGTCTGAAAACGTTTGGTTTTGGTTTCATTCTATAATACTGTGTCTTAAAATCTACGAAGGTTTGAACTTTGAGAGTGTTTAAACTAGAGAGATATGTGAGGAAATGTTAATGCTCGTCTGAGATAAGTGTAGGGACCAGGTCTGCGAATTAGCTGTTAGCTAATCGGTTATTTTGTAGCAATGCTTCTTGTTCTGTCCCTAACATATAAATAAATAAATTCATTTCATTCATTTATTTATTCATTTGAGCAGAAAAGTATTTCAAACATTTTTTACATTTGAAAACAGAAAAAAACAAGACTTTTGCTCAAAAGGAGTACAGTAGGAAGAAGTTCAAAGAACTTATACTAAACCCAGCCCTTATTTCTCATCCAAGTAACATCACATACACTCATGCAAGAAACTAAGACATGAGTCTGTGCTCATGCATTAGCTTATGCATTATTCTTAAATATAAATCGTTTATGATCGTACAAGTGTCATTTATCATTTACAATATCAGAGGATTTTTCAATTACAGTCAAACAAAAATAAAGGATTTATCATTTACGGTCGTACAAAATAAATACACCATATGGTACTTAAGACTTATACCAGGGCACAGCTCTCTTTCATTGTGATCATACAAAAATATACACACTTCAATATCGCTCGACCCTACTATACCAAATATACCCATAAGTACAAGCTCTGTATAACCATGTAGGCATAGAAACTGTCTGCCTATAGTCATACACTAAAAATGGACAGGAAAAGGAAAAATTTAAGTAAAAAATAAAATAAAAATGACATGTATACATCTATACAATGTACATACGTATATGTAATCTATGACAATTAACATTGGAAACGTGTTATTTTTGTCCATAGTCATGAAAAACTTGAGCAAGCTGACCTGACTTTAAGGTCACACAAAATTAATTCCAAACACACTAAAATTTACTGTAGTCAATGTTCAAGGATGCAATAGAGTCTTAACTTTCTTTATAATACTTCGATATTCATATCCAGGCAAACCCCACAACAACAACAAAAGCGCGAGTGTGCGCCTGTGTGTGAAAATGATAGTAATTATGATACTTCACTAGCATAATTTTTAAAGATAATGTCTTTACATGTTCTTTTAAAGTGTCCTAGTGTTTTGCTCTGTTTTGTCTCTTTATGTAAGTCATTCCACAATGTTATTCCTGCTTGGGAGATACACATACTTTTAAGGGTGGTGTGAACACAGTGTTTTCTCATCACAAATTCTCCTCTTAAATTATAATTTCCTTCTCTACTGCTGAACAATTTTGGGTGTTCCTGGGGAGAAGATCACGACTTGCTTTGTACATTACAACAAGAGTTTTAAATTTAATTAAGTCTTCAATTTTCATTATACGAGATGCTAAGAACAACTCATTTGTATGGTCCCTAAAACCAACATTATGGACGATTCTTATGGCTTTGTTCTGAAGTTTATAAAGTGGATCTAAATGAATTTTATAAGTGTTACCCCAAACCTCCGCACACTCAGTAGCTGATATATGGGAGAATTAAAGAACTATATACAATATGTAGGGCTCTATATTTTAGCAAATGTCTAGCTCTGTACATTACCGATATACTCTTTGCCATTTTTGATTGTAAGCTTGTTATATGGTTAGAAGGTAACCCCCGCGATAAACAAGGGACCACTGCAAATTGTTTTAACATTTTTAAACTCCATCTAGTCCCTTTAATCTCTTACCTGAACAGAGCACATTTTCTCCAGTTCGGCTTTACCCACATCCAAAAGCTTCTCAACTGGAGAGCAACCGTGTAATGCCCCATTTGAAAGCTAAGACTTAAAAAAGTGTAACTTTGTTGTCACAAGAATACAGTTATCGCAATATTTCGCACCCGCATCAAATATCGCATCGTATATGCAGTATGCAACGGTAATGCAACTGTAATGTTTTAAAGGATCTGTATCATGCCATTTTAGCCATTCCAAAGTAAAGTATAGGCATTTATATGATATATTGTACCTCTATCACTATGGAGTACTCATTTTTTAGAGAAATATAAGTATTTTCTGGGGGTATTTTCCAAACCCGGAAGACAAGACGCTTCGATTCAGTTAACTCCGCCCCTCTCTCCGCTCATGCAACATTTACACTATTATAAATATCGCTGCAAAAAGTGAAGTTACTTCACATAATGCAGTTATAAGGAGTTGACATGTGCAACACAGTTTCATAAATGGCTAACACGCGCTTTTGATTGACTTACCGCTCAGCCTGGCCTCCCCATCGTCGGGTGTTTACGTTATGGCACTCGCGTTGGTTATACAGGTTAATCCACTTTGATTCTGGCCAAGGTTCACCAAGCATCCATCAGGTTGGTTGATATAGTCGCTGAATCCCAGAAAGAAATTCCAACTTCTGGCGAGTGCACTCTTCTTTAGGAAGGTTGAATAGTCCTGTTCCTCTCGTAGCCAAACGCGAACCCGTGACATTAATAATAATAATAATAATAATGCCTTACACTTGTATTGCGCTTTACAAGCCTGTATTACCAAGTTTCTCAAAGCGCTGCACTGTCGTCATTATTCATTCACTCCATACTTGGTGGTGGTAAGCTACTGTTGTAGCCACAGCTGCCCTGGGGTAGACTGACGGAAGCGAGGCAACCAGTCTGCGCCATCGGCCCCTCCGACCACCACCAATCACTCACTCACTCACTACATTCGCTAGGCTTCCTGGTGTTACCAAACGGTCTCCCATCCAAGTACTAACCAGGCCCTTCCCTGCTTAGCTTCCAAGATCTGACGGGATTGGGCAGAGCAAAGGCGGTATGACCACCATTATCGTTGGGTAAGAAAAAAAGAACAGGCGGTGTCCAGAGTAGGTTAGAAAGAGCTCCGTCTTCACAAACATGACTTCTGTTCAGATCCTCAGGGGGTGCATGTGTTTACTCTCCCGGGACAGCACAGACGCGTCGGAGACTTCCTTCTTTTTCTTTCTTACAACAGAAGTAATGAAAGGCTGTTTTATAAATTTAAATCAGGCCATAAGGCATTACATTACAGAGGTCTGGCCCTTCCTGTTTGACACTGACGTAAAATACGTCAGTGTCACAACTCCGTCGTTTTCCAGGAGAGGGAAGAGCAGCGGCTCAGAGAGCAGGGCTGTTTCCCAAAGCCTAGGTACCTCGCCTTGCCTTGGTCAAACGTGGGCGTGGTCAGGCAGCCACATCATCACTCGCCGCCCAAGTGCTGTTCCAATGTTCAAGTCGTCCGGAGACATGTGTCCTCCCTTTGGTTAGCATGTGGCTAATATACCAAGGATACATCAGTATAGCCTTCACTGCCTTGCTCCAGCCAAAATTACCCATAATGCATCACGGCTCTTGAGGGGAAAACAAAGAAAAAAAGGTGGTGCTGGCTTGCGTGACTTGTTAAAGCACTTAAATTCCACTTTTTAACAAAAAAAAATTACATACTTTGACTAGTTTAATGACTCGGCAGCCAGTGTTTATGTTACTTGCACCAGTAGTCTTTTTACAAAAAATGAAATGTTTATCATTTGAGTCAAACATTAATGCAAATATCACTGCTTCATGGAGCAACAAAGGACATGATTTGTTTCGTCTTAAGCAGACACCCTCGCCCACTCTCCTCTGGATGAAACATGTCTTCCTTTTTTATTTTGTGATGTCACTTCCTTTAGCTCTGAAGTATGTTCCATTAGCAGCTCTTTTTGGACCAAGGCAGGACACTTGCCTTGGACTGGAAGGAAGAGAGTTTGGAGGCACTGCCTTTAACACCAAGGCAAGGCAAGGCAAGGCACCTAGGCTTTGGGAAACAGCCCAGGTTTCAGGAGGATTGCTTAGAACTGCGTGAAGGAAGCCAAAACCACTCTGAGGGTGTTTTTGAGAAGGAAATAGCATAACAACATGGTTAAAAACTCCAAAAAGTCGATTGTGCTTGATATAGGACCTTTAAGACACGATAAAGTACTTTTGAACACACTAAAGGCTCTGGCTTCCCGTCATGTTCTTCATGTCAGACCTGATTTTGCAACATGTAGTTTCTTGCGAAATATTGCGACGATACATTTTGTTTACTGTAGTTTTTCTTTTGGTTCTGACTACATAAGTTAGTGCTGACTATACCTAAGCGTGTTCTGAAGTCAGCATTACGTCAACCCAAAAGGGCGTTATTGATTCATTATAAATTAGCCTAGCATTGACAGTAGAATAAAGCACCTAAGCCACGTTATTAATCAATTCACAAAGCCGAGATACGAAAGTGAACCTACACAACACAACAAGTTACACTTTCCTGGAGCGACTTTCCACGTGTGACACTTTGACATCGCGAGCAAAAGTTGGATAACTTATTAAACATGGCACAGAAAACACGCGGTGGTTTGAGTAAAAGTAGTTTCCAACCTTTTCGACCAAAATCGTGCAGAAAGCTGTGAAGTGAGCGGGGCAGCGTTTCGCGCCTGGATCCTGAATCACAGCGGAAGTAGCGCACTGACATCCGCCAATTAAATAAAACAATAAATATCGAAATGATATTTCTATTTTACTTTTATCGTTTAAAATGCATTTACTTGCATATATATATATATATATATATATATATATATGCATCTAATGAAATAATTCTAGTTCTCCTGTTGAGACTCAGTCCTTGAGATGTATCCGCTAATAAAGTGCAGACGAGAAAAGTGTGCACAAAATCAAGATTCACAATTCTTGTGGCAAGAAAATAAATGTGGAGGACGTGCAGAGGATCATAGTGGCCACTAGATGCCCCCAACGCCTCATTCTAAATTGTGAAACAACTCAATTCATACAAATGTGTTTGTTTATTCTATATATATATGTTATTTCTATATGGGCTCTAAAGTAAAATAAAACGTGCAAGAGTGGTGACTCAGACCTGAGTATGAAATCTTTAAGAGCCACTTCGCCCCGTTTCAAATACAAATGTAGTTGTATTTTTATTAGCAAACAAAGCGCACGTGTGAGTAAAAGCAAAAGAATACAAATTTTAAAATTGAAACTTTAAAACTGATTAGAAGATATACAGGCGCTCATAATTAGATCATGAAAAAGTGCATTCACTTTTGTTATTCAAACTGTTAAATATATGATACTCATTACAAAGTGATATATGTATAATTTTATGGTTCAGCTTATAAAACCCCCAACTTGGCCATAATCAAAATAAGGCTTGACACGTCACTTTGCATGTAATGAGTCTCATAGTTTCACATTTTAAGTTGAATTAGAGACTGAGACAAGCACCTGTATATGGCTCAGTGAAAATTTGAATAATATTTTCAGCTTTCCTTTTGGCTCAGATGTGGCCTAATACGAGCCCATTCTTTAATACATCAAGGGGTTTAAATAAGCACATGTTGCTCCAGATAACCTAGACCATGGGTAGATATCTTGCATTTGACCATCTTTAAGTCTTACTAGTCTTGCTCCATGGATGTGGAATTCAAGTGGCTCTTTGAAAAAAAAAAGTTTAGATTCTCAGCACGTGGTCTACTTTGAAGGTCAGCCAACCTGCACAGGACACACACCCTGAATGGCGCAAGGCAATACTAGTTTGTGTACATTTGTTTCTGGCTTTGAAATTTTGCAAATGAGTGCCTGGACCTCATCTTATTCTGGATAAGACAATATTTCAGTTAGCACATTCTCTCCAGTTTGGCACTCAAATCTGAAAGCTTCTTTATATAAAAATAAAACCGCAACAAGTGTCAGAGTGAATGCGAGGAAAATCGATCAATTTTGTAGCCGTCAGTAAATGGTCACATTTTTTATTAGCGCTTTCTACCTGCTTTAGGCACTCAAAGCGCTTTACATCCAGTCACCATTCACACTTCATCATACACAGTGTACGCAGAACTGACAAGTGGTAATGTCTTGCCAAGACACAACGACAGTGGCACTGCGGATTCGAACCGCCGACCCTTGTCACAAACGACCGCTCTACTCTCTGCACCACCGTCGCCCCGCGCCCGTCGTCAAGTGAAATGTTACTCTGGCCTATAGGCATTACGCTCCAGTAAAGCTTAAAGTGTAAAGTCAAACTGCAGTTGGTTAAGCGGTTAAGCAGTTTTGACAACTGCTCCACTAACTTGTGGCAGATCCTTGGTCAAGATCTTCAAACTATTAAGGAGTAGTGGGAGACAAGTTGCAACAGCAGGATTCGATGAGCACATTCCCCATGGTAACAATTGCCTTCTAAAGAGGCCAATAGTGGAAGCAAAAAGTCAAGGCAGACATTCTGGACTCAGACATGTGCACTTTATTGAACCTTCATACACCTTCAGGTAGAAACTTTGCATAATGAACCGTATCATTTAAGGCTGAAGTTACAAAACCAAAAAAAACACTTTCAGATTACATAAGCAATACTACAGAACTGTCGGGCACTGGCACCCAGCAGACAAGACCTTCATAGATGCAAATAAGGTGGTGAAACAAACATGTTGGAATGGGCCCTCACAAATGGACTTCATGGTTTCCTTCACACAGACTCCCAGGGATAGTTTGGGTCGTAGCAGTGTGTGGTTCGTTAAAGGTGGGGGTAAAGGTATGGGAGGGGTGTTGAAATGGGGTGGAAGTTTGTGGGCGTTTAGAAGCACTTCCTGTGGACGATGCTAGGGCCGGACTCGTCGTACTCCTGTTTGCTGATCCACATCTGCTGGAACGTGGACAGGGAAGCTAAGATGGAGCCGCCGATCCACACGGAGTATTTCCTCTCTGGGGGAGCAATGATCTGGAGGAGAAAGGGAGCGGAGTTTCATTCAGGTGACATTTCTGTGCACGTAGATGAGATGCGGCCAAGGTCTTAAAACTCAAGACTGGATATTTTGGTGGTAGCAAATGAAACTACGCAAGCGATAAGATTTGCGTTTCAGATTTCAAATGCCTGAATTGAGACATGAAGCGATTCTATAGTAGGTAGAATTTGCCTTTAAATGTTTAGACCCACTTTAGAGTTAACCAAACTAGCTGCATGAACATTTAAAGGTCTTCCATCTACACATTTTAAAACCACCAATGGTGTCAAAAGTTTAAAAAAAACCTCTACAATTACAAAATTGTGAAAATCTTACACACTCAGCCTAGAGCAAATGCAGGAACCCTCAATTCTTACAGCAAAGACTGTATTCAAGTCTGATACAGTAAATATTCATAGTAGTGATACCTTGATCTTCATGGTGGTGGGGCCAGAGCAGTGATCTCTTTCTGCATGCGGTCAGCGATGCCTGGGTACATGGTGGTGCCTCCAGACAGGACAGTGTTTGCGTACAGGTCTTTACGGATGTCCACGTCGCACTTCATGATGCCGTTGAAGGTGGTTTCATGGATGCCACAGGACTCCATACCTATTCAAGAGGGGGAAAGTAAATTTGTCAGTATTAAGGTTCAGGTAATTGCCCATAAAAAAACCTTGCCAACCAATGCTTTGGCAGCAAATTTGCAAATCAAGGCTTCCATGGTGTCTCTTATGAATGATTTAGTAGGTTTGGGGCACTTTGAGAAATTATTCTATAGGAACTGGCATCATGTCATGCAACATTTTAGCCGCTGGCTTGGCCTTACCAAGGAAAGAGGGCTGGAAGAGGGCCTCTGGGCAGCGGAACCTCTCGTTGCCAATTGTTATGACCTGTCCGTCGGGGAGCTCGTAGCTTTTCTCCAGAGAAGAGGAGGAGGCGGCAGTATTCATCTCCTGCTCAAAGTCCAGCCCCACGTAGCACAGCTTCTCCTTGATGTCACGCACGATCTCACGCTCGGCTGCACAGAACAAGTTTATACATTAGCAGTTTGAAGAGAATAGTCGAAAGGATCGAGTAATACTTAAGTAGGGCTGCAACTAACGATTATTTTGTAATAGATTAATCTATCGATTATTTTTACGATTAATCGCTTGGCGGTTAATGGTGTAGGAAATTTTTATTTTTTATTTATTTTTTCACATAAAGCTAAAGTGGCGCCGCTTGAGGACGTGTTGATGGAGTAAACTTAAAGTAAATGTTTGTAGGAGGCTCTTAGCGCTAATTCTGATTTCTGATTGGATGAGACACAAGACGGATATGTATGAAATTTTCAATGTACAAAACACTACAGACCCTAACTATAAAAACAAAGTCGATTTTCATCAAAAATACTATATTTTCATGTAATTTTTGCTCTATTCGAGTCTGTGTGAACCAAAAAACGATTAATCGATTACTAAAATAGTTTTCGACTATTTCAATAATCGATTAATCGATTAGTTGTTTCAGCCCTATACTTAAGTATTCAAAAACACAAATCTGATCCAATTATTCAAGTAAAAAAGGTATTTTGATGAATGGTCGCATTACTCGTTTTCCTCAAGGGACAGTACTAGGCCCAAAACTGTTCATGTTTTACATTGATTATATGGGCAAGATGCTAATGCATTTACTTAAAAACTTTTTCGCATGAGAATGTGGATAACTACTTGAAATGCACATTCATGATTACCCAACTTCAGCATAAATGCATGCTCTGCGGAAAACCTTTTCACAGCAAAAGTACGATACAGCGTTTATTAAAAATACAATTTCTGGTGCCTTACTAGTCCAAGTTATTGCCACGTAAAGTTTAAAAAAAATGTATGTTTTACTACACATCTACCTCAATGAGACTACACCTCAGCCCATTCCCCCATGCACAGGCCCCCAGTGTTACCTGTGGTGGTGAAGCTGTAGCCCCTCTCGGTGAGGATCTTCATGAGGTAGTCTGTGAGGTCTCTTCCGGCCAGGTCCAGACGGAGGATGGCGTGGGGCAGTGCGTAGCCCTCGTAGATGGGCACGGTGTGAGTGACGCCGTCGCCGGAGTCCATGACGATGCCCGTGGTACGACCGGAGGCGTACAGCGACAGCACGGCCTGGATGGCGACGTACATGGCCGGGGTGTTGAACGTCTCAAACATGATCTGTGCGAAAAGAAAAGTCAGTTAAAATTTTGAGGGCATGTAAGGGTTATGGAAAATGGCAGGTTTTAGAAAATACAAGGATAGCAAAATATTAAAACTGTTATCATGCATTATCGTGGCCCATTAACCCGCTTTTGGGCACCGATTAGCATTTTAAGTTTGAAAACGTCAAGCGAAATGTAAGTTGCGTTAAGCATCCTCTGTAGCCAACTGTGGGAATAGTCTGCATGTTGAACATAATGCCAACTTCGGTTTCCTGGTCTTCCTGTAATACATTTTCAGAACATGGCAGAATAAAAATTTCATTTTAAAAACTTCACACCGAATGCATACTTCTGCAGTCATCTCTTTTCTTAAGACTATACAGAGTTTAAAAATGTTATTATCCTCCCCTACATGTTCCAGCAATGTCCTAATGTGTAGAATGAGCCCAGACCTATTCACAACTGCCACTAAAAGCCTGCACCATCACTGAAAAAGGTGTTAATTCTAGTCCAAATTGCCATCATGCATGATCTTAACAGTGCAGTTACATGCAAGACCTGAGGTGGCAGTAGCGAGTATAAAATGACAAACTTGAATCTAGTCCCTTTAAATATTCATAACCGCAATTCCTTATACAAATACCTTCAAGCCCAATTAAATAACATACATATACAAATCTAAACTCCAAACTATGCACCAGTTGCCTTGTGTACGAAATGCACGGTATAAATAAAGTTGCCTTGCCATTCAGGTGTTATGGTAATTTATAAAAATACAGAAAAAGAAATTAGGGATGTGATGACTAGATCGACTTAATATTTACTAGGACAAGACATGAAGTAAAATGGCATAATACTATTGGTCTAGCGGAGTACAGCAAAATCCTCCCGTGTAAAATATTCAAAAGATTAGTCAACTAAAAATTATTGCTTTGAACAAACTTGGAAGTAAACTTTCAGACCAACTTTGACAAATGGCGTACCCAACAATTATTCAGACACCAGTGCTCCTATACTACTGGGACGTGCACCAATAGATTCCAAAGTCAAGCCTAGAGCAATTAGCTCCTTGTAGGCCACACTGTCCATCACCAATCTCCTCATGCAGTTAGCATCTAGTTTGCAAAGTCTCCACAGCAGTCTACATGCTACACGCAACCCCGCCACCGCAGCACGGTTGGAGAGAAACCTGAGACACCCCCAGAGATGAAAGTCGAGCTCAGATAGCGGAAACCTGGAGGACGAGGGTCAGGAGGAGTGACAGCAGAGGAGAAGACGCTTTGAAGAGGGGAGAGAGTACCATTTTGTTCAGATCAAGGCTTGATTTCCTCCTTTTAAGAAAAATCTCATACCTGGGTCATCTTCTCGCGGTTGGCCTTGGGGTTGAGCGGGGCCTCGGTCAGCAGGACGGGGTGCTCCTCGGGGGCCACGCGCAGCTCGTTGTAGAAGGTGTGGTGCCAGATCTTCTCCATGTCGTCCCAGTTGGTGACGATGCCGTGCTCGATGGGGTACTTCAGGGTGAGGATACCCCTCTTGCTCTGCGCCTCGTCCCCCACGTAGCTGTCCTTCTGGCCCATGCCAACCATCACACCCTGAGGCAGAAAATAAGACGTTTGGGCCATGTTTCTCAGCACAGTACACGAAGCAAGGACTACACTGAAAGACTGAGCAAACCACCACAAGGGCAAATGCTTTTCAGAAACCGCTTAAGAGCACATATTAGGCAAAAGTTACTTCAGAGCAGTTTGCTGATATTTTTAAACACTTTATTCCCTCCAGGAGACCGATTTTCCAATTACTTAGATTTGTTTTCTTGTGGCAAAAAGATGCATGTTTACACCGGTGAAGCAGTAATTTATATAGGAAATACATAAGGAAAGCTGCAGAACTCACATGTATAATATTGGTTCAAAGAGGCAGTATTTACATTTCAATCCTTATTGGGATGTGGCATAAACACTTGGGAAAACTTAAATAAAAAAAAAAGCTTTAATTTAGAACGACAAAAACACAACAAGTTTAACAAATTTTTCAGCAGAACAGGGTTGAAACAAAGTACAATCTCAAAAAATATTTGACCCAATTACCACAAAGCCGAGATAATCAAATCTGCACAAACCTGGGTCTAAAATAAAACCCGAGTTGGACTAATGTTGTCTAAAGGGGGTGTAAATGATGTCTAGACCAGATGAATAGTTTAGTTATTAATAAATGGAATGCCCCTTGAAATGTAGCATCTCATTTTCGAGGGGGTCCAAATGAATTACTAAAGTAAAAGTTAGAAGACTTTTCTTTTAATTGAAGTGTAAAATTGCAGATGACCCCATGCCATAGTTTGGAACCACTTATTTAAAAAAAAAAAGAAAAAAAAAGGGGCCAAAGGTAAGGAGTCTGAATAAAATGGTACTCAGTCACATTTGACAGCAGTACAATATATACAGCCTTCCAACTTGTAACCAAATAGTTTGAAGCCAGCGTTAATTTTTTTCCCCCAAAGTAATGAAACCTAAACTGCTTTAAAAATCCATTTAATGACCAACTTACTAATGCATGCTGCACACTCATTTACCTGATGCCTGGGCCGCCCAACAATGGAGGGGAACACAGCGCGTGGAGCATCATCTCCTGCAAAGCCAGCTTTGCACATTCCAGATCCATTGTCAACGACGAGGGCTGCAATATCGTCTTCCATTTTCTATGACACAAAGAGAAAACCCTTTTTAAAAACCAGCGTGCCCATTTACTTTCTTTTTTGTGAGCAAAGCCCTGGTCATGCTGGAGGTCGGACGCTGGATGTCGCAATGGCACAGTTTCCTTCCTGTTTGACACTGACGTAAAATACGTCAGTGTCACAACTCAGTCATTTTCCAGGAGAGGGAAGAGCAGCGGCTCAGAGAGCAGGACTGTTTCCCAAAGCCTAGGTACCTTGCCTTGCCTTGGTCAAAAGTGGGCGTGGTCAGGCAGCCACATCATCACTCGCCGCCCAAGTGCTGTTCCAATGTTCAAGTCATCCAGAAACATGTGTCCTCCCTTTGGTTAGCATGTGGCTAATATACCAAGGATACATCAGTATAGCCTTCACTGCCTTGCTCAAGCCAAAATTACCCATAATGCATCACGGCTCTTGAGGGGAAAACAAAGAAAAAGGTGGTGCTGGCTTGTGTGACTTGTTAAAGCACTTAAATTCCACTTAACAAAAAAATTTACATGCTTTGACTAGTTTAATGACTTGGCAGCCAGTGTTTATGTTACTTGTACCAAAAGCCAATGTGTTGTCAAGATTTGGTCAAATTTATATGAAATGTATATAATTTGATTCAAACATTAAAGCTAATGTCACTGCTTCATGGAGCAACAAAGGACACGATTTGTTTCATCTCTCCTCTGGATGAAACATAAGTTCCTTTTTTATTTTGTGATGTCATTTCCTTTAGCTCTGAAGTATGTTCCATTAGCAGCTCTTTTTGGACCAAGGCAGGAAGTGAGTTAGGCAAGGGATTCAGGAGGATTGCTTAGAACTGCGTGTATGAAGCCAAAACCACTCTGGGGGTGTTTTTGAGAAGGAAATAGCATAACAACATGGTTAAAAACTCCAAAAGCCGATTGTGCTTGATATAGGACCTTTAAGACACGATAAAGTACTCTTGAACACACTAAAGGCTCTGGCTTCCCGTCATGTTCTTCATGTCAGACCTGATTTTGCAACATGTAGTTTCTTGCGAAAAATTGCGACGATACATTGGCGATACATTTTGTTTACTGTAGTTTTTCTTTTGGTTCTGACTACATAAGCTAGTGCTGACTATACCTAAGCTTGTTCTGAAGTCAGCATTGCGTCAACCCAAAAGGGCGTTATTGATTCATTATAAATTAGCCTAGCATTGACAGTAGAATAAAGCACTAAGCCACGTCATTAATCAATTCACAAAGCCGAGATACGAAAGTGAACCTACACAACACAACAAGTTACACTTTCCTGGAGCGACTTTACACGTGTGACCAACCTTTTCGACCAAAATCGTGCAGAAAGCTGTGAAGTGCGTGGGGCAGCGTTTAGCGTCTGGATCCTGAATCACAGCGGAAGTGGCGCACTAAATAAAACATTCTTCTTCTTCTTCTTCTTCTTCTTCTTCTTCTTCGGCTGCTTAACGGCGGAGGCGGACTATCTTAGCGCACTACCGCCACCCTCCAGATATATTGCGTCTGATCATCAATATGACTCACATCCTTAATAAAATAAAATAAAACTGTAGCCTGCAAGCTACAAAGAAAAAACAAAACCTATACTCTATCAATGAGTCCGATGTGCTTTAAACATTCAAACAAACACTTTATTACCTTATGATCTGAGGCTTTAGATAAAATATCTCTAAAGGTAAACCTTCCCCACAGTCCTCTATTTTCCTTTTAATTACAACCCTTTCTCTATTAAACTTTCTACACATCATGACAGCATGTTCCACTGTTTCTGGCACATTGCACATCTCGCAGTTTCCGGAATTATGTTTTCCTAATGTTTTGTTCAGTCCGGTGTGCCCTATTCTCATTCTAGTAAAAGCTGCCTCTTCTCTTCGACATCTTCCTACCCGGCGACCTTGACCAACTTCAGGATTTACACTGTAATACCCCCTCACTTTATCTCCACTATCCCATTTATCTTGCCACAACTTTTTTACATGTTTTTTAATCACTGACTTGGCCTCTGATTTTGATACTTTACACCGAACAGACACACCAGCCGCTTTCAGAGCCTGCTTAGCAAACTTGTCTGCCAACTCATTACCAGCCAAACCTAAAATAAAACAATAAATATCGAAACGAAAGATACGGAGCCCGCCAGGGGACATGACGAGAATTTTTTTTATTGCGTTATTTCGCGAAATAACGCAATAGTTTCGCGATAAAACGCAATAATTATTGCGAAATAACGCAATCATATTTGGGTAGAGAACGAGGCCGCTTACAGCGTCTACGGCGTATAGACGCTACGCTATCATCCTCCACACACAATGGAGCATGAATGGAGGAAATTAATTGATCTTTATTTCGAATTGGGTTTAAAATAGAAAGAATCTAGATTAGTGCTGGCCAACAGACATATTAATGTAGCCTAAGTGAAATACATCTTATTGTATTACGTGGAAGCTGTACGAGGTGTTGGAGGGTGTCCCAGAGTCATATAAGAGGCGATCTTGGGACAGATTTCAGATTAGCACAGCCAGGCCCCGAGATCAGGAGAGAGGGTCACTCCCCTGCCGATGTCTAGCTGACAAAACTGGCCTGAATTTACGATCATATCCACCAACCCCGAGAATTTCGTCGCTTGTCACCAAACAGCTGCGTGCGCCTTTACGCATCTTCCCCACTCTGAAGCAGCGCTGTGTCAGAGGCACCAGCGCGCGGACAAGCACCAGGACCGTCTGGAAATGCTCCAGCGCTTCCCATTCATGCCCACCGTCACGATGGGCATGAATGGGGGAATTTAATTGATCTTTATTTCGAATTGGATTTAGATTACAAAGAATTAAGATTAGTGTTGGTCAACAGACATGGTATTCCTGTAGGCTAAATGACAAAGGGGGCGCTCAAGGCGTAAGGAATAGGCTACTTCGACCTGGCGGTTCTGGTTGAATCCATAACCAGAATTATACAGTTATGTGCACGGTTCTGGACAGCAGGGGTACCGTTGGATGTACGCCAAGTGCAGAGAAAATGGTTTAGGCAGGAGAAAGGAAGACGTGCATTATCCTCAGGGAATTGGATCCAAACGGTATGTCCAGAGGGCAAGCCAGGAGACTTCAAAGAAGTATTTTTCAGAGGACCTAACTTTATCTGGCATATTGACTTTTACGATAAATTGAAGAATTCATAAGTTCAGCATTTAGTACAGACTTGGGCGCTGGTAATCCCCGAACCAAAAGAGCGCACAATAATCCAGAGGCAAAGGTGTTGCGCGCAGGGAGATGGTCGTTTTCGTTCTCAGACAGGCCAAACTTTTAATTCAAGAGAAGCCAACGCTCCTTGACGGGATGGGTGGAAGCGCTGGAGCATTTCGGAACGAACCTGGTGCCTGTCCGCGTGCTGGTGCCAATGACACTAAGCGCAGCTGCAGTGGGTAAGATGCGTAAAGACGCACCGCCTTTACGCAGCTATTTGGGGACACGCGACAACATTCACCCCCGGGTTGGTGGATAGTTGATCGTAAATTCAGGCCAGTTTTGTGCAGAGACTGACTGAAAGTTGCAGGTGCTGAATCTGTACGTATTATGTGGCTATGAGGTCCATGGGATGTGGGCTGCGCAACACAGGAATCTGGGGATGACACCTCCACAATCAGCTAGACATCGGCAGGGGAGTGACCCCAGAGCCGGTGCTGGCCCTTCTGGGGCCCTAAGCAAAAATCCACTCAGGGGCCCTACAGTACACATGGCTATTTGATGAAGAGCGAACCCATTTATGGTCAAAAACAGTTACACTGTGCAGTAGTGCAGGGCAGAAGTGGTACATAACCACAATTTGGGCCCTGCCCCATTGTGTGAGAACCTTTAACCACTAAGCCACTGTCAGACTGGAGTTTAGGAAACCACTAGTCTTTAGTCTTTTTCCCCCCCACTTTTTAAAATGGTAAAAGGTCACTGACCCAGTTTGCAAACCACTGACTTTAAAACTAACTGAAACCTGCACCTGAGTTATATTTTTATCTTACCACTGAGAATCAGCCTGCCAGTAAATTGTTTTAGACCGTGCACTTTCCGAGAACTAGAGTTACTGAAAATAACCGCGCTCAACTGTCTGGATTCAACTCTCATTTGAGACAAAATGCTTTTTGGCTTTTTTCTCTCCTCTATTCACTGCAGGAACTGCAGGATGTGAAATACAAATTAAAAGTGTCATTATGTTGGACAAAGGAGGACAGATCACTTTAAGCTCTCGGGGAACATCTTGAATGTATGTGATGTTATATGCACAAGCGAACATCCATTACAGGTGAAACTAGCTCTGCTTCAAGCCTACTGCGCACCTCTAAAATAACTTCAGAAAAGCTAGATAAATTGTTTAATCAAGTAAAAATATGTACTGTCTTGCTTAGACGACTGCCTCTGTGATTCAGTCCTGGACGAGGCTAAACTGTAGTTGTTTTGTGTTGACTCTTCATGTCCTGGTTATACGTAAAACCTCACACCTCACCATCTTTATACTATTATAGTTTACTTATTAGTAATGAAATAAAACAACTTTATGGAAAGGACCTTATAAAACTATTAATTTACTAATCAGTAAAAAAAAAGGGTGTAGTTTGTAGCAAACGTGTGGTTTATGGTAACTCCACCTTCAGAACAGAGCACAGTTTTCTACAGCAAATACAACTAAGTTAGTATGCAGTGTACAACAAATACATAAGGTATTTTAGGCATAACCATGTGGTGTCTACAAAGCAAAACTGTTGGAATTAGGGATGGGACGATACACTTAAACTCACGATACGATGCACCTCGATATATGCACGATACGATATCAAAAAAGAAAAAAATATTACTAACAACTTCTTTATTTTTGTTTCAGTTGCACACAGGGAAACACAAGGCCTAACAGGCCAAACACAAACAAGAACACTCCCTTAGTGCTGCTCTAACCCTAGGTTAAGTTATCTCAGGACTGGTTCTTAAAAAAAAAAACTAACATATCAACATGTTCTGGTGTAATCAGTGATCTTTGAGCAGACAGAAAATGGTAAGTGGCAAATGGTCCCATTCTCTCACCTTTGGTCCCTGACCCACAGTTTTGGAACCGCTGATTTAAAACTACCTAAAACTTGTATCTGACGGTCTTACTACTGAGAATTAGCCTGTGAGTAGCCCAATTAGTTTTAGACTGTGCACATTAAGCGAACCAGAGTTACTATAAGTAAACTGCTCATGAGAACAGTGTGGATTCAACTCCTCTTTGACCAGGCCACGTAGAACGACTTTACTCTCGTCTATTTGCCAAACTACTGTCCTGATGCTCCGCTAGAGACAATAAGAAGAGAGTTTAAATGAGTGTGTGGCGATGCAGCCCCGAGTCCGAGCAGAGAAAACATGAGAGCAGCGCCCGGGACACGAGAGACATGCAGGCGCACAGGAGGCGAAGTGAGCACCGGGAGACAGACAGACAGCTAAGCGGGGACGCGAAGGGGAGAAGCACTCGCCCCTCGGGAGTGACGGGGAGAAGGCGGTAGGTCTCTCCTGCTCATCCACTTCAGCAGACTGCTGCGTGTTGGCGTTTTATGTGCCAAAGTAGGAGGAGTGTGAGCGCTGTCAGAGAGCCTGTCCCCGTAACAACGCGTTGATTAATAAATGAAAAAACACCGTAGTTTGACTGAGATGCGGGGCCCTTGCGGCTGCGGGGGCCCTACGCACCTTGCGTAGTTTGCGTATAGGAAAAACCGGCTCTGAGTGACCCTCTCCCCCGATCTCGGGGCCTGGCTGTGCTAATCTGAAATCTGTCCCAAGATCACCTCTTATGACTCGGGGACACCCTCCAACACCTCGTACAGCTTCCACGTAATAAAATAAGATGTAATATGTCTGTTGGCCAGCACTAATCTTGATTCTTTGTATTTTAAACCCAATTCAAAATAAAGATCAATTAATTTCCCCATTCATGCTCCATTGTGTGTGGAGGATGATAGCGTATAGAGTCTACGCCGTAAGCGGCCTCGTTCTCTACCCAAATATGATTGCGTTATTTCGCAATAATTATTGCATTTTATCGCAAAACCTTTGCGTTATTTTGCAAAGTATTGCGAAATAACGCAATAAAAAAAATTCTCGTCATGTCCCCTGGCGGGCTCCGTAGTACGATACAAGTTCTTTCTGTACTTTTTTTTTGTATTTTACTTTTATCGTTTAAAAATGCATTTACTTATTCAGATTCACAATTCTTGTGGCAAGAAAATAAATGTGGACGTGCAGACGATCATAGTGGCCACTAGATGCCCCCAACGCCTCATTCTAAATTGTGAAACTCATTTTATACAAATGTGTTTATTCTATATATTTGTTATTTCTATATGGGCTCTAAAGTAAAATGTGCAAGAGTGGTGACTCAGACCTTATGAAATCGTTAAGAGCCACTTCGGCCCGTTTCAAATAAAAATGTGTCAAATTGTATTTTTATTAGCAAACAAAGCACACGTCTTTATTACAAATGTGAGTAAAAGCAAAAAAAAAAATACAAATTTTAAAATTGAAACTTTAAAACGGATAAGGAAATATACAGGCGCGCATCATAATTACATGAAAAAGTGCATTCACTTTTGTTATTCAACTTAAACTGTAAAACTAATGATACTCATTACAAAGTGAGATATGTATAGCTTTTGTTATATTATGGCTCAGCTTGGAAAACCCCCAAATTAGCCATAATCAAAATTATAAGGCTTGACACTTTGCATGTAATGAGTCAGTTTCACATTTTAAGTTGAATTAGAGAAACTGACAAGCACCTGTATATGGCTGTGAAAATTTGATTTTCAGCCTTCCTTCTGGCTCAGATGTGGCCTAATATGAGTCAATTTAAGAAATCAAGGGGTTTAAATAAGCACATGTTGCTCCAGATAACCTAGCCCATGGGTAGATATCTTTCATTTGACCATCTTAAAGTCTTACTAGTCTTGCTCCATGGATGTGGAAGTCAAGTGGCTCTTTGAAAAAAAAAGTTAAGATTCTCAGCACATGGTCTACTTTGAAGGTCAGCCAACCTGCACAGGACACACCCTGAATGGCGCAAGGCAATACTAGTTTGTGTACATTTGTTTCTGGCTTTGAAATTTTGCAAATGAGTGCCTGGACCTCATCTTATTCTGGATAAGACAATATTTCAGTTAGCACATTCTCTCCAGTTTGGCACTCAAATCTGAAAACTTTATATACAAAATAAAACCACAACTCAAATATGCAAGTGTCAGAGTGAATGCGAGGAAAAATCGATCAATTTTGTAGCCGTCAAGTGAAATGTTACTCTGGCCTATAGGCTGTACGCTCCAGTAAAGCTTAAAGTGTAAAGTCAAACTGGAGAAACTGCAGTTTGTTAAGCAGTTTTAACTGCTCCACTAAACTTGTGGCAGATCCTTGCTCAAGATCTTCAAACTATTAAGGAGCAGTGGGTGACAAGTTGCAACAGCAGGATTCGATGAGCACATTCCCCATGGTAACAATTGCCTTCTGAAGTGGCCAATAGTGGAAGCAAAAAGTCAAGGCAGACATTCTGGACTCAGACATGTGCACTTTATTGAACCTTCATACACCTTCAGGTAGAAACTTTGCATAATGAACCGTATCATTTAAGGCTGAAGTTACAAAACAAAAAAAAACACTTTCAGATTACATAATTTACATAAGCAATACTACAGAACTGACGGGCACTGGCACCCAGCAGACAAGACCTTCATAGAGGCAAATAAGGTGGTGAAAAAAAAACAAACATGTTGGAATGGGCCCTCACAAATGGACTTCATGGTTTCCTTCACGTGGCCCTTCACACAGACTCCCAGGGATAGTTTGGGTCGTAGCAGTGTGTGGTTCGTTAAAGGTGGGGGTAAAGGTTTGGAGGGGTGTTGAAATGGGGTGAAAGTCTGTGGGTGTTTAGAAGCACTTCCTGTGGACGATGCTAGGGCCGGACTCGTCGTACTCCTGTTTGCTGATCCACATCTGCTGGAACGTGGACAGGGAAGCTAAGATGGAGCCGCCGATCCACACGGAGTATTTCCTCTCTGGGGGAGCAATGATCTGGAGGAGAAAGGGAGCGGAGTTTCATTCAGGTGACATTTCTGTGCACGTAGATGAGATGCGGCCAAGGTCTTAAAACTCAAGACTGGATATTTTGGTGGTAGCAAATTAAATTACTGCGCAAGCGATAAGATTTGCGTTTCAGATTTCAAATGCCTGAAGAGATTCTATAGTAGGTAGAATGTGTCTTGAAATATTTAGCCCCACTTTTGTTAATCACCAAACATTTAAAGGTCTACACAAAATTATAAAACCACCAATGGTGTCAAAGAAAAAACCTCTACAATTCCAAAATTGTGAAAATCTTACATACTCAGCCCAGAGCAAGTGCAGGAACCCTCAATTCTTACAGCAAAGACTGTATTCAAGTCTGATACAGTAAATATTCATAGTAGTGATAGTTACCTTGATCTTCATGGTGGTGGGGGCCAGAGCAGTGATCTCTTTCTGCATGCGGTCAGCGATGCCTGGGTACATGGTGGTGCCTCCGGACAGGACAGTGTTTGCGTACAGGTCTTTACGGATGTCCACGTCGCACTTCATGATGCTGTTGAAGGTGGTTTCATGGATGCCACAGGACTCCATACCTATTCAAGGGGAGAGTTAATTTGTCGGTATTAAAAAGGTTCAGGTAATTCCCCATTAAAAACTTTGCCAACCAATGCTTTGGTGGCAAATCAAGGCTTCCATGGCACCACTTATGAACCGATTTAGTAGGTTTGGGGCACTTTGAGAAATTATTCTCTAGGAACTTGCATCATGTCATGCAACATTTTAGCCGCTGGCTTGGCCTTACCAAGGAAAGAGGGCTGGAAGAGGGCCTCTGGGCAGCGGAACCTCTCGTTGCCGATGGTGATGACCTGTCCGTCGGGGAGCTCGTAGCTTTTCTCCAGAGAAGAGGAGGAGGCGGCAGTATTCATCTCCTGCTCAAAGTCCAGCCCCACATAGCACAGCTTCTCCTTGATGTCACGCACGATCTCACGCTCGGCTGCACAGAACAAGTTTATACATTAGCAGTTTGAAGAGAATAGTCGAAAGGATCGAGTAATACTTAAGAATGCAAAAACAAATCAGATCCAATTATTCAAGTACAAGGTATTGAGTGGTCGCATTACTGGTGTTCCTCAAGGGACAGTACTAGGCCCAAAACTGTTCATGTTTTACATTGATATGGGCAAGATGTCAAAGCATTTACTTAAGATGTTTTCGCAGGAGAATGTGGATAACTACTTGGAAATCAGACACGATTGTGTAAATGCATGCTCTGGGGAATGCCATTTCACAGCAAAAGTATGATGCAGTGTTTATTAAAAATATTACTAGTCAAAGTTATTGCCACATAAAGTTTATTTAAAAAAAATGTACGTTTTACTACACAGCTACCTCAATGTAGCATAGAGACTACACCTCAGCCCATTCCCCCCATGCACAGGCCCCCCAGTGTTACCTGTGGTGGTGAAGCTGTAGCCCCTCTCGGTGAGGATCTTCATGAGGTAGTCTGTGAGGTCTCTTCCGGCCAGGTCCAGACGGAGGATGGCGTGGGGCAGTGCGTAGCCCTCGTAGATGGGCACGGTGTGAGTGACGCCGTCGCCGGAGTCCATGACGATGCCCGTGGTACGACCGGAGGCGTACAGCGACAGCACGGCCTGGATGGCGACGTACATGGCCGGGGTGTTGAACGTCTCAAACATGATCTGTGCGAAAAGAAAAGTCAGTTAAAATTTTGAGGGCATGTGAGAGTTATGGAAAATACAAGGATAGCAAAATATTAAAACGGTTATCATGCATTATCGTGGCCCATTAACCCGCTTTTGGGCACCGATTAGCATTTTAAGTTTGAAAACGTCAAGCGAAATGTTAGTTGCGTTAAGCATCCTCTGTAGCCAACTGTGGGAATAGTCTGCATGTTGAACATAACGCCAACTTTGGTTTCCTGTCCTAGTTTTATTCCTATTAAGGAGTTGGCCATGTCTTGCTGTAATACATTTTCAGAACATGGCAGAATAAAAATCATTTTAAAAACTTCACACCGAATACACATTTCTGCAGTAATCTTTCTTAAAGATTACTACAGAGTTTAAAAATGTTATTTTCCTCCCCGTACATGTTCCAGCAATGTCCTAATGTGTAGAATGAGCCCAGACCTATTCACAACTGCCACTAAAAGCCTGCACCATCACTGAAAAAAAAAAAAAAAAAAAAAAAAAAAAAAAGGTCAAGTCGGGTCCAAACTGCCATCATGCATGATCTTAGAGTGCAGTTACATGCAAGACCTGAGGGGCAGTAGTGAGTATAAAAATGGCAAACTTGAATCTAGTCCCTTTAAATAATCATAACAGCAATTCCTTCAAGCCCAATTTAATAACCTTGTATAATATATTTAAAATCTGAACTCCAAATTATGCACCGTTCACATCGAGTTGCCTTGTGTACAAATGAACGGTATAAGTTGCCTTGCCATTCAGGCGTTAAGGTGAATTTATAAAAATACAGAAAAGAAATTAGTAGGGATGTGACGACTAGAGCGACTTAATCTTTCCTAGAATTAGGAATCTATACATAAAAGGGCACATTATATACTATTCAACCGGTGTACAGCAAAATAGTCTTAAAATATTCAAAGATTAGTCACCTAAAAATTATTGCTTTGAACAAACTTGGAAGTAAACTTTCAGACCAACTTTGACAAATGGAGTACCCAACAATTATTCAGACACCAGTGCTCCTATACTACTGGGACGTGCACCAATAGATTCCAAAGTCAAGCCTGGAGCAATTAGCTCCTTGTAGGCCACACTGTCCATCACCAATCTCCTCATGCAGTTAGCATCTAGTTTGCAAAGTCTCCACAGCAGTCTACATGCTACACGCAACCCCGCCACAGCAGCACGGTTGGAGAGAAACCTGAGACACCCCCAGAGATGAAAGTCGAGCTCAGATAGCGGAAACCTGGAGGACGAGGGTCAGGAGGAGTGACAGCAGAGGAGAAGACGCTTTGAAGAGGGGAGAGAGTACCATTTTGTTCAGATCAAGGCTTGATTTCCTCCTTTTAAGAAAAATCTCATACCTGGGTCATCTTCTCGCGGTTGGCCTTGGGGTTGAGCGGGGCCTCGGTCAGCAGGACGGGGTGCTCCTCGGGGGCCACGCGCAGCTCGTTGTAGAAGGTGTGGTGCCAGATCTTCTCCATGTCGTCCCAGTTGGTGACGATGCCGTGCTCGATGGGGTACTTCAGGGTGAGGATACCCCTCTTGCTCTGCGCCTCGTCCCCCACGTAGCTGTCCTTCTGGCCCATGCCAACCATCACACCCTGAGGCAGAAAATAAGACGTTTGGGCCACGTTTCTCAGCACAGTACACGAAGCAAGGACTACACCGAAAGATTGAGCAAACCACCACAAGGGCAAATGCTTTTCAGAAACCGCTTAAGAGCACATATTAGGCAAAAGTTACTTCAGAGCAGTTGGCTGATATTTTTAAACACTTTATTCCCTCCAGGAGACCGATTTTCCAATTACTTAGATTTGTTTTCTTGTGGCAAAAAGATGCATGTTCACACCGGTGAAGCAGTAATTTATGTTGGAAAAAAAATGTGACATAAGGAAAGCTGCAGAACTCAAATGTAGGCAGTATTTACCTTTATGTATGCCACATCCCAATAAGGATATGGCATAAACATTTGGGAAAACTTGCAAATAAAAAAAAAGCTTTAATTTAGAACACCAAATGCAACAAGTTTAACTATTTTTTCCACAGAACAGGGTTGAAACCAAGTACAATCTCAATATTTGACCCAATTACCACAAAGCCGAGAACAAATCTGTACAAACCTGGGTCTAAAATAAAACCAGAGTTGGACTAATGTTGTCTAAAGGGGTGTAAATGATGTCTAGACCAGATGAATAGTTTAATAAATGGAACACCCCTTGAGATGTACAGTAGCACCACATTTTCAAGGCGGTCCAAAAATAAATACTAAAGTAAAAGTTAGAAGAACTTTTTTTAATTGAAGTGTAAAATTGCAGATCACATGGCATAGTTTGGAAACCATTTAAAAAAAAAAAAAAAAGCCAAAGGTAAGGAGTCTGAATAAAAATGGTACTCAGTCACATTTGACAGGAGTACAATATCCTTCCAACTTGTAACTAAATAGTTTGAAGCCAGCGTTGAAAACCTACAGTGCATTTTTTTCCCAAAGTAATGAAACCTAAACTGCTTTAAAAATCCGTTTAATGACCAACTTACTAATGCATGCTGCACACTCATTTACCTGATGCCTGGGCCGCCCAACAATGGAGGGGAACACAGCGCGTGGAGCATCATCTCCTGCAAAGCCAGCTTTGCACATTCCAGATCCATTGTCAACGACGAGGGCTGCAATATCGTCTTCCATTTTCTATGACACAAAGAGAAAACCCTTTTTAAAAACCAGCGTGCCCATTTACTTTCTTTTTTTGTGAGCAAAGCCCTGGTCATGCTGGAGGTCGGACGCTGGATGTCGCAATGGCGCAGTTTCCAGTTACATGCCAGACCCAAGGAAACAAAAGGCTTTTTCTCCCGGGGTCTGGCTGTGGCCATATAAGGCAAAAGTGTGCAGGACCCAGGCACCGACAGCCCGGTCCTGGTGTGGTCGACTGAGATATCCCCGGTTTGCACCAAGAATCAGTCGCCACAGTAAATTGTTGCATTAACAGCGGCAAAATTGAGGGAAAAAAAAAAAAAAAAGCCATAAAGAAAATACAGTAATTTGTTATAACATTGCAAAATGACACGGTTAGCTGTTGCTAATGCTCATTGTACTCATTTTTTGCAAGCCTCCAAAGACGCACGGCCACTCCCTTCACCCAAGCATCACTGCCCTATGCACGCCATGAATCCAGACGCCGTCACCCCCCCCTCCCTGAGACACGGCCGGTGGACCTTTCCCAGTTACAAACGAGCCGTGATCAGCCAACGTCACCCTCTTTAACATTTAATAACTTCCCATAATAGCTTTACGCAGTAATGCGCTTCTCCGGGCCCGGGGCGAGCAGCCACACTTGATACTACGCCGGAAGGTCAAGCCTTTTAACAGCCCAGTCGGATTAAAACTACAAAGTGATGACAGAAAAAAAAAAAGGGAGTCGGTGACAGGTTCACGCCTCGTAAAGCGTGTCCGGAATACAAACACCATCGTTTTCGTTCTTGGGTGGGAAATGTGTGTGGAGTTTCATTCATTAAATCTCAAGCGTATTCAAAGTAGGGCTGGGTCACATCGCAAAAAAATAAAGTCAAACGAATTTATACTGGTCCAAACGCCAAGCCAGGCAAGGTTTCTGGTGTAGAAACGATAAAAAAAATAAAAATAAAAACTGAGATTAACCAAGTTGAGCGATTTCTTTCTTTCAGCAAATCGATTACTGCACAGCCCTAATCCAAAAGCATTCAAATCAGCAGCAGGGGAAGCTAAATAAATCCATCAATGCATGCGTCGCCTGTATAAAAATCTGCTAGAAACTATCAAAAACGAGATGAATAGGGCGCCTAGCTACAAGTGATTCATCCTCTCGTCCATTAACTCTTATGCCTCTCGTCCAGCTCAAAATTGACGCCACATTTTACGAAGGCAATTAAAACGAAAGCACACATCACAATTTTACGAATGCAAAAACGCAATTTAAGTGAGGACTTTGCCTGTTCTTACCTCTGTGGGACGGGTTTTGGCTGTATGAAGGCTGGCACTGTGCTGTTCCGAGGTCTGCGCTCGACTGCGATGGCCGACAGAGAGCTCAGCGGTTTTATCCGGGCTCGCGCTGCAGCCCCACTCCATATAAGGCAAACTTTGGCCGGGGCGCGTTGGGATTGGTCCAGCGGCTCCAGAGGGCGTGGTAGATGCAGATAGCCGGGCTCGTAGAGGGATGGAGACCATAGTCAATGGTGCTAGCTAGGTAGAGACATTTTTATTTTATATTTTATTAGTTTACTCTAGGGGTATTTTATTTCAAATTTGCATTGTCGTTTCATAAATTATGATAGATAAATATTAGGACTGCCCATTATCATGAATATGTTGCATATTTTCATTTTAATCAAATAAAATGTTGATCCTTTGTCAAAAACAAAAGTGTTTTTGGCTTTACCAGTTTGGCTTTAACCAAAAGCCAGTAGCCAAGCCAACTGGCTTTACTGGTAAAGCCAAGCTGGTAAATGCTTCTTTTTTCAAGAAGCAAAAAGTGATTTATAAAAGCAACAAAAAACCTATGAAAACACATGAAAAA
Source organism: Neogobius melanostomus (assembly GCA_007210695.1). NCBI lineage: Eukaryota > Metazoa > Chordata > Actinopteri > Gobiiformes > Gobiidae > Neogobius > Neogobius melanostomus. Next base: position 836,045 of record VHKM01000515.1, read on the forward strand.
ATAAACCAAAATGCTTAAAAGATGTGACATAAACAGGGTTACAATGTGACAAAAAAAGTTTTGTAGGTGTTAGCTTTCACATGAGGCGTTACAATGGCCTAGAAGCTGTAAGTTCTTTAGATTTGGGTAAAGCAAAATTGGAGAAAATGCGCTTGGTTAAGGCCGGGGGTAAGAGGTTAAAACATTCCATTACGCATGTTAGCATCGATATTTGACATTTTATACTTTGACATAATGTCTCTGTCAGGATATATTAATGAGGCGTGGTTCTGCTCCTGAATCTGGTCAAAAAAATATTAGCTCCATTAAAAAATGTGTACCCCTCCTAGAACCGCCACCTTAACGTGGTGGAGGGGTTTGAGCGCCCGAGTGATCTTGGGAGCTCTGTTGTCGGGGGCTTCGTGCCCCTGGTAGGGTCTCCCAGGGCAAACAGGTCCTAGGTGACGGGTCAGACATAGAGCGGTTCAGAAGCCCCTTATGAGAGACCAACAGGCCCGGTTAGAACCATGAGGCCGTCCTTCTGTGGACCCACCACCTGCAGGAGGAGCCATAGGGGCTGGTGCAATGTGATTTGGGCAGCTCCAACTGCTGCCCCCACGACCCGGCAACGGACAAGTGTAAGAAAATGGATGGATAGATGGATGGATGGATGGATGGAAAAAAATGTGTACTGTTTGGAGTATTACCTATGAAAATCCTATGATTTTCCTAAGAAGAAACAATTCAAGCAGGATTACTCAAAATGATTGAAGTGAAATAGTATACCACCCCAGTTTTTGAACAGCAACCCACCGGACATTGACAAGATGAGTGAAGTAACCAAGGACACAACGACAAACACAGAGTTTTACAATCACCAACTACTGATAGGGAATGAGAAAATCAAGCTGTATCGTTTCTCAGGAGGTGGATGTTGACATCCTCCAGCGCAAGAGGTGTTGTAGATTGCACAGCCACCTCAAGGGAATCATCCAATTCTTAAGCCTTCTGTATTGTATCTACCTGGATTATTGAGGACAATCTTTGTTGGAGCTTATGTTAATATATTCAAATGGGGCTCTGTATGCCGCCATCACACTCTTCCAAAACAACAAAGATGGCGGCGTGGCGACTTTTGTCTGTTTTAAATCATTTGGAAAATATAACATCTCTAAAACAGCGGAAGCGTTCCTGGTGAAAAAGGACGTTTTTTGAAAAGGCTTCCTGCAGCTTTCTCCTGTGACATAATCAGCGTTTCTCTAATTGGTTGATCGCGTCTGTCAATCACGCCCACCGGGAAATCGCTGAGATCATGCTCACTCCCAGACTACACTGTGTTTCAAATTATTATGCAAATTGTATTTCACTGTCATAAAGGTAAAAAAAATAAATCATGTTTTTCAATGAAACTCATGGATGGTATTGTGTCTCAGGGCTCTTTGAATCACTGACATCAATCTCAGATGCCTGGGATGATTAGTTGTCAGGTAACCCCAGTTAAGGGAAAAACTACTGGAAAAGGACGTTCCACATTATTAAGCAGACCACGATCTTCAAGCAATATGGGAAAGAAAAAGGATCTCTGCTGATGAAAAGCGTGAAATAGTTGAATGCCTTGGACTAGGTATGAAAACCTTTGATATTTTGTGAAAGATTATGTGTAATCATCGTACTGGCTGATTCAGAGCACACATGGTTTGTGCAGATAAAGACACAATGAGGATGATTTCTGCCAGACAAATACATCAGATTAAGAAAACAGCTGCTACAAAACAGCAAACATGTATTTGAAGCTGCTGGTGCCTCTGGAGTCTCCAGAACATCAAGGTGTAGGACTCTCCAGAGGCTTGCAGTTGTCCATAAACCTTCTATCCTGCCTCCCCTAAACTGTTCATTGAATGTTCACGAGCAGAAACGGCTGCAGTGGCTCAGAAATACATGAAGACTAATTTTCAAACAGTCTTGTTCACTGATGAGTGCCGTGTAACCCTGGATGGTCAGATGGATGGAGTAGTGGATGGTTAGTGAATGGCCACCATGTCCCAACAAGGCTGTGACGTCAGCAAGGAGGGGGCGGAGTCATGTGTTGAGCTGGAATCATGGGGAGAGAGCTAGTCAGCCCCTTCAGGCTCCCTGAAGGTGTGAAAATTACAAATATATGGAGTTTCTGACTGACCACTTTCTTCCATGGTAGAAGAGCCGTGCTTTCCCTAACAAGATCATCTTCATGCATGACAATGCACCATGTCCTGCTGTAAAGAATACCTCTGCATCATTGGCTGCTATGGGCATAAAAGGAGAGAAACTCATGATGTGGACCCCATCCTCCCCTGACCTCAACCCTATTGAGAACCTTAGGAGCCTCAAGCAAAACATCTATGAGGGTGGGAGGCAGTTCACATCCAAACAGCAGCTCTGGGAGGCTATTCTGACATCCTGCACAGAAACCAAGCAGAAACTCTCCAAAAACTCAAGTTTAATGGATTTAAGAATTTTGAAGCTGCTATCAAATAAGTTAAAGTTAAAATATAACTTGAGCTGTTAAGATGTTTTTGATTGAAATATTGCTTATGATTTAAGTAAATATGACTTCCTAATACTTTGTAAAAAGTTCATACTGTCTCCTTGGTTAGACTATTACTTGTTCTTTTAGTAAGACAGAAGGTTTGTTTCCCTGCTTTACTTACTTCTGAGGATGACCACAGGAAGTAAACAAACCTTCTGTCTCACTAAAAGAACAAAACAGAAATGACCTCCTAATGCTGCAAATTCAACAAATGATCATTTTCAGTTAATTACAACCTTTAAAATGTATTGAGACGCTGCTGTGCATAATCATTTGGAACAGTACATTTTAAGTTGTTTATTATATTTATTTTTTATCGTTGGGAGGTTTTTTCAATCACATTCAAATGATCCTCTAACAGTTAAAGGCTTGAAAATGATGCTGACTGTCATTTGAGTTGATAATTTAGAAAATCTGAGAAAAATATCATTTGCATATTCTAAATATTTTGAAAAAGCATGTAGTTTGGCAGTTTGGCAGGCAAGTCGACGGCCCTGAGTGCGACAGTATCGCTCCCTGAAAGTTGTGGAAACCTGCTTATAAACCTGTCCCTGGAAAAATTGGAATGTTGGAATTGGAAATGTCTTAGGAAAGTGAGGAACGAGGTTTGGCCACAGCTAACAATTTAAAATGTGTGTGCTCCTTTAATAGTTTGTAAACAACAAAGCAAGTCAGACACTTTATTAAAGGTGACATACAGTATTATGCTGTTTATGTTGGTTTGCCTGTAGAGTTGGGACTTTGGGACGTGGTTTTGTACTGCCCTGCATTTTCATCCGTTGCGCAAACATTTACCAGCAAGTCTTAATTTCTGGAATGTTAAAATGTCTCCACGAGGAAAATACTTCTTCGGATGTCATGGAGAAGCCCCATTTTCCCAACATCAACCCCATGAGTTGGAGTTTGTCTGTGGTGACCATGTTTTATACCAAAATGCTCTTATTTGTGCACGACTTTTTACTGACGAACGCTTCGTGAACAAGGACTGATTGGACAGGGGGAAAAATACGCAGTTTGTGTCAACAGTGAGTATATCTATATGGCGGTCTATACGTTTGCGTAATGTAATGTGCATTACATACTCCTCATAATATAAATACTAATCCTGACACAGAAACAACATTGCAACAAAACTGTCCTCGTGTTTTGTCTGAAACAGAGCAGTGCTTTAATCACCGTGATATGTTTTCTTCATGTTTTCTTCATGGTTTGGGAGAGACATTTTCGCAGTGATGTTTTCGTAATAAAGGCACGATATCTGAATTTTTTTCTAGAAGTAGAACAAATGTAGTTTCGTCCTCCTTTAACATAGTGTAAACTTGGACAATGAACATTTGTGGGGGAAAAAACAGTCAATGTAATTACAAAGCATTTGAGTCAATTTCATGAACTCTCAGGTTAGTTTCCTAGCAACCACCCTGAAAAGTGACCTTGCAAGTTTTTTTTGTGTGTGTGTGTGTGTGTGTCATTTTTCTTTCTCTCTCACACATTTTTGATACTTTTTTATTGCGTTTTTGTCACATTTTTGCCACTTTTTTAGTTTCCTTCTTGTTTTTATCGCTATTTTTGACACTTGTTTCAAGAAGCTTTTAGATTTGGGTAAAGCCAAACTGGAAATAATGTGCTCTGTTCAGGTGGGGTTAAGCGGTAAATAAAGTGCCTTTCACGGACGGGGTCACATATTGTATAGTGCTATTTACGACCACTCAAGTCTTTTGGCTCTGAAAAGAAAGTTTATATAAGAGGGTCTTGTTTGATTGATAAAGTTAGAAGATTGTGGGTTGGGGTTTTGAGACGGAAAGGACTGCTGAGCTTAAGTGATGTCTTCCTCTCGAGTGTCGACAGGCCGTTAGCGCCATCGGCCTCTGCGACATCAGTGACTGTAAATCTCCCCTCTGTCGTCACTCCACACACGCACATTTGCATAGGAGGAGTGCCCACACAAATTACCCCATTGACCATATAAGACTATAACCCTGAGGTGTGCTTACCTGTTATAGGCATTAGATCCAGGAGAACGAAACTGGGCGCACGAGTCACCATATTTGTTTACGGAGCAGACTTAGGTTCAAAGGCAATAGCAAAAAATATTGACTCAAATAGGAGGAACGTACTTTTTACTCAAGTGAAATGTCATGGCTAAAATAAACTCAAGAAACAGTAGAAATGTTTGAAAGTAATATACAAAAAGTGCATCAAAAGGGAAATACCGTCATGAAACGACTGAGAAGTGGTCACTCAGTATCATTGAGTAAACTTAGCACCGGTTCATGTTTTTCTGTAATACTTTTAACAATGTTTCAAGTGACATCTGGACATTCCAAACCCAAATTGCACACACACACACACACACACACACACACACACACACACACACACACACACACACACTTTTACTTTCCAATACAGTAGCACCTATGATGCTTCAGGAGCCTTTTGTTTTTTAAGGGTTTCTGGTAGGTTTTCTGCTGCGGCCCAGCTTTTAGTGGATACTCTACAGAGGCACAGATGAACTTATATTTATTTATGACCATTGATGATTTTTATGGTATGTATGGGGTAGAGAATGTGTATGCTTATGAGAGCTATCTGTGTTTCATTGGATTTTGTACAATGACAATAATGACAAATTTATTTAAAGCAGTACTAAGTAACTTGTTTACCTTAATAAATCCTTTCCGTAGTCCCTCTGGGGTAATACAAGGGTTAATGGGATGATTGGGGGGTCTTTCATCTCCCCCCGGTGTCTCTGGCCAGAAAACCATGCTTGCAACTTGACTGCCACCGGGGCGGAGCAACCAATACACACTAATAGAATCACGGAGAAGAAGCTAACAGGCTAACGGGCAAAGCTAACTGCGGGCTAGCGCCACTTAAACAGTATTTACAGCCAAGTCTGAGTGAAAAAAATTATCTCCATTGGATGTACAATATCCCTCTGTCCCTTTGTCTTTTCTGTCAGCGTAGTATTTACTCTCACGGACAATTAATGAGTAAAAAAACGCAACATTCTACGACACCTGCAGTGGCGCCTATGGCCTCTAGGGGCATGAGTTACTTAGTTCTGCTTTAAGATAAGATAAGCCTTTATTGGTCTCACAATGGAGAAATTCACTAGTTCCATCAGCTCTCAAGAAACACTCCGAGTGTGCAGCTTTTTTCAACTGTGACTTTTAGCGAAGGTCAAACCATTTCTATCCGGTGGTGACCTCGAAAAGGCCATACACGCTTTTATCAGTTCATGGATCGACTACTGTAACGCATTTTTGGTATTTTGGTAGCAGTCCTCACTACATCGCCTTCAGTTGGTGCAAAATGCAGCTGCCCGCCTTTTGACAAACACATCCAGACTCTCCACATAACCCCAACCCTCTCCTCCCTCCACTGGCTTCCAGTACGCTATCGAATTGAGTTTCAAATGTTGTCATTTGTTTTTGAAGCCCCATACTATCTGTCCGAGCTTCTGTCCATTAACCGTCCCATGCAGAGCCCTGCGCTCCTCCTCTCAGAAGGATTTGGATGTGCCCAGGTCTCGGTCCAGGCAGTTGGGCGATCGTGCTTTTGCCGTGGGGCAGGGCCCAAACTGTGGAAGTCATCACTGACCCGCCACTGTTCAAGTCCAGACTAAAGACTCACCTTTTTAGACAGGCCTTCCATAACACCTAACACTGATCTATTTTGTTTGTGTGCCGGTGTTTTTATATTTTATGACATTTTATACAGAATGTTTTTTTCCTCTGTGTTTTTATGTAAAGCACTTTGGTCTGCCAATGTGTTAGTGTAAAATGCTATAGAAATACACTTTGATTGATTGACTGCAAAATAGACAGGAAATGTGCAAACAATTAAAAAGAAAATAGAGGTATCTTATATACAATGAGTGAAGAAAACTTTAAAGTACTTTAAAAGTATAAACAATAAAAAATAAGAATTAGAACAGACTATAAATGTAGAATATCAAAATGTCAGCATTGGCAGTGCAAAGTTTACAGTCCTCGCGCAGGTGGTTGATAATGTGACGCTGATAGAGATTATTGCACGTAGTTTTGCATAGTGATAATTGCACATGAGTTACTTTACAGTAGTGTACAGTCTGACAGCAGGGACAGTCCCGTGCAGTGGGTGGGAGGTGTTGTCCATGATGGAGGTGAGCTCGGCCAACACCCTCCTGTCCCTCACCACCTCCACAGAGTCCAGGGGGCAGCCCGGGACGAAGCTGGCCCTCCTGACCAGCTCGTTCAGCCTGTTCTTAATCTATCTGGAATAGGCGAAACCATCAGCAGAGAAAACTTACCAGAAACCCTATAAACAATTGTCTTTGGAGCGTCTTTTAAAGTCGCCACCCATACAGCCGCTGGGTCACTAAAAGGTCAGGAACTGATATCAAGGTTTTAACTTGGAGATTTTCGTCCAGTTACTTGCAGAGTTTTATATGATGACATAAATTCTAGAAGAAAGGCAACTCTGAGTAAGTGAAAAGGTGCTACATAATGTGTTTCTACAGTGTGACAATTTGAAAACAAACAGTGAATGTCATCATGAGGATCAAGAAATCTGCTTATGTTTCCTCACTTGCAACCCCAGAGTGTCGTTTCACACTGCTCCACTTGAGCCGTCTTAATCATATGAACGTGACGGTCATCCATGTACATTTGTGAGCAGGTGGGGGTGAGGTGGGGCATGGGGGGGTCAGGGCGGGCGGCTTTCTCAATAAAGGCAGCAGACCAAGTCTCATGAAGTTGACAGCAACAATTCTCGTGCTGCTCCAAATATGGGCAAACCTCAGCCGGCTCAGCCCAAGTGTGCACACAGGAAGTCCCTTTGACAAGAGGAACTACTGACCCAGGGGACACTGGCTTTTGAAGAGATAGGGCCTTAGACCTTTAGCAAAAAAAATCATGTGTTTCTTTATATGGTCGGTGTCGAATCCCTTTAAGAATTTGTAGAAAAGTATGTCGAGATCTTCAAAGCTTTAGTCCCGCTTTAGTACCAGTTTAGAAGTATATTCCTAGTTTCCTGCTTCAGACTAGGTGTTAATTCAGAATTATTCCTGAGCTAGTGCCGATTCACGCCTTGTTCGGACTTTAATTCCGCTTTGTCAGGGTTTAGTGCCATGGTAGTTTAGACCTTGTTAATTTCTTATCTAGAGCTTGTTCTGTTCATGCTGAATGAAGATTAAACCAAGGGTATAAATGGAGATTAAACAAGCAACAAATTCAGACTAAACCTGTGCTAATACTCCTGGTTTAGTCCTGATTCAATCCTCATTTAGCCCCGGTTTAGACCTGATTGTGTCTTCACTGCGTCCAGCGTATAAACATACCCATCCCTTATAGGAGTTCTTTTTGGACGACGTCCATATAAGGAGACGGAGGAGCAGGTCACATGGGGGGGAAGAATGTGGCAGGCGGGTCACGTGACCACACAGGGAAGTGAACCCAGGTCCCTTTTTAAGGCCGTGTCTGTGCACCGAGCTGCGAGGGAGGGGAGGAGACACAACACCAGAATGATGTCAAAAGGAGCTAAAAGTCTCTCAGTGTCAAACTGAAAATGCACACAGCAGTTTCCTTCTGACCGGGGTTTCTTTGTGGACACACAAAATTGCCATATTTAGCTTTTGGCTTTTTTTTTTTTACAAACTATAAAGGAGGGAGTGTATGGATTTTAATTGGCCATTTTGTAACTTTCGTCAATGAGTTCAGATACCTTGGCATCATTTTAGACTCGAGACTAAGCTTTAAGAAACAAAATAAAATATAATCTGTTTACATTTAAATCTATAAGAAATTCATTGACAATACAAGGAGCTAAAACCTACTTCAACGCAATGATATTACCTCACTTACTCTATGGTGTATCATGCTGGTCACAAGCCAACAAATCCGCAATAAAACCTTTAGAATCTCTTTATAAGCAGCACTTAGGATTCTAGATAGGAAATCACGACAGTATCATCACTGTCAAATATTAACCAAATATAAAATGCTCAATTTTGAATATATAGTTAAGTCAACCAATCTTAAGTTACTATTCAAGATTGTTAATAATGTGGCACCTCCACCACTAAAAAGGTTTGTCCAATTAACCTCTGATCAGATGGTCAGAACAACAAGATCAACAGTCAATGACCAATGTACCAAACGAAAAACAGCATTAGGACAATCGGCATTCTCTTTTAAAACTATCTCAGAATGGAACAAACTTCCAAATGCACTAAAACTATGCAAAGACTTAAAACGATTTTGCCTGGGTGTGAAACAACATTTTCTGGGAACTCAAACATGTCAGCATTAAAATAAAAAACAAAAACAAAAAAACAACAACAACTACTACTACAGTTTACATCTGAGAAGGGTAGTGGGTGGGTATAGACTATAGAAGACTATAGAGACTATAGAAGTTTTCCCTTTGATAAAATGTTCTTTTTTTAATTTTTTATAAAATGTAAATACTGTCTGTAAATATTATGAACTGTATTGTTTTATGCGTTTTGTAGTGTTTTGTATGTCTTGGGGACTGCAGATGGAAATGAGCTCTAAGAGCTAAAGTCTGGTACAAAGCATCTTTTCATATGCTGATTAATGCTCCTGTACATGTCCCTGTCAAATAAATAAATAAACTAACTAAACTAGTGAACGTACGTAATTAAGGTTTAAACTCTTAACCCCCTGCCTTAACCAAGCACATTTTCTCCAGTTCGGCTTTACCCAAATCTAGCTGCGTTGTCGTCACTTTTTGTCGTATTTTTGGTGCTATTTTGTCACGTTTGACGCCTGTTTGGCTGTGTTTTTGCCGCTTTTTTGTTGCGTTTTTATTGCATTTATAGTATGTTGCTTTTCATCACTCTTTTGTTGTGTTTTGTCGCTTTTTTGTTACATATTGTCGCTTTTTCATCACTTGTTTGTCGCCTGTTTCATCTTTCAATGCCTTCTCATTTCCATCTCCTTCTTTAGTTGCTATTTTGACACTTTTTTTTTTTTTTACTATGCTTTTAGATTTGGTTCAAGTCGAACTGGAGAAAATGTGCTCGGTTAACAAAGGGGGTTAGGAGGTTTTTAAAACATTCTCTTTGGGTTCTTCAGCTTTGATATTTTACATTTTAACATGCGTGGCAATGACAGAAAGGAGTGTGAGAATGGGCTGGTTCAGGATTTGGAACTAGCATGGAGCTCCCTCTACAGGTAATAGTGGGAATGACTCCTGATAAAGCAATTAATACGAGTGTTTTACTTTTTGTTAACTGTTTTAAACTATGAAAATCACTCTCTCCTCATTTTACAATCTTACAGACTGTCACTTTAAAATCCTATACCAATAACTTGATTTAAAGCATTCAACAAATTGCTGCCAACTAATATACAAAGTTTCGTTTAAAGAGAGACTTCATGATCTAATTTCCCATGACCTAAAGTTCGAACAGCTTATAAACGTGTGTGTGTATGCATGTAGAGTGAAATTTAGGAACTATCTTTGAATACAGGAAGTGGCTGTTTTGTAAGAACTTCCCACTTCTATTTGGACATGCACTTTTTCTTTTTCTTTTTTTGTTCAGCTTTTTTCTGCCTGTTAAGACACGCTTTTGCGCTCCAAATAAACGCGACCCCTGTTTCCAGATGACAAAAATGAAATAAAAATGTGATCGAAGGCAATTTGAGTAGTGAAATGACCCGGTGAAAGCGTGCAGAAATGAAAGAGCATCCATACAGCTGGACATTTCTTGCCATAAGCGACCGACTTTTAACCAAATCCCTTCTTCAGAACTAAAGTTTGTGACTTCCTTTCTAAATTTTTAACACCTGTGCCCTGTTGAGGATCACTGCCCATTTTGAGTACGTATTGACAATTCTTTGAGAAAACCTTAACCCCTTGTGCTCATAATGTGGGAAAGTTTCACTGCAGACCTTTGAACTCTGACACATTTGTCTTTTAGCCATACGTACGTGAGTCATACGTACAGAAGCTGCGAGCGTATTAGCGCACATAGCATAGCCTCGAGCGTACCCATAGAGACGAGGGGGGAAACTACCTGATGTCCGTATTTGGTCTCGGTGAGCCGAGGCAGCAGGCCCAACTTCCTGTGTGTGTGTGTGTGTGTGTGTGTGGTGTGTGTGTGTGTGTGTGTGGTGTGTGTGTGTGTGTGTGTGTGTGTGTGTATGGGCCTATATTAGTCACAGGGTTAGTCCTGATGAGTAAAACGCGAGAGTCATCTTTTACTTCATTCATGTAGTCACTGCGTTACCGGCCTGCCTTTGAAATGCTCCGTATCAACCGATGATGTCATGATGTGGTGCCCTTCGACTCCGTTAAGTGCTCCTCAGTGTTTTTTTAAAGGCCACACACCTTCACCCAGTCATTTCAGTGCCTTCAGTGTGAAGCAAGGCTGTGGTGTTAAATAAATGAAATGAGAAAGAGCTGCCGTTTTTCTCTCGCATTTCCAGCCTAAATGAAAGTGTGGGGCACAGGGGCTTGGGTTAAACCTCTGCTAAATGCATCTAGCTGAAATCTTTCACTGCATTTAAGGTGCATTATGCGACTTTTTATGTGGGAAAGATAAAATGTGGGCATATTGTGGCACATTGTAGTGAGCCAGTGTCTGTATGAGTGGTCAGCATGGCGCCTTTACTTTCCGTCACAGTGCTCTCCAGGGATGAATTGTTCAGAAGGTTTTCACTGCTGACGGATCGTCTCATTAGAAAACCTACAAAACAATTGAACCTGGAGCGTCCTGGAGAGCACTGTGATGGAAAGTAAAGGCGCCATGCTGACCACTCATACAGACACTGGCTCACTACAAGGTCAAATATGCACAAATATCAACTTATTTTTTCGCATAAGAAGTTGCATAATGCACCTTTAACCACGGATTACAGGCCCTTCACACGGTATAAGCTTCAATATGCGGCCCTGGATGAAACACGTTTGGACAGCCCTGCATTAACATATTATAAGATGATGTTTAGTGACCATTAGATGTGTTTCCGACCCCACAAGAAGCAGACATGTAACTGAATTAGAGTTAGCATTTAGCTCAGGGGACACTTTTTTATGCTAATTTGTATCTAAAGTAAAATCTCAAAAGGTCTGTACATTCATTCACGGTTTCAAACGAGGCCTTGACCTATATGTGGTCGAAGAGTTTTCAACAGTTTGATGGCTAATGCTAACGGCTACAGGAAAAACTGAGCCCGGACTGACCGACTTGCTAACCGTCCGGATACGTTGGGATCAAACAATGCTTCTCCTTTTTTATTTCTATGGTTTTTAGCCCCGTTTAAAGCCACACAGCGGAACATTGCGGGTTATGTTTTACTATGTCGCAAAAAACTCTTTCATATGATCGATCAAAATAAAGCATTTGAAAGAGGATCTACAGTAATGTCCTTAAATCACATGTTTAGTGACCTGCAGTCAAAGCAGAGAAGGCAGCTAAACAGCTAAAAAGAATCCGCATTTCAACAGTTGAGAGGCTAATTTTACCAAAGCATTCAAGAACTTTTCAAAATTACATCATAGACTCAAACTTTGAAGCCAAGAGAACGTCCCAAACTGCTGCAAGAGTATTGTAAAATGTGAAAGCGGTGACTCAGCAGGGCGGCCTTTTGACCAAACTTCCTGTATGACATAATGCTTTTGTCACTGTGGTTGATAGCGGACTGTTAACAGTTATAGGGCAGTCAGTGAACTTTAAACTACAGTATACAGTATGTGCCCCTGACACGCAACTCACAGATATGCAGGGGATGATGTAAGTGCATGTGCAGGGTTAGTTTAAAGGGATACTTCGGGATTTTTGACATTGGACCTCATTTATCCAGAGTGTTGTTGATGTCTGGAGATATTTTTTTCTTAAATTCATGCAGTTCTTATATTTGAAGAGTCTAGTTGCGCTAGGCTAGGGCAAGGCTAAAGCATTTCTATGGTAAAGTCTAGCCTGCATTAAAAACAGTCTGACCCACTCCACAGTGCACCTGAGGTAAATCACTTATAACACCAGACTAACCATATGTCTGTGTTAATAGAATAATTTTTGAAATATAACTGACCTTGTATCACATGAATTACCGCATTTTGAGGGACTATTTTCTCGCAGATCACTCCGCCGCTGCGTTAGCTTACAGCCACGAAGCTGATGCTGCTCAAATATAAGTTATTTTAAATGCAAAATGGTTAAAATTATTCTATTAACACAGACATTTATATGGTTAGTCTGGCGTTATAAGTGATTTACCTCAGGTGCACTGTGGAGTGGGTCAGACTGTTTTTAATGCAGGCTAGACTTTACCATAGAAATGCTTTGGCCTGGCACTAGCCTAGCGCAACTAGACTCTTCAAATATAAGAACTGCATGAATTTAAGAAAAAAATATCTCCAGACATCAACAACACTCTGGATAACTAGGAAATGAGGCCCTATGTCAAAAATCCTGAAATATCCCTTTAAGGTAAGACGCGCTTTATTCAGGACAGCACAGGTTTATGGCCAGGACTAGTTGGACTTTAAGCTGGAGGGTTAGCTAATTGTGCGTACAGTGGGAGGAAAAAGTGAGTACACCGTGTGGAATGTCTGCCTAAATTGGTCATAATGTGGTCTGATCTTTATTCAAATCATAAGAATGATGAACTCAAAGTTGCATTTTTCGAGCAGAACACACAACGTCATGTGTGGAGGAAAAATGAAACAGCACACCAACATCAAAACCCTCTCCTCACTGTGAAGTATGGAGCAGGAGAATCATGGTGTGGGGCTGTTTTGTTGCCTCAGGGCCTGGACAACGTGCTATCATCAATAGAAAAATTAATTCATAAGTTTATGAAGATATTTTGCAGAAAGACCTGAGACATTCACAACAGCGTGGAATAAGTAAGTACACCCTTGTATTAAATAGCTGGCTAATCCTTCTTTTGCAGCAATAACTGCTTTTCTGTAGTTGCAGATTAGGCGCTCACAACGATCAGGATGAATCTTGGACCATTCCTCCTTACAAAACTGCTGCAGTTCAGTGAGATTCAGATGGTGTACTTACTTATTCCACGATGTCCTGTGAATGTTTACATGTTGTGGCCAATAAAAATATGATTAAATTTAAATGTTTGGGTGGTATTTGTTCAGGCAGACACTGTTTAAAGAGCAACTAAACACCAAATCAATTTTTTTTTTTACTGATAAACTGTCTCAATGGGTGTCTCTTAGTGTTGTCTACTGGTCCCTGACATTATAGCGCAAACTTTGAAAAACCTAGCTTTCAAATGAGGCGTTGCCTGTAGGCTGTAAGCTCCAGTCGAGAAGCTTTTAGATTTGGGTAAAGCTGAACTGGAGAAAATGCACTCGGTTAAGGCGGGGGGGGGGGGGTAAGAGGTTCAATGTGCTAATGTGTTATTCCCATAGCGGTTAGCGTTAGCCATCAAACATCGCAAATTATGAACGATCCAGATGTTTTCAGCTGTTGTCAATCCATCAACCACATTTAGGTCAAAGCCTCGTTAGGAATCATTAATGAATGTACAGACCTTTTTAGATCTGACTTTAGATACAATTTAGTAGGGCTGGTACGATACACTTTTGTCATGATCCGATACGCATCACGATACTCAGGGGCCGATCCAATATGTATGACACCAAGTAATTATGATATGTGTTAAGAGTAAAAAGAGCATTAACACAAAATGTAACAAAGTGTAGTGTAACCGTTACTGAAAAACAAAGGAGTGTGTGATAAAATGCCTCCAAAGACAAGTATTGCGATACTTGATAAAGTATCAATAGTTGATATTGCAGCAAAAAGTATATTGATATTTTCTCCCAGCCCTTCAAATTAGCATTAAAAATGTTCTCTAAGCTAAATGCTGACTCAAATTCTGTTAAGTTTCTGCTTTTTGTGGGGGATACACATCGAATCGCCAATAAACATAATCAGCTTATCATCAAAAAAATCAAATAAATGCCATGAAAAAAACCAAACATTCGTTAGTATGGGCTCCGGGCTTCCTTATTCATTTGTATGGGGTTGGAATGTTCAATTTAAATCGGGTCCGGGATTCGTCGGCTAACAAAATGTGCACACTTGTAAGAACAGGCTCAGAGCTAAAGGCATTTCTGTGATATCTAATGGGGTTCACAGCCTTCAGCAAATAGTTCACAACTGAAGCCTCACTCTATACCGCCATCTGCTGATGATTTGAATGGATTACAATTAATAAAGGAAGTTCATCCTCTTTTTTCTGATGGAATTAATAATAATAATAATAATAATTAATTTTATTTGTAATGCACTTTACATTTGACACCAAATCTCAAAGTGCTACAGTGGACAACATAGTTAAAAACAATACAATTTACATTATTCCCATAAATTCCATGAACTGAGGCTTTGGTCACATGATTTGCTGGTTCATTTGGGATACCAACTTTAGTTCGAAACACGAAAATCACACAACATAAGCCCAGCTCTAGTGTCTGCCGGGGATAAATTTGATGCTGAATGATAAACTGAATCTTGAGGGGAAGCGGAAATGTTTTCATTTGTAGCACCGCCATGTTCAAGAGCCGAGAGGTAAACTGCTTCAATCACTTGTACTTTTTGTCATACTTTGTTTCGATCAAGTCAGACACCAAAATATTTATATTCCATCACCCTTTCAAAGACATGTGTCCAGTCAGCGTTTTCCTCTAGTGACTCAGCTATAACTGACAGCATTATATTAAACAAAGTAGGCCACACATTTGGCATACTTAAGTACAGTTTTATTCAATCATACACAGGGGAGGTGCAGTCATGCAGTCCAGCTCTTGTTCACGTCCACCAGCTCCATGCCGTCACAGTAGGAGCGCGTCCGAGTCACCCTGACCTGTTCAAACAGACACAAAAGAAACATGTAACTGCAGTGTGGGAAAATAGATGGGCCATTGTCTCCCTCTGGTGGCTCAGGGGAAAAAAGTAGAGTAAAGTAGACGGTAACGTATCATCAGAAGAGTGACAGAAAAGTGACGAAAATGCGACCCACCACAACAACAACAACAACACGAGGGAAATCTGTTCTGTTCTGTTTAGATGTGTTTTGTAGATTTGGGTAAAGCTGAAGTGGAGAAAATGCACTTGGTTAAGGTGGGGATTAAGGATTTTTGGCCCGCGGACTATATTGGACTGGACTGTACAGGATGAATGGGGGTGAAGAATAGAGAGAGAAATGTTACCCAGGTCTAAACCAAGACCTATGCAGAAACAACACAGGGACTAACCCAGATCTAAACATGTTTTTATTGTCAACTGCAGGGTTTCCCACTAATACATTAGTCTATGGCGGCCCGCCATAGACTATTTTATCCGCCACAGTCTCATCTCCCCTCTCTTTCTCTGTCTCTCACCCAACACCAACATCTGCAGCAGAGGTGCAGGTTTAACAGGACAAATAAGGAGCAGTGAACAAAGTCTCACTGTTTAAGTAGCCTATAATTATTACAGAAAATGAAGGCAGCTTCGTGTAGTTTTGTTTTCGCTTATAAACTAAAAGACCACATGGCTAATTTGCATAGTAAACATCTTTACTGCTCTGCTAATGCAGCTGTCACTATAATGAATTAAACCAGAGGTCACGAAATGGCGAACCTCAGTCTGGTTCCGGACCCACGCGCCAACCCGTCCGAACCCGAAACTCAGATCCAAACTTTAGACCCGACGTGACTCCCTCAGTCCTGCAGCTGCGTCTGCGCTGTCTCACCCCCGCTTCCTCTCTCTCCCCCTCAAGCTACGCTAACCCAACAGAAAGAGAAACTGCAGCCTCTGAGCTCGTTTTAAACTTTTAGAATCGGCTGCAGAATGATTGAAATACGGCTCGCTAAAGATTTAAAACCGAGAAGACGCTAATCATCTAATTAAATATGCACGCGCGATAGTTACGCGCAAACAGCACAGCTGTTTGTCCATCGTTTAAAACAAAAGAGCAGCGAGCAGGACAAACCAGGACCAAACCAGGACCAAACCAGGACTAAACCAGGACTAAACCAGGACTAAACCAGGACTAAACCTGGATTAAACCTGGACTAAACCTGGACTAAACCAGGACCAAACCAGGACTAAACCTGGACTAAACCAGGACTAAACCAGGACCAAACAAGGACTTGGACTAAACAGGGCTCATTGTTGAGCTGAGCAAAGAGGAGAAACACAGCATCAGGCTGAGGTTCAGAGTCTGTATCTGAGAGCTGCAGGGGCGGAGCTGAGAGACGAATCAAGGGCCTGCCCCCTTGGAAGAAAACTGATCCATTACATTATTAAAAAAAAAAAACTGTACCCTATGTAAATTAACCAGAAATTATTCTTTTTACAGCAGCATAATAGCCAAAAATAGTTATTATGTTTTGCTTAAAATGCACCAGAATGCAGGAAAACGCATCTAAATTGTAAAAAAATCTCCAGGGGGAGGACCCCCGGACCCCCCCAAGGTGGCGCTCTCTCCCACCACAGTCTCCTTGAAATCTGTGGGAAACACTGAGTAACTGCCTGTGAAAAGCGCTATACAAATAAAGTTTACTTACTCCATGATTGCGGCTTGCGGCGGAGCTGAGGATTAAATTCAGGGATAGGGTCAGTAGATAATGAAGAACATGCACAACGCTGGCGCTGTGATGTCATCGTTTTAGGATTGTGGTTTGGATTGGATGATATGGATGTTTGATCAAATATTTTTGCGTTAAGCCTGAGCCTGTCCTTTATGTGTAAAGGGCCTCTGTTTATTGCTGGCATTAATCAAATTTATGTATGACTTAAACAGGTCTAACCAGATCTAAACCAGATTTATAAAACTGGTTTAAAGGATCTGTATCATGCTATTTTAGCCATTCCAAAGTAAAGTATAGGCATATATATGATATATTGTACCTCTATCACTATGGAGTACTCATTTTTGAGAGAAATATAAGTATTTTTGGGGGGTATTTTCCCTACCCGGAAGATAAGACGCTTCGATTCAGTTAACTCCGCCCCTCTCTCTGCTCATTCCACATTTACAGTATTATAAATATAAATATCGCTGCAAAAAGTGAAGTTACTTCACATAATGCAGTTATAAGGAGTTGACATGTGCAAAGCAGTTTCATAAATGGCTAACACACATGCTAACACACACGCTAACATGCGTTTTGATTGACTCACCGCTCAGTTTGGACTCCCATGAGATCGCGTTGGTTATAAAAGTTATAAAAGTTAATCCACTTTGATTCTGGCCAAGGTTCACCAAGCATCCATCAGGTTGGTTGATATAGTAGCTAGCTTAATCCCGGAAAGAAATTCCAACTTCTGGCGAGTGCACTCTTCTTTAGGAAGGTTGAATAGCCCTGTTCCTCTCGTAGCCAAACGCGCATCCGTGGCATTATCGGTAAGAAAAAAGAGCAGGCGGTGTCCAGAGTAGGTTAGAAAGAGCTCAGTCTTCAAAAACAACACTTATGCTCGGATCCATGCTCCTCCAGCCGTGGGTGCGCTTGATTAGCGTCGTGGGACAGCACAGACGCTTCGGAGGGTTGCTGTTTTTTTTTTTTTTTTTTTCAAAAAAAAAAAAAAAAAAAAAAAAAAAAGCCGTTTTATAAATAAAAATCAGGCCGTAAGGCATTACATTACAGACGTAGAGCACTTCCGTTCCGCTGTGACGACACAACTGAACAGCTCAGTCGTTTACCAGGAGAGGGTGGAGCAGCTGCTCAGAGAGCAGGATTCAGGAGGATTACTTAGAACTGCGTGAATGAAGCCAAAAACCGCTCTGGGGGTGTTTTTGATAAGGAAATAGCATAACAACATGGCTAAAAACTCCAAAAAGTCGATTTTGCATGATATAGGACCTTTAACTAGAGCTAAAGCATATAAAACTGGATTAGCCACTTCCTTAAACAAGTTTAAACTAGTACTATGAATTAAAAAGGTCTCAAATCAGGACTAAACTTGACATGGAACCCAATTTAAACCATGAAAAGCCACACTGCTAACGCCCAGAGGAGCAGACTTACAGCTGGGGGGCGCTGTAGGGCCAGTTGCTGCAGCAGAGGGAAGGGGCTCCACTGGATGGGCTCCCGGGGCCAGCTGCACACCGACAGGTCACTGGCCTTCCCCGAGTCCAGGACGCCGTCACCCACGCTCAGCTCACTGCCCCGCCACGCATACTGAGAGCTGCAAGAGACAGAATATCAGTGCTCAAATTGCCTTCCTTACAAAACGCTAGTGTGTATAAATCCTAAATAATCCATAAAGACCTTGATACACCGCAATACACAAATGTTGACATTAGTTTGGTGTGTGGGAAGATGGGGCGACCTGTGTGGGTAGATGGGGCGTACCTGTGTGGGTAGATGGGGCGTACCTGTGAGGGTAGATGGGGCGTACCTGTGTGGGTAGATGGGGCGTACCTGTGTGGGTAGATGGGGCGTACCTGTGTGGGTAGATGGGGCGTACCTGTGAGAGTAGATGGGGCGTACCTGTGAGAGTAGATGGGCGTACCTGTGTGGGTAGATGGGTGTACCTGTTGGTAGATGGGGCGTACCTGTGTGGGTAGATGGGCGTACCTGTGTGGGTAGAAGGGGCATACCTGTGAGGGTAGATGGGGCGTACCTGTGTGGGTAGATGGGGCGTACCTGTGAGAGTAGATGGGGCGTACCTGTGGGGTAGATGGGGCGTACCTGTGAGAGTAGATGGGGCGTACCTGTGAGAGGATGGGGGTACTGTGAGAGTAGATGGGCGTACCTGTGTGGGTAGATGTCGCGTACCTGTGAGGGTAGATGGGCGTACCTGTGTGGTAGAGGGGGCGTACCTGTGTGGGTAGAAGGGGCGTACCTGTGTGGGTAGAGGGGGCGTACCTGTGTGGGTAGATGGTGCGGATGTGGGTGGCGGGGCTGGGGTTGGTGGAGGGCAGGGACAGGCTGTCGTCATGGTAACAGCAGGGCCTCTCCAGCGCCCTCAGCTGGAGAATCTCGTCGGAGCGGGAGAAGGCGGGGTTATCCAGGGAGTCCGCAGAGCCCGCCCACGAGCGCAGCCAGAAGCGTGCGGACAGCTCATCAAAGTGGTTGAACCTGCGGTAGCTGACCACATGCATTCATTAAATCCATTTCGGAACTCATAATATCCACAAGGACATTTTTCACTCATGATGGGAGTATCTTAAAAGTTTTTTTTTTTGCATCTTATTATTTATTCTTTGGATCACTAAAACAGCCCCCCCTATAATCTAGAGTCTTGCTGTCACCTGAAAGAGTCGTAGCAGTGAACTTTCTGAAGGATGAATGAATGATGAATTTATATGAATTTATTTATTATTTCTACTTGAAACCACTGTGGAGCTTTTTTGTAATTCCATTGTACACTGTGCAATGACAATAAAGGGAATCTGATTCTGAGATCTCAAGGGGCCTTTTAAATAGTAACAATGTTAAATGTTCAAAAGATTCTGAGAAGTTTGGCCGCTTACACTCAGACTCCAGTGTCTGCATACATTGGTGTATGAATGAGAGTGTGAATGGGTGACTTGTTTCTTTCCTGTAAAGCACTTTGTGATATTTTTGAAAGTAGAAAAGCGCAATATAAGTTGAGACCATTTACCATTGATACTTGAAAACTCATAACAGTGACTGCGGGCTAATTATTGATTTAAAGTAGTACATTTAAACAAATATATATATTTAATTGCAAACTCAATATTCCTCCATGTACCTATTTTGTAGACAAGGTTTGGAGCCCCCATTACTTTTCTTGTGAAGTGTAAATGTTAAGTCAAAGTATACACATCCACATGATTTATTTTTCCCTCTAAATAAAGACCAGTTACTTTTTTTAAATCAATATTTCCAAAAGTTATTTAATTTAATAAATAAATGCAATATATGTCTTATAGCAAATAAATAAAAGTTTGGACCTAAATAGTTTGGTGCCATCTAGTGGGCTTTACACACACCTACAATAAAAAAATGGAAATCTCGCAATTTTTCCAGATTCACAATTACTACTTATACTGAAATAACAGTTACTTACTTTACTTACTTTGAATACCAGTACTATGTTGACAATTGGCTACAGGCACAATAGAAGAGAAGATATAACATGCACATTATTTTAAGAGCTGTTAAGCATCTAAAGGATTTTCAGGTTTTCAGGTTGAGTACAAGGATTCAATCAACCACTGAACCAAGACATTTTGCAAAACACTCTCCCAATATCAGTTATCAGTGTTATCAATACTGGGGAATGGAGAAAATGTTGCTCATTATACAGTATCTTAAATCATTGGTGTGTTCCCACCTGCTGCGCGTCTGGTCCTCTTTGGCCTGGAGGAGGAGCGCCCGGTACCTCCTCACAGCCATACAGGCCAGGACACCCACCACCCCACCACCACCAGCAGGACGCCCAGGCAGGAGAGGACCAGGCGGGCTCGGGTCATCCGCACCTCACACCTCTGCCCCATGTACCAGAAGTCCTGTCCCGCCACGCACCTGTCCAACGACACACAAGTCTGTCAGAATCAGAGTCCGGTCCAACTGCACACAGGCCTTCAGATACTTTAGCACATGTTTTAGAACAGTATATAAAAACATGTTTTATTGCAGCCCTTTCTGAATGTCTGACACGCTCTGCAAAAATGCCAACATTGCTGTTATCTACACGCTGCTCACAGTTAAATGTTTTTTTCATAAAGTTACTTTATAAGGTTCTATTCTAGAATTTCAAATGTTCTTTAGTTTTCAAGAGGGCTGAGAAAAGCAGTACGTTAACCCCTGAACCCCCACCTGAACTGAGCACATTTTCTCCAGTTTGGCTTTACCCAAATCTAAAAGCTTCTGGAAAAAAGCGTCAGGTACGCACCAAACACGTGATAAAAAACAACAAAAACACAACAGAAAAGTCACAAAAACGCTTAAAAAAAGGCAACACAAGAGTGATA